>JAJQJQ010000020.1:2021417-2695223 GCA_028622995.1 Panagrolaimus kolymaensis
ATCGCTATTAACAACATATCCATCATTTGTAAAACATAGTTGTGTAGCAATAACATCATTACCATTAACCATAAGGCTTAAAACAATTTCACCTGGCTTTGAAGAAACATTTGTAACTACCAATATTGAAGTCAGGATATTATTTTTATTAATAAAATAGTATGGAACTTTCAATTTTCTTAAAGCTTCAGCAATCATTTGACGAAATGTAATATTGTTTGGATAATCAGGATGTTCATAATCGGCTACGTTGAAAAAAACAGCTTTCACATTTTCAAAAGAACGTAGATCATTGAAAAATGGAACAATCATTTGAATAGACAATAATTTAATGGTTTCTGATTCAGCTTCAAATTTATCGTTAATGTAAATAAGTTTCAGACCATCAGTACATACAGTTTCCATAACACCCAAAATCAAATTCTTCTTCTTATCATTACTGACAGGAATTCGCGGATACAATAATTTATGTTTATCCATAGTTGAGACAAATCAGCTTTGAAAACAAACAGAAATTAAATGAATGCGTTTCTTTTTGAAAATTGAAAAAATGTTTGTAATTTTTTAGGCAATCAAATGTCTGGGCATTAATGCACCTTTCACCAAAGAAAAAAGTGTTAAGTTTTTTTTTACTGTACCATTGAAGGAGAACGCTTCCTTTAATAAAACTAACTGATGAATAAATTGATTAGCTTGATATTTTTTAGCAATAAAAAATGTGATTTTTTTACCAGAAATAATGATATTATCGATGATATAAAAAAAGAAAAGAAATTAGCTTTGATCCTATTGCTTTCAGTTAGAAATGTGTTTAAGAATCATTTATTTTATTGAATCTAACTATGGCTTTTATAAATAACGAACAGTATTAAATAAAACAAAATATACATAATTCAAACAAATTTACAATTTTGATGGAACAGTTGATTGGGCTGAATATTTGAAACATTTATTGCAACAACACATCCGGAATCCAAGCTGATGCTTTTCCTTTACGAATTTGATATCGAAATTTGCATTTCAAATCCAAACAATATCCACTTCCTTCAATAAATTCATGAGTGTATTTTTTGCTAATTTTTATTGCTTCTTCAAGAGTATCAAGACTTTGGGGTTGAGTATATATTAATCTATAAAAAGTTTAAAACTTTGAATGAATAATTTTTAAAGGCATATTTTTTTTAACTCACCTCAAATTTGTTGTTGGTTGACATGAGATAAGTAGCGTTTCAAATTCAATAATCGAATTAGTGGAAATAGTTAGCGACCATAAAAATGGGCATAATCGAAAAATGTCTTCACAATGATGAAGTAAAATAATTGGAAGACAAATGCTGAGATGATTGAGTTGGAATGGACGAGTTGAAAAATAAAGTAAATCATTGCTAATTATTGGATCGGTGAAATTTAAGGTTCCATTTGGTGGCAAATATAAATTAGTGATATGGGTTGTTGAAACCAATTTTCTTGGAGGATTCAAATTTGAAACACCAGAAGTAAATAATCGGTTACAGTAATCTAAACATTTATTCAAAATTGGAATTTTCATTTTATTATTTTTACTTTTTCTCGAAGACACAATTTGAAAAATACCTTCCATAAAAAAGGGGATAACAGCAACAATTAGGACACTTTTAATTGCAATTGCAGTAAATTTTAAAATAATGGCTCCACAAATGTTTGATCATCCCCTCATTCTCAGCCTCAATGATTACCATTGAAAAAAAAAAGCAAGCAAGCAATTTTTACAAAAGCTGTGAATTTGATCCATTTTCTTTTTTCTTTCACATCTCTCAAACATTCAAACAAAAATTTATTTTTTGAATTATATCCCTAAACTCTTATCTTCAAATTATTTTTTTTATTAATCAAAAACAATGTCATTAATACTTCTTTGTCTTTTTTTCTTATTCTTGTTCAAAATTTTTCAAAAAAATCAAATGTAAGGGAAAAATAGAAGAAGAAATAAGAACAAGTGGCAAAAAGTGAAGGCGGGGGCACATCAACGTCGCTGCCGCCGCTATAAAGTGGCAAGAAAGAGAGTAAAGCAGTAGATTTAAAAAAAGACAATAAATCGATTTCTCGATATATTTTTTTTTCTTTTTGCCACTGGGCTTAAAGATGGATTATAAAGGAGGATCACAACAACAAAAAAAGAAAGAAAGATTGCAATAAAGCTAGAAAAAAATAGACACAAACAACCTGAAGAAAAAAAAAGCAAAGCACAAAGCAAGCAAGTTTTAACGATTTTTTTCTTTATTTTTACCGCCATCGCCGCCAGCTAAAATTGCACTTTATTTTTACGTTTTTTCTTCATGAATCTTCTGTTTTGTTAAGTTTTAATAATTTTAATAATTGATTTTTTTAAGAGACTTCATTCATTCAATGATAGAATTTTATTAATTTTTATTTTTTATATTTCTATCAGTTCCTAATAAAGCTATGACTGCAACAGCAATTCCAATATCTCCGCCAACCGAAAATGGTGTAATTCCAACTTCAACATCATCAAATCCTGAAGATGATGAAAAGCCTCTTAAAGTTTTTATTTCTTCTGTTAGTGCTAATTACGAGGTTTGTTTTTTCTTTCCATTGACATAAAAAAAAATGTGAAGGTAAAAAAATGATTGCACTTTTTTGTCACAACAAATCAAACACAATGTTTTCATTCCAGCCATAGCTCAGTTGGTAGAGCGGAGGACTGTAGTTTAATAAAAATGGCCATCCTTAGGTCGCTGGTTCAAATCCGGCTGGCTGGAAAGTTTTTTGCATTTTTTCTTTTCAAACATACGAATTACAAAATAATATAATTTTATTATTGCAATCCTTTATTTTTGTTTCTTCTTTTCAAAGCAAATCTAAAAAACCATTTTTTTAAATACAGACAATTTTAAATTTCAGATGAGAAAACATCAACAAAAAGCTATTATGATTCTTGATGGTTTAAATGTTCCCTTTCGAATTATTGATATTACCGTTAGAGGAAATGAAATGGAACGAGAAATAATGAAAGTTAAAGCATCAGAGAAAAAGCCCCAACCTATTTTACCTCCACAATTTGTTTGGAAAGATGAATATCTTGGAGTAAGTGTTTATTTACAAAACAATAAATGTTAAAAACATTACTTTGAAATATGTTAGAAATTACATTCTTTTCGACCTGATGGTTTTAAAAAAATAAAAATAATTTGCTCATAAGCAGAAACATATTTAAAGCTAAGAGGTGGCCTAAATTCGTAAAAACTTTTGTAAAAAATAAGCGACAAATATTGGAATTTTATTTATCGATTTTTTAATTTTTTTTTATTGATTATGCCAAGAATATAAAGTTCAAGCCTATCTGTGAATTTGAAAGGTTCATGCGAAATACAATCAAGAGATTTACATGATATTATTAATGGGTTTTTTAAAATTAATTTTTGAATAGGCTTGAGTTAGCTCAAAATTTTTTCAAGGATCAAACAAAAATTAATAAGGATGTTTCCAACAATTTTAAATTAAGTTTAAATTCTGCGAACTTATCAAGAGGCTCAACAAACCACTTTTAAAAATTAACTGATTTTCAGAAACAAAAACTATTTTACATTTTTATTTCTAGGATTATGATGATTTTGAATTTGCAAATGAATGCAATGTTCTTGAAGAATTTTTAAAGCTTATTCCTCCATTCGATCCAGCTACATTAATTCCTCCAGAACCCGAACCTGAATCGGAAGAAGAGGAGGAGGAAGATGAATATGAAGATATTTATGAAGACGACGAAGAGGGCATTGAAGAGGAAGATGTTGAAGGCGAAGAGGAGATCGAAGATGAGGAAATGGAAATAGATGAAGAAGAAAATGTTGAAGATGAGGAAGAAGAGCCAGTGCCGAAAAAGAAAACAAAAACTGATGAGGCGGCTAAAAAACCTGCAGCAGCGAAGGATAGTAAAAAAGCTGATGAAAAGAAAACGGATGCTAAAAAGGATGCAGCAACGAAGGACAAAGCGAAGGTGGATGAAAAAAAAAAATCAAGTGATAAAGATTCTGGCAAAACTGATGCCAAAAAAGTTTCTACCAAAACTGCTGATAAAAAGGAAGGCGAAAAGAAGGCTTCATCGACAGACACAAAAAAGACAACCGATGCAAAACCCTCATCGGATAAAGCAAAATCATCTTCATCATCCAAATCTGCAACGGATAAAACTAAATCTGATTCAAAAACAGCTGAGAAAAAGGCATCATCATCGACGGACAAAGCCAAACCAGATTCTAAATCGGCTGATAAAAAATCTTCATCTTCAGATAAAACCAAAACTGAAAGCAAGGAAAAATCTTCTAAAACTAAAGAAAGCAGCTCCAGCAAGGAAAAAACAAAAACAACGGATGAGAAAAAGTCTTCGTCATCATCGTCGAAGAATAAAGAAGCAACCGAAGCTAAAAAATCTTCGTCTTCGACTGACAAAAAGCCTACTGAAAAGAAAACTTCAAGTAGCGATAAAGAAAAAACTTCTTCCAAATCAACTTCAGAAACCAAAAAATCTTCTGATAAAGAATCCAAGGAAAAAACCACCGAAAAGTCTGCAGAAAAAAAATCTTCGTCATCAACAGATAAAACTAAAACTGATTCAAAAACAGCTGAGAAAAAGGCATCATCATCGACGGACAAAGCTAAAGCAGATTCCAAATCGGCTGACAAAAAATCTTCATCTTCAGATAAAACCAAAACCGAAAGCAAAGAAAAATCCTCCAAGTCATCCTCAGAAACTAAAAAACCTTCTGAAAAAGATTTAAAAGAAAAAACAAGCGATAAAACGACTTCAGATGTTGAAAAGAAAAAAAGAAGTGAATCGACCAAAAGAAAAGAGGGTGATGAGAAAAAGAAAAAATCTGAAACCAAATCCAAGTCAACTTCAGATAAAGAGAAGGACGTTAAAAAGGTTGATGAAACTAAAAAAAGAAGCGAATCCAAAAAGCGAACTGAAGAAAAGGATGAGAAAAAGCCAAGTACTTCGAAGGATGATGAAAAGAAAAAAGTTGAATCGAAGGAGAAAAAACCCTCAACGGATTCTAAGGATAAAAAGATAGAATCAGAGAAGGAAGGTGATAAAAAGAAAGAAATTACCGATGAGGATAAGAAAAAAGCTGAAGCTAAAAAGAAGGCGGATGATGAGGCTAAAAAGAAAAAGGAAGCAGAAGCGAAGAAGAAGGACGATGAAGAAAAGAAAAAGGCTGAAGAGGAAGCCAAGAAAAAAGCAGAGGAAAAGAAAAAGAAAGAAGCTGAAGCTAAAAAGAAGGCGGAAGAGCAGCCAAAAAAGATGTCATTGGCTGATATGTTAAAAGCAGCCGCTCAGCAAATGGAAAATGGCGGTGATCTTGAAGAAGACGACGAGGAATATGAAGATGAGGAATGGGAGGATGAAGATGTAGTTCCAACCAAGCCATTAGATCCTATTGCAGCCATTGTTGCTGCCGCTGCAGCAGAGCGAAAAAAGAAAGAGGAAGAAGCAAAGAAAAAAGCGGAAGATGAAGAAAAACGCAAAAAGAAAGAGGCTGAAGATAAAAAGAAGAAAGAAGAGGAGGAAGCCAAAAAGAAAAAAGAAGCTGATGAAGATAAAGCTAAAAAGGAGGCGGATGAAAAGAAAAAGAAGGACACCGAAGTTAAAAAGAAGGTTGATGAAGATAAAAAGCCAGAAGCCAAAGCCAAAACTTCAACTGACAAAGAAAAAGATGTTAAAAAGGATGATGCTGAAAAGAAAAAGCGAAGCGAATCCAAGAAGCGGACAGAAGAAAAAGATGAGAAAAAATCTTCATCGACATCAGATAAAACAAAAACTGATTCAGATAAAAAATCCACGTCATCAGCAGACAAAACAAAATCTGATTCAAAAACATCGGAGAAAAAACCTTCAACAGAAAAGGTGAAAGATGAAAGTAAAGAATCTGATTCCAAAAAGGTGGAGAAAAAACCATCATCTTCTGATAAAGCAAAAGCCGAAAGCAAAGAAAAATCTTCTTCGAAGTCCACTTCTGAATCCAAAAAATCTTCTGAAAAAGATTCGAAAGAGGGTGATAAAAAGAAACCCGAATCAGATAAAAAAGCTGATGATGAAAAAAAGCATTCCTCTGATGATAAGAAGAAGGCGGAAAAGGATAAAGTCAAAATTGATGCTAAGAAAAAATCATCTGAAACCGACGTTGATAAAAAGAAATCAGAAAAAGTATCATCAAGTGATGAAAAGAAAAAAGCTGATGACAAAAAAGCGAAGGAGAAAACCGCCGATAAAAAAGAATCTGATTCCAAGAAAAAGGCCGATGACGAAGATTCTAAAAAGAAAGAATCTGACGAAAAAAAGAAGGCCGACAAGGATAAAATTAAATCCGATGAAGCCAAGAAAAAAACTGAAGGCGACATTAAAAAGAAAAAGGAAGATAAGACAAAAGATATTGACGATGAAGCCAAAAAGAAAAAAGAGGTTGAAGCGAAGAAAAAGGTGGATGAGGATGCAAAAAAGAAAAAAGCTGATGAAGAGAAGGCTAAAAAAGAGGCAGAGGAGAAAAAGAAAAAAGAAGCCGAAGCTAAAAAGAAGGCTGAAGAGGAAGCAAAGAAAAAAGCAGCTGAGCAACCTCGAAAGCAATCCCTCGCTGATATGTTAAAAGCCGCAGCCCAGCAAATGGAAAATGGTGGGGATCTTGAAGCTGATGATGAAGAATGGGAATATGAAGATGAGGAATGGGAGGATGAGGATGTTGTTCCGGTAAAATCCATAGATCCCATCGCAGCCATCGTTGCAGCCGCCGCTGTTGAGAGGAAAAAGAAAGAAGAGGATGCAGCAAAGAAAAAAGCTGAAGAGGAGGAAAAACGTAAAAAGAAAGAGGTTGAATCTTCTTCCAAAACCGCTGAACAAGAAGCTAAAAAGAAAGAAGAAGAGCGGAAGAAAAAGCAAGAAGATGAAGAAAAGAAAGCTAAAGAAGCTGATAAAAAGCGAGAGGAAGACAAAAAGAAAAAAGATGAAGAACGTCGAGCTCGAAGGAAAAAAGAAGAGGAGGAAGAAGCTCGTAAAATAGAAGATGAAAAGAAAAAGCGAGATGAGGAACGTCGAGCTCGAAAGAAAAAAGAGGAAGAGGAGATTCTGAAAGCTGAAGAAGAAAGGAAAAAGAAAGATGAGGAGAGGCGAGCTCGAAGGAAAAAGGCTGAAGAGGAAGAAGAAAAGCGATTAGCGGATGAAAAGAGAAAACTTGATGAAGAAAGAGAGAAGAAGAAACAGAGGGAGGAGGAAGAAGCTAAAAAGGCTGATGAAGAAAAGAAGAAACGAGAGGATGAACGAAAAGCTCGAAAAAAGAAGGAAGAAGAAGATAAAAAAGCTGAAGAAAAGAAAAAGAGAGATGAAGATAGGAAAAAAGTAGCCAAAGCATTGGAGGAAGTCAAAAAGATGACTGAAAAGGAGGCAGAAAAGAAAGAAGCTTCAACATCGAAAGTTGATCAAAAAATAAAGGATAGCAGTTGTAAAACTAAAGATGCTGATTCAGAAGCTAAAAAATCCAAGGAACCCGATGTTAAAAAGAAGGAAATCGATTCAGAAGCAAAAAAGTCAAAAGAAAAAGTTGACGATAAAAAGTCCAAAGAAAAGGAAAAAGCAGCCGACGTTGAAGTCAAAAAAGATAAACCCAGTAAAGAAAAAACTTCTGATGATAAAAAAGTTAGTGATGAAAAGAAAAAATCTTCATCTGATGATAAAAAGAAAACTGAAAAAGACAAGACTAAAACCGATGATGCTAAAAAGGCTGATGATAAAAAGTCAGAAAGTAAATCCAAAACTGAAAAATCTTCCAAAGATAAGCCCGATAAAGATGCCAGCGAATTGAAAAAGAAATCTGAAGATAAAACTAAAAAGGATGATTCGGAGAAGAAGAAAGAATCGGACGATAAAGTTAAAAAAGATAAAGCCTCCGATGATAAAAAGAAAAAGGATGAAAAGTCCAAAAAGGAAGTGGATGATGAAGCCAAAAAGAAAAAAGAAGCCGAAGCCAAGAAAAAAGCGGACGAGGAGGCTAAAAAGAAGGAGGATGATGAGAAGAAAAAAGCTGAGGAAGAAGCCGCAAAGAAAAAGGCGGAAGCCAAAAAGAAGGCTGAAGCCGAAGCTAAAAAGAAAGCAGATGAGCAACCTCGAAAATTGTCCCTCGCTGATATGCTCAAAGCTGCTGCAGCAACCCTTGAATCCGGTGGCGACCTCGAAGCTGATGATGAAGAATGGGAATATGAAGATGAGGAATGGGAGGATGAAGAAGCAGCATAAATAAACAAACCATTGTTGCTGAATTTAGTTTAGAGCTAGTTTTACCTCTTGGTGATTTTTATTTAAAAAAAATTTGATACGGGTTTTATGTGCAATTGTTTAATTTCCTTTTTTCTGTTAAAATTTTCACTTTTTGTAACGTTAAAATAATGCCATTTAAAAATAAATTTTAATAGTTAAATATAATACTTTGAGAAAATATTTGTTGATTCGATCGAGTTATAAACAAAATCCTACACATAAAAGGTAAATAAATATAAAGAAAAGCATGATTATTATTGAAAGGAAAAAGTTGTTAGATCATTTTTATTTAGACAAAAAAAAAATAAAAAATTCTCCAGCCAGCCGGATTTGAACCAGCGACCTAAGGATGGCCATTTTTATTAAACTACAGTCCTCCGCTCTACCAACTGAGCTATGGCTGGAACGAACTATCAACATTGTTCTCACTCTCTTATTTTGCTGGTTCCTTTACATCTTTATTAAAAAACCTTTATTGAAGAATAAAAAAAAGTATATATCAAATATATGATATTAAAGAAACCGTGACAAAGTATTTTCAAGAAATTTTTTAAGCTATTTTATCTTGCTTGATTAATTCTTCCAAAATGGGTTTGTACAATTCATTATCCAAAGTTTTGAAAGCGGATGTTTTTGCAATTTGAGAGAAGTGTTTGATAATGTATTTGAAATACCACTTTTTTAAACTTTCATATCCGTAAAAATGAGCAAATTTGAAACGTGCAACAGCGTTATCGATTGATGCATTTTCTGCGATCCTTTTGCTTGCATAAGACTGAAATTTTAACAAAAAACTAAAAACAAAAAAGTAAAAACGTTAACTCTAGAAAATCAGTTTATTTAAATTATGTCTCCGACATAAACTCTTCTTGTAGAGTGTTTTCGTAAACATTTAAATCCTACTTTTTATGGCACCTGATAATAAATTCACTTACCATAAGATTAGTAATCCTATATTTGTAAGCAATGGAAAACACTGCAGTTTCTTCATTTTCAAAATCTTCGATTGAATCATTATGACAATATTCAACCATTTTTCGAATAATTTTTGGTTCAAAATCAGTAATTCGAAGTCGATCAGTTTCGTTGGAAAGAAGCTCTTTGAAAACCGTAGATCGAGCTTTCATTACGGGTTTGAATGCCTAAAAAAATTACACCCAATTCAAAATTGAATTTAAAGTCAAATTACATTAATCTCTTCTCCAGCAAATTCAAAGGTAAATTTTGAATCTGGATCATTTTCATACATTCTTAAAAGTTCATTTCCAAGTGATTTTGATTCATCTTGATATGGTAGAGTCGGGAGAAGTGTTGTGGTAAAACCGGTTGTTTTGATATTTTTGCTAAATAAAACATTAACAAAAATTTCTACATTATCAAGTTTGCTATTCAAAGATGATTTCAAGATTTCTTTCTCTAAAATTTTATCTTTTAGTCGTGTCTAATCTTAACTTTTTATTTCTTTTTGTATCCTTTTCAACTTACTTTCAAAAATGCCACCATTATTAATTTTATAGGTGATAGTTGTTTCAGATGGTGAAACATTAAAATCTCCTTTAATATTGTATTTATTTTCGCCATAATAATTGGATTCTGATGTAATCGATAAAGTTACAGTGTATTCTTTGTATCCATCATTCACTTTGATCAATAGCAGTTAGAAGAGGACTTTGAAGGATGTATCCTCCTCCTTCACGGCTGCCAAAATTAAACAATAAAAATTGCTCGATGGTCCAAGTAAACGTAGCATTGAAATAAGCAAACTAAAATGTGACGACGAGTTAAGTTTAAACTATGTTTCTAAAAAAGCTTACTTTTGTTTTTGCTTTCAAAGTTGGTTGTGATTCTGCAAAAACCGTTGATGTAATAAAAGCAGAAGCAAATATGAAAAGTGAATATTTGAACGAAAGCATGTCGCTTTTCCAGCTGCTATCGAATAATGAAAGTAACTATAATCCATCCTTTGCTTAAATCCTTCCTCCTAATTTATGTTGTGCGTCCGCGCTTCTATGCAAATTTATTGTTTTATGAAACAAGAAAAAAAAAGAATGAAAAAGAGAAAAGAGAAAGACAAATTTACATAAAAATGTTATGTTGTGCTAAGTAACTTTCTTTTTTAAGGAAGCATAATGGAGCTAATATTATCATGAGAAGGAACCATTGAGCTAATATCAAATTATTTTTTATTTACTTGGCCGCCCGAAGGGCGGCCTTTATTCTTAGTAAAAATAAAAAACGGTTAAAGATTGTGAAACAAGTGGCATTTTCAAATCTGGCGATAAAATGAAGTTGTTCATATTGGATTTTAAACACCCTTGTTTTAAGATGAATCCATCAATCAATCTGCAAATCTTTTGTCTTGCTTTATTTCAATCTTTCATTTATAAACACATTTTCATAGTTTAGAATACCACAATTAAATTATTATTTTTTGTCCGTTTTTTCCCACAGATAAATGCAATCCAATAAAGTATGCATTTATTATGAAAAAAAAGTAAAACACTTCATTAGAATTTACCTCACCGATTTTGTCGCTTCATCTCTAGAAAAGCTTGACAGTAAACTTGGCTAGGTATTGTGAAAATGCTAACATGAAAATTTGTTTTAATGAAATCCTAATTGAATTAATTCGGCAAATAAAAAATTAAACTTTTTTTGTATTTCTCATTGTCAATAATCATCTCAATTTTGTGTATGTTGAAATGGTCGAGGCGTTAAAGGCGCAAGTTTAATACTTTCGTACCTCAAGTTCATTTCTTAGGCAATGATGATACTATCGCGGCGCAGTTATTATGAACGATACAGTTTGCAAGTCTCAGCCTAACTTTTTTTTATTCTCTCGAATACACTAATCAATTCAGCCAAATGTTTTTTTTAATTGTTTTCAAGCACAAAATATTTACAAACAAAAAACAAATTCATAATAAATTATTTGGGTTTTTTAGAAGTATTAAAACCACCAAATCCCATCATTTTAGCCATTTCATCTTCAGGTTCTTCATCTTCTTCCACTTCTTCTTTGTGTGGACGTTTTCGATCTTTAGCTTCTTGCTTTTGACGACGAAAATCTGCCATCTTTGCTGCTTCTTCTTTCACTCCTTCTTCTTCATCTTTAGCATCTTTGTTTTTAGATTTTTTTAACACTAAAACATGCAAAATTTTATATATTCTATTTACAGATAAAAACAAATAAACTTACTTTCAGCTTTTTTAGCCGCAAATCGATTCACCACATCATCCACAGTGCTACGTTTAACTTTCATAGAATATCCAAGTTTGTGTTGATGATTTTTTCCATTAATATGATCCAAATAATTGATAGAATCCTTTAGACTGCATTCACAAAGATCACAATAAAATCCACCACTTTCTTCGGTTGCTGTTGTTTTATTGATTGTAACTTGTTTACCAACTTTTGATTCCAAATCAACCTGAAAATTAAAACTTTATTTTAATATATTCTCGAAATCAGTCGATAAACTTAAAACAAACCTTTTCATCACGAGCTTGAAGCAATTCTCTTCTAACTTTAGGTTCTCTTCGCTTTTCTTTACTCTTTTTAGCATCCAATTCTGCTTTTTCTTCAGCCAGGCGTTCATTAGCTTTTGCTTGAAATTCATTTAGATCCCATTTTCTTCGATGATCACCTCCAGATGGAGCAGAGCCAGAGTTTTGATAAAATGACATTGTTGAAATAAAATCGATTTGATTGAAAATATAAAGGTTCAAAGAATTGACAAATTACAGATTTCTGAAACAAAGCAAAAAAGCGAGAAAGAAAGTTGAACAATTGAACAAATTTGATTGAAGGAAAACATGCATTGCATATACCAAGAGCATTTAGCCAAAAAATTATAGGAAATTTCAGATTATGAATTAATTACTTTTAATAAAGTTTGTATCTTATAACTTTTGAATGAATTAATTACAAATTCCACCAATTATTACTCATTTAATTAAAAAATGAAAAAGTGCCATTGATTTTAATTTGTTACTATTGTGTGCTCATAGTCAGATTTTTTTTCCGCCGCTAGCAGCTAACTATTTAGTTGGTGTCAATATTTTTTTTGTTATTAAACTAACAATTTTCTCACACAAAAAAATAAATAAATATCGTTTTAAAAATGCTTTTTTTTTATCTCTATGGAAGCACAAAGTTCATTTAAAAAAGCTACATATGTAAAAGTCACAAGAAAGAAAAATTTAAAAATAACTGTTTGCATATTTGAAAAACGGAAAACGGATTTTTGTGTGAGAGATTCAGCAACAACAACAAAAAGACAATAATGACAAAAATATCGGGTGCGGAAGCCATGTTTAAAGATGAAAAAAAAAGGAAATGCAAATAGTGCTTGTGAAAAAAAGAATCATACTGTAATTTTGATTTCACGACAAAGAAAAGGTTTAAATAATATTTTATGATTTCATCAAATTTTTTGAGTAACTTTTTAATCCATTTTTCATTATTTCCTGAAAGTTTTTTTTCTCATTCGCACAGAAATATTTATTCAGTATTTATATAATTTTTTGAGAATATTTTTTTTTCAAACTTAATTTTAACAAAAAATTTAAAAAAAAAAGATAATTGCTTTTTGACCTTTAGAAAACTTTTTAAACGTGACACTTAGAAAAATAAAAATATTTTTGTCTCTTTTTTTACTTATTAAAATCTTGTGTTATATTATTTATTGCCTTAGCTAGCTTTAGTTTAATTTATGTTTACGCCTGAAGCGACTACATACATACTCTGCGCTTTTAAATATTTCTTTTGGTTGTTTTTGCTTTTTTAGCAGCCTTTTATTTTCTTCTTCTTTGATTTGAGCTTCGTCGATTTCACAAAGATGTTGCAATAATTTTAAAATCTTTCGCACATTTTTTTTGTTTCGTTTAATAATTTTCTTTTATTAAATCATTTCACACTTTGAACTTTTTTTCTGTTTGACAGTATATTTTCTTTTTGCATTTGCTGTTAGGCTTTCAACGTCAGCGCTTTTATTTTTGTATTCATGCAATAACATTTTTTTCTTCGATGAAAAGATATCGCGATGATAAAATTATCCGGCAACAATTTTTTTATCCACTTTTTCTTTTAAAAGTCAGAGCAAAAAAAGAAAAGAAAAAAAATCGGTTTTTGATTGAGCTTTTATCTTTGCACGTGCAAACAAAAAATAAGAAAAAGGAAAAGATTTTGATTGAAAAAAGCTGCAAATTTGAGAGATATATATTTTTGCAAGTTTATTTTTTTATTATCGAATAAATAATGTTTTTTAATGTTGTAATGTGATTGTTGCTTTTTTTTGTTGTTGCTATGAATGATAAATAAAGAAAGATGCAAAAGCTAGCTGCTTGTATCTTTTTTTCTTCTTGGAAGGTGGAGCATTCTTTTACTATCGTGTAAAAATATTTTTTATTTGTAAGCTACAAGTTTTTTTCTAATATTTAAGGCTTTTAAAGAGACAAGACTATTTGATGCCTTTTCGAAAATTTCGATACTGGGGCTGGGAGGAACAGTTGAGGCGGCGCGTGTTTGAATTACCGTGTAAGACAGTAAGTGACACGGTAATTCAAACACGCGCCGCCCCAACTGTTCCTCCCAGCCCCAGTAT
This sequence comes from Panagrolaimus kolymaensis, assembly GCA_028622995.1. Taxonomy (NCBI): domain Eukaryota; kingdom Metazoa; phylum Nematoda; class Chromadorea; order Rhabditida; family Panagrolaimidae; genus Panagrolaimus; species Panagrolaimus kolymaensis. The sequence goes on from JAJQJQ010000020.1 coordinate 2,035,320, forward strand.
CGAAATTTTCGAAAAGGCATCAAATAGTCTTGTCCCTTTAACTTACTTCAAAATTATTATCATTTTTATTTTTTGTTGATTGTGTTGGATTCAATTCTTATTCAAATTTTTTTAAATTCAAGATGGTTGTCATTGATGATGAAATTGAAAAACTTAATGAAGAAATTCGAAAAGCTAAAGAAGCCCTTCTTCGTGAAAAAGAAGAAATAGAAAAAAAGGAACGCGAACTTGAACTTCTTCGAGAAGCTGAAAAAGCTGAAGAAGAAGAACGTCGAAGAAGGGAAGAAGAAGAAAAAAATCGTTAAGATTCTTTCTTACTATTCTCAAACCTTTAAACTGGTGATGCCCATCCTCATTGACCCCTCAATATTCTTTATTTTGCCATTATTAAAAACCCTTCATCCAATTTCAAAGCTTTATGCAAATAAAATTAATTATCTCCGATAATGCTTATCCGGTGGTTTTATTATTTTCCCATTTTTATTTTATCGCTTGCTATTATCAATTTCCACTACTACCAAAACCCCTTCAATTTCAAAGCTTTATATTACAAAAAAAATATTGTTTATGTGCCTGATTTTTTATTTTTTGTTGTAAATATTCTATATACGCCTTTAACTTGAAAAATTTCATTTAAATAAAATATTTTAAAATTTTAATCATTTGTTTATTAACAAAAAAAATAATATTGCACTTTGAAAAAAAGGAAAGAATTGCATACGCATGAATAATCTTGTGTAGCGTTTTTACTCAAAAAAAAAACAAGAAGAAAAGCTTTGATTGATCTCATCGAACAAAGTAGAGACAAAAAAAAGTGGAAGCAAAAAAAAAGAAGAAAAACAATAAATCTTAAAAGAAAAGTTTAGCTTTACATAATTGAAAAACTTAGCTCAAACATAATACATTTTTTTTCTCTCAAACTTTTTTTTATTAAGCTTTAAAACAGGGGTCGATTTTTCACTTTTAATTTAAAAAAATGATTTATTTTCACTAAAAAAATGACGGGTAAATTTCGACGCACCTTTTAATTTTTTTTTCTGAACTTCATTGCACTTACCCGATAAAAAATATTATCTTTATTATCGCATTAAAAATCTTGTAAGAAGCATTATTTGTTTTTGACTTATCAAAAATGTTACAAATAAAAATGAGTAATACTTTTTCAAATTTTATTTCGAGTTTTAACATTTTCAGCAGCAAAATGATTTGTTTCGCAATTTTTAATGAGGGAACACCTTTGAAAAACACATTCCTTTTTTAACACAAAACATTTCACACAAAATTTTAATAAAAGTAATAATTAATCATTGAGAAGATATCATAAACGTTAGCTTCCCTCCGCCTGTGATCCAATAAACATTAATTTTGGTAACGGATGTAAAACTTTTGTCGTAGTGTTCAAAGCATTGGCAACAAACAAGCATGATGGACATTTGAAAAAAAATTCTTCTTTTTTTTTTGCCATTTGTTGGGACTGTTGGTTGATGTCATTAGCTGCTTTTTTTTGTTTTAAACCAACTCTTTTAGCAACAGCAGTAATAAATAAGTTTACGAAAGAAATTTGACAGAGATTTAAGAAAAAGATGCAAGGATGTGAGAAAAAAGTGCATAAAATTTTGTTATTGCAAATTGAAAGATGGTAAATTCCTTTGACAAAGATTAAAAAAAAACTTTAGTTATATTTTAACAAGATTTTGTAATAGCAAAGGAGTTATTGAATAAACAACCCATTTTTCAATTTTTCTTCTTTGTTCATTTTCATCAAATATTTTTGGAAATTTATTTTATGCTGCTGCCATTCGAAAGGCTTCTTTACACATTTTATTTTCATTAATTGTTTAATTTCTTGAATTAAAGTTTTTAAAGAAGTTCTCACGCAGATATTAGCAGGTTTAATATCTGCGTGGATTCTACCTGCTTTATTATGCAATGTGGAAACACCCATCAATAAATGGGTTATAATTTTTTTGATTAATTTAATTAAAAATCCAAAATTAAACATAGAATCTTGTGACTCCGATTTTTTGTAAAACAAATGAAAAAAGAAAAAAAGAATATAGAATAAAATATTCAAAAAAGAATGTAGAATTAATTTTTAAAACAAATTACCTTAAATGGTTATGGAAATGGTCAAACAAAAAATTATGTGGATTTAAAAATTAAAAACTATTTATGATTTGGTTAATTTGAGCGGGAAAAAAAGAAGGATAGACAATCAATAAAAAATAGGTTTGTTCTTCATTTCTCCAATCGATGGCAAAAAAACGAAGGACATTTCCTTTTGTGCATAAAGGTCAATCATCCTTTTTTAGTCACTTTTCAAATTTTTTTAAAAATAAATCTTAAAAAAATTGTTTGTATTTTTTATGAAATCCAACGAGTATAATGTAAAAAAGGGAGATAGAATCTGCAGCCTAGTCATACACGTCGGCCTGTTGCCACTAACTACTGGAATATATGCAAAGATATTCATGTATTAGTCCTTTTTCAAGGCTGGTACCTTCAGATTCTCACTTCAAGGAAAATTATTTTAATCAAATTGGTGTTGTATTATAGCAAGTCCCAACTTTTCAAGATCAATGATTGGAAGCTCAATAGCTTTAATGGGTTTTTTTAGTTCGCTGATAATAAACTTTGTCGCTACATAAAAATATTCTAATCAGTAAAAAATAGATTTTTTTGACGTAACAATTTGTGACGTAAATAATCTTGATTCTGATAAGGCTATAAATGTATGAGAGTACATTCGATGTATGTATTTGGAGCGCTGTAAAGCACGAACTTATCACTGCTAATTTTATTTTTTTTATTTTTTATGATTGCCCATTAACTTTTAAACTTTGATACTTTCTGAATTGTGTTGTCGTCATCAATCAAGCGTGAAACAAAAAAATCAAATGTTGCAAAACAAACGTTGTTAGGCTTTGTTTTTGCATGCAAGCACACGGCAAAAAAAAATTAATTTGACAGATTTGTAGTGGTTTATTGGTTTCATTCAAAAATAGCCAAGTTTTCTTAACAAGCTGCTAGCTTTAGTTGCCAAATATCAAGTAGGAATAAAGGACACACTTTTAGATTTCATTTCTTAAGAACTTTGTTTTGGTAATTTTCACTGAATATCAAAAGGCACACTAGGCATTGAGCAAAATCAGATTTGAAAAATTCAAAGAAGTCAAATCTCGAATTTAAACTTGCTTTATAACACCTTACTTTCTTGCATGAAATGGAACAAGAAAAAAGTAAAAATAATTTTATTTATTTATATTTTTTTTGTTCAAATTTACAACCAAATAATTTTTTTAATAATTATTACTAACAATTATTACTCTGTCTTTAGATAATTCTCTATTAAATATTTTTTAGATTAATCTTGTTCCGCTCTCTAAATCTGCGTTTGAATCACCTTCATTGGAATGAGTAGTATTCCATGGCATTTTAAAATCTTCTTGATTGACAAAACCAAACAATGAAATAATGAGCAAATGAAAGAAAATATAAACAAAAAATAATGGATGCAACCATTGTAAATTAAGGATGGAAGCTTCAATTAATTTTTTACATGACTGAAAAACAAAATAAAATAAATTAATTGGTTTTGTTGATGATTAAATTATTTATTTAAATTTCTTACCCTTACTGGAGCTTGTGAACTAATTTCAGTGGGGTTAAGTTTAGCTAACCAATTATTTAGTTCCACTTCTTTATCATCATCCGTATTACAATTGAGTTCTCTTTCAATAACGGATAAATATTTTTCTTCTTTCAATGATTTTCTAAATAATTCATGAAATAAATCTGAATCCGCTTGACAAGTCATCCATTGCCATGTTAAAATAGCAAAACCAAGAATAATTAATACTATTAATATTGGCGCCATAATATAACCCAATTTTGGCTTTTTCATACACCATGTTCGATGCTTTCCTGAGGGTTCTTCAAATTCACAAAATTGTGGAACTACGCAAAGCATGGAATAAAGGATGGTACAAGTGGAAACAAACCACATTAAAATTAATTTAGTTTGATATAAATTTAATTGAGCCAATTCTGCATCAGTCCATTGAAAATCCATATGATGACTTCCTCGTCTAACAGTATCGTTGAACATTTGAAAAGCCACTGGGAAAATTTTAGATGCCATTTCAAAAAATTTTTGATCTGCAAAAATTGAAATATTTTAATGAATGAAAAAATTTGCATTTTTTGGTCTTGATATTAATTTACGAAACCTTTTTTTTGCAACTCTTTTTTTGTTTGTTTTTCTCCTACACAATTTCAAAAAAAAACTATATGTTCGCTTTCATTTTCCTTCTCATCCTATTCAGGAAATGGTGTGTTTTAACCAAACATTATTATCTTATACAAAGTCCCTCTCTTTCTTTCCTAGCTGTCTGAGTAAGTTTGGAAATGAAGCGAGCGGAAAAGCTTAATAATATCCGTTTTTGTTTTTGTTTTAGTCAATAATATTAATTTTGAATTTTTTGAATTCAGACGATTAAATTTCATTTAAATTCAAAGCCGCTAGACATAAAAAAATATGTATACTACAAAAACCACCTCCACTTCATTAAAATTTTATTATAATTATTTAAAGCATCTGTTTTTTTGTTTAATAAAGAAAGTTAATAAAAATGATTTCATTTTTTAAATTAAAAGTTTAAAGTTTAATTGGACTTTTTTTAAATTGGATTTTCTGGGCTTTAAAAAATAGTAAACTTTTCGTAAAATTGTTTTTACTTTTTCTTGGATAATTTTCGTTTTTTTAATGTTTGCAAAGAAGTTAAATTTTAAACATTAATGGTGATAAATATTTTATGCCCTTCACTGAGCTTTGCATAAATCTATCTTGGGGGCATAGAAAGAAAGGAAAGCAAAGTTTTTGAACATATTGTTTTCAAGCTTTATATAACAGGGATGAGCGGAAGGAACACTCAGTATGATGTAAAAATCTTTCATATCTTCACCGCGATATAATTTTTTTATTTTTTTTATTATTCAATTCGTCGAGCCACATTTCGACGATCATTTTAAGCCTAAATAAGTTTTGAAAACATTTCATAACTAACTCATTCAAGATTCATTTCCGTAAAAAATTTCCGCTTCCGCTTCCGTTTCCATTTCCGCGGAAATTTTTTACGGAAATGAATCTTGAATGAGTTAGTTATGAAATGTTTTCAAAACTTATTTAGGCTTAAAATGATCGTCGAAATGTGGCTCGACGAATTGAATAATAAAAAAAATAAAAAAATTATATCGCGGTGAAGATATGAAAGATTTTTACATCATACTGAGTGTTCCTTCCGCTCATCCCTGTTATATAATTTAACAAAATTGTGTAATGTAATCTTAAGCTTTCCGCGACAAGACTCTCAATACCATGTTTAAAGAGATTCAAAACTATTTTTTTAAAGACAAACTTATTTTTTTCTCAAACAAAACAAACTTACTTATTGCCATTGCAAATGCATGATATAAAACTTCTAACCCGCATGCAAGAAAAATAGCATATTTGGCATATGGTGGAAAGATCCGTAAAAATTGATTTGTACAACTTTTTCGAGCATCATGATGATGCTGCGAACCTTTGGTTGGCATCTTTCAAAGATTATTTATTTACCAACAGACTGCTGCTGTTGCTGGTGATAATAGTAAAATATTATGAGATGGTGATGTCTCTAAAAATAGTTGTTAACAGGCTTAAAATTATTTTTATTATTATCAGTAGTAAAGTTGATGAACAACAACCACCCGCTGTCAAAATAAAATAAAAGAGGGATGCATGTGACAAAGAAATCAAAGTTTTCAAAGTTTATATATATACATCGATATAAAAAGGGGAGTCATTAAAACCGTTGAAAAAGTATTATTACGACACACGCATCCATTATTGCTTCCATCCATAAAAGTAAAATTTAAGGTGAAAAAGATAACACAATTAAAAGGTTAAAGATTAAGAACGGCGGCGGCAGCAGTAGCTGAAATAAATGCTTGCTTGTTTGTCAAAAAAAGAAAAGAAGAAGTTTGATATAGCAATGTAGAAAAAAAAGAAGCAAAGTAAGCAGAAAAATCTGTCGTTTATTCACTGATTAGAAAAAAATGGGACGGAAAAAAAGTTTTGGGGTTTTGATTGAAAGTGAAAATTCAAAGAAAAAGGTGGAGTTAATTTTTTTTTATCAATTTTGAAACACGAAGAACAAAAAATCAAAACTTCAGAAAACACAAGTATTTCAAAAATTTGTATTAATTTAAATATAAAAAAATATATCTGAGAAAATATAGATTAAAGTTTACTTTACTAAGTTTTTAAAGTTTTGTGTCATAATTCCAAAAAAGAGAGTAAAAAATAAATATTTTAATGGCTGCATTTGAGAAAGAAAAAAAGCATAGGCAAAAAAAATAGTGGCACAGCGCAAAAAAAAAAAGAGAAAAAGAAAAAATAGTTGGAGAAAAAAACTAAAAGCTTCAGAACGAGAAGCAAAAGAAAAAAAGTAAGCAAAAATACAAAGTAAAAAAAAAATACGCGCGAAAAAAATAAAATGAGATGAAAACTGAGCTAATGTTAATGTTTAACAAAACAAAAAAGTGGATGGTGGTGAAGAGATGAAGATGATGATGAAAAAAAAAAGAAAAAGAAAGAAGTATGAAGAAGGAGAAAAGAGATGTGTGAAGGGAGAAAAAGGAGAGCTAAATGCATCCAGCAACAAGCAGCAGAAGAAGAAAAAGAAAAAGAGAGGAAAAAAAGATTATCATCGTCAACTACTAATAAGCTTGTTAAAATAAAATATGAGAGAGATGAGAATGAAATATTAAAAAAATGAAGAAAAAAATGCATTAAAAAGAGAAGGGTGAAAAGATTTTGGTTGGAAAAAAGTTTATTTCAAAATGAAAATTTATAGGATTAAATAAAAGCTTCTTTTTTTTTAAATTGGTTTAAATATTTTTAAATTTCCTAATCACAAATATAAAATATAAAATTTCAGTTATTTTTTTTAGAGACATTCACCAAATATTCAAAGTATATTTACAAAAAAAAGTGCGCCTAATTCGGAATTATAGCAAAAAAAATTAGGGACTAGACACTTTGTAACAAAATTTCTTAATACATACAAATCTCAAACGAACAAAAAAAGGAAATTAGAACTTAATTAATAATATCTAAAAATTTATAAAATCGCCTTTAAAAACTAGAAACTCCATAATAATTGTATAATTAATTCACTTAACTTAAGTGGATATAGCTGGACTTTTTAGTTCTCACGAAATTCACACACCTTCAATAAATAAAAAAAAGCAAGCGAAGTGTGAGAGTTCTTATGTAATAAAAAAAAGCATTAAAATCTCAAAAAATGACTTTGTTGTTGTCGAAAAGGAAAAAAAGGAATGGTTTTGTAGTTTTTTTTAATATTAAAAAAGCAAGTCAATTTTATAAATATATAAAAAATTTTAGTTTGGGATTATTTTATTCTAAAATTTTAATCAAACTAGCAATTTAAAAAATTTAATAATAAACATTTTAAAATTGTTTTTCATTGTCGTTTGAAAGCTGCTTAAAAAAATCTTAAAACAAAGCCACCCAGAAAAGTTAGGGTGGAATAATAAGACGATAATACTTTTTAAATTAAAATATATTTTTCCTTTAAATAATAATATTCTTTTTAATCCAGAGTTTTCAGGAGCATAAAGAATGAAAAATGAAAGTAAATCATTTATAAATATAAATATTCTAGAATTTAATGATTTGTTTTTAAAAAGAAAAATGGAGAAAAATAAGTCAAAGAAAATAAATTTAGAAAAAACTTAGAGTATAAGAAAAAAAAAACGTTTATGTTTTTATTTTCCGGAAACACAAAAAAAACAAAGCAGCATTTTTTCGATCCAATAATGAGTTTCCATGCATTTTCTCTTTTTCTAGAGGCAATTTGGCTCAGTCATGTTAAAAAACATTTGTGCTTGAAACAATAATATCCCAGAAATTTAGTTTGAACTTATCAAGAAAAAAGGGGGAAAATTTTTAAAATTTTAGTTTTATTTTTTATTAATATTTGTAAGCGAAAAAAAAACTATTTTACGAAAATATATTTTTCAAAAGAAAATTATTTTTCCATTTACTCATTGCGCAAAATGAAGGAACAAAAAAAAACTTGGCAGAGCCTCGCTTCGCTTCATTTTTCAACCTCAAAAAAAAAACCAAAGCAAAAAAAGAGAGGAAAACAACCTCTTTTTTTGATACATAGTTTCTAGTTTCTTTTATTATTTTTTTGTTTTCGCGTGTTTTGGCATTTTTTTAATATATAAAAATGGAGAAGGAAAAAAATTGCGGTGTGAAAGACGTATTTATAAAATGAAAAAAGAAGGTGGCGCGTTAGTGGCTTAATAATAATTAAAAAAGTTGTTATTTTGCATGCTTGCATATTTAATGGGTTAAAAAAAGAAAGATTTTTTTTTGGAAATATTTTTTAAAGCTTTGGTTTTTTTGTTAAAAAATTTAAAAAGTTGCAAAAAAAATTTAGACTGCGAAAAAATGATCAAAGTTCGAGAGAAAAAAACTCGCTATTTTGAAGTCAAATTTTTTAATCTTTAAAAATATCAAAATTCTTGCTGCTTAATTAAAACTCAATAAAATTTTAAATAAAAAACAATTTTATTGAAATGTTTGCTATTTCCTGTTAAAATTAAAAAAAATTTGCATTCCACAAAAGCATCGATTTGGTAACAAATTTTTGTTTTTGAAACAAGGAATTATAGCTTACATAAAAATCCAAGTCAATTTTGAATTACTCTTTTGTAGATTTAACTCTGACGCAAATACACTATAATAAAAAGTCATTAATATTTAGAAAATCTAAATATCTCAAACATATGCCTCGAAATAACATAAAATAAAATTATTGTATGTATGTGTTTTTTGAAATAATGAAGAAAAAAACTAAAGTATTACCGAAATTTTCTGGACCAATGATTTTTTGACGTTATTTTTTTACTTACATAAATTATTAAAAGTACAGTTTGTTAGATTAGTATATTTAGGGTAGCGAAGAATTTTTTAAATATAAAATGTGAAAAGCAAAGACGACGACGCAATTTTACCATCAAGAAAAGTGTTTTAAAAACAGTTATTTTTTTACGTCATAGGCTACTTGGATTTAAAAAAAAGTGGCTCCGCTTCTTCTGCGAAGGATGCCACCGAAAACAACAGTAAAAAAAAGTAGGTATGAACAACCTCTTATTCCGTGTTATCCATAAAAAAGCATATATGTATTTTTTTTATAAAAAAATTCTAACAGAAAAAAAAAATAAATTTGTACTTTTTTTAAAATAATTTTTAGAAAGATTAATTCGATTTTCCCCCTTTTTTTAAAGAGATTTCTTAAAGTCTCACTCACTTGCATCAACAATAAAAAAAAAACTAATGTGTCGTCTCACTCCAACCAAAACCAAAAAAACTTCAAAGACAAGGAAAAAAATATATGGGAGAAAGCATTTATTTTAACCCATTCATTTAGAAGAGAAAAGAAAAAAAAAACAAATTTGTAGTGTTTTAAGACATTTTTAAAAGCTTTTACTTTTTATTTTTTTGTAATGCACCTTAATTTAGGGTGGTTGTGGGTTTTTTAATTGGGATTTAAAATAATAATAATAAACTGTGAGATGAGAAAATTTTATTTCTGCTTTAAATTTTTTTGAGCAAAGTTTTAAAGAAAAAAAAGGTGAGAAGTTTTTTTCTGAATTTTAGTGGTTGCAAAATAGGATTATAAATTATAAAGTTGTAAATAAAAAAATATATTGCTTTTTTTTAAAACAAAAATTGGTAATTATTTTATGCCATAAAAGATGTAAAGTTAAAGAACGAAGGAGATTTTAAAATGTGAACTTTGGATATACTGACTTTAAGAAAAAAAGATGGATGATTGCTTTTAAGCTTCTTAGAAATTTGGCTAATTTTAAAAAAAAAATTTTATGTTAAAAGTTTATAAATCTCTAAAGTTATCAACAAATAAGCAGAAAATTTCTTCATTTTTTATGTCAGTTTTTTAAAACATAAAATGTTACATAAAATCTTGCGACGGAAACCAAACTTTATCATTAAAATTTTTGGTTCGTTTTATTTAAAATGGCTATAGTTTTAGAAAACCACAACGATTATTAGATTTTTTATCGAAATAAAGTCCCAATTTGCTGATCATTAAACGTTTTGAAGTTAATGTGACCAAACTTGCTAACTGTAAACAAAAAAATAACCTTTAGAAAATCACGTGAGGAAGGCCAAAAGTGTCAAAATCAATTAAATTAAAAATTAATTTCTCAACATATCACTTTTTCAAAAGCAACAATTCCTATCTTTTAACCACCCTAACTTTGAAACAATAATAAAAAATTCAAATTTGCCATCCTCATTTTATAAGCCTCACAACTATTTTGTTGCATGCAAACATTAATGTTCAAAAAGGTTTACTCTAAAACTTTTTGTTTTATCAACAAAAAAAAGAATCACATTGAATGGTTTATGAACCAAAAAAGGAAGAATAATGAGCCACGGAAACAAAACAAAAGTTTTGACTGCAAGAAAGGAGAAGAGAGGCTAGAAAAAAAGGCCAGACATACTCCCTCATCACCACCTTCACTTATTTTTGTGTCCTTTCTGGTTTAGTTTTTGATCTTCATTTCGATCAACAAAAAACAGTGGAAAAAAATTTATTGATATATTCATGCAACTAATAAAAAAACATAAAGCACGCGAGAGAAAAAAAGTGTTGAATTTTTAATTAATGCATTTTTGTTTTTTTGATTTAATAAACCAAGAAAAATGTTACATATAAAAAGTTTTTAAATCAAAAGTCAATAAACAACTAATTTGAGGGTGGTATGGTTTATTTATAAATAAATTATCTTTGTTGTCTAAAAAAGTGAGAAAAAACTAAAACCAAAAATCACTAAAATAGCCAAAAAAAAAATTCGTGCAAAAAAAGCTTTTTTAAGAGTATTTTCCGAAGAATTCAGAGTTCACAAACTTTACTAATAAAAATATTCTTAAAAACCTTGTTACCAAAAAAATCTTCAAAAGACATTTGGAGAAATATCATTCTTATCATATCGCATAAGAGAAGAGAGCAACGTGAAAACCCAAAAAACTAGTTTGATCAAAAATAAAAAAATAATAAAACTTTTAAAAAACAAAACAAAATACAAGATCGTTTCAATTACAAACTTTTTTGAAGGAATTGACTACACAAAGCGACAAAGTACAAGGACTTTGATAACTTAAAATTTATAAAAAAAAAGTTTGAAAACAACAAAATTCAAAACAATAACATCAGTGTCACTTAATTTATAACGGAAAGAATTTGTTGACGAAGAAAAAAAAGGTACCAAAATCGGTAAATTGAAAGATTATTCAATAACAAATTAAATCGATCAACAAAATAAAAAAATAAATAAAAAGTAACTGAAAATAGTTGGAATTACACCAAAAAAATTTATGTAAAAAAAGGCAAATTTAAGATATTTAAAAAAATAACAATTTTTCTGTTGTCTGAATTTTTATTGATAAATAAGTTAACCATTGAAAAGAATACGGTAGAATTTGATTAGTCTGAAACTTTTGCTTCGAGATAAATTTAATTATATACAGTGTTTCCAAGCCATGGAAAAAATACAATATCTTAGCTTTTAACATTAATCAAAGATTAAAAAAAATAAATAATAAGCTTAAGACAATAATCCATTTTTAACTTTAAAAAAATCACACCTTTTCTTTAGTTTTAATTTTAACAACAAAAAACAAGAAATAAAGAAAGAAAAAAATGTGAAAGAGACACGCTAAAAATATAATATAATCAATCGAATATTTTTTCTTTCAATAATTTTTTTAGCCAAACAAAAATGCGAAAGAAAAATTGATAGTCAATAAAAAAAAATGGAGGAGGGAAGACGACGAACAATTAAAAATTTAGATGTCTTTGATGTCCAAAAATGGAAACAAAAAAATCTTCTTTAAACATACCCGCTTTTTTAATGGAATAAAATTAAAATGACAGGTATGTGTGTGTATTTCTGATGCTGACTGATAAGAGCAGAAAAGAAACGAAAAAAAAGTTAAAATCAAAAAAAGTTTAATAAGCTTTTTAAATTAATCAAATTAGAAAAAATGCTCTTGAAAAAATTAACACTTTTTGAAAAAATAAAAATTCATAAAGACATCATAGGAAAGAACGGATATTGTCAGATTTTCTCCCAGGTTATCACATTGTTTGTCAAATTTAATTATTTTTTTATCATCTTATTTGCTGATGACCTAGCTCATTATTTTAATAATGAGTGTGAAAGATCCAAATGCAAAATATTGCCATTGATAAATAAAAAAGAAAAATCAAACTCACAGAATTTTTTCTTAGCTTTCATTTATTTGGTAGTCGTCGTCAAGCTTCTGTGAGTTGTTGGTACAATCTTTGAGTTTCTAAATTTATTTATTTATTAAAAATTGTATTTTTTTTATAATATCTAAAAAATGAAGCATTATCAATTTCGTTTGAGACAATTTAATGCTTTCAAAAATCAAAATATTCAAAATGGCAATTTTGATGTTATTTTTCAATTTGAAGGCGACCAAGTAATTCTTCATTTTACTTTCTAAGTTTTTTAAAATTTTATTTCTTTTTAGATGCTTTATGCTCATAAATTAATGCTATCCACAGCATCGGATGTTCTAGATGTAATGATTTCTGAGCGATGGACAAACGAAAATGAACCCATCAAAATTGAACATTTTTCTTTCGAAGATTTTAAAGAATTAATCAATTTTATATACTTTTTTGATTTCAAAATTACCGATGAAAACATTCACAGTATGGTTGATATCGCAGAATTTTATAATATTCCAGAAATGAAATTTTTTTGTGAGGAATATTTGTTGAAACTGAATATTACTCTTGAAAATGTCCTTCAAGTATATGAATTCGCAAAAAAATATTCATTATCTAACGATCTCATATTTTTGACTAAATCCATTATGAAAGAAAATTATTTAGAATTATTAAATTCTAATGAAATTTTGGATATTAAAAGCCAAACGTTTCAAGAATTTATTGCCCTTCCAGAATCGCTTTTGCTTCAAGAAAAAATATTTGAAACTGTAAATTTTTTTAAATGTGTTTAAATTTATTTATAAATAAGCTTAATTTTTTAGGCGTGTAAGTGGGCAGAAAATCAAGCGGCTATTAAGAAAAAATCATATGAAAATCAAACAACTTTTGATAGTCAAGCAGCCATCAAAGAAGCGATTACCGAAATTTTACCTAAAATCCATTTTGAACAAATGAGTCGTGATTTTTTGATTCAATTCGTTGGTTAGTTTGGTATTTCTGAAAACAAACAAGCATACATTCTCAATTTTTAGTTCCAAACGGATTATTATTTTCCGCTGAACAATTACAAGAATTGAGTAATATACTATATTCATCAACAAGGCTTAAATTGCATGGTAAATTAATTTTTTAAATATTAAACTAAACTTTAAAAATTTTTTTTTAGTAAAAGTGACTAACTTAAAGGGTCAGATATTAATTGGAAAAATAACCGGAGATTTAAAAAATTTAAAAAATTTAAAAACTATAAATGAAACAATTATTTCTTTAAAAAATCAAAAAACTGACGGTTATTATTGGAAAACAAAATTATCTCATCCTTCTGAACCGAGCAACGTGAAAAAGGATGATAAAGTTAAATATTATTTACTTATTGATAAAGATGGAGATCTCGCGATAAAAGATCTTTCAAAACTTCGTTTCGAAGATTATTTGCTAACTGCAATGACTCCCAATGGTGATAGATATCATATGGCTAGTGGTAGCAAAATTGAAGCCGAATTAAATTTTTAATTATTCTTTTTTTTTGTATTTTATATAGAATTTATTTCTTTGCAGGCGAAATATTTTACATTTATTATTAAATAAAAAATAAAGTCAAATACATACTTTAGAAGGAGTACATACACTTGAAATTATCAATGTTGTTTTTAACCAACATCAATACTTTATTTAGAAAAGAAAACACACTTTTTTAAATTTGCCTAATACCTAATAATGAAGAAAAATTTTCGTTTTCTATTTGTTTTATTTTGTGGTTCATGTAATTTTCTGTTATTATTTCTCCCGTTCAACAACATTTATTTCAAGTTTATTGGGAATTAGGTTTAAAACCCGCTTTTCTTTTTCTTTTTTTCAAAACGACATTGAAAAATATAATTATATTGAAAGGAGAAGAAGGTTGGCTATGAGAATACCGCAGATGAGGGATTAAAAAGGCTCTTTTCTTCTTTAACTACTAAAAAGCTGCTCTCTTCCCTGCGCATTTTAAAACATAAAGGGTCGATTTTCTTTTTTCTTTTTTTTATGTGTGCGGCGTAGTTAGTTGTCCGTCGTCGAAACGACTATGAACGCACGCACCACCACCACCGACGATGAAAGCCTGCTGACGCATAAAATTCCATCCACTCCTCACTTCCACTTCCAACTAAACCAAATGCTCAGCGCTTTTTCGTAGAGCATTTGGTGGGGTGGAGAAAAACAAGAATGTTTTAGAAAAGTAGAATAAAAAGTGAAAAAAAAAGAGACAGAGAATCGATTGGTTTCTTTCGTTTCTTTCATTTTTTTTATGTGCACTTTGGAAGTGGAATTGCCATCCCCCTTTATTTTCGTTATATTTTTTTCCTACTCCTCTGTCTGTTCGCAATGAAAGGAACAAGTTTTGCAACAAGAATTTTTTTTATCTAAAAATGCTAAAATATTTTGGCGCTACTTTTTTGAGATTGTTGCATTTTTTAGAAGCTAAAATTTTTGATTTTGTGACCAAAATTTATGTTAAAATTTTATTGGAATTTTGCCATAATGGGTCTCAGAATTTTCATTTTTTTAGTTGGAAATTTAAGAAAATTTATTGGAGAAAAATGTAATTTAGTTATTTTTATGAGTCCTTTATAAACATTTAAAACTCTCAAAAAAATTTCTTAAGATTTTTGACCTTCAGCTAAATGAAGGAATTCATGATTGTTTGGAGTCAAATCCTTCCCTAAATTTTTACACTTTTTTATAGAAAAAATTATGGCTTTACATCTTGCTTCGTATCGAGTTTTTAAACGTTTTCACTATTTTCTAAACCCTTAAACCTATGTTTTTTTAGTAATGAACATGAGTGCCATGAAAAGTATGCGCCCCAAGCGAAGTGTAGTTCGAGATGAATTTATTATAATGCCCGAAGGTGCTCAATGTAAACATTGTGATCGATTTGTTCGATGCGTTCAATCATCAAACATGAAAAAACATCTTCGATATTGTCAACCAGAAATTTTTAAAACTGTTCAAGAAGCTGATGGAAGTTTTAATACTTATTCATATCACATTAAACCCGATAATAATAATAAGAGAACAATATTAGAATTTCCTAAAAATAGCATACAAGATTTTATTAGTTCTCAACTTGCTGAACATCATGCCACATCCAAAGATGATGAAATTTTTGAATCAAGTGTTACGGTAAGATTTGGGGAATGGTTTTAGAAATTATGTATCACCACCCTGAAAATTTATTCATGGAAAAAACCAATACTTTACTATTGTATTTTTTTTAGCCATCCCCATTGCGACTTGAATTCCAAAAATTTCTTGATAATACTAATGGCGGCGGCGGCGGCGATAATATGGTTGGCGGCGATGAGGATGCTTCCATGGATGCTTTAGATGAAAATATTTCTTCCATTTTTTCTAATTTTGATACCGTAGAAATTACAAATGGTGAAAAAAGTTCCGAATATTTACTTCAACAATTAAATCCATTTTTAATTTCAAAATATTTTGATGTTTCTATTCCTTCGTTGAGATTGCGAAGTAATAATGGAATAGTTTCAAAAGTTTCATCCAATTGGAAATCTTTTGAGCCTTCATTGATTGCAGGAAAAAGATATACAATTATAACCGTGGATGAAGCAAATGGAAAAATAGCTTGTTGTAAAATTATTTTGGATAATGAAAGTTATGAAATTCCATGTAAAAGTTTTGATAAAAATGAAATATTAAATTTAATTAAACCCGCTGAAACATTTGTTTTGATTACTGAAAATGGAAAAATTCTTGATGTTTTTAAAAATCCTTTCGAATTAAAATTAGAAGAAAGAAGAACTTATCATGTCATTTATGAAAAGCAAACAGCTATGATGGAATCAGAAATTCAAGAAGAAAATTTAATTCCTATTGAATTTCCTGCTGGAATTCCAATTAATCGTTCCATGTCCTTGCTTGCTCCCTATATGGTTTGTATTTCACGAGCAATGCATATTTTAACTTTCGTTGGTGAAAAAGTTGATCTTAAACCTCTTCCAAGTCAAATACTTCTCGGCAAAACGGTTGGAAATATAGCTGCACAAATTCTTTTTCGAATGAATGATGCTTTAAGAAAAATTCAATTTGTTAATTCCAATATTTCATCCTCGAATTTAAATTCCCAAATGTTACCAAATGATTTTAATGCAGTATTTGAAAATATTAAAAAAGAAAATGGAAATTCTCAAATGCACTTTCCAGTTACAGATATTGATCAAGTAATAGATTCTTTGGAAGTTGCATTAAAAGATATCGAAGAATTTTTGAATCTTGTTAAAGCAAAATTTAAATATGAAATTTCAACGGTTCCAAATATTGAAAAGGGCGTGAAAATAGAAGATGGTTGTCGGTTGCGTAAAGAAAGAGTAAAAAAATTTATTGAATTTTATGAAAATGTAAGTCTTCTTGTTTTTGGAGGTTAACGATGTGAAAAAATGTCAAAATGTTTATATCCATGAATTTTGACAATCACCCATAATTTTTTTAGGAAGAAGCAGAAAAGTTTGAATCCATCGTAACACATGGCCTTCAAATATGTCCAAATAAAAATCTTTTGGATCTTTTAAAAGTTTCTGAAAGTCGCAAACATTTTGCCTTTGTTGATAAACTCATTGATAATATTCTTCAAAGTCTAAGAACTGGAAAATTTTCATTTAATGATCTCGTGGATTTATTAAACTTTTCCACGGATTCTTTGCATTTTGTTTATTTGCATTGGAAATGCTTTCAAAAGTTTGCACATTTTTGCAATGGTTCAGAATCGCATGAACTTTCAAAATCCACTATGAATCAATTATCTCAACAATTTTTAAATTGCGCTAAATTTTGGAATATTGTAAGCCAAAATAATCATTTATTTGTTCACACAAATTCCACAAATCATATTTATAAATTATGGAAAAGTTATTATGATGATATCATTGAAGCTCAATATGCGGTTGAAGTTATGTTTTTTAGTAATAATTTTTAGTAAATCTTCCTTGTTTTAGTTTCATTATTATTGTTTTTGAGTATTTAGCTTCAATAAATTTGTCTTGCATTATTAAAATTTTCCTTCTTGAAAATATATCGCTTTTACAATAAAAAGGCACCACTCAAACCATAAATAATTCTCAATTAATAACAAAATAACAAAATTCATTCAAAAAACTAGAAAGCTAATGTTTAAAATTCTAAAAGTTTTCAATCATGTTCCTCCTCTCGATGGAATATAAATTTTTTATTATCCATAAAGAATTAGAGAAAATAAAAATTCCCGCCCAAAATAAAGTTTCTGAAGCGAATTATCCCTCTCTCAATACTCCTCCTAATATGCTGCTCTTCAAAAAGATTTTCTTTTTAGTAATTTTTCATTTTCAACTTTTTCAAGTTCTTTGAAACTTTTTTGTACTTCGTTATTTGAAGAAACTTTTGCTGCTTTTAAAATCATGGATCAACACAACTTATTGTATCCTCCAATTCATCTGGATGATGTTAAAGAAAAGAATCAAGTTTTGTACATGAAATCTGGATCATTAGTCGATGTTGCACTTTCCATTTTTGATGTTAATCGTCAAGTTCATGAATATACAGATGTTATGTCTACTGAAGAAATTCCTGCCTTCCTTGATTCTGATTGTTGCTCAAATTTGAAAGCTGCTTTTCTCAACGTTGGTGATGTTAAATGTCTTGATCGTCCCAAAAGTGATGAATTTCGTCAAATGGTCTCTGAAGAATTTAGAAAACATCGAATTCCATTTTACGTTGGTAGTGAAGAAGTATTTATCTCAACATCAATCTTGGTTGCTGCAAAAATGGAATCGAAACCAAAAGAAACTGTATTGGGCTTGTATTTTCGTCCAAATCTTGTTTCTGTTTATGAACTTTATCGTGAATCTGGTGGATATACTCGTATTGATCGTCGATTTGTTCGTAATTCTAGGTTGAAATTAGCTTTAAAAACTGGTGGATTTTCTCTTACTGCGGTTAAAAGTGAAATGCTTGGTCAATCGGATCCTAAATGCGTTATCATTTCTCATTCAAATGGAGCCAACCAAGCTTTAATCGATCGTATTATTCAACTCTTTCGTCCAAAGAAAATTATTGAAGTAGAATTGAAAGATGAAAAACTTGTTGCAGCTTTAACCAAGAATATGTTTGATCCGTCTTTCAATTACTTTCATGTCGTTTCTGTATGTGAAGATAGTTTGGCTGTTACAAAGAAGGATCATGATATTGGAGAACAAGATTCCGTTATTTCTGCGAAACAATACTACACCAAATTGCCATTTGAAAAATCTGAAATTGTTCCAAATTCATCGATGCCATTTTATGTAAGTATTTTTTATTATACAGATGTTTCTTATATTATATTTCTAAATTTAAGGTTGTACGTTGGCCTACTTGCTCTCATGATGAACCTAACAACTGTGAATTTGTTACAAAATTTGAACCAGTCATTGGAAAACGATATCGAACAAAATTAACTTTGATCATCGACAAAAATGGTTTTTCTTATTTGTATCAACAACCATATCCTCAAGTTGAAACATTGCTTCAAACTCTCACATCTCAACATGATTTCAACGTTCCAGTAATTGGATTCTTCGACAACTCTTCTGTTATCTGTGCTCGTGATGAAAATGGTTACAGCTTTTTGGAATCTTGGAATGGTAAATTTGCAAGATAAAGTTCTAATTATGATTCACTTCTTTTAGGAATGTCTGGCAAAGATTTATTCATTAGCTTCGAACAAGAAATGCCTCAACTTGTTAGTGGTAACGATGATATCAACCGTAAAAATTCATTCATGGTTTATGGTGAGACTTTTAATTATGATTTTGAGATAATTCCTATATTTTATTGTTTTAGATTTGGTTAAAATTTTATCAATGGGCTTTGATAGAATTGAAATCAATCCTGAATGGGGTTTCAAGGTAATCAGCGATGCTAAAAATCAGGTTTTCATTAAATTCGATAATTTTGATGGAAAACGAAAATCTATGACTCCTGTCTCTTTACTGTCTTTGCTCCTCGAACACCATATTGAAGCAATCAACGCTGCAACTGGAAAGAAGCCAACTGAACTTGGATTTTATATCTTTGAAAAAATTGACCAAAATGGAAAGAAGCGGCTTGAAAAAAGATTCAAAGAAGCTTGTCGTTTATTGGAAATTGGATATGCATTTGTTTATAATATTTAAATTTTTTGTTTTTGTTCTTTTATTTGTTCTTTGCATGAATTTGTAAAACTTTTTTGATTTTGTGTTTTGTTTTTGAATGTATAAAGTTGTTTTGATAAATGTTTATTTGTTTGCTTTAAATGAGTTTAATTGTCTTTCATTCTAGATGTTTTGATGATTACAGTTATGGTATACTCGAAGATTTCTCTTTATGTCCATTTGAAATTTAACCAGATTATCTCGTTTTTATATTCAGAAATTTTCCAAAGGCTTTAAATTTTTTTGATGAAAGTTTGGCCAATTTTTATTATTAAAATGTCAGTGCATCAGAAATTAATCTTTATTTATTTAAATATTTTTTATACAAAATACACTTTTAAATATGGCACAAAAATTTAATTTCGAGTTTAATCATTCAACTACATTAATGGCATTAATGGCGGTTCGTTCAATATTTTGTCGATTAAGACTTCGTTCATTTTCATATAATTCTTGAATGCGGGTTCCATTAATGGATAATGTGAAAAGTTCTTCAATTACTCCACTAACATGTTCTGCATCAATAACCCTTCGATTTGCCCCTTCAGTTTCGGTGCTATGAATAATTAATTCTTCTCTTTGAAATTTTTCAAGTAATTCTTGAAGCCGACGAACTTGTTGGAAATTTCTTGCAGCTTGTTCTTTTTCAATTTGAATTTGAATATATTGTGGGAAAGCTGTGTTATAACTAATGATGGCATTGGCTTTAAGATAAGCTCCAAATGTTGCCATTGCACGTAAAATAGAATGCTGCTCGCGTTCAAGATCGCGTTTACGTTGATCAATAAATTCTTGAGCGCCTTGTTCGTTGGTTGGTGGAATACGATTTTCTCGAATACTTCGGCGATATTCAGTTTTAATATGTTGATGAAGTTTATAACTGCATTTACAATATCGGCATTTACCTTCATCTGGAAAATCTGTGATTCGACCACTCTTTTTCCAATCAATTTCAAAGGCTTCACATTTTTTCAAACATTCATCACCAATTAAACTTAAAGTTACACCAGGTTGAAAACAAGGCGAATGGCAAGTTTGAGGATAAATGGTTACCATTTCATCTCTTTCGGGACCAATGGGAACTTGTTGAGAACAAGTTTTTGAAGTGCAAACGGTTGCAGGTTTTTCAAGATCATATTTTTTGATATCATATTCTTCATGAACTCCATGTTCAATTAATTGGGCTTGAATCTCATTTTCATTATCTTGTAAATTTTGTTCATTTGCTTGAATGGCATTTGAAATAGCTGCCAAGGGTTCAATGAGACAAATAACAGCCATTCGAGCTTCATTTACTGATAAAGTTGTAATAGTTTCAAGTTGATTTTTTTGTGGAATATCTTGAAGTAATCGAAGCATAGCATTTCTTGAAACTTCATAGCAACGTTTATATTCTTCAACATTGATATAATCAGTGGCTTCGGGATGGGCTTGTAAGAGGCAAAGCCCTTTAAAAGCAATATTATCAACGCAATAAGCATTATTTGGTTGAATAGAAATTGTAACCCCTTTTTGTTGAAGACGTTCAAAATATTCCCGTAAAGTAACCAATGCTCCCCCAGGTCGATAATGTCCGCCTCGAGTGTAAGTGAAGATGAAAACAACTTGAATGATATTGGCTTTGTGCAATTTTGTAAAAGCTTCATTAAGACAATATTCGACTTGAGGTGTAAGTCGTTGTTCATCGCCTCTAACAAACAAACAAATGGTGTGCAAGTTTTCCATACTTCCAATTGCATCCAAAATTAATTTGTTGTTGTAATCATCTTGGTCAAGTCCACGGGGATCGGCACTACCAGGAACATCAATGAAATTAAAAACCGAGCCATTATGTTCAAAGCGATATTTTTTGGGTTCTAAAGTGCTGGCTTGTGAATCACCATAAAATCTTTCATTTTCATCTTCTCCAAGGCATACATTCATGGGTTGATGATTTTCAGCTGAAAATGAAAATCGAACACATGATAAAATTGGAAGTTCTTCAGCATTTCTGGCATCTTCAAAAGTTGCATAATTAAGGTAAGTACCGAGAGCATTGAGGCTAGTTGTTTTGCCATAACCTGTCGTTCCAAGGCACAAAATATTGTATTCGTTAAGATTCACCATCTAAAAAATATCTTTAGTTAAAAAAATAAAATGAAAAAAAACGTCGAAAGATATGTATAATAAAGTTTTGCAACTTTTCGGTTTTAAAATCAAACAAAGAATTATAATTTATTTTATTTTTTTTGATAAATTAAAATGTTAAAAATTCCTATTTGATAAACCTCTTAAAGTAAAAACAAAATAAAATAATATTTTTCTCTCTGCAAATAAATCCAATAATACCAATGTTCGATCAATAATTTAAAATATTATTAATATCATTTTTGATTTCAACGTTTATTGTTGATTCTTCAGCAAACTCTTTTAGTGCTTCTTTCAATTTCTCATTTTGTAGGCTTTCATATTTTAAAGTTAGAGCTGTTTGAATTTGAGCATAAGCTTTAATTAAGTAAGATGGTATTCCCTCTATATCCCATAATATTGCAAGATTTTCAGCAACATTTTTTAACTTGTCAACAAAGGTTTTTCGATTTTCTTCTTCATTTTCATTCGCGGGCGCTTTATTATTATTTTCCACAGGTTTTATTGGAGTAGGTGGAGATAATTTAGCATTTAATATTTCTAATTGCTCTTTATATGGGTCACCATATTTGTTAATAAAACATTCTATGCGCTGTTTTAGTTTATCGTTAACATATTTTGAACATAAAAATAAACCTTCAAATATTTTCGATAGCATTTGATCGGGAACATTATTTTCATGATCTCTATTTGAATTAAATTTTGAGGTTAAAGAAATTTTCGTAATCTGCGTTAAAATTGGAGGAATAAGCTCTTTCAACCTTTCTTCATTTTGTTTTGTTAAGTCAGTAGCAATTTTTTGAAGTTCATAATTCATACAAATTTCAATAGTATCAACCGGTTCCATTTCTTCCAAATGTTGTAATAACTTTTCGATAGATTTCTTTGATTCATCCCAACTAAATCGAAAACTTTCATGATCGCGATTATGATAATTATAACCTTGTTTGGTTGCAATAAAATACATAAAAGCTTCGCTATCAACGCAACAAACATTGTTAGGTCCAAATGGAATTTCAGCTTCATTAGTTTCTTTAAACTTTGCGATAAATGCATCAACGGGCTCTCGAGTATCGCCAATAGTAAAAAATGAAGAGTTTGCATGAGTAAAAATGAAGAAAACGTTTTTCAATGCTGATTTTGGAAACAACGAAAGTAAATCTCGCATTATCATTTCAAAATTTGCTGTTAGCTTTGAAATGTTTGATGGCATCACAAAACATATAGCATTAAGATTTTCCACATCAGTCAATTTTTCATGGATTAATTCAAGATTAATTTGATCTTGCTCTGCTCCTCGAGTATCGCCTAACCCAGGAGTATCGATAATATTAAGATTATATTTGGAAGCATCCAAAGCATATATTTTTGGTTTCTGAGTTACTGATTGACCTTTGTCGTTTGAATTTTCATTCTCATCCGAAGGACCTGCTTCAAAAACAACATTTGTATAATCTGGCGTTTGTAATTGAAATTTAAGTGGCAGAAAGCAGGTCATTATTTCTTCTTTTGCGGCGGTGTCAAAATCATACATTAAATAATCATATATGCTATTAACCAGCATTGATTTTCCTGCTCCAGTTTTACCGACAAATAAAATATTAAACGTTTTCTTTTTATCCCATTCATCGTGAAGAATTTTAACGTCTTGCACTCTGAAAATGAAAATTGGGTTTAATAAATTTAGGGTAGCATAAAAAATGTAAAAGGTAAAGTGTAAAGAAATTAAAATAAATATAATATTATTGTATCATATAATTAAAAATTAGGAAATTAAGGGAGAAAACTTAATGCCTATCAACTATCAACTTTATACAAAAAATAATGAATCACTTACTCGACGTTAGTAGTTACGCTGGTTATAGCTTTATCACTTTTCTGATCACTCTCAGAAATATTGTCAATGTATTTATCAGTTAAAGTATTATTTGAGAAGCCTTGACAATCAAAACATATTTTGCTTATATCTTTCGTGCTGTACGTTCCACATTCACATATTACGCGACCCGTTGTTGTAAAGTGTAAAAGAAGTTTACAATTTAAACAAAGCCACGCTTTCTTAGACTTATTACAATCACATTCACAAACACCAACATATAATCCATCCAGATGATCAACAGATTTGGACCGACAACAAGGAGATGTTGTTGCAAGTCCCATAAGAATATCTTCTTTCTCGTAGTACCATAAAACAGGTTGTTCGGCTTTGTTCCATTGGGTTTCACGAGAGAAAACCCAAGTTATTCTTTCACTATAAATATAAGATGCTAAATGTATTGAATTGTTGTTAACAAAAATGTATTTTTTTCCTTTCAAAATATTTTGCTTTATAAAATCCGCATTGTTATCATTCATTTCAATAAACCATAAATCGTTTATTCTAACGTAATGTGTACTGTTTAAAGCAGTAAAAGCTTCTTCCAAAGAATTTTCAGGTGTAATATAAATTGTTGGTAATAGGTTTCTTAAATATATTTCTAATAAAAAATAATTTTCATATTCTTTGCAATTTTGATATAACGACGATGTTATTAGCGGAGGAAAGCATTCTTTGTTTGCTGCTTCAAGTATTTTGACGTTTTCATTAATTTCTTTTATAATCATATTTTTTTCAGCTTCCGTAAGTATTTGGTTAGGCCCTTTTATTTCACGTGCATTAAAACGTTTGCTCTTTGCCAAGTATAAAAATCTTTTAAGCTTAAAAATTACAGCTAACGTGTTTTTTGCAGGAGTCCTGTTAAATTTATTAATGCTTTCCCTTGCTGATAAATCCACAAATAAAGATACGGGGACGGGAAAGTTGATGTTCGATAAACCCTTTAATAAATCCACTGCATTTTTTTCATAAACATGTTTGTAATTAACCAAGGCTGTGGCATCTTTTAATAAATATTCTGGTATACGCTCTACGACATTTTCCTCCCTTTCTTTACCATTAATTACTTTCATAATTTCCTCTTCAATCTATAAACAAACATAAGTTGATTAAAACTATCTTTTTATTTTTAACTAATTTTACTTCATCAATTTTTGGAAGTTTAGCGTTTACAGGAATACATATAATAACATGATGCCCTAACGCAATCTTCGATATTTGTTTGAGATTGTTATTTTTTGACTGATTAATCAAACTGGCATTTTCAGTTGCTATGTAAATAGAACAAACAATCATTCGTGTTGTTAATATCTTATATAAAAACTTCAAGATATCTTCAAGACGACTTAATCTATTTCCAAAGAGTCTTATCTGAAAGCTAGGTTACATATACATGTTTTACAAAATAATTACTAACCATTTCAGTCTTTGTTAATTGCAAAGCATTACAAAGACCTTGATAATCCAAAAAATTTTCCATTATCCCAACAGATACTTTAATTTCTTTTTCTATTATGAATGTTGTAACATTAACATTCCCGCCATTATGAATTAAAGCACGTTTGTTATCATATCCTTGAGCACAAAGATATTCTAGTCCAAAAGTTAATCTTCGTTGGTTTTCGCTTTTCTTAAATGACCATGGCATCTAAAATAATAATTAAGATCAAACACATCACAATGTTTTAAATATTGTTTGAAATAAACAATTTTTAATTAAGTATCACTCATTATTAAACCATTTTATTATTAATGTTTACAAAAGCTATGGCAAATTATTAACAAAATAAGATACACATTCTTGTGAAGTTTTTTTTTCTGGAACATCGTTACATGGCATGCTCTCCGCTTCATAAAGGGTTCGAATATTATTTCCATTTTGGGGTAAGATAAAGAGAGAATTCAAAAGTTTGTGAACTTCTTCTTCAGTTACTTTAGCAATACTCTCTTTTTGGATTGAAGCATCAATTGCTCTCATTTCACTTTTATAATGATCCAAAGTTTTCTCCAACTTTGCAATGATTTCCATTGAATCATTATTGCCTTGACTGTGAGCCGCTTCTTCTTTTCGCATTTCTACTTTAATTCTTTCTTCAAAAGCATTATTATATTCAAGAATTGCGTTTTGTTTGAGGTAACACGAAAGTTTTGCAATTGCATTAATTATAGCTTTTTGCTCTTCTAATTGCTTTTTAATAAATAAATCCATAAATTTTTCTGCTTCTTGTCGAGTCAAAGGTTTATTTGCAACTTTTTTGAGAATTTGTTTTTGGCTTTGTTTTGAATTTATATGCATGTGTCTTTCAACTCGACATCCACAATGATAGCAATTTCCTTCAAGATCAAAAGCTTGACAATCTTCAAGCGCAGGTTCAGGGAATTTTGCAAGCGGAACATTTCGAAGGAAGCATTTATCATGGCAAACAGTTTTAAAATTAAAATTGTATTGTTTTGTTCCAGGAATTTTGATGGCTTCAACACACTTTGTGGAAGTGCAAACGGTTTGCGGAAGAGTTTTCTGAATCTCAACTTCTTGTTTTATTTCATTCCCACTGCTCATTAAACTTTGAATTTGTTCTTCTCGGCTTGCTGGAGTCATGGCACGTTGGATAATTGTTGTAATGGTTGCTAATGGACCAATGGCACAATGAATAATTGTACGAACTTGACCAATTGCCCAAGTTTGAGTTACATCATGGCCTCGAAGTGTATAAATTCGTATCACTAATTGATAAATTGCTTTTTTTGAAAAGTTCCAACTTTTTTTATAGTTTCTACGAAGTTGAACATTTTCCTTTCTGAACTCTTCGCTTTTGTTCCATCCGCATTGAAAATTGTAACCTTCATTATCAACACAAAAAATTGTATTTTGGTTAAGTTCAAGTGTTATATTCTTATTTTCTTTCAAATCTTTTGCATAATCTTCGAGTATAAATCTTGTAGGACCAGGCATATAATTTTGACCTCTTGAATTTGTGATAACAAACATTATATTTGGGACAGCATTTTGATGAAGCATTAACAAAAGCTCATTCAAATCATATTTTATTTCAGCAGTCAAACGAACTTCAGTAGGTTTCAGTAAAATTAAAATAGCATGAATTTGAGAAAATTCTTTTATTTTATCAGCAATAATTTTTTTGTTTATTCCATCTCTTATTGTTCCCTCTGTGTCGCCGATGCCCGGAACATCAATAAAATTTATTTCAGTTTCATGATTGTGGAAACGATAAATTCTCGGGCTTTTAGTCGACGAACTTGCACCATTAAAATGTTCATTATGAATATCAGCGCCATTAATCCCACGTTGACTAATAACAATTTTTTTAAAGTTGCTCTGTAATGAAACACTAAAGGATGAAGGAATAAGGCAAACAGGTTCATTAATTTCCATAGCCTCATCGAAATCTTTATAAGTAAAATAATTTGCGATGCTATTAATAAAGGTAGATTTCCCAACTCCAGTTGGACCAAGCAACAGGATATTATATACACGGCAAGTACCTTGATCAGACATTGCGTTTTAAAATAAATGAGTAAAACTGAAAAAAAAAATGTTTTAATTTTTGCTTCATCAAAAAGAGGTATAAACATATGATAAAAAAAAGAAAAGATAACGTTTCCATCAAATAAACACCCCCATTTTTTATGTTTGTTTGCCAAAAAATGAGCTAAAAGATTTTTTAATTTTTGTCTGTTAATATTTATAAAATAAAAAAAAATCTATGAGATTTATTATTTTTCTAAATTGGTTTTAACTAAAAATTCAAGTCCACAAAAACATTGTTAGTGCTAAATGTTTTATAAAATAAATCTTTCCTTACAATTAATTTTTACATTTCTTTAAACATAAGGAAACATCACAGAAAAATGATTACTTGATAGAAAACATTTTTTTTGAAAATGGACTTTGCTTTTAGTCACTTTTGATAAGACTCGAAGTATTACAGTATAAAAAATTCTCTCTCGAAAACACTATGATTAATGGGGTTTTAAAATCGCTTTTTTATAAAAGTGAAAGTAAACATCACCAACAAAAAACTAAAACTTTTTTGACGCAACAATAAAAAAAATATGTAAAGCTTATGTACATACATACATTTTAAAAATTAACATTACGGTGAAAAATAAGATAATTTAAAATTGTGTTAAAACAATTAATGATAAAATTTGGAAAGTTTTCTTAAATATTCTCTTTATTAAAAAAAATAAAAAACCGCAGAAACTTTAAAAATTGTGAATTTTAAAAAGGGTTTTTCTTCATCAATCGAAAATGTTTTAATCGATCTTTAAAAACTCATGCTCAAAATTTTTGCATTTCAATACTTGAGAAACATCTGTTTCAAAAGCTTTTACTGCTTTTTTAATACGTTTCAATGATGTAATTAATTTTTCTTTTTTTACATTCTCCGGCTTTATCGATATTACACATTGAACATTTAATATATCTTCCATTAATTCTCTAGGCAAATAATCTTCATTCCATTCATTTGATAGCAGATTAACAAGAACCTTTAAACAATTAATGCAAATTCTTTTCTCTTCCTTTTCAACCGCTTTGATGGGATATGCGCTTTTACCATTTTGATATATCTGTTGCTTTTCAGTGTTGTTTGGTTGGGGTGCAACTTTTAATTGTTCCATTATTTCACTCATATAAGGTTGACCGTAAATTTCAATAAATTTTTCTATCATTTTTTTTAATACTTGATTGCCCACATGCGATTTACACAAATGCAAACCCTTAAATAATTCCGAAATCATTGATGCTTCAATTGATTTATTATTTAAATTTTTGTTAGAATTAAAGTCTGATGTCATTGAAATTTCTGAAATTCTTGTCAAAATTCCACAAATAAGCGATTCCAATTTTGATTCAGTTTCGTCTTTTAATAAATTTCCAATATCTTCAAGTTCTCGAATCATGGAAATATCTTTTGTATTAACTGGGTCAATGTTTTTTAGATTTTTTAAAAGCTTCACGATTGCTTCCTTTGATTTATCCCAACTCAATCTAAAACTTTCTTCATTTCGATTTTGATATTGATGGCCTTGTTTGGTTGCAATAAAATACATGAAAGCTTCGCTATCGACGCAGCAAACATTATTTTGATGAAATGGAATTTCGGCATTATTAGTTTTCTTGAAGGTTCTGATAAATTGATCGAGAGAACTTCGAGTATCACCAATAGTAAAAAATGAAGAGTTTGCATGAGTAAAAACGAAGAAAACATTTTTTAAAGCAGTTTTTGGAAACAGCGAAAGTAAGTCCCTCATTATCATTTCAAAATTTGCTGTCAGTTTGGAAATATTTGGTGGTATTACAAAACAAATTGCATTCAAATTATCCAAAGTTGAAATGGTTTCGCGAATTAAATTGAGGTTGTGTTGATCTTGTTTGGCTCCACGTGTATCGCCCAAGCCGGGAGTATCGAGAATGCTGCACTCATATTTTTCTGTTTCAAATGAGTATATTTTTGGTTTTTGAGTTACTGATTCACCGTTATCGTTGAAAAATTCATTATCATTTGCGGGGCCAGCTCGAAATTCAACTTTTTTATAATCAGCTGTTTGAAGTTGAAATTGACATGGTAAAATGCAATTTACTGCCTCTGCTTTAGCAACAGCATCAAAGTCATAGGTCAAATAGTTGTTGATGCTATTGACAAGCATGGATTTACCTGCACCACTTTGTCCAATAAATAATATGTTAAATTTATCTTTCTTCTTTTCTGGTTCTGAAAGTGCCGGAAGTGGTATTTCTTCACTTTTCTCACCCTCAAGCGGAGATAGTTTTATCGGTGAACTAAAAAGACTTAAATTAAATCAAGAATTCGATAAACATATAAATAAATACCTCGGAGTTAAAGGCAGTTTAGAAATATTTTCAGTTTCAAACTCTTTTTTTTTGTGTAAATCGTCTGGCCCGCCAAAGCGACATTTAAAGCAAGTTTTAATAATCGTTTCAGCATTTTGTACTCCACATCCACATTTTATCTTTTTATTATTTAAATATTGAAGCAATGTTTTACAATTGGTGCATATCCATGCTTTTAAGTTAGTTTTATAACCACATGCACAATTATCCATGAAAATTTTTCCTTGATCATCAGATTGTTTGTAGATATTAATAGGTTCAGCTAAACCAATAAGGTAATCTTTTTTAACATTAAATAAAAGTACAGGTTCAACTGCTTCCTTCCATTGAGTTTCAGTTGAAAATAACCATGTTATTTTATCACTATATATTTCCTTTGCTAAATATTTTGTTTTTGGACTAACAAGTATTGCCAATTTAAATTGCAAATATTCTTCCTGGATTCTTTTTGCATTTTCATCGTTGATTTCAATAAACCAAAAATCTTCATGTTTTGAATATGGTGTTGATTTGACAATTTGATTAGCAGTTTCTACAGATTCTCGAAGATATATATGATGAAAAGTCAGAGAGACAGTGGCATTAAAAATTGAAAAATAATATTCTAAATAATTTTGACATTCAAAATACAAATTATAAATTTCACATGGAGGCAACTGTCCTGCGTGCTGACGTTGTAAATTTTGAACTGTAAAAATAATATGATTTGCGAGAGCATCTCTTTCGGATTCGGTCACATTTCTAACAGCATTAGGTGATTCTGCTTGTTGGATAAACTTTTTTTCTATTAAAAAAATCAGCATCTTTAACTTCCAAATAATTGCCATCACTGATCTCTCTGCAATGCTGTCGAAATTGTAATTTTTATCAGAAGCTGGCAATTCAATAAATAATGACATCATAGAAGTTTGAAATTTATGACCAATTAAAGCTTTTATAGTATCATGAGCTGCATCCTGGTTTACGTGGGTATAATCATACAATGTAGGAGCTTCGTATAATAAAAACTCTGGAAAGCCATTATCTTTCTTTAGCAAAAGCTCCATAATTACTCTACTAATCTATAAAACATATATTTTACATCGACTCAAAAATTTAATTTCGCTTACTGATGAAAGGTTAGATAAATAACTTTTTAAAGGGATACAAATGATAACATGATGGCCTAAGAAAAATTTATTAATTGGCCGTGTAACAATTTTTGATTTTGAGTGATAAGCTAATTCCGCTTCTTCGTTTATAATGTAAATAGAGCAAACAAGAGTTCGAAGAGTGACATTTTGATGAATAAATTTCAATATCTCATTTAACTTAGACTGTTTGTTTGCAAGCAATTTAATCTTAAAAGAAAACTTTGTGAAGAAATGTTTGGAAATATCTTTAATTTACCATTTCAGTTGTAGATATTTGTAAAGCTGCGCAAAGGCCATCATAATCATTGGCGTTTTCCATTTGTCCTAAAGTAACTTCGAAGATTTTTTTTACAGAAGTCGAAGTAATATTAGAGTTATCTTTATAATAAATTGCTGCATGTTTATCATCATATCCTGTTGCATTTATATAATGTTGTCCTAATGTGGCTATTCTTTCATTCTTTTTGCTGGTAAAACTCCATGAAAGATTCATCTAAAATGAAATTTATACAAGTAAGCAATTCAGAAATTAATAAATATTATCTGTTTACAACAGATTAAAAAATAGTTTTAAAAATGATTTAGTTTACGTTAATTTATTAAAGAAACAAATTTATGGCAAATATTTAACATAACATGAAACGGATTCTTGAGGTTTAATATTTTTAACTTCAGGAGCATTATGGCATTGTGAACTTTCGGCTTCATAAAGTTTACGAATATTATTTCCATTTTGGGGCAAAGTAAAAAGCGAATTCATCAATTCAAGAACATCATCTTCACTAACTTTGGCGGCATTGCCATTTTCAATGGAGGCCTTTATGGCTTTCATTTGATCTTTATAATGAGCTAAAGTTTTTTCCAACTGTGTTATAACTTCAGCTGAATCATTATTTCCATTATTAAGGGCAGCCAATTCCTTTCTAATTTCAAGATTTATCCGTTCTTCAAAAGCATTATTATATTCCAGAATCGCATTTTGTTTGAGATAACACGAAAGTTTTACAATTGCATTGATTATAGTTTTTTGCTCTTCCAGTTGCTTTTGAATAAATAAATCCATAAATTTTTCTGCTTCTTGTCGAGTCAAAGGTTTATTTGCAACTTTTTTGAGAATTTGTTTTTGGCTTTGTTTTGAATTTATATGCATGTGCCTTTCAACTCGACATCCACAATGATAGCAATTTCCTTCAAGATCAAAAGCTTGACAATCTTCAAGCGCAGGTTCAGGGAATTTTGCAAGCGGAACATTTCGAAGGAAGCATTTATCATGGCAAACAGTTTTAAAATTAAAATTGTATTGTTTTGTTCCAGGAATTTTGATGGCTTCAACACACTTTGTGGAAGTGCAAACGGTTTGCGGAAGAGTTTTCTGAATCTCAACTTCTTGTTTTATTTCATTACCACTGCTCATTAAACTTTGAATTTGTTCCTCCCGACTTCCTGGAGTCATTGCGCGTTGAATAATGGTTGTGATGGTTGCTAATGGACCAATAGCGCAGTGAATGATTGTTCGAGCTTGTCCCACGGCATAAGTTAACTTCACATCATGTCCACCAAGAGTATACATTCGTTCAAAAAGTTTGAAAACCTTTTGTCTTGAATAATCCCAACTTTTCTTATAGTTATCCTTCAATGGTCCAAACTCGGTTCTATATTCTTGGCTTTTATTCCATCCGCATTGAAATTTGTATGCTTCATTATCCACACAAAAAACTGTGTTTTGATTCAATTCAATTGAAATATTTTTATCTTCTTGTAACGTATTTGTGTAATCCATTAATGTATTCATCGCTGGACCAGGACCATAATCTTGACCTCTGGTATTAGTGATGACAAACATAATATTCGGAATAGCATTTTTATGAAGCAACATCAATGTTTCATTGAGATTGTACCGCAATTCTTGTGTTAGACGTGGTTCTGTAGCTTTGAAAAGGATGAAGATGCCATGAATTTCAGAAAATTCTTTAATTTTATCAGCAATAATTCTTTTATTATTTGCATCTTGAAGAGTGCCACGAGTATCACCGATTCCAGGGATATCGATGACATTAAATCCAATTTTATCATTGTAGAAAGAGTAAACTCGAGGCGCTTGAGTGCATGAGCTTGCACCTTTAAATTGTTCATTTTGAATATCTGCTCCATTTATTCCACGTTGAATTATTTTAATTTGTTTAAGATTTGCCAAACTTATTTCAAATGATGAAGGAATGACGCACATGGGTTCATTAGCTTCAATCGCTTCATCGAGGGTTTCATAAGTAAAATAATTGGCGATGGAATTGACCAGGGTGGATTTCCCTGTGCCTGTGGCACCAAGAAGAAGGATATTATAAACTCGAAGTGTTGATTGAACTGACATATTTCTATAAAAAGAAAAATTAAAAAATGGACAAAATAAAAAAATGCGATGAGAAAGTGAATGTTTAAAAAATATTTTTCTTTTTTTTTTCGTTTTTCCTTTCATGATCAAAAGGAGGAGCGAGCATCATTGCTTTTAAATGTGTTTGGTTGTGTGTCATAATAAAAGGGTTTGGCTCTCTCTTATCAACAAAAAAGACGATGATTAGATAGATGTTCCGTGTTTTCTCTCTCTTTTACCAGCGTTGCTTTGTGTTTCTTTTTTCATTCATTCACTTTGTAGTTTTCAGTTTTAACAAAGTACTTACCATTTTTTGTGAAAATATAATATTTTATAAATAATGGCTGCTGAAAACCAAGACCCGGTTTGTTCATTTTTCTCGCCCAAGAATGTTTTGTAATTAAATCATCAAAGTTTTTAGGACCCACTTTCTGATGCAATTAGAGATTTTTTAATTCGAGAAACTCCACAAGCAGAACAACCACCTCTACCCGAAAATAATGAACCTGATGATCAATTTCAAGATGCTCAAAATAATCCACCACAACCACCTCCAAATACTGATTTGTACCTTTTCACCCATGAAGAAGTTGATCTTGAATTAACTAAAGCTACCGCGGTTCCATCAAATGTTGCCCGTATTTTTTCACTTAACTTAGATCAACTTGAACTCCAACGCAAAAACAAAATTTTTACTGTCGATGCAGCCAAAGATAAGTTTAAGCCCACTCTTAAACCTGGACGCCCATATACTGTAATCAAAAAAGAAACTGCTGGTGCTTCAACACCTAATGCTCCACCAAGACGAGGACACAGAAATGTTGATCAAGAATGTACCATTGCTGTAAACAATGAACGAGTAAAAATGCCATCGGGAGCCATCACTAGAAAAAAAATTACTCAAATTGCTCCACAAAATGCACAAAATATCAGATTAATTGATGAAGATGGTAGTATCTTAAATACTACTCAATTAAATCTCAATGTTGGCGCAACTTATTGTCTAATTTACACTGGTCAAAAAGTTCTTGAATCTGGTGAAGCTCAAGAGGATGCAAATCAACTTCCTGTAACATCCCTTTGTCGTCCCATGTCTTTTATGGCACCGTTTATCGTTGGAGTTGTCAGAATTTTCTATGCATTAAGCCGAACTGGAAATGCAGTGAAACTTACTCCTGGTAAAAAGACTAAAAATGATGGTGCAACACCAGAAGGAGGAAAATTAATTTGCCCCAACTCTCTTTCAACCGGAGCTTACCAAGTTGCTTTTCGCCTTAATGAAGCCGCCAAAGTTATTCAATCAACTGTTTCACGAATAAGTATCAAAGCTTATAAACGTTCGCTTCCAAATTTGGAATTAACAGATACTACAAATGGTGATTGTGAAGATGATGATGGCCATGATTTCTTCGAGGATGTTAACAATATGGAATCCCCGCTTGCTGATGTTGCAAATATTATTGAACATTTACAAAAAGGTTTAACTGAAATTGATGAACTCATTAATGTTGTTAGCAAACAAATGAGAGCTGTGAATCCAACAGTTGAAAGTGTCAAAGCTGCATTAAAAGCTGAAGAAAATCAAGAAAAGCGCCAAAAACAACATGATAAAATGATCCCCAAAGTGAGTTGCTTCAAAAGTTTTAAAATGGAACAAAAAGATGAGAAAATTATAATAATAAAAAAATTATAAACTAAAGCTAATTCGAAGGGAAAATATGAGATACTTTAAAATAATACAAATTTCGTTTCAAAGACCTAAAAGTTTACTTTTTCAAAGTTTAGTATTCCTCGTTCTTTAATTTTGAATTCTCTCATTCAAAAAAGTTTAATCTAAAATCATTTTTTCTGTAAATAATAGCCATTTCAGAAATATGGGAATCCTGAAAAGCTTAATGAATTAAAGCTTATTTATCAACAAATATCAGAAAATGATGAAAGAATTTGTCCAAGAAATGAAGGAATTGGTTTACCCGCAATTACCGCAAATCGACGTTATCTCAATTCTGCTAATGAACTCGTTGAAAAAATACTTTGTGAACCTGAAAGTGAAAGTGTTCTTGCGGATATTCAAGATTTAGCAAGTTTTTGTGCTAAAGTAATTCATTATAATCTCATGCATTGGATGTTTGCATATGAATTAATTAAAGTTTTGGAATTGGAACTTAAAAACCCTCCAACTTCACCCGATGCTTTTGAACATAAAATTAATGTTGCAAAACAAATTTATCGTTGTGCAAAAGTTTGGAATACTGTATCCATGGCTGTTCCATTTTTCATTAACCTTGATGGTGGTGAAAGTCAACAAGATGCTTCAGAAACTTGGAATGAAATGAAAGATAAAATCTTTACATCTCAATATGCCCTCGAAATTTGTTATGCAACAGCTTCAGAAATCGATGATGAAAAAAGCACGAGACGTAATGTTGGATTTATTTAAATTTTTGTAAAATTATTTAAAAAAAATCGCAAATGCAATCAAATAATTTTCCCATGCGAGAAATAAGTTTTTTAAACTAAAAACAAAAATTTTAAACAAAAAAATCTGCGTCTAATTCCGATGCCTAAAGCCTCGCATGGAAAATTTATTAATTTGCAACTCGCGTATTTCAATGTTCTTTATTTTTTATTCATTCCGGTTCGGTATATTTTATTTTTAAAAGAAATTAATAATTCTGTATTTTTCTTTGTACTTTGTATTATTTTTGCATGATTTATAAAATTATTGTTTTCTGTTTGCATTTAACGATGAAAAAAAACGTGACTAATAGAGAGAGAGAAAAAAGAAGAGGGTGTGCCTCTCATGATAGTTAATACGAACAAAGAAGAAAAAATAGAAAAGAATAGGATCTTATCAATATGCACAAAAAAAAACGCATTAAACTCTCTCTCTCTATTTTCTATAATGAAATATGTACATTAACACTCCGATAAAGCATAAAAATCAATATGAAGTAGAAAAAAAATATTTTTTGTCATAAAATTATTGTGTGAATCAGCTATGGAAAGCCGGAAAGAAAGAACACTTTTTATTATCACAACATAAAAAACGTATGTATGTTCCATGAGGGAAAGAGAAAGAAAAAAAACATGAAGTAAAAAAGATATTTTTGTGATGAAAAAAAAATAAAACAATAAACTCGTGATACATTTTTAGCTTTGTAATGAAATAAGATACAATTAATTTTAAGAGACATTTTTTAATTGTATTGAAGCTTTAAAATTTATTTTTAATGAAATCAGAAAAAAAGCGATCAATTAAAATAAATAAAATTTGCCAAAAAATAATTCCAAAGTTTGGTAAATTTATTTATAGAAGAAATGGGTTTTTAGAAAAGCTTAGATTTACAAAATTTTAAATTTTTAGGTAGAACTAAAATTTGAATGGACTCGATTAACTTTTTGTAATTTTTTGAATTTTGCTTTTTTAAAGAAAAGATCTATCAATCTGCTTCTAATACAAGCTTTTAAAAATAAAAATAAAATATGATTTTGTAAATTTTACAAGCATATTTCTTCATGATATAAACAAAACAAAGTTCAACACCAGGAGAATTAATAAGACAAAATCAAATGGAAAAAACATTTAATATTTTTGCTTTTCAATCTTTTTTTCTATAAAAAAGTTTTTTGTTGTTGTAAAACTTTATGAGTTTTTGAAGAAAAATAAATAAATAACCAAAAAATTTAATAAAAAGTTGTTCTTTCTTCTTTATTTTTTTGCAAAAGTTCAATTTTTGAACCCTTTTTTATTAACTTTTTCATTTTCGCAAAAAGTCATTAAAATAATATTTATTTTATGAACACGTTTTTTTAACAAAAAAGAATGCGTGCATATTCTTTTTGGGTCGTTTCACAACCTTTTTTTTCAAGGTGTCATTGATTTTTCAATGACTTCCTTTTTTTATTAATGATTTTTTTATAAACATAGTTAAATAGATAGATGTGATAAGACAAATTGAAAATATTCATCTTCAATGAGCTCTCAATTAGAAGCCATTCCATATGTTTTTCCATTTGAACCTGCTGAAGCTCCATATTTAAAATTGAAAAAAGCTCAGAAAAAATGTGAAATTACTTATCAAGTTCTTGGAAGAAATGATTATTTTGGGTTTTTAGAAATATTAAAAATTGATTATTTGGCGATGGTAAAGTTTCAGGGCCAACTAAAACAACTAAAAATTAACTATTTTAGATTCACCATTTAATGGAATCTAATGGAATGCCTCAAAGATGGTTGGATATTAAGCTTCCGAATGAAGCTGAAGCTTACGTGATTTTTAATATTTTGGTTCAAAAAGAAGTTAGAGAAAATAAAATAAATGGTAAAAAATTAATTTATGGGCATCATATTTTGTTGAATATTCCATTACCTACCGATGGAACAAGATTGAATTATAGCAAGGTAGGTAAGCAAAGCTCTCAATCAGAATCTTCCAAAACTTATTGCAACTTTTTTTTAGATTAAACAAACGATTAAAAGATGCTTTAGCTCAGTATGTCTTTCTTTATTAGCAAACCAAGTAATTATAGTCCTAAATTTTTTAGACTAATCCTATTTCGAGTTTTTTTCGTGCCAAGGCCATATTCGAGGAAGAAATGAACCATTTATTAAATATTCAATTAATTATTGATTTTGATAATGAATATGTAACTGAATTTAAAAATATTTTTGAAATTATCACAAATTCTATTAGTGAACCTCCACGTTTAATCCAAATTTCAAACAATAATGACACAATTATTTCAAAGAAAAAGAAAGCAAATATGTTGCGAGCTATAAGAATTTTAACCACCATATTTCAAATTAAAACTTTTATGAAAGAGAAATTCCCCAATCAAGCCAAAGATGATTTAAAACCTCGATGGTTATCAGCAAAATTGTCTTCACATTCAATTTCCAAGCATGCCACAAATCTTGCCAATGCAATGAGATTCAAAAGTTTAAATAAAGTTCAAAATCGAATAACTTCAATTTATTCAAATATTTTAATTATTGAAAAAAGAATTAAAGAAAAAATTGAAAAGTTTTTCACTGCTAAAAGGACATTTCCTAATTTGGATTTCGTTGATGATTTGTTGCTGAGTTTAAAACCCGTTTATGAGATCTTGAAATTTAATTTAATAATTTTCCAAAACGATTGTTTTTTAAAATGGAATGAATTAACAAAAAAGAAAATTCAATTACATGGTTTTGGTGAAAATAAATCACTCGGAATTGTTGTTAGTAAAAGAAATTTTCCGCATGAAACATTTTATTATCGATTTAAAAATGGTAATAATATATTTTGGGCCATTCGAGATGAAGGTGATGAAGAAAATATTGGTAACTATCCAGCAGAGCCATTATTGGCTTTTAATAATACAGAAAAATATTTTGGTATCATTGCTTCCCCTATTTTTGATAACACAGAGTTGCTGCTATATCCAAACAATATGCTTTCTTGT
Organism: Panagrolaimus kolymaensis; assembly: GCA_028622995.1. NCBI lineage: Eukaryota > Metazoa > Nematoda > Chromadorea > Rhabditida > Panagrolaimidae > Panagrolaimus > Panagrolaimus kolymaensis. Next base: position 2,073,720 of record JAJQJQ010000020.1, read on the forward strand.
GGATTGTTGGTGGACACCTGCAACTGCATCTCTAAACAAATTCGATTTTGGTTATGTGAAAAATGTCAAAGTTTAGTTACTCGACTCATAGATGATAAAATTTTATGCAACTGCCAAAAACAAATCTTATCAATTGCGAGAAAGTATTGCTTCCAATGTATGTCAAACCATGAACATCCTGATCATCGAAATTTGGCGCCATCAAGTAAAGTTTCAACTGTAACAAGCGCAAGTTCAAAAACGACTATCATCACAAAAATTTTGATTGTTCAAGTTAAAAAAGAAAAAAAAAGTGAAACATCTTCCACCGATTTTTCTGCGGTGGTAGTTGAAAATGAAAAACCTAAAATTCTTTTAAATGTTAGAAAAGCTTCGGTGGATTCAGAAATAAGCATTGATACATTAACAACTTATCCAAGAAATAATAGCTCTGATACTTATGAATCCAGTGCTTTTGGAAATTCCGACATTTACTCAGAAGATGATGGATCAAGTATTGAATCATCAAGTATTTAAAAATAAAAATATTTAGATTTTTTTAAACTGTTATTTCATTGAACGAAAACAAAATTTTTATGACATAAAAAATGCAAAGTGTGTTTGATAAAAAATGTTTTAAATAACAAAGTTTCATTTTTTTGAAGTTTTTTATTTGTAACAAATTTTGTAATTCAATCTATAAATTTCATTCTTCGATGTTGTATGTATAAAAACGATTAAAAAAAAGAGTTTATTTTGACGACAAAACTTTTTTACACAAGTCGTTCAGATAAATTATTAATTAAATTATTAAAAAATCTTTCAATTTCTGCTGCAGAATTATTCCAACAATATGCAGCTTTTTTATCCAAATCTTTTGATTTTACAATACCTTGTTGAACTGCAAGCAAATATCTAAATGATTCATTATCGATGCAATAAAGATTTTCAGAAGTTAAAGGAATTTCAATTTCATTGGTCTTTTGAAATTTGTCAACGAATGCTCGAATTGGGCCCATTGATTCACCAATATTAAAATATGTTGAATGTGAATGAGTAAAGAAAAAATAAATATTTGGAAGTTCATGGCATTTTTTGAATAACGATAAAATGAGTCTCATTCCCATTTCAAATTCAACCGTTAATTTTCTCTTATTTGCAGGAATCACAAAACAAATTCCATCCAATTTTGTTAATGAATTTAAAGCTTCTCGAATGTGTTCAAGGTTTGCTTCATCGTGTTTGAAACCTCGAGTATCAGAAAATCCTGGAGTATCAAGAATGCAAACAGAATTATTATTTACTTCCAAATTATAAAATTTTGGTTTTTGAGTAAAAGATTCACCATTTTCATTAAAGTTTTCATTCCCATCATTTTTGGGTCCAGCTTCAATCAAAATATCTTCAAACGTTTGAGAATTTGTTTGAAAATTAAATTTTGTTGGAATAATGCATTTAACTTTTCGAGTTTTTAAAGCATCTTTAAAATTAGGTTGTTTTAAATAATTCCCGATTGCATTAATAAGCGTAGATTTTCCAGCTCCTGTTTCACCAACAAACAATAAATTATAAATCTCTCTTTCTATTGGAGATGTTTCGATGCTTTCGGGCTTTGAATTTACTTCAATTTTTTCTTTTCTTATTTTGACAACTTTTTTCATTATCGCTTCTTTGAAATCCATCTCTTCGAATTCGGGTGATTTGACAAGTATCAATATAGCTGCTTGGGAAAATGGAGAAGACCTGACTAAGAGTAATTCAACTGTGTTCTCGTTGGATAGACTATGAACGTAGGCTGGTTCATCTTTCTCTAAAGAGCTAGTTGATTAAGATTCTGTTTCATGAACTTTATCATATTGGTGAGAGGTAACAATCTCAGAAATAGGAATTGCTACATTTTCAGTACTTGAATTTATAACTTGTTTTTGAATAGGTTTTGTTTTTATGAAACTAACTTCTTCTAATTCCGATGCCTTTACAAGGATTGATATTTTTGTTGGGTAAAAAACTTCAGATGAAGCTTGGATCGTTTCCTACCCGATTATTGTCTCTGGGCCTGAATATTTTGGGAGATCATGAAAGTGTATTGATTCTTCTTCGTCTTTTAAAGAATCATTGCTTGACGGATCGCGAATGGATTCATTTTCTTCTGAAGATTTGGAAGAATCTGATTCGTTTTCAGGCACAACGTCATATTGGTGAGAATAACCCATTTCAACCGCGCCGCCATTAGAATTTTTGATGTCTTCGGTTTTTGAATTTACGACAATAGTTTTTTTATTTTCCTTTTTTATGGTTTTTGTTTTCATAAAAGTAATTTCTTCCAATTCAGAAGCTTTAACAAGAATGAATATTTCACTATGATCCACTGTTGCCGAACGTGGAGAAGCGTCTGATTTGGTTTTTGCAAGCGGCTCAGCAAGCGCTTCTGGAGGACCATCTTTATATGCTGATTCCTCTTCTTCTGAAGACTCTGAAGAAAATGATGGCTTCGTTTTTTTGTTATCTCCAGGAATGTCATCATATTGATGTGAATAATCAACGGCAGTTGCATTTGTATCATTAATTGTATCTTCTTCCTCCTCCTCAGTATATGCTTCTACATCTTTTTCTTCACTTTGTTCAGATTTTGTAGCAACAGTTGCAGGCTTTAAAGGCCTTGGAGGAGCGTTTTCTATTTTGTGTTTTTGTTGTTTTTTGCCATCGACTGTGTATTCTTCTTCATTAACAACAGTCTCATGAATAGAAGAGCCCCAGCTTTCTCGATGCAAAGCTTCTTGTTTTATTTCATTTTCATCTTCAATCACATTTTCATTCTCACCCTCATCTGCAATTTCATTCTCAATAATAATGGAAGGGATAATAGTAACTTCATAACATTTTCTTAATCTCGATGTTCGAATCACATTTCCTTTAGGAGCAAAACAAAATTTATCCAATTTCGTCCATTCTTGTTCGCCACATTCACAAACAACGTGATTTTTGCAACTTTTTCTTAGCAATGTAAAACATGTAAGACAGAGCCAAAATCGATAATGAGGGCTTTCACATTTACAAGTTTCAACTATTTTTTCGCCTTTTTCATTTTCATTTTGTTGCCGAATTGTGGAACTTGGATCAGTAATTACACAACCAAGCATATCATTTCTTCCATTTACAAGTAACAAAGGTTCCACATTATTAATAGTAATTTTTTCATCTAATAAAAAATATAAATTTTCATTTTTATTTGTAATGTTTCACCAAGGGTATGGATGTTCCATCGAGTGAAAGAAATTCCAATTTTTTCATCAGCTATTTTTTCATTGATTGTCACGGAATTGGATTTAAAAATCCATTGATTATCAAAGAAAATTAAATAAGTTTCAAATATATAAACAATTTGTTTTAATTCCATTAAAATTATTTCACTCAAAGGTAAAGTTAAAAAATTGATATAATTTTGCATTGCGGCATTCTCAGCCCAAAGAGGCTTAACAAAATCATGAATTTGACTATGCAATTTTAAAAGGTTGACATTTAATTCTTTAATTATTTCGCTAACATTTTCAATATTTCTTTGAACTGCAAGGTTTTGTAAATTTTGACGATTATTGGATAGAGCTTCCACAATTTTTGTTAACTCCGAGATACTATAATAACTTTCGATGGATTGATAATCAATTTCATCGCCATCAATCTTTGAAATAATAAAACCTTGAATATGATAAATTGAAATTAAAATAAATAAAATGGGTTGAATTTTATCAATCATTTGTTTATTTTCAGGCATCTCTCTACCGCCATTATCTTTTAAAATATCAATGAGCTCAGGTTTTCGTTTCATTGTTGTTTCTTTAATTGATTTTACAGCATCTTCAAATTCATCATTATATGAATTTTCATAATCTATCAACATTCGGGTTTCAAATTGTAAACCTTCAGGTTTAGAAAATAAGCTCAAAATCCATGCAAAAGCTTTATAAAAACACACTTCAAAAATATTTCCCTAAAATTTTATAAGTTTAATATTTTTTGTTTGACAACAAAACTCGTCGTATCTTACTTTTCCTAATTGACTATGTAAATACGTGGTCACCTGAAATTTAAATAAAATTTACTTCGTTTATGGGTTAAATAATCTTCTTTGAATAAAAGTATACCATTGATTTATTATTTTGGTCCAGTGGTAATAAAAATTTAATATTATGTCCATAAAATGCTGTAACAAAATTATTTTCGATGCTTTCAGAAATTTTCTTAAATCCAGTGTTAATATTTACATCCAAAAATATAAAATTCTTTAATGTACTGTAAATAAAAAAATCGAGCCATTTAATTGTTAATGGATTTTTCAACTCGGATAAATATTTGAGCTGAAACAAGGAGCTTTGTAAATTTATGTCAACCAATAAAAAAATGGTAGAAGCTTGTTTCAAAAACAGAAAGCTTCAATTCTATATATTCGAAGCTACCATTTTGAGACAGACGACGCTGATAAAGAGAAAAATAACCCAAATTATGCTTCTTTTTTCATTGTTTTAAAAAAAGGATAGCAATCTTACCAATTCAAATTTATTAATTTTTAAAGCATTTAATATTTCCACATAATCATTCTTTTTCAATTCGGTTGTTAATATTTGGCATTTTGAAGGCTTATTCTCAATATGAGAAGCATTACCTAATTTGGTAAGTTGTTGATTTGGATAAACCAAATTGAGATATTCCAAATTTGCCATTCTGTAATTAATGAGTTTATATACTTCAAACAAGAAATAAAACAAAAAACTAATGTCACAAAGAAAAGGAAAAAAAAGTTTTAAAATTCTACAAAAATTAAATTTGCGGGGAAATAAAGCGCAAATTTTTATTTTGTCTGATCAAAAAAAAAGTTTTTTGTTAATTTTAATACATTTTAATAACCATCTATTTTATTTTGATGTCAATAAACAAGAAGAAGAAAAAAAATTTCAACAAAAAAACAAATACCTCTTTAAGCAGCTAAAAAAATTCTTATCAAAGAAATGCAAAAAAACTCTTTTTTTAGGTGAATGGATGATAGATAGATACCTCACCCAAAATATTCCAACATTATTTTTTGTTTACCTTTCGTTATTACACATATTTTCTCGTGTAAAAATCTTTCTTCAATATGTTGTGTGCAAAAAAAAAAAAATCATTTAAGCGCATTATAAATTTTGTTTATTTCTTCAAAGCTTACATCATTTTATTTTAAAACATTAATCTTTATTATTACAGAAAAAGTGAAAAAGTGCTTTGATTTTTAGAGATTCACCACTTTGACTATCATTTATACCCAATGCATTCGATTTGAAATAATTTAAAACTTCATTTTATGTTAAGTAGTAAAAATTTAACAAATTAAAAATCCAATCAACTTACAATGAAACAAATGCAAAGAAAAAGATTAAAAACGCATAGAAAATTTTAGGAACGAACATCTTTGGTTTTGAAATAAATTTTTGTGTTTCTAATAAGTAAGCTATTTTTTAGTAAACCTTCACCTTTCAATAAATTGTGAACGGTTGTGAAAATTTGAATAAATGCTAGTTAACCATTTCCATGAAAACCATGTATGTAAATGTTTGCAATCCTATCACGAATAGTTTTCAATGCTTTTATAATTTTTTCATTCATTGTTTTCATTTTTACAAATCTTCGTCGAATAAGAAGGTCGTTTCTTCCCATCATCTCTCTCAATCATTTTTACTCCTGTGTGTCGTCGTCTCTCTCAACTTTAAATCATGCTAAAGAAATTAGTCATCTTGGGAAGTGGATGGTCGAGCTATAGTGTTCTACGAAATGTCAATCGTCGACTTTATAAAGTTATTGTAATTAGTCCAAGAAATCATTTTCTATTCACTCCTTTGCTTACAAGTACCACAGTTGGAACATTGGAATTCAGGTAAGTTATTAATCATTTATTTTGTTTCTTTATTTCTATGTTACTTTTTTTGCAGATCCATTACTGAACCTATTCGAAATTTTGGATTTCGTGATCCAAATGATTTTCACCTTTCTGAAGCACTTAGTTGCGATTTCAATAAACAAATTATCAAATGTAAGAATGCTTTGGATGGTTCAATTTTATCTGAAATTCAATATGACAAGTTGGTAATTGGTGTTGGAGCTTCTCCCAATACTTTCAATGTTCCTGGCGTTCGTGAACATGCATTCTTCTTAAAGGTTAGTTTATTTTCTCATTTTCTTGAACAAATAAATTTTTACATTAACTTGTTTTATAGGAAGTTGCTGATGCTCAAAAAATTCGTGAAAGAATCTTAAGAAATCTTGAACTTGGCAAAGAACGTGATTTATCACGAGAAGAAGTTATGCGCCTGCTTCATACTGTCATCGTTGGTGGTGGACCTACTGGTGTTGAATTTGGAGCTGAATTGTATGATTTTATTCGTCAAGTATGTTTTAGTTATTATTATTTTTCTTTATTTCCAAGCACATGATTTTTAGGATATTTTCCGACTTTATAAAGATAAAGAACACATGGTTAAAGTTAGTATGATTGAAGCTATGAAGATCCTTGGTATATTTGATGCTCGCTTACAAGCATATGCAGAAAAGAAAATTCGTGCAAGAAAAAACTTCACTATCATCAATGATTCGGTTACTGAAGTATTGGAAAATGGAATTAAATTAAAGGATGGAACTTTCTTACCTGCTGGTTTGGTTGTTTGGAGTACAGGTTTAGCGCCAAGAGAATTTACTAAAAAATTGGATGTATTAAAGAATCAACAAGGACAAGTAAGTTGTCTTATATGTAAAACTTTTTTTCATAGCTATATTTTCAGATTCTCACAAACAATCATCTTCAAATCATCGCTGATCCAAATCAAAATAGTTATGCCATTGGTGATTGCAGTGCCATCCAAGATACTCGGCTTCCATGTACCGCTCAAGTATGAAATATTACACTCTTTTAAACACTTTCTACTTATATTTTTGGTTTCAGGTTGCTGAACGACAAGGACGCTATTTAGCCAAAGCTTTGAATGAAATTGCTAAAACTGGACAAGTCTCAAAGCCATTCGCCTTCAAATCTATGGGAATGTTAGCTTATATTGGTGACTCCAAAGCATTATCAGATTTGCCTGGTTTAAAATTTAAAGGAATTATCAGTTGGTTCTTATGGCGTTCAGCATATATAACAAGATTGGCAAGTTGGAGATTACGCTTTCAAGTTCTCTTTGATTGGATGAAGACTTTCTTATTCGGACGAGATACTACAAGATTTTAGGTTAAATTTGTATTATTTTGTATTTTGTGTAAATAGATTACAATAAACACTGATTTACATTTGTATACATTGAGTTCTTGAACTTTTTCGCTTTTTTGTTTTGCATGACATGGATTTTTTGTAAACGAATTGCATTCAATTTACAAATCACGGTTTTTTTAACTAACTGATTATTTTCACATGCAAACCCGTTTTTTGTTCATAATCTAATCGAGTCATATGGTCATTTTCGAAGCCAAACTTTAAAAAAAATGGACTTCGTTTTTTCTTGTTTGTAATTAAAATCAAGTCCAATTAACGGTTCCATCAAATTCAATAAGTTTAAAGCATAAATCTGTTTGTTTAAATTCTTTCATTTATTTAAATATTTATATCACGATTTAATTACTCCACGAACAAAAGTTGAAATATGAAACAAATAATAACTATACATAAACAAAATTTAGAATTATTCATCTTTTGTTGCCATTAAACAAGTTGTAGGAAACCATCCACGTGCCAAAGGATCAGATTCAATAAAAGTTTTCTGAGTGATGCCATATCCATCAATAAATGTTTGCTGTTCTTCAACTCGTTTAGCATAAACCCAATATTTTTCTTGACGAGTAATTGCCCATTTTTCACCAATATTTACAGCAACTCGACGATTATCTGTTAAAGGTTGACAAATAAATACGATCGGACCATGAAATAATAATGCATTCAAATATCTTCCACCATTATAATTTCTTCCAATTGTACCAATGCGAGTATGAAGTAATTTTTTATGCTTTTGATCCAATTGTTCTTCCTAAAAAAAACAAAGAATAAGTCAAAATGACAGAAAATAAAGTTTACCGAAAAAGTAAATTGTGTGGAATCTCCTCGAATTGGCCACCAAATACCATTGCCTTTTGGAAAAGTACCATTTCCAAGCACCTGTAAAACATTTCGACGCCATCCAAGATCATAAGGATAAATAAACTTTGGATCATCTTTTTCTCGTAAAGTTTCAGCTTTAACAACTAAAAATAAAAGTTATGTTAATGCTTTTATCCAAAAAACTAACCAATATATTGTTCGATTTGAGTCATGTTGTAATAAATTGCTTTGAGTTGAATGTATAATAATGGAATCACGGAAACAACAACACCAGAGGATAACGACATTCCAGTAAGGGCAATCGTAAATGTATTCATATCAGAGATAGGTAACAATTTTGAATCAATCGGCTTAATATCAGAATTTGAAAGCTAAAAATATATAAAACGATTAATTCATTTTTAACCATCATCATGAATACATACCATATAAAGAGTAGTTATAACACATTTGGAAAGAATAACAAAAGAGTGAAGGCAGCCAATAATTGCTGAAGCACAAAATTTAACAAACAATGCATGATTTCGATGTCCAACACAATTATTCACCCATGCTAAAAATTAAATTAACTATAAATGGAAATAAAGCTTTAAGTTTAAACATACGACAATGATGATCCATTTTGAGTACGCATCGATTACATAAAGAACAATGATGAGACCTTGGAGCTTTATTTCCTTTACAAATGGAACAATATTGAAGTCTTCGATGAAAAGATTCATCCTCAGGTATCCAACCTTTTTGAACATAACCACCACCAGTTTTTGATGCTTGAATCAAATATACCAAAGATGAAAGATCGAAAAATAAGAAAATTGAAATATTGATAAATCCAGATATGGATTCCAGAGGAGACCAATAATGAAAGAATACGATCGTCGTTGATATTCCAATCTGAAAACCTTTAATTGTAAATATTAGTATTTAATAAACACAAACTTACAGCAACATTGAGAAATGCAGTAAGCATTGGTCCCCAATGAAGCATTCTTTGTGGCAAACTTCTTCCAATATCATTTGAATCAAATGCATTTATAATTGACCAATCAGGAGCTTCTAAGATTCCAACATTTTCAAGTATTTCTTCCTTCGACATTAATGAGCCATTTATTGATTCCAATTCATCATCATTACACATAGCTACTAATACCACTGATGAACCAAATAAAATTTAAACGAGAAACAAACAACATCAAACAAGGAAGGAATGCAAATTTCAAAACAAAATTGCTTGTCAAAAAAGTAGGCTAATAATTATGTGCCTCGCATTGCCAATGGCATTTTTTAAAAGAAGAATTTTTTAAATTATCTATCTTTTCATAATTTTGTCCATTCTTTACTAATATAAAAATTTATTATTAAAAAAAAAACAAATAGTCAAACATTAAAAAATCTTTAAAATTGAGAAATAAATCGTTTAATTTCTGCTGAACTTTTTTCCCAAATGTATCGATATTTATCTAACGATTCATTTTCAAGATTGATACCTTGCTGTTTAGCGAGTAAATATCTAAATGATTCATTATCGATGCAATAAAGATTTTCAGAAGTTAATGGAATTTCAATTTCATTGGTTTCTTTAAATTTCTCAACGAATGCTCGAATTGGGCCCATTGAATCTCCAATATTAAAATATGTTGAATTTGCAAAAGTAAAGAAAAAATAAACGTTTGATAGATTTTTTGAGGGAAATAATGAAAGCAATCGACGCATGGACATTTCAAATTCAATTGTTAGCTTTCTTTGATTAGAATTAATCACGAAGCAAATTGCTCCGATATCGCCAACATCGGCAATGGTTTGCTTGATAAACTCCAAATTTGCTTCATCATGATGAAAGCCTCGTGTATCAGATAAACCAGGAGTGTCAATGATTGTTATTTTCTTATCCTCACTTTCCAATTGGTGAATTTTCGGTTTTTGTGTAAATGATTCACCATTTTGATTGAAATTTTCATTAGTATCTTCTGGACCAGATTCAACCCAAACATCTTCAAAAGTTTCTGAATTTGTTTGAAGACAAAATTTTGTTGGAATAATGCATTCAACTTTAGCGCTTTTAGCATTGTCGAATTTAGGGTATATCAAATAATTTGGTATTGCATTTATTAAAATTGATTTTCCTGTCCCTGTTTCTCCCAAGAAAATTATATTAATATTCGAAGTTGTGGAAAGTGGATTTTGTAAATAATTGGGAACGGCATTTATTTCTTCTTTTTCTTCTTCCAGCAAATTCAACTTTGTGGAAGGTTGTTGCATTTCGATTACTTTGGATACAGCTTCAGTGACTTTAACTTTAGTTAATACATCCACTGATATTTCTCCAATGGGATCATCAAGTTTCATTATAATATCCACCGAAGTTTGGACCAAGTTCGTCGGAGCAGAAATAGGCGCAGCTTTATCTAATAAATTTTTATTGAAATCGTTGGAATAAACTTTTTTGAGATTTTGAAACAAATTCCATCCACAATGACATCGAATTGTCAAAGGTTCGCGCTTGATTGTTTGCAACAGAGTTTTACAATCATAACAAATCCAAAATCTTGGCTTTTCATCCGTACTTAAAGCTTCATAAGTTAAACTAATAGGTTGGGGAGATTTTGGAAAGTCAATAACTTTCGTCGAAGGTAAATTATTAGAAATTAAAATTCCAAATAAATATTTTTTACCATTCGCTAAAATTTTAGGTTCTTGATCTGCTGCTACTAAATCTTTTGCATTATCCATAATCCAAATAATACCATTTTGCTTTTCATTATAAAGACATTTTACAGAAGAAAAAGTTTGGCGATTAACCAAAATTGTGTATGATTCAGGTTTAGCATCATCTAAGGCCTTGTAAATAATGGGTAACAAAGCTGAAAAATCAAACAATGATATTTTGGATTTAAAAAATGAGTATTTTTTTCTTAATTTTGAAGCTCTTACTCTCTAAAACTCATCTTTTTTTAATTACATACCTGTAAAGTTTTGATCATATAAATAAAACCATGCATTTTCAAACCATGCAATACGTGGAACAGCCATATTTAAATCCATTAACCACATAATTAATTCATTTGTGTGAATTGAGCGTTCAATGATCGCGGGATTTTGTTGTAAAATAGTGAAACAATAAAAACAATATCGATAAAGCTTTTGTAAAAGTCTAGAAATTTTTGATGCATTTTGTTGCTTTGAAATAACATCCATAATTTTATTTCGAGAATCCGCAATAATTATAGTTAATTTAGTAAATTTTTCTTCAAAATGTTTTAATTCTTTTTTACATTGATTTTTAGTTAAATCATTTCCACCAAGAAATTGAAATTTAATGGTTTCATAAATGTTTAAAGATAAAATAATTAATTTTATGACTTTATCCGCCGCGTCTTCATTAGAAATCAATAATGAATTTGTTTGTGAATGCGAAATTGAATTAATTGGTGTTTTATTTAACGCAAATTCGTTGTTGTTGTTGTTGTTGACATATTTTAAAATGTCAAATAATTTTCCCGTAAAGCAGCGATCAAAATCAAATAACATTTTGCATGGATAATTTTTGAAACGATTTCGATGTTTTTTACAAAATATTGGAGAACACTACAAATGTATCACTTTTTTTTTATGAAAAAAATCTTCAAATTTGTGGGGCAATTTTTTAAGTGGTTTTTGCTTCGAAGCTTTTAATGTTTGAATATGCGAATTTTTAAATTTTTATACAGCTTAAAAAAAATCTCTGAATTTAGATTTCAAAAACTATTTATTTCTTTCAACCATTGTTTTTTAGTAAAAAAAATTTGGAGGAATAAACCTTCTTCGCTAAACGGAAGAAAATCCAAACTTTTTTTTTCCGAATTATCTTACCTTTTTGGATGATTTTGCTTTAAGATGTTCCAATATTTTAGCTTTTATCTAAAAACAATTATTTATTTTTTTCAAACTTTTATTTGTGAGTCAAAAAACAAACTTGTTTACCTTTTTCTCGCTTATTTTCAAAGTATCTTCAATTAAAATAAATATTTCATGCCCAAATTCAATAATTTCATTTTCCTTTAAAGCATCTTCGCCTTCGATAATTTTTATAGAAATAAGAGTAAAAGGAAATTTTTCTGGTAAAATAAATAGAAATTTTCCAAATTTTGTAAATTTTAAATTATTTTTGCTCGATGATTGTAAATTTTGTGCCTACAAATACTAGGCATTCGATTATTTTTCAGTGACATTGAGAAACCAAAGTTTTTTAAATATCTATGAAATGAAACTTACAAATTCTAAAGGTGTTAATTTTATGGCTTCATAAATTTCATCATTTTTTTGAACACGTTTGACAAAAATTTCATATTTTCGTTTCTTATAAATATTCATATTATTATCCGAATTTCTCGGCGAATATCTACGATCATTCTTAATCATCTTTCGTTTTAACAAAGAACTTAATATAAATAATTTCTTCAAAAATTATTCCAAAAACACTTTTAAAATAAAAAATAAAAATAAAGTTTCCAACAACTAAAAAAAGAGAGGAAAGAAAGTGCTGTGGTCGAAAAAAAAGAAAGAAAACAAAAATGAATCATTAATGCTTTTTATTTCCTTTTTTGCTTTTTTTTTTTGCTTATCAATAAAAAATCGAAAAAGCAAATAAATACATATAATCATTTAACTTTATGTAAGCAAGTGAAATGAAGAAGCGTATGTTTATGGAAAAAAATTCTATCGTTAAAATTTTTTTATTGATACATTTTTTTGTTTTGTCTGAAAAATACACTTTTTTCTGTCGATGAAAGTAAATTTCATTAAATAAAAGTTGCTAAATTTCAGGAAGTATGTATGTTAATATTCTAAAATCACGATACCATTATTTTAAAGATCAAATGCAACACTTTTGCTTTTCCAAGATTTTAAAGATGTTTTAAAGTTATTCAAAATGTAGGAAAATGGAATAACTAGAAAAAAAAACATTTGTGATGTTTAGTTATAAAACTTCTTTAAAAGATTTTTTAATACACATTGAAATTGAAGTACGATTTATTTTAAAGCGGGGTTTCCATTTTTGCAATTTTTTTGCATTATTTACAAACTTTTCTCTTTGGTTTTTACTCATTTTAAATTATTTTTAAGAATGTTAATTATAGCATTAACCAGGTGCACTTTATTTTAAATTTTTTTAGCTTTAAACGAGAAAGCATTCAAATTGTTTTTAGAAAGAAAAAAAATCCAATATTTATTTATAGATACATATTTAAGAAAAAATGAATGAAAGCATTTTTGCAACAAAATCTGATATTTAGGCGATGTGTATGACAGTACTCGTTCGAACTTGTGATGATGTTGCAAAGAATCCAGTTTTGTTATAGAATGTTATGCAAGGTAAAAGTTTCATAATAAGTTTGTAAGCTCCCACGCGATAAGGTTTTATAATTGCAATGACACTGATGCTATTGCTAATGGAATGAAAAGAAATACTTTGCATAAGATATTCAGCAAAAACTGAAAATAAAATTGGGTCATTATATTTTTTTAAATTAGTAATTATGTAATCATACCTTTAATATTTGGTAATTTAATCATAACAACAATAAGTAAAGCCATAATAGGAATAACCAAACATATAAATGGCACTGTCGCTTGAACCACAAATGATAAAAACATTTGCTTATAAAGCTTAAAAGTTTTGGATGAAATCATATTTTTCTTTGATAATAAAACAATATTCATTTTTTTAGAAATATGTATTCCAAGAAAAAATGCAAAAAATATATGTGTTGCTGCTGCAATGACATAACATACTGTCATGGGACTAGTTTTTATCGAATTGCAAGGTTCTGTGACATACAAATCATACATATATGGGGCTTCTTGTTTTACATATTCTAATGTAGTTTTTCGATCATCTAAGCTGAGAATTAAAAATAATATTGGAATTGTAGGATAAAATAAACAGGAAAGAATCATAGCGGTTATTCCATACCATGAAAGGAATAACTCTTCTTTATCAATCATCACAGCATATCTATAAGCTGATGCCATTAATAAAGTATTTCCAACAAAGCTGAATGTTACATGAAGGAGAATCTAAAAAAATTTAAATTCATGATTGGGAATTCTGTTATAAACTTTTTCCATTATAAAAATAAACTAGCGCTTGCTCAAGTAAAAGCTTTAATTTAAAAAACGGCTTCAAAGAAATAAGGTAATTTTTTTAAATGAGACTTACATATTGAATGATTTCACCCCAAAAATAATCCAAATGTCGAGCAATAAATCCTGCAGAACAAAATCCAGGAATGGGAAAAGTAGGTAATGGACCAAAAATAAAACTCAAATGAAAATCCATTATTGTTGAAGCGATAATAGTCAGCAATAAAAAAAATCGATATTTTCCCATTGCTTTTGTTGAATATTTCATTATCACATATCCACAAAAAATATTGATAATTAACACCAAAATGGTATTTACATGAAGTCTTTTGCCAGCTCGATCCATATCTTCTGATGTGTATGTTTCATGAAAATCAATGGTATCATTAGACATTTTAGAAATGTAACCAAAGCAAATATTTAAATCACAAGTTTTTTTCTTTGAACTTTTTTTCAATTTAATTTATGAAAATAAACTAAGCTAACGACAGACTTGAAAACTTTGAAGGGGGAATGTTTAACTCAGAAATTTAAAAGTTCACAGTTGTAGCAACAACCATAATAATTACTACCACACACCTACTTATAATCTACCACTAAGTTTTCCACCTGTGCAGCCATTAAAATTACATGTTTCACGCATTTTTTTAAATTAAAAGAAAACGATTTTCATGTGTATTTTACACCTTTAACAATTCCAATTATTTTTGTTCTTTAGTTTTTTAAAATACAGATTCTTGAAGACAGAATTAATTTTATTTTTATTGAAAAGCTTGAGAATTTAAATTTAATTTCTACTCGTAATATGTACTAAACAACAATAAAAAATAATTTAAGTATCTATGTTTAAAATATTCCACACTATTTGTTTAACCCTAATTGACTAAAATTAATCAACGTTTTGAAGTTGCCTATGAACTAATGAAAAATATAAGCCTGTTGGATCTTGCATGAGGGATTGATGATTACCAAATTGAACAATTTTTCCTTTTTGAATTACAACAATTCTATCAGCTTTTTCCACGGTACTCAAACGATGAGCAATAACTATCACAGTTCGACCTATCGCACATTTTTGTAAAGCTTCTTGAATGATATGTTCGGATTCAGCATCCAAAGCTGAAGTGGCTTCATCCAATATTAATACCGCTGGGGATCGAACAAGCGCACGAGCAATTGCTATTCTTTGCTAAAAATAAATTTGAATGAATTATTTAAATTAAGATTCTTAAAGTTTACTTTTTGTCCTCCACTCATTTGAACTCCTTTTTCACCGCATTGAGTATCATAGCCCTTTTCAGTTTCCATAATAAAATCATGAATGTTTGCAAGTTTTGCAGCTTCAATCATATCATTTTCTGTTTTCCATTCTTCGCAACCATAAAGAATATTATATCGAACACTTCCATCATAAAGGACGGGTTCTTGAGCAACTAAAGCAACCTTTTGATGAAAATATTTATGATCATAATCTTTAATGGAAATTCCATCAAGAGTGATATCTCCATTTTGAGATTCATAAAAATGTTCCAAAAGTGAAATTATCGAAGATTTTCCTGCTCCACTTGGTCCAACTAATGCAATAGTTTCATTTGGATTTACATTAAATGTTACATCCTGAAACTTTTTTTTAGTATTATGATGATAACAAAATCATACATACATCGAGTACAGTGGTAGTAGGCCTTGTGGGATAAGCGAAAGTTACATCTTTAAATTCAATTTCGCCATCGATCTTTAGGGGTTTGGCAAGACCATTGTTATTGATTTTAGGCTCTCGTCTCATATACTCGAAAACCTTTCTCGATGCTCCGACGCTTTCCATCAATCCAGTAAAAACACTTCCAATGGCCTTAAAAATTATAATAAAAAATATATCTAAAAATACACAAACCATACTGAAATATTTTCACCTAATTGCATTTGATACAATAAGAAACTAAATAAAGCATCGGGAGTCATTTGTTTGTTAATAACGAGATGGCCACCATAAAATAAAGTTGTGATTAAAATGATGTTAGTGCTGAGTTCATTGATACACGTATAACCCATATATGCAATTGATTTCTTTTTATTTACATTCAAAGTATCAATAAGTTTGTTTTCAAATCTATCTAATTCTTTAATTTCACAAGCAAAAGATCGAACAGTTCGGATTGTTCCAATTGCTTGTTCTGCGATTGCATTTGCTTGAGCTATGGTTGTTTGGGTCGCTTCTGATAGCCGCTAAAAAAAGTAAGTAAAATCACAATAATTTAAGTTTGGATTTGTCTAAGAAGTGCTAATTTTTTCTATACTATCTAAAAATTTTGGTTTAATTTTTAAGAACTTACATCATAATAAACTCCATAAACTTTAGTAACAAAACCAATTAACGGTGCAGTAATAAATGCAACAAACGTTAGGCGCCATGAAATGGTAACCATAAAAATTAATGAGCCAATCATCATAACCAAATTTCGAAGGAATACATTTATATTTGTTGAAATCATGGATGACATGGTTTGACAATCCGAAGTTAAACGAGAAATAATTTCACCGGTTTTATTTTCATCAAAAAATGCTATTTCTTGTTTGATTAAATTTTTAAAAAGATCACTTCTCATTTTTTTATTTACCAAAGCTGTGGCATAACTAAAGCAACCACCTCGTAAACCGCCGGTTAGAGCTGAGACAAGACCAAGAGCAGACATGATTAGAATCGACTTCATGAGATCTGACATCGCTAAAAAAAGTTTTTGTTTACTATTAATGTCATTTATTGGCTTACGAGAAATTTCTTACTTTTAACATACAATATATTTGCAACAACTTGACCCGTAAAATATGGTTGAAATACTCGAGCTAATGAATAAGTTAAAAGAAAAATAAATCCACTTATAAACCATTTACCATGATATTTACAAAATGAAAATAAAGCAGCAATATGTTTCATGGTAGAAATTCTAACAACTTTAGGATACACCGCTGCTAAAACTTCAGCATCGCCATCATTATCCTCAACAATTAATTGATCACAATCTTCAGGTTGTGTACCCGCATTATTCCATAAAGAACTAGCATGAATTTGAAGGTTTTTAGATCGATAAATTCCAAACCAAATAGGAAAAAGTAAAATAAATGCAGCAAAATTCCAAGCAATTGAAAACCAAACACCCGGAAATTTAAGTTGTTCATAGATTTCGGCGAACGCCAGGATTTTAGTGAAAGTAAAACTGATGTTTAAAAGTAAAATTCCCACAAAAAATAAATTCCATTTTGGTGTACCTTTTTTAAGGAAATATAAAACTCCAATAATTAATATGATTGATCGAAAAATGGAAAGCAAGAGAAAATCCAAAGGTGATGAAAGAAATGAATAACCACCATCTTTGAGAAATAAATATTTAGTTATTAAATTTGAATCAAAATTAAAAGTTGAATGATAAAATCCAAAACTTAAAATGGATAATGCAATATCAAAATATACAAATATTATTGTTGCAGGTAATACTATTATTATTTTATTCATTTTTTTGATGGATGAGATCCTGAAAAGTGTGAATCAATTATGATTTAATTCGTCGTAAACATTCAAAAAAATTTAACAAAGCAAAGAAAGGCATTTTCGTAGACGATAAAAAGACCAACGAAAAATGTTATAAGTCTGGCGGACATAAAATTCTAACAAAAAAATAATGAGTCATTTTCATAAGTTCCTTTTATGAAAAAAATCTCCTTGCTTTTTCTAAATTGCACAACGATTTATTTTTTCTTGCGCAAGTTGATTTCAAAAGGAAGAAACACTACCAAGGAAGTTGTAAAAATCTTATCAACATTGATCTTATAAAAAATAAACCATAAATCAACCCACAAAAATTATTGACGACACTAAAAAAAGTGAAACAAAAAGAAAAGGTAAAGAATAAGGGTTTTATGCTTTTGCACAAAAAAAGCCAATACTTTGAAAGAAGAAAAGAAGTTGAAAACCAATTTTAAGTTTTCTAGCAACCTTTCTCATGTTTTCTTTTTAGCATAATAATGAATAAGTTTAGTGAAAATAAAAAAAAAATACCCTCCTATAATAAGTTAAACCATCAAAACAAACAAATTGATCGATAATTTTTTTTATCAACAAGAGCAAACATAAAAAGATGAAGAAAAAACAAAAACAGCAGCAGCCTTTTTAATGTTACTGCTTGATGCTGCATGGTCAAATGAGAGATATTTTTGCTTCTTTTTTTTTGTGTTTTTTTTAGCAAAAGTCTGTCTAGTCAACATAAGCAAGTATGGAAAAAATAGCTTTTAAAATTTACTTTGCAATTACTAAAAAAAAGTTTTATTTTATAATCGACTGATAAAAATAATTAAAAAATTTGCAATAAATTTTGTCCTTTTATTTTTTCTTCAAAAAATTGGTGCTCGGTAAAAAAAGAAATCGAAAGTTCTTGGTTTTTTCATTTACGTACTACGCTCATAATTTTTGTTCATTGGGCTTTCCCCATCCATTTCTTTCTCTTTATTTTTTTGCAAAAAAAGATGCTTGCTTGCTGTTTGTGGGGATTTTGAAACGAAAAAAGTAAACAAAAACAAAGATTGTCTGCGTATGAATTTTAAGCTCATTTCAAAGCTAAAATAAAAAAATGTTTCATTGATATCTAGCAGTGGATTTATTTTTGGGATCTTTTGAAAATTATTTTTTTAATTTTCGTGTTCCTATTTTATTTAAGTTAGTAAATTATTTACTTAAATTTGTAAGTTTATTTTTGTTTTGCTTTAAATTTTAACATTAAGCTCATTCTCAACTTTGAATGAAACTATGAATTGAAGCTTCAAATAAAAAAAACACAGCTAATATAGAATATTCCTGAAACATTAAAGCGTTCAAAATATAAGAACAAAAAAAACACTAATTATTAATTTTGTTTTTGTCTCTTATTTATCATCGCCAATTGTTTTTTTCTTTTCTTATTTTGTCATATTTTCTGCAAAAAAAGTTATCGTATAAACTTTTTCGAATCTTACTTATTTTTATTCAAAAGATCAATCATAAGCCAATTTTTGCATTTTTTTTCAATCGAAAAAGAAACGCTGTTGCTTTTTTACTTTTTTTATCCGGTTTCCCATCGACTCATAAAATAAAGAGATGAGCAATTTTTTTACTCATCTTCGGCATTAAAGCTTTTGGGAGATATTACTGCGTCTAAAAGGTCAGCACATTTCTCCTCCCACATTTTTATCACAAAAAGGAGAATATATATCACTTGAATTGAAATTTTTTGGAAAATTATGTTCTTTTTTAATTTTTAGTTTTGTTCATGTACATCTCATATCAATTTGTTTACGCGTTTCAACGAACCAAAAAGCCGCAAAAAAAAGTTCTAAGAAATAAAATAGTTTCATTTCAAAAATACGGAATTTTTATTCCTAATTTATATTATTTCATTTTCCAAGACATTAAATTGTAACCTAAAATTTTCTGCAAAACTTATCTAAAACTTTTTTTTCTCGGTCATTTTACCTTATAGAAATGGGAGACTATTTTTGCCTGCTTATCTTTTGACCCATCTTATTCAAACTATTTTTATGTCTGATTTTTTATGAAAAAAAAACCAAGAAAAAAGAAAAGAAAACGATCGCATTTTTTTTAAAACGCCTTTTTCGAGATGAACTTGCGCAAAAGATTGTTGTGAAATATTACATAACAAAACATTGGGATTTTTTTATTACAAAGGAAGCTTGCTTATGAAAATGATGCATTAATTTTTGTTTCGAGGCGTTTATGATAACCAAAAAGACGCCTACCATTCTCTGTTTTTGTTAACCTTTTCATTTTTTATCTGTGAAAATTCTTTTTTAAAATAATTTTTAATTTTCTTTTTTAAATTATGTCATACTTTTCAGGATCTCGTTCACGACATAAAATAAAAAAATGAATAAAGTAATAATAGTATTAGCAGCAACAATAATATTTGTATATTTTGATATTGTATTATCCATTTTAAGTTTTGGATTTTATCATTCAACTTTTAATTTTGATTCAAATTTAATAACTAAATATTTATTTCTCAAAGATGGTGGTTATTCATTTCTTTCATCACCTTTGGATTTTCTCTTGCTTTCCATTTTTCGATCAATCATATTAATTATTGGAGTTTTATATTTCCTTAAAAAAGGTACACCAAAATGGAATTTATTTTTTGTGGGAATTTTACTTTTAAACATCAGTTTTACTTTCACTAAAATCCTGGCGTTCGCCGAAATCTATGAACAACTTAAATTTCCGGGTGTTTGGTTTTCAATTGCTTGGAATTTTGCTGCATTTATTTTACTTTTTCCTATTTGGTTTGGAATTTATCGATCTAAAAATCTTCAAATACATGCTAATTCTTTATGGAATAATGAAAACAACTTAGAAGATTGTGATCGATTAATCGTAGAAAATAATGAATATGAAGCCCCTCAAGAAAACGGCACCAATGCAGCGGCGTCAACTTCAGAAGTTAAAGCTATCGAAGAATTCGATAGAACTTCAACAATTTTGCATATTAAAAAATTAATCTCATATTGTAAGAGGCATGGACGTTGGTTTATTGGTGGCTTTGTCTTTCTCTTTGCATACTCATTGGCACGGGTATTTCAACCATATTTTACGGGTCAAGTTGTTGCAAATATTGTTAATACTAAAGGTATAATTTTAATTATTTTTAAAAGGTTTTATTGTTGTAAGAAAAAATGCGTGTAAAGTTGCTTGGTAGCGACGCTGTTTATCACTCAAGAAAGTTGTAGCTTTTTGAAGCAAATTTTACCATACTTTGTTTATTTTTTAAAATTAATCGCTAACTTTTAAAACCCTAACTTTTTAATTTTCCCTTTTCAGATAGATCAAATCTTATTCATTCCATACTCATTATGACAGGACTTTGCATTATTTCTTCCATAACTAGTGGTTTACGTGGTGGTTTCTTTACTTATGCTATGGCTTTAATAAACAAAACCGTTCGAAGTGATCTTTTTAAAAGTTTAATCTTTCAAGAAATTGCATTTTTTGATGAAAAGAAAACGGGTGAAATTATGTCTCGTTTGACTTCGGATTGCAATAAAGTTTCGGATACTGTATCATTAAATATCAATGTATTCCTACGTAATTTGGTTATGTTTATTGGAACACTTATTTTTATGATTACAATTTCTTGGAGGCTTACTTTTGTAACATTTATTACCATTCCATTTATTGCTTTTGTTACTAATATTTTTGGAGGATATTATGATGTAAGTCTTTTGCCTTCAATTGAATCAATTCATTTTCAACGAATATTTTAAATATTGTAATGAAAGCTCAATGTGGTGTTACTTTTTTTTATCGCTTTCGCTTATAAATCGATGGCATAAAGAAGAGTCATATTTGATATCTATTACATGGTTGACAAACTTTCACATTTTAGGAATTATCAGAATCAACCCAAACAAAAACCGCTGAAGCTAATACGATTGCCGAACAAGCCCTTGGAAGCGTCCGCACAGTTCGATCGTTTGCGTGTGAAATCGAAGAATTTAATCGATTTGAAGAAAAATTAATTGACACCCTCAAAGTTTCTGAAAAGACAGCCGTCGCATATTTTGGGTATGCAGTTATAAATGAATTTAGCACAAATTTAGTTCTAATTTCGACATTATTTTATGGTGGACATTTGGTTATGGCTGGTAATATGGCTACTGCAGATTTATTCAGCTTTTTACTTTATGAAATGCAATTAGGAGAAAATATTATGGTAAATTTGGAATTTGTGAATGCTCTTAAAAAATTATTTTTAGTCCATGGGTATGGTATTTACGGGATTAATGGAAACTGTAGGAGCTTCGAGGAAAATATTTGAGTACATGGAACGTGAACCCGAAATTGCTTATAATGGAATGTTAAAACCATTAAAAACTGAAGGAAATATTGAATTAAAGAATGTCACGTTTGCTTATCCCACAAGACCTGCAACTACTGTACTCAATGTAAGTTTCACTAATTAACTCCTAAAAGCACTCCACATTTTTAAGGATGTAACATTTAATGTAAATTCAAATGAAACGATTGCATTAGTGGGTCCAAGTGGAGCAGGAAAATCTTCGATAATTTCACTTTTGGAACATTTTTATGAATCTCAAAATGGAGATATCACTCTTGATGGAATTTCCATTAAAGATTATGATCATAAATATTTTCATCAAAAGGTTGCTTTAGTTGCTCAAGAACCCGTCCTTTATGATGGAAGTGTTCGATATAATATTCTTTATGGTTGCGAAGAATGGAAAACAGAAAATGATATGATTGAAGCTGCAAAACTTGCAAACATTCATGATTTTATTATGGAAACTGAAAAGGGCTATGATACTCAATGCGGTGAAAAAGGAGTTCAAATGAGTGGAGGACAAAAAGTAAACTTTAAGAATCTTAATTTAAATAATTCATTCAAATTTATTTTTAGCAAAGAATAGCAATTGCTCGTGCGCTTGTTCGATCCCCAGCGGTATTAATATTGGATGAAGCCACTTCAGCTTTGGATGCTGAATCCGAACATATCATTCAAGAAGCTTTACAAAAATGTGCGATAGGTCGAACTGTGATAGTTATTGCTCATCGTTTGAGTACCGTGGAAAAAGCTGATAGAATTGTTGTAATTCAAAACGGAAAAATTGTTCAATTTGGTAATCATCAATCCCTCATGCAAGATCCAACTGGCTTATATTTTTCATTAGTTCATCGACAAATTCGGGACATTCAAGGATAATGTTAATATAAAAAATGTTGAGCGAAAGAATGATTTATGTGCTTTTAATTTTTTTTTCATGGTTTATTTCTTTTTATTTTTCGTGATAAATAGGTTCACAGTAAAAAAAATTGCTTTTGAAGCGATTTACTTTTAGTTTATTACTTTTCGAGTTTATAATTTTAATAAAACTATGCGCCTTTATCATAGTTTCAAATGGTATAAAATTAATGTTTAATTTTTACAGCGTAAAAAATGAATGTTTATTAAATATAAATGGAGTGCTGTTTAGCCAATTATTAATCATATAAAAAAGTTAAGATGGATGGTTTTTTACATGGCATGTGATTGACACCATTCTTTCGCAATTTTATTAAATTTTTCTCGATCCTCTTTGTAAATTTCCGCTATGTCAGTATTTGTGGGACAGATAAAGTTCGGCTCAGATAAAAGTGATCGAATACTTACAAGAACTAAAAATAACAGACTTTTTTAAAATAAAAATAGCCCTCAAAGAGTTAAAAAAACATACTAGTTTCCACAGAAGCTCCAGCAAACCATTCAAAAATGAAGGATTCAAAAAATCTGAAAGGTGGATTTGAGTTAGTCTCTTTTTTAATAAGTTTTTTCAAATTACCGAACATTTGGATGATAAATTGGAGTTTCAAATTGAATTTTTGGTGGTTCATGTGGATATGATTCTGGAAAATGAATCCTTGGAATGAATGTTCCACCTTCATATCGTGAATCAGGAGGG
Source organism: Panagrolaimus kolymaensis (assembly GCA_028622995.1). Taxonomy (NCBI): domain Eukaryota; kingdom Metazoa; phylum Nematoda; class Chromadorea; order Rhabditida; family Panagrolaimidae; genus Panagrolaimus; species Panagrolaimus kolymaensis. The sequence goes on from JAJQJQ010000020.1 coordinate 2,097,430, forward strand.
CCAATAATATAAACACGCCAATTGATAATATCGTCACCAATGAATTCAGCACTGCAGCCTTCCGGTGGATCAATCCAAAAATTTTTCATTTCATTACATATTCGTTTTGTCCGTATATTCATTTTTTAAATAAATTAAAAAGGCTTATCACAAACAATTTGGAAAGGCTTACCCACATAAGAGACCTACTACCTACATAAACCCAATAACAAAAAAAGGTGAAGTTATTGACTATTTTTTGTTGCTCTTTTCTAGATAAGAAAAACACGCTTGTACGAACATGAAAAAATGAAGGATGCACTTTAAAAGGAAGGCATGTATGGTTCTGATAATATGACAATGAGATAAATTGCAAAGTTATTTGTTGTTTGGAGCAAAAAAAAGGATTGATATTTAACAGTAAACACTCATGTGCTCGCTCCGCGTAATGAATGAGTGTTAAAAAATGGTTATAACTTATAAGGCCTAATTTTTTTTGCTGCAGATGATTTTTGACAGCAGAGATCTAATTTGGCATGAGAATTTGGATGAGAAAATGCTGCTATTGTTCGTCGTTTTTTTATTATTCAAAATCATTTCTTACTGTGGCCATTTTTTCTTTAATAATATTATTAATTTTTTTTATTTAAAAATAGATTACAAAAAATAAAATAAAAAAAGCAGTAATTCATAAATTTTTTAGTGCTCATTAATTATTTTTGCATGGTATGTTCTTGACACCATTCTCGAGCAATTTGATTATATTTTTCTCGATCGTTGATAAAAATTTCACCAATTTCAGGATCATTTGGGCAATCAGCATTTGGTTCTGATAAAAGAGCCCGGAAACTAGCAAGAACTAAAAAAATCAACAATGTTTTAAAATAAAGTGTGTTTAGAGTAAGAAAGAAACATACTTGTCTTCACTGAAGCCCCAGCTAAATATTCATAAAATTTGTCAACACTAAAGTTTTGAGAAAATCTAAAATTTTGATTTCGTTGTTTAGTTCTAAATTTATTAATTACTTACGGAATATTTAAATGATAGATAGGAGTTTCAAATTTGATGTGTGGTATTTTAAATGGATAATCATGTGGGAAATAAATAGTAAGAATAAAAATTCCACCTTCATAAGGAGATTCGGGAGGACCAATAATATAAACACACCAAATATAAATATTATCATCATCATATTCAGCGATACACCCTTCTGGAGGATCATTCCAAAAATCTCGCATTTCTCTTTGCAATAAGGATCTCATGGCTATTTTTGAGAGAGAAAAAAGGTTTTAAAATACAAAGAAATAATAAATATTTTGGAAAAAATCACGAAGATTTAAAAAATATTGTTTTTATTGTTTAACTCTTTGAAGAAGCATAAATGTGATGCATGCTCACCACTTTTTATTTTTCTTTTGATAAAGAAATGGGTGAGTGCAATTATAATGATAACCCTACTAAAATTATCTACTGATAATGCGAAGACAAAACAAAGTATGAACATAATTGAGATGCCATTTTAAGTTATTTTTATCGTGAAATTTTTATAAAATCCAAGATTTTAAAATTAATAAACTCAATCACAAGATGATGGAAAGGTCGTTTTGTTATAACCGTTTCTCAATCATTTACATTTTAGGAAGATTTGAATTCACATTTTTTAAATCAAAAACTTTTTTATCGAATAAACTCTATTAATGTTCAAAATGGAATAAAAAATATGTATTATTAATTTAATAAAAATGCTTTTTTTTTGTTAATATAAAGTTCAAGGTTGTTGGGCTTTTATTATTATGCTGGTTGTGTACAATCCACATTTAGATGGCATTTTGCAATCCATTTGTTTGACAACACAAACTCGATATGCTCCACCACATGCGATAGTTCAACCCAATTCGGCATCATCCCAATTTATAAGCTAGCTGAATGTTTTTCTTCTATGTATTTGATAGCTATTTTATTTATTTATGTAAAACTAGATAACTTACATACATCTGCTTGAATGGATTGATCAAGAGCGCTAAACAAAAGACATGCGATGAGAATAATAACTCAAGCTTTCATATTTTTTGTTGATTGAGAAGAGAAGTCATTAGAAACGTAAAAATTATTTATGTATTTATTTTTAAAGCTCCTAAAAAAATACAATCAAGTATTGTTTTATACATTTTTTAGTCATAAATGGATTTATTTAGTTTTTTTTACCTTTTTCATTTTTAAGAATCAAAAAAATTTTGTGTTAGAAATTATTTTGATTCATAAAAACATTTTTGTGTTTTTATTTTTAGGTAATATGATGCTTGAAAAATTAAAAGTGGAAATTATTTGGTAAATCACAAATAAGAAGGAAACATTTTAATATATATTCTTATCTAAAAGTTTTAAATGAAAGATATCTTTAAATTTGTTCTCAATAGCTGCGTCAGTATCAAATTTTGTAGATTAATCAGCTTTTACCAACTCCATTCTAAAGAAGTACAAAACATTTTACAAAACAGCTTTATACATTCAAAAAACAAAACAACAAAAGAAAATTAAAAAAGTGCGATTCATGCAACAACAAAAATGAAAAACGAGCAAAAACCAAAATTTAAAACTTTTTAACAAAAGAACATCCAATTGACGATAATTTGCAAGCTTCATTGAGTCGTTTTTCAAATCGTTTCTTTACATTTTTATCAAGTTTATCCATAACATAGAATCCAAGTTTAGCTGGCTTTTTTCCAGTTTCATCTTTGATAGCTTCAATATGATGTTTGAGGAGCAAAGACATCAAAGAGACAGGATTCATGGATTTTTGTTTTCCTTCAAAATTATCAAATTCAATGAGAGTATTCTTTTTAGCATCGCTGATTACCTTGAAACCCCATTCAGGATTGATTTCAATTTTTTCAAAGGGCATTAATAAAATCTTAACCAAATCTAAAATCATAAAAAAGTAAAATTAATTTCAAGTCATACTACAAAGTCATACCGTAAACCATAGAAGAATCCTTAATGTTGATATCATTGATATCAGTAATAAGTTTAACCTTTTCTTGTTTAAAGCTAAGGAATAAATCATTTCCAAATTTACCTAAAAGCATGAACGTTTAAAATAACCAAAAACACGAAGCAAATTACCATTCCAAGATTCCAAAAAGTTATAACCATTTTCATCTCGAACGCAAATAACCGAAGAGTTGTCGAAGAAACCAATTACTTGAACGTCCAAATCAGGTTGCGAAATGAGAGTTTGAGGCAATGCTTCCACTTGACGAATGTTATATGGTTCTTGATACAAATATGAAAAACTGTTTTTGTCTATGATCAAAGTGAGCTTGGTTCGATGTGCTTTTCCATTCACGGATTCATACTTTGTAACAAATTCACAGTTGTTAGATTCATCGTGAGAGCAAGTTGGCCAACGAAATAACTCAAATTTAAAAATATAATATAAGGAACATCGGTATTAAAAAAAAACTCACAAAATATGGTCTCGATGAAATTGGAACAACTTCTGATTTTTTAAAAGGCAAGGTCGTATATTGTTTCGCAGAAATAGTGGAATCTTGTTCTCCAATATCATGATCCTTCTTTGTAACAGCCAAACAATCATCAGATACAGGAATTACATAAAATTTGTTAAATGTTGGATCAAACATATTTTTTGTTAAAGCAGCAACAAGTTTGTCATCTTTCAATTCTACTTCAATAATTTTCTTTGAATGGAAAAGCTGAGTAAGATGTGGCAATACCAATATTTTAGAGCCATTTGAATGAGCGATGACGACACATTTAGGATTCGATTTACCAAGCATAAAAGTTTTCAGGTTGGCAAGAGTTAATTCAGCATCAAGTTTAGCAACAGCAGATCCACACACTTTTGGAACAGTTTTTATTTCATCAGTACGAACAAAGCGGCGATTAATTAGAATATACCCATCAGATTCACGATAGAGTTCATAAACAGAAACACGATATTCAGAAACGAACAATCCCAATACAGTTTCTTTGGGTTTCGATTCAATGTCGGCAGCAACCAAGAGTGAGGTAGCAATAAACACTTCGTAGTTACCAATAAATAACGGAATTCGATGTTTTCTAAATTCTTCAGAGACCATTTGACGAAGTTCATCACTCTTTGGACGATCAATACATCTAATATCACCGAGCATGAGAAAAGCAGCTTTCAAATTTAAGCAACGATCAGAATCAAGGAGGGCAGGAATTTCTTCAGTAAACACAGCATCCAATTTTTCTTGAACTTGACTATTAACATCAAAAATGGTTGGAAAGACATCATTCAATGATACAGAATGCATGTACAAAACTTGATTATTTGCTTTAACATCATCCAAAGGAATTGGAGGATACAATAAATTGTGTTGATCCATGATTTTACAAACAGCAAACGTTTCTCCAATAAGGTATAAAAAAGTTTCAAAGAACTTGAAAAGTTTGAAGATGTAAAATAACTAAAAAAAGCTTTTTCAATAGCTTTAAGTGCATACTGTAAATAAGAGTGGATAATTCGCTTCAAGAGATATATGTATGTATGTTATTTTGTGCATGGTTTTTTTTTATGAACCTCAATAAACGCTTATATGACAGCCTTCTGGTGTATCAACACCAGTCGGCTAACTAGTGAATTAAATACAGTGGAGATAAAAGAAGTATGTTTTTTTCGAGGCACTATTTTTTATATTTGACTAACAAATGAAAACAAAAAAAGAAAAGCTCACAAAACATTTTTTAAAATTGAGTTAATGTTTTTTGAATTTTGTTAATTTCGTCTTTCTTAAAGTGAAGTTTGAGATTCATTTAATGCTAAAAAAATAAAAAAAGCAAGGATCTTTTCACAGAACACTATCGAACCAAACAATGTTATCGAAAATTTGCGCTAGTTCTATTGTACTAAACGAAAATGTAACAATAAAATTCAATAAAGCAAGAGATGACATCTGCTACACCATTTTGAACAATGATTTCGTAATCCTATCTAATTATTGATTGTCTCCTTTTCAAATCCCACAAAATTCCAAAGCTGGGTTATTGGGAATTAGCCAGGCTCGTTTAGGTTAATAATTAGGGCTCTTTTATGATAAGCAAAAAAAAAAATAAAAGGCGAGATAATTTGTTAAATCACAAACAAGATGTTACAAACGTGGTCTAATATATCTTTACCGTAATCATTAAAACGGCATATTTCTTTCAATTTATTTTCACCCGCAACATCTTTCTCAAATTTTGTTGCGCGCGCAAAGATTTTGCGAAAGCCGTTGAACAGTATTACACCCGTCATAATAATAACATTGAGTAAGAACAAAAACCATGAATTCTATGACTCTAATTCATTTCGAATGCTTTTTACTCTACACAAATATGCATTTTTCAAAACAACTTTTTATATTGAAAAACAAAACACAAAATCAAAAAAGTTATACAAAAAACAAAACAAAATTTAATTTTTTTTAACAAAAGAGCATTCAATTTCCATCAATTTGCAAGCTTCGCTGAGTCCTTTTTCAAGCAGCTTCTTTCCATTTTTGTCAATTTTATCAAAGATATAAAATCCAAGTTCAGTTGGTTTCTTTCCAGTTTCATCTTTGATAGCTTCAATATGGTGTTCAAGGAGCAAAGACATTAAAGAGACAGGAGCCATGGATTTTTGTTTTCCTTCAAAGTTACGGAATTCAGCAAGAACACGATCTTTTTTTGTTATATTGAACGTCCATTCAGGATTGATTACAATTTTGTCAAAAGGCATCGATAAAATCTTAACCAAATCTGAAATTAATAACTTAAGCCAAATCCTAGTTTTCTCGAAAAAGCTTACCAAAAACCATGAAAGTATTTTTACGATTGACTTCATCGTTACCAGTAATAAGCTGAGGCATTTCGTGTTCGAAGCTAATGAATAAATCTTTGCCATACATTCCTAAAATAAATGAATAATAGATATTTACATTTTAATAGAGACTTACCATTCCACGATTCCAAAAAATCGTAACCATTTTCACCGCGAACACAAATAACCGAAGAGTTGTCGAAGAAACCAATTACTGGAACATCCAAAATATGTTGCGATGTGAGAGTTTGAGGCAATGCTTCAACTTGAGGAATAATATACGCTTGTTGATACAAATAAGAAAAACCATTTTTGTCGATGATCAAAGTGAGCTTTGTTCGATGTCCATTTCCATTCAATGGTTCATACTTTGTAACAGATGCACATTTTTTAGGTTCTTTATGAGAGCAAGTTGGCCAACGAACAATCTAAAATTTTAAAATGAATTTATAACTTAAATTCAAAAGAAAGAAACTTACATAAAATGGCGTCATTGATTTTGGAACAACTTCAGATTTTACAAATGGCAAGTTGGTGTAGTATTGTTGCGCAGAAATAATGGAATCGTTTTCTCCAATATCATGATTCTTCTTTGTAACAGCCAAACAATCATCAGATACAGGAATGACATAAAATTTATTGAAAGATGGATCGAACATATTCTTGGTTAAAGCAGCAACAAGTTTATCATCGTTCAATTCAACTTCAATAACTTTATTTGAGCTGAAAAGTTGAGTAAGATGTGGCAATAAAGATTTCTTAGAGCCATTTGAATGAGCGATGATTACACATTTAGGATTCGATTTTCCAGGCATAACTTCTTTAAATTTTTCAAGAGTTAATTCAGAAGCAAGTTTAGCAAGAGGGCCATCCATGTTTAAAGCAAATTCCATTTCATCAATACGAACAAAGCGGCGATTAATTAGAATATACCCATCAGATTCACGATAGAGTTCATAAACAGAAACACGATATTCAGAAACGAACAATCCCAATACAGTTTCTTTGGGTTTCGATTCAATGTCGGCAGCAGCCAAGAGTGAGGTAGCAATAAACACTTCGTAGTTACCAATAAATAACGGAATTCGATGTTTTCTAAATTCTTCAGAGACCATTTGACGAAGTTCATCACTCTTTGGACGATCAATACATCTAATATCACCGAGCATGAGAAAAGCAGCTTTCAAATTTAAGCAACGATCAGAATCAAGGAGGGCAGGAATTTCTTCAGTAAACACAGCATCCAATTTTTCTTGAACTTGACTATTAACATCAAAAATGGTTGGAAAGACATCATTCAATGATGCAGAATGCATGTACAAAACTTGATTATTTGCTTTAACATCATCCAAAGGAATTGGAGGATACAATAAATTGTGTTGATCAATCATTTTAAAAACAGCAAACGTTTCTTCAAAAGCCCAAAATTTTCAAAGAACATAAAAAACTTGAAGATGAAAAGCTTTTTAGAAGAGCGATGAAATAAATTCATACTGTAATTGAGCGAGGAATTATTCGCTTCAAGAGAGACTTTTCATTTTGCGCAGAATTTTGTATTTTCTTTAATTAGTTTTTTATGAATAAAAAAGATTTAAAAAAATATCATGGACACACATGGAGAAGCATGTTGCCTCTAAAGCCCTTTTTTTTTAAATTCTCCTTTACAATTTCTTCTGTCAGGCTATGATGAAGCTAAAGCTTTTGTTTAAAAGTTTCTTTACATATTTCAAAAATAATTTTTATTAAAATAAAACTTTTCTTTTCTAATTATTCTTGGTACATAAAATTTCTAAGGGACAACAAACAAATATTAATAATAAAACACTGAACGATGTAAAAGAAATTTTAAAATCCTTAATATTTACATACAAACATAAAGGATCCAAAAGAAAGATTTGTACATCCGTCAGTAATCAAAAACAAAAATAAAACCAATAACAAAATTTAAAAATCTAGACAAATTTATCTAATTCCTATCATAAAAGTTTTTTTTATTACCACGAGTTTCAAATCAAACAAAAAAAGAGACAAAGACACATGGATAATAATATCAAAATAGAGATTTCCTAATAAACAAAATTAACTAATATTATTTTAAGTTGCTTTAATAAACAAAAAAAAATTGAGATGGAGGAGAGAGAATTAATCATCTATCACGATTCAGTTGAGTCAATGCATAATCAATTAAACAATCACGTGCGGAATCTTTTTGTGGTAATTTTTCAGCCTAAAATTTAACACTTTAGATTCGAAAAAAAAGTAAACTTAAAATTTACCAATGAAGCTGCAGCATAACAATGTTCTTTTGCAAGAGTTTTAGTTTGTTCTAATCCATGAGAACCCATAACAATTTTTAAAGCTTTTTCCACATCCCCATCATGTTTAAATCGTCGATTGATAAGAGAATTCAATTCAGGATAATCATGAGCAGCATAAAGTACAGGACACGTTGCTAAACCTTGTCTTAAATCAGATGCAGCTGGTTTACCAAGAATTTCTGATGTTGCAACATAATCTAACATATCATCAACTAACTGAAAAGCTAAACCAAGATGTCGACCATATTCAAATGCATTCTTTTGAATTTCTTCTTTACAACCTAAAAATGTTAAACCATAGCAATAAAAAATTATTCATAAAAGTAAAAAACAAAGCATACCAGCTAACATTGCAACAGATTTACAACTATTTGCAAATAAGCTTGCAGTTTTATAAAATGTTTTAGTCATATAATGTTGAAAACGTTGTACAGGTTCGAGTTCAGCTGGCACTGTAAGTTGCATCAATTCACCTTGAACTAAATCTTCCACTATTTCAGCCATGGTCGAAATAACAGGAGGTTCACCAATTGAACATAAAACTTTTGTAGCTCTTGCTAAAATATAATCACCCACAAGTACAGCTTGTCGATTGCCCCATCTTGCGTTTACTGTAGGTTTGCCTCGTCGAGTACCGGATTCATCAATCACATCATCATGCACCAAAGAAGCAGTATGAATCATTTCAGATACCATTGCAATTCGATATTGATTTAAATCAACTAAATCATCTTCAGATGCATTAGGTTTAGTTATTTGTGAGCATGCATCAGACATAAGTAACGATATCGTAGGACGAATAAGTTTTCCACCTTGATCAAAATAATATTTTGCCATTTCTTGTAAATTTTTTGAGAAATTTGTTGATGCAACTTTTGTTATTGGTGATAGTTCCGCTGATACTTGAGATTGCTCCAGTATTGATTTTATTATATCCATCTAAAAACTAGCACAATTAAATCATTACAGAAAAAGAAATCAAGAAACAAACTTGAAGTGATTTCAATCGTTTTACAATATTTTCTGGTAACGTCGGAGATTCTTTTCTTGAAACTTCATTTGAAATTGATGGCACAGAATAAGACGCATAATTACATTTTGAAGATCGATTGATTCGTGAAGATGATTTATTTTGAGTAATTCTATCAAGTGCTGTACAATAACTTCGTCCTAAGGTTACGCCCTAAAAAACCAACGATGAAAAGTTGAAGCATTTATGCACCTGTGAATGTGATACCAAAATTAAAGAAAGTTCTTACCGAAAGACATTGTGGAAGAGCTCCATAAATATACAAAACCGAACAAAATCCTTTTTCAAAATGTTTTGCATAAGAACAAAATGTGCTACCACTGCACCGTTTAAGTATATCCATCTAATAATAAGCTGAAGACAATGCAATTTAGGGTTATTTCCTTAGCTTCACATTCCAAAAAAATAAAGTTATCGTAAATAACGAATCAAAAATATTTCTTTTCATTCCTTTTTTTAAAACAAAACTTCATTTTCAAATTAGTTTTAACAAAATAAATCTAACGCAAATGGCATGAATTAAAACTTGCGATGATAATACAATTACAAATAGAAAAAAACTACAAAATAAGAGATAGAGAAAAACTAAACGTAAATCTGATGGATACAAAGAAAGAAAGAAAAACAACCATTGACTAACGACAATCTTCGACACAGGGGAGAACATAAAATCAATTATTAATAATTATTAGATAACAAAAGAAAAGAAAACGAAAAATACCCAGAATTTTTTGAAGGAATTTTTTTTTGTGTTGACAAGAATATTAAATTTGTATTAAAGCAAAAAAACAAAACATTGTGTTATGGATTAGCTTGGCATTGAATCGTTTTGGTAAGCTTTACATAAAATTAGAGTTCATCCCGAGTAAGAAGTGAATAGCGAGTATCCGATGGTTTAAGTTGTTTGAAAACGGATTCAGGTGGAGTTGATGGTGAGTTTCCATTTGGATCAGGTTGAGTTGGATCAGGACCATTATGAAATTCACGATGAAGTTTACCAGAATGAAGATCAGTGACAAATTGTCGAAGTTGACCTTTGATGCTGCAAAAAGACGGAATGAAAAATAATAAGAAAAACAAGTTAAAGCAAATCATACCCAAGCTTAGAGAAATCACCAAAGAGATACATATGACGGAATGAATCAATAGCAATCAAAGGTAAATCCTTTTCATTTTTACCCAAATGATGCAATGGATGAGCAAATTTCTTACCATCAGCAAGCAAACAATTTACAGATGCTACAAAAAGTGTACATTAGCTTAATTCAAAAAAATGATAAGCTTACTTTTAACTTCACCAAGTTCACTTATAACAGCATCAATAAATGTCTTTTCAGCCGCTTTATCTCCTGACTTTCTAAAGAGGATCAAAAATGGTAAACCTTCTTCGGTAAGTTCTTCAGCGTTTTCAAATGTAATTTCACGAACAAGTGGAACACATTTATCAGCCACCCAAGCTTTTAAGAATTCAAAGCTTTGAAGAGGACCGGTGTAAGCGAAATCTTCATTCGACTGAAAAATAACTAATGTTTATATTAAAGGGAAACAAAAATTTCAAACTTACATTTTCAGCTCTTGAATATAATGCATTTCCTTGAGGAACGATGGAACGAATCCACTCACCATTTGCCATCCAAAAGACGCAGTCATCACGAAGTGCAGAAGCAAGCTTTTGAAAGTTGGTATATTCTTCACCAGATGGTTGAGCAAAATAACCAATAATATTCTTCTTTGTATTATCAATTTGCTTATCAAGATCTTCTTTGCTATTGAAATGATGAATGGTTGATTCCACTTGCTTTTTAACAAATTCAATTAAAGCATCAGTTGAACGTTGACCACGATATTCACGTTTGATAGGTTCACCAAAACGGAAGAGCTTTAAAGTAGGATATTTGCTAACATGAAATTTCTGAGCGATTGCTGGTTGACGATCACAATCCACAGAAGCAAAGGCAATTTGGCCAGGAGTAATGGGCTAAAAAGTTGATAAGTAATTTAGAATAATGATACCAAGAATAGTTAGAGCATAAAGGAAGCGCCACATTGAGATATATTCTATGAAAAATACCAAAACTTACATCAAATTTGTTGCTTGCTTCTTCAAAAATAGGCTTCAAATGTTGTGAAAATCTGCACCAATCAGCATAGAAATTAACAAATACTATTTGATTACTTTCTAAAAATAACGAAATTAGTAAATGCTTGTATTAAAAGTAAACTCACGAAAAACAGTGTCAATATTATCTGACGTTAATGGAATGACCGAACATTGAAGTGATGAAAGCAAAGAAACCTAAAAAAAATCTTTCATAAAATCTTTCAACAAACATCAAAGACTAATAATTTCAAAACAAGAAACAAAGAAAAGAATAACAAAGGTTCAAAAAAAGTTTAAAAATTAGGTTACATACCAGAATAGCAATAAATAAGGCAAGAGATCTTGATGTTGAATTGATCATCGCAGAAGATAATTTGATGGTTTATCTTCTTCCCTGAAAAATATTCAAGAATTGATTTTTATTTTTTTCACTTTCACTTTTTTGCTTGATGGTTGAACGCGAAACACGAAAGAAGGAAGCTTTGACAAAAAAAAATGAAATCAAGCAACAACAGCCGCTAGCAAGCTGCTACTAAACGTGCGTGGCGATGATTGGTTTTGGCAATATGAGACTTTTAATGGGTATGCAAATTGTAAGTACATACAAGTATGTAACATGCTTCAATCAAATTTGTTTATTTGCGATTGCTTTTTTTTCTAAGATAGATATTTTCATGGTTGCTAACGAATTAAATTCTAAAAACTTCACAAGCAAACAAGCAATAATGGTGTGATGATTCTATTGTTGCCTAGCTATTTTTTTTGCTTTTGCTGTCAAGAATGAAAGAAAAATATTTTTAGTCAATAGAGATTCATTGCTATGAAAGTAATGAAAAGAGCAAATATAAATGAGTCAGGGCTGAAGGCAGGAAAAAAAACTTTATAAAAGCATTGTTGAAACTTTAACAAAAAATTAAAGAGAGACAATAGATCAAATGAAAAAAACTATGCTTTTGATTGCTTTATTTTTTATTGGTGGCATCGTAAATTTGGCTGTTGGAGATGGTGAAATTCCTGATAAATTAAATTGGGAAGATTTTCAAAAGTATCAAATTTGTAATCCCGTTGTAGCTGAAGAATGTTTCAAAGATATGGATACAAATGGTACTTAACTTTTAATACGGTAGTTTTCCATATTTTTTTCTGGAAAAACAAATGCTAGATAGACTAAATTGTATTTCCCCAAGTTGAAGAGTAACTATTCCTCAATATTCTAACACATTCGGTAACACAAATTGAATACTTTTTTTTCAGGTGATGATATTGTTACTAACCAAGAAAGACAAGCTTATTATGCTGAAAATAATAAGCGAATTGAAAAAATGGATGAAGCCCGCTATGATTTTGAATTTGCTCAAGCTGATACAAATCATGATGAAATCCTTTCCAGTGACGAAGTTAACAAGTTTGTCGAAGAGTACTACAACGTGACTCCTACATTTGAAAATTTTATTAAAAAAATGGTTGATCAAAATGGCGATGGACAGCTGAATAAAGATGGCAAGTTTCATTCATCTCTCTTTTTTAGCGGCCTCTAATCCCTTCTCTCATCTTTTTGCAGAATTTGTGTATTTGCGAAAACATGGATATGAAATTTAAACCACTGCTCACCATTTGAAAAAAGAGGTATAAAAATGCAAGGCTAACTATTCCCTTTTTTCCGAATAAATCAACGTTAGTTGGGATCTGATACAGCTGCAAACTTTTTCACATTAAATAAACAAATATTTCTTTTTTATGTATGTCAAATTCAAATCAATGAGACCTTTTTTAATAAAAAAATATTATAAATCAAAATAATAATAAAGAAAATATATGACTAAAAACAATTTTAGTTCAACACAAAATCGACAAAAAAAAACAAATTAACACAAGAAAGCGAATGTCAAAAGTTAAATCAGAGTTATATGCTTCAAAATAATAAACGAGTAATATTTGAAATACATCCTCCTTTTTACACATTTAATTATTAGAATTAGAGTTCTCAACGAAATTCATTTTTGATTTCACCACCAGCAGTTGTTGCTGCTGCTGCTGCATTAGGTTGAACACCGGCAACTCGAGCTTGACCAGGACCAGCTAGCGCAACTTGACCCATAGGTACACCTTGTGATTGATGATATTGTAGTTCATAAGCAAGTGGAGATATTTTAAAACCATACAGTCTAAAAATTAAGAAAGTTAATTAATAGAAGCGAAAACAAAAAAGTCGGACACATGAATGAATGTTTTGAAGCATTTATTAAATAGAGCTTTGACATGACTAACATAAAATCATTACAAAACAAGTTTTCATTTCCTCTTACCGTGGTACATAAGACTTTGCAGGACGTTTAGGACGTAAATCAGGATGAACCATAAAAAGCATATGCGGAAAACCAGTACCAAAATAAGCTCCATCAGCATGATGATGTTTTGATGAACGTGGAATGTAGACATCACAGCAACGTGGACAATAAAGACGAACCATAGATTCTCCAGCAACATCAGATAAACCAATAGGAAGCATAGGTTGATTTTCACAATAAACACGTGGACATGTTCCAAATTCTTCATTCTTCCATTTTTCCACCATAAGTTGAATACCACGATTTGTAAGAATATAACGTGCATGAATTAAACCATATAACATTTCAGCTGCTTGTTCAACCAAATCTGATTGTCCTTCTTCATATTCATCATCATCTAAAGCATTAAGCATTATTAGTTAAAAGAATTTCCACAGTAAAGACCCGATTAAAACTTGAGTGAATGCCTCAAGATTCGTCAATGATAATAACGAAAGAATTACTCACCAGGTTCGAGGTCCAAAATCATGTCCAGTGCTTGACGAAAATGAGGAACTTGTTCGGATAAACCAGTAAGATTAAATCTATCTTGAATATATTCTTCATCTACCTAAAAAATGAAAGAAGATAAATGATTGTTATTTTTAAAAAACCAAAAACTAACTTCACAGAAAAAGTCATTTCCACGAAGACCGCAAAACCATGTAATCCATGAAACTTCTTCTGAACTGCTCATATTGCTTTCATAAATACCAAATAATTATTTTGGTTTATAAAGAAAAGTTGCAGGTTCTGCTGAAACAAAAAAATTTCAAGAATGCAATACACTCAACAACAAAAAAAAGTGTTTGACGTCGTTGTCAAAAAAAAGAAGGGAAGAACGAAAGATGAAAATCTTCTGCGCCATACCAAATTTCGTTATAGGAAAAATATTAATAGAGAGATGCTTGGTTTTTTGAAAAACGAAAGCAAGCAACTTCTTTTTCTTTTTTCAAGTTCAACAAAAATTCAACCAACAAAAAACTATTTATTCAAGCAAGCCCAATAACAAACAAATAACAAAAAGTACATAAAAAAAAGTTGAAAACAATGAATGAGATCATTCTTCTTCAGGTATATCGACATGTCTTCGTTTAAGTAAGCGATCAGCAACGGTTGTTTGTGTTATAAGTGGTGGAGGTTGATAAGGTTCTTCAACATCAGTCCCTTCTTGTACGAAAGTAACATCTTCGAGACTTTCGGATGCTACTGCAGGATTCACTTCAATTATTTTGCTTTTTTGTTCAGCAGGAGGCGCACCATCAAGAACAAAAAAGTCGTCACCAAACTAAAACAATTTTTATTAAATCCTTCAATTTCTATCAAACTCTTACCTCATCTTCGCCTTCATCATCCATGTTACCAAGATCAATTTCTTCTGCGCCACCAGCAGCATTTTGTTCTAACATTTGTGAATATGGTATGCCATTATTTTCTTTAGTTTTCAAATACAAAAGTCGATTAAAGTTTGTTATTTGAAGTTTATTACAAAATTCGGTAGTTTGTGGATTCCTAAAAAAAATTCAATCATTATCCAATAAAAAAGTAAAAGATACTCACTGATAATAAAGACATGGTTCATATGGGCTATCTGTTAGTCGATGAGGTGGTGCTGTTAATGCAAAATTATCAGGTACAGCAAAATCTTTTCCAAAAAGTTTATGAACCATTTCAATTTGTTCTGGTGATGGTCGAAAATCCCATTGCTCAGAACCAGAAGAAGACGATGGCATGTAAACTCGCTAAAAGATTAATGTAATAAATCAAGGCTAAAAAAGGAGAAAAACATACACCCGATGAAACTTTTAATAAATGATCAGTATTTTTTAATACAGCACACCATAATGGATCATATTCAAATGTGATTTCAGCATCATCAGGCAACGGAATTTGTATCGCTTCGAGGAATCTTTGCTTTGGTGCTGGCTTTCCTAAAGCGAGAAATTTTGTTTCTTCTGGTACAAGGTTTCCATCATCAAGTGAATCATGCTGAACCAAAGCTTCATATCGACAATGTAAATGAGCCGAAAACCAATATCGTGGTTTCAAAAGCTAAAATATTCCAAAGTGTTAAATCAATCATAAAACAAAAGTAGCTTACTTTTAACACATTCATAGTTTCAGGATTTCCAAGACAATTATTTCGAATATCATCTCCGAAGAATGGTTTATATCGTAGAAGTTGTTCAGTGTTACCATAATCTGTAATTCCGCATGGCCAATCATGTGTGATCATAATATCAAGACAATTTGGTCGAGGTTCACCATCACGACGTGCAAGTTGTTTGAGTTTCAAAATATCAACGGAACGAACATGATACGCAGAAATCATTGAACCAGGTTCTTTAAATGGTGGTCGTTCAAAATGTCCTAAAAAAATTGAAATATAGTCTTCCGATACATCTCCTTCTTTCTTACCTCGATGATAATCATTAGGTTTATAAATTCCTGATAAACCACCAATAGTTAATCCAGCAAATTTTACAACATTTGAATATCCCATATAATAAATATTTGGTGCAACCCAACCACCATTTGGAAGTTCAGCTAAAAATCCAGAACTTTCATGATTTCCTCCAATAAAAATAGTAAAAACAGGTGCAACTTTTTCTCCAGAATAATATTGATGAAAGGTGCCAAGTCTTTTAAATTTAGGCGAAACATGCATGGTATGAAGATCAGCTTGATTTCGAATTGCTTGATAATCTCCACAACATATTAATAAATCAAATTGAACTCTTTGATTTCTTTCCATTACAGCTAAAGTTGAATAAATTCTATCCATTTCACCATGAGAACAACCAGCGATTGCAACATTGAGAAAGCGTTGTTGTTTGGGCTTCTTTGATGGAGGTGGTTCAGTTGATAATGAAGGAGCTGGTGGAGGCGTTGAAGATGGCGCTGGTACAAAATCCATCTAAAAATGAGTGATTGTTAAAAAACATGGAAACGAAAAAAAAAATATGAAAACGAATATGTACCATACATGGGCAAGTCGGAGGATTTTGGAGGATTGTCCTCCGCTATGTAGCGTGTTGCGCAACGATTTTGGGTTATGTAGCGCAAAATTGAAGAAATCTAATAGAAAAAAAAATTCGATGTGGTACTTTCGAAAATTTATGGGATTTTTTTCTAAGAAAAACAACAGGGGATAGCCTTTGCTTCTAATTATGTAGCGAAAAATTTCGAGAATTGTCACCCGATCGTGCCCATGTATGATATGTACATACATAAGTAAACAATGGGTATCATAACCCATTAATGAAAAAAAGCGATGAGTTTAAAATAATTTTATTAAATCTCTAAACAAAATCTAAAGTAAAAAACATAACAAAAAAATATCACAAATAGTGGCAAGACTTTCCACTCTAAATCTTTGGTCACATTTCCGTCTTTTTTCCTCGCTAAACAATAAAATTTTTCCAATAAGTATGAAGTGTAAAAATTATTGGTTCATTAGTTTCAATTTCAACTTCATTTGCGGATATTTCATTGGAAGTACTTATTAATCCACCAAAAGCTAATTCTGAATTTTCAAGATCCCAGCGAAAACCTTTTGTGGTTACAATGGTTTTTTTTTGTACAATAGGTACAAGACCGCAATTTTTAGGGAATAAAGATGGTGAAAGATTAGAAAGTAAAATCTTGGTATGGCCCTAAAATGTTGTTTTCAGGGTATTTCAAGTTTATAAAAAATTATGCCAACTTTAGCTAACATTGTGGTAAGATTTTCATTATCCATTATAAATACAGGTTTAGTTGTCCAATCTTGCGCTTTCAATAAACTATTCAAAGATGCTAAAGTATGATCAAATCTTCCTCCAAATCCGCCAAGAATAAAAATAGAATCCCACTAAAAATTACAACTTCATATGGTAATAATAATTTAAAAGCTCTCACTTCTAATTCCTTCCTATCACAAATGATTCTTAGCAATTTTGTTAAATCAGTATTATCTTGATCTTCAGTTTCAATAACTTCCACTTTCTTTGCTATCAAATAAGCCTTCGTTTCAGTGTTTATAGAATCAAAATCACCCGAAACAAGATTAGGCAAATGTAAATTGGTTACATTTCTTCAAAAATAAATGTAACTAAGAATGAAACCTGTTTAGAACGAACTCACAAAATGGTCGGAGATGATTAGCTGCACCATCGGTAGCACATCGGAAAATGGCAGCTGACCAAATTTGTTGCCATGTTGCTGGGAGTAAAGCAAAGGGACTATTCGTAAGTATTGCGATGGCCCGAGAATGTGAAAGACGATGTGAAAGATCGATGGTAATCATAACTTTAAGCTTTTTGTTTTTCAAAATTTTTTACAAACACTCAAAAAAATATAGCATTTCGAACAATATATCGCTTGCATTAAAAGACAAAAACAAAGTATCAAAGGAAAAATTTATTGTACAAATACATGATTTTTCTTTATTGTGCACGTATTAGTGAAAATAGCAAAACAAGATTTAATTAAATTAAATAAAAGCAAAAACATATGAATTTTACTTCCAAAGTTTCTTGATAGACATATTCTTATCAGAATCTTTCGTCATAACCTTTCCTACAGCCATTTCAAAATCTTCTTGTGTAACATGAATTCTTCGTTCACGTAAAGCGAACATACCAGCTTCAGTACAAACAGCTTTAACTTCAGCACCAGATGCACCAGGAATATTTTCAGCAATTTTACGCATATTAATACCGCGCATAAGATTCATCTTACGTGAATGAATTTTCAAGATATCAGCACGAGCTTTTTCATCAGGAGCAGGGAATTCAATTTTACGATCAATACGACCAGGACGAAGTAAAGCAGGATCAAGAATATCGATACGATTTGTTGCCATGATAACTTTGATGTTCTTTGTTGCTTCGAAACCATCAAGTTGATTCAAAAGTTCGAGCATAGTACGTTGGACTTCAGAATCACCACCACTGTGACCTTCGACGCGAGATGAACCAATAGAGTCAATTTCGTCCATGAAAATGATAGATGGAGCATGTTCTCTATAAAAAATTATGATAATAAAAGAGAATCAACAAAGTCAGAAGTGGACGAACCTTGCCATGACGAAGAGTTCTCGAACCATGCGAGCACCTTCACCAATGAACTTTTGAACCAATTCTGAACCAGAAACACGAATAAAAGTACATTCGGTGTGATGAGCAACAGCACGAGCCAAAAGAGTTTTACCAGTACCAGGTGGACCAAAAAGTAATACACCTTTTGGTTGTGCAATACCAAGAGCTTCAAAAAGTTCAGGATGTTTGACAGGAAGTTCAATAACTTCTTTGATTTCTTTAATTTGAGTATCAAGACCACCAATCATTTCATACGTAGAATCGGGAACTTTTTCAACCATCATCAAACTGACAAGAGGATCAACTTTGTTAGGCAAAATCTTATGAAGAGCATAAGAATCAGCACGAAGAGCAACACGGCATCCAACATTAAGCAGAGCAACATCGATTCCTTTATCAATATCGACAACATATTTTCCCTCGGGATGTACCTAAAACACCAAAGTAAAAATTATATTCTAGAGAAACAACAAATCATACCTTTACAAGAACTTTCTTTTTATCCATAACTTTAGCAACTTCTCCAACATACGATCCTTGTTCATGTAATTGCATCAATTCTTCTTTAAGCATTCGTACTTTACTATTGAGTTCATTTCGTTGAGCTTGAAGACGTCGAACATTTTGTATTTTTTCTGCACAGCGTTGTTGAGCATCTTCAATTTTTGTTCGATAATAAACTTTTAAGCTATTTTCATTGCTATTTACTGGTGCAGCAGGACCAGTTGAAGATGGAGCATGACGATTTGAAATTGGTGACGAAACTGATGGTGGAGCCATTAGTGGTTGTGAATACTAACAACAGCTACAACTGAAAAAAAGATTGAATGATGAAAGATGGAATAAAAAATTGGAATCAACGAGAAAAAAAAGAGAGAAACAGCGTCAGAAAAAAAAGAGACACACAACTTTTTCCATTTTCGATGACAAATGAAATAACACTTTTCTTTTTCGTGTTAGGATTTAAGAGGAGAGTTATAAGCTTTAAATAAAAGGCGGAGTCTTTCATTCTTTCAAGCATTGAATGAATTTTCTCAAATAATATTTTTTATCAATAATATTTCCTTTAAAATTTTCTAGCTAATTTCAAAGCGTTTTTTTATTTTTTAATTACCAAAAAATGATTCCTCCTCAGTTGCCGAGATGTCAAAGAAGTGTGAAAATATTGGATTCAAATATATCTGATATTGAATTTGTTCGAAGTTTGAAGGAACCTTGCATTCTTTCAAAAGATTTCACTTCAAATTTTAATTTTAATATTTTTCTTAAAGAAGAAATAAATGAATTTGGAATGAGACCAGTTGATTATGAAAAATTTCTAAACTTTTTTGGTAAGGATTATTTGGGTCTTGGTTTTCATTGCGCAAAGGAAAACAAAAAATATTTCAGATGCAAATCATGAAGTATCTGTTGAGCATTTAGACCATGAAACTAAACAAAAAGTACAAAGTCGGATGTCATTAAAAAGCTTTATCGAATTACTCCCGAAAGGAGGAGATGATCAAGTTTATCTCAAAGATTGGCATGCTCAAAAGTATGTTTTTTTCTTTCTGCTATTGAAGCTTATTACTTACATGGTAATTGATTGCTTTAAGAGAATTCTCAATTCCTTCATCATTATATTACGATCATTTACCATATTTTATGAAAATGGATTGGATAAATAATGAAAAATGGACAGCAAGTGACGATAATCCCCTCAAAGGTGATTACAGATTTTTTTATTTTGGTGCTCCTGGATCAAAGTAATAATGCTTTTTTCATATACTCTCTCTGTTACCCAACTTTTTTTGCATTTTCAGCACTCTCATTCATGAAGACGTTTTTCGATCATTTAGTTGGTCTTTCAATGTTACAGGTTTCAAATATTGGTTAGTTTTACCAAGGCATAAAAAGACTGAATTTCTTGAAAAATATTCTAATACTATTAACTTTCGAACCATTCCAAATGCCATAAAAGAATTCGAATTGGTTGAAGCTATTCAAAAACCAGGTGAAATAATGATAATGCCTCCAGGTTATATTCATCAAGTTCTGAATTTGGTATCGGTTATTTTTTTTACGTTACTTAAAAATACAGTATGATTATTTTTTTAGACAGAATGTTTTTCAATAAATCATAATACCATCGGGGTTTTTAATATTGTTACTGTTTATGAAGAACTTCACGAAAGGTTTAGGCTAGTGTTAAAAGAATTAGAAGATCAAAAAAAGTTAAGAAGTGAAAGGGATTTTGCTGAAACTGTTGAAGTAAGAAGGATTACTTAATTTGCTATGTGTGGCAGTTGCAGTTGTTGTGCTTCGACAACAATATTACTTATGTTTGTTTAACAAATCATCATTTTTCAGCAGGTTCTCGATTCTGATTTTCGCATCACAAAACAAACGATGCTTGAATTAGTAAAATTAGTGTACAACGACAGACAACAAATTCTCTGCGATCAAATTACTAAACTTGAGTATCTTCCAGCTGCATTAGAATTTACAAAATTCTGGACACATGGTAACATAAATTACGTTGAGTCTCTCCTAAAAATTGATTGTAAATGTGTTGACAAATCGAAACATTTATTATCTTCAAATCCATGCTCAGAATTTATTAAACAAATGAAAGTGGTGGATTTTTATTTTTCTCAAATGATAATAAATAAAATTCTTTGTAGTTTATAAGTTTTTGGTTGTTTTATGTATGTATTTTTTTGTAACATGAAATAAATTGGTTAAGTTTATGTGATTTGTGCATTTGAAGACAGACAATCTTTTTTTTTTCAAAGCATGAACTTTCCTCATTAGAAATGAGTTGAGCACAATATACCTTCACAAAAATCTAGCAAAATTTTTATAACAGCCTGTGCTTTATGGACTTCTGTCTGATATCAAATTAATCTACTTCCTCTTGATTCAATAACTAATAAGTAATAATACACACATTTAAATAAACATTTATTAACAACATGGATAACAATAAAAAAAACTTTGCGACGACATTTTAATGGATGATGAATATTCAAACGGCACCAGCAGCGTTATCATTTGCAAATGAAACAGTGTCGTCATCCAAAGCAGTCATCTAAAAATCAAAGCTTTATTACATCGAATGCTAAGGAAAAAAACAAAACAAAGACTCACGAAAAATTCACCGAAGATATTTCCTTTTTCAACTTTAGATAAATAATAATGAACATTTAAATGTCCATCAGGATTGATACGTAATGAAATTTTTTCTGAATTTTGAACAGCATACTTCATACGTTTGATAAAACTTGATTTATAATTGTATTGAACAAGATCTTGATCAACATCAAGTCCAAAAACGTCCATAGAATGTCTTGGAAAAGATGTAATAGTTTCCAATGTTTCACGATTTGTTGTAATTTCGCAATGATCTTGAGTAAAAGTAAATAACACAGAGGGATTGTTCTTTTCATCTATTTCTCGGAAGACTTCTTTGATTGTTTTTCCTCCTACGATGAACTTTACAAGAATATCATTGTCGTCTAAAGCAAAGTTAAGTACCTAAAAATGAATAAGTGTTATAAATAATGCTGAAGAAACGACTTACAGTAACATTGTTATAAATAGGAAGAGCTACGCACGCTTTAATCTTGTTATCCAAAAGGTTGATCAAAAATTTAGATGATCCATGTTTTTCATTTTGTACCAATGTTAATTGAATTGAAGCGCTTCTTGTGTTGATACAGTTGAGAGCTGCCTAAAAATCAAACATAAGTATATTTATAACATGACATTTAGGGCGAGGAAAGAAAAGGTAAAATAGTCCCATGTCAAACACATTATAATTAAAGTGAAAATTATTATTTGTTAATATCTAAACATACCAAAAGATCATGCAATCCAACCCGAAAGTCAATTGCATCAGTTCGTAAATCATAAGAATTGAAAAAGGATGTCTTAAAATAAATGACTCCTTGAAAGTTTGCATGTGTTTCAACAACGAATCTAATACCAGAAGCGTAAATACCAATTGAACAATAAATTTTCTTATTCTAAAATAATACCAGCGAGATTAATACGATCAAAAAATAACTTTAAAAAAACTTACATCTTTAAATGACAAAGATCTTAACGCGTAGAACATATCCCTTGGATTATCAGCTTTACCAACAAAAGCTACATCGGTAGACGCATATTGTTCATCCAAATATGGTCGAGCGGCATCCATTTTTAATTTATTTCAATGTTCCAAAAAATGTTGAATAAAGTTGAGAATAAAAAATATTTGAAGCAAAAGTTTGAAAGAAAAAAAAATTCAAAAAGAAGCTTTGATGCATTTTAGTGGCGATGAAACCGGAAAGCCAAACCTTAGCGTTGAAATTTGAAATATACCGTAATTCCGTATTTATTATTATTATAATTTTTATAAACTTTGACTCGTTACCTTTTTACGATAATGTTAAGATTACTAAGGATTGTTCAATAATTGTTTTAAAAATTAGGTGGCTTCAGTTTGAAATGTGGTAGCAAAAACTAATTATTTTTTATCATTGTTATTGCTTGTTTCTTTAAATGTGTTTCTAATAATAGGGTTGTTTTTGTTTTGCTAGGATGCCAAAAGTTAATAAAGTAATGAGCAACAAAGAATTTTGAAATTCGCACCAAAAAATTGTTTTTTGCGTGGATTTTTTTACAGAAGTTTCGCGCCATTGAAACTTATTACAAAATTTGCATACAAATGCAATCATTTTTTCTTGCGCTTTTCATTGCCTATAAAACTGTTTTCTGTTTTAAGAATCAAGTCATTTCATCATTCATTCGTTCGTAGAAAGCTGCTGTCTCTTCTCTCCTGTTTGAAACGTGAACAATCAATCCATCGTCGTCGTCTGTTTGCTCTATCAATCAACGTTGCTGCTGCTATGTCCAAGCATCGAAAGAACAATGAAAAGAGGAAAAAACCTGATACAAAATCTGCTTTCGCTGGTGTTAGCACAAAAAGAAAACGTTCAAAAGGTGATCAAAATCAAAGTCAAGTTCCAGTTACTGCTGTGACACAAGCTGCAACAACAGGTCCATTTGATGATGATCCAACTGTTAAAAATGGTCATAAAGCTCGTGTTTCTAAAAGTCATATGGTTGCTGCCAGTATTCGAAAAGAAAAAGCAAAG
Source organism: Panagrolaimus kolymaensis (assembly GCA_028622995.1). Taxonomy (NCBI): domain Eukaryota; kingdom Metazoa; phylum Nematoda; class Chromadorea; order Rhabditida; family Panagrolaimidae; genus Panagrolaimus; species Panagrolaimus kolymaensis. The sequence continues at coordinate 2,121,220 of JAJQJQ010000020.1, forward strand.
AAGAAAGCGGTAAGTTATTTTTTATGTTGAATGCACATATTAATAATTAATAACTTTTTAGAAGGACAAGAAGCAAAGACATGAAAACAACGACAACGAAGGCGATGATCGTGTGGACAAAAGCAACAACTTTATCAAACGAGAAAAAGGTTCACCATCATTCAAGAACTCATCTCGACCAAGTTCCAAGAAAAAGAAGTCATCTAAAAATGCAAATAAGAAGGGCTTCAAACAAGTCGATGATGAATCAAAGAAAACGAAGATTGATCAACCAACTCCACCTGTCAAAGCCAAAATGGGAATTGATGAACAACGTATCTGCTCCGAAATGCGCAACAAAAATGAAGAAGGTGATGATCGTTCAACACTAGACAAGTTAGCTCAAATGGATGGAAGAATTGCTTGGGTCCAAAGTGTTTATGGTAAAAAGCTCAAAGGAATCATCAAAGAATTCAGCAAAGCTAAAGGATACTTGCCAACAATAACTGTGAATGTTTACTCAGCACATGAACAACAAAATCGGTAAGCTACTTTTTATCCCATTTTTAACTATTTTTTACTTATTAAAATGATTTTTAGATATGCTGACGTTCTATGTGCAGATGAAACAAGAGTGGTACTAAGAAATCGTGAACCCAACAATGATTACATCCACGCGTCTTGGCTCGCTGCTCCCATACTTGGTTCTCAACGATACATCTGTGCCCAAGGGCCAATGGAAAATTGCATCCTCGACTTTTGGCAAATGATATGGCAAGAAGGAGTTACGGTGATCGTGATGCTATGCGATGTCATTGAAAATGGTTTTGAAAAATGCTCGCAATATTGGCCTGCTGGTGTTGGAGAAACTGCACAATATGGAAATTTCAAATTGAAGAATGAAAAAATTGAAGCAACCGACATTGGAACAATCAAATGTACCACCATCAAAGTTGAAGAAACGTAAGTTTTTTTAAATTTCATTACTAGCACTAAACTTGTTTGTTTTTAGGGAAGAAAACAACATTCACATGGTGCTCCACTACCAATGGGCGGATTGGCCTGATCATGTTTCACCTGCTGAACCTGGACCTGCTACAGAACTCATCAAAGTTACAAAAGAAAAAAGCAAAGGCTCGCCCATCGTTGTTCATTGCTCTGCTGGGTATGTTTCATTTTCATATTTTGGAATGAATGACATTTTGGTTTTCAGAATTGGTCGTACTGGTACTTATTGTGGAATCGATTACGCAAATGAAAAACTTCGAACCGATGCTAAAATTCAAATGCCTGAGGTTTGTTTATTGTTTTTGGTTTTTCATACTTTCATTTTTTTCTTTTTTAGATAATCTATGAACTTCGTCGTCAAAGAGTACATTCTGTACAGTCAAATCCTCAATATGTTTACATCCATTTATGCTTGCTGTACCTACTCGTTGAAACCAAAGTTGTTCCAGAAACAGAAGATACAAAACAATTTTTTGCTGACTATAAGAAATACATGGATGCAATTCGACGAAAATTTGAAAAGAAACATCAACAACGAAAATTTGATAAAGAGAAAGAACTTGTCGTAGCTGAAAAAGAAAAGGAAAAAGAAGATGCAAGTGAATGAAACATTGTAATTTTTGTAATAATAATTTATAAATTGTAAAATTTTTGTAAAAAAAAAATAAATTTGAAAAACAAATTTTGTCTTGCTTTTTTTTAATTCTTTTTATTCTTTTCTTTGCCATCATTACTTTTTTCATGAATGGAAAGAACAAGCATAAGCAAAATGAATGATCAAAAGGAATCAACGAAGGTTAAGCGATTATGACAGCCAAGTAAAAAACCTTTTGAAGCCCATTCTTTTAAACAGAGTTTTACCACTTTCAAGCTTCATTTTGTTTTCCCATTTGCCGTGGACACAAAATTATAAAAAATGAGTCATCACAAAATTAAAATTTTTTGGCTCCAAATGCTTTTATTTTTTTGGGGTTTATTTCAAGAGGAAGACATTGTTGCAGCTTCATCCATGAAAATTTTTTTGATTCTATTGAAAACAAAAGCGGCTTTTTGTATTATAAAAAATAGGAGTGTTATACATACATAATTCCTCCTTTTTTAACACTTTGAGAATTTAATGACTTTCTTTTTGTTGAAAACACTAATATGGCTCCAGTGAGGAAATAACTATGGAATGAGAATGTACTAAAACGGCGGAAAACAGGAAAGAAGAAAGAAGTGATAAAGTTATTTTTTTCAATGTATTTATTGCTGGTATAACTATGTTAGGTTAGTCAGGTCCTTATCAAAAAGGCGGGAGCAACGTAGAAAAAATAGGATAGCACTTTTAGAAAGTTATATTTGGAAGTAAGAATATTTAACATCTTTCAAAACTATAGGAAATTGTCATTTGCCATTAACTTTCAACAAACAAAAAAAGACACTGTGTTAGCTGAAGAAAATGTTTAAATTTATTGTTAGTGTTTTGGTGATAGCGCTGCTGAGTAAAGAAGCTTCAGCTGCATGTTCATCAGCAAATTTAACGGTGAGTTGGATATGCTTATTTATAAATAGACGGTTATGGAAAACTAAAAATAATTTGTTTTACCATATTTTGTGGTAAATCATTTTATTGGTAGTGTTGCACGCATTTTATCATAACCAAAATGAAAGCGTCAATTTTTTCCAGTCATACCGCAATTCCTTCCTAGTAATTTTGGTTGTGTGTGCGTATGTAACTGGAAATCGATCATGGGAAAATTCTATAAAAAGGAAAAAATTAGCATATAAAAATGAATGAATGTGCGAGGAATGAAGTTTGCTTTTCATTGTATAAAAATGGGGCGGATGAAGAGTGGTGGTTTTTGATTTTGAGGTATCAAAATATGTTAAGACATACAAATATTCCCAAAGGATCCAAAAATGGTAAGGGATCCAAGATCCAAATATATTTGCCTAAAACAACATTCATGCCCGGCCGAAGGCCGGCGGTGTAATAAATGGAAAATGACTTTTTTTTTTTATTGGAAAGAAGCCAGTTGCTATTATTATGCAGATGCTTTTAAGCATTTGTAATTTTTTAGAAGGAATGGGAGAATTCAGTAAGGAAATTAGTTGCCCGGTGGAAATAGCTTAGGTATATGAAATGAAGATCTTTACACCAACTATGAGATGGATGAAGATCCATGAAATAAAAAGCAATAATGTTAAGAAAAATTGCGTAAGTAACAAAAATACATTTTGTATTGCATAAAAATGAAGTGCTTGAGAGTAGCTATCGATTTTGAAGTATTCAAAGATGAAAAAGATCCAAATATGCTCAACGGATCTAAATGTGGTAAAGAATCCAAATTCCATAAATTTTAAAGGATGTAAGGACAGTGGTTAAAATATACGATATGCCGGGCCGAAAGCCAGCATTTTCCATTCTGTTGGATAAGGTTGGTGACTTATTTCGTTGAGTAAAAATCAAAAGGGATCTAATTTATTTAGAGATGGTATAAGATTTAAATTTTATGTATTTTTGAAAACGGATAAGAAGATATAAAATTAGGAAATACATAATGAAGTAGTTATATCGCGGGCCGGAGGCCCGCGTGTTGCCTAGTATTCTGAATAATTTCATTTTTTTTGTGTCAGAATATAAACGACAAAATTTTTATTAGAAAGAATGGCTAAAATTTTTCTTTAAAAAAATGTTACATACGACTAAATTGCTTTTTATTATTTTTAGAAAGTTGAATCATGTTACACTAAAACTTTCACAACAATTAACAGTGATTCTAAAGATTATGGTTCATTAACTGGCATTTATCACGCAGCATTTTCAATGTGGGAAGGTTATTCAGCTATTTGTGATGTTCATAATGATTTAATTAAATGCATAAAAGATAATAATGTTGAAGGATGTGTAAATCCTGATGATATGAAAAATGTTCCATTTATTAAGGTTCCAGGAATAAATTCAAATTCCACTGCTCGATCCTATGTTTTGGATTATATTAAATTTGATTATTTATGTTCTCAACTTAATAATAGTATGTTAATAACTTTAGAACAAAAAAACTATGAACTAAATTTTTAGCTGATCGTGATACATATGTTTGCTTCCGTGATAATATAGCATCGGACAATCATGAAAATTGCACCAAAGCTAATACCGGCGGCTTTAATTTAGAAAACAATTGTTTTATTCAAAAAATTTGGAATACTTGCATACGAGATTATGCATCAGCTCGATGTGGTCCACAAACAGAATGCATGGCTCAAAAGCTTTTTGCTTTGGATATGTGTTATAAATTTGGACCTACAAATCAATGCGGATTTTGTAATTCTTTCTCAGCAACAACAAATCATTTAGACGATTTATGCACCGAAGTACCTGAAAATGGAAGCTCTTTTCCATCTTTGAGTTTTACATTTATCTTTATCGCTACTTTTATCTTTCAATTTTTTCAATAACTACAATAATTAATTAACTAAATTTTGATTGTTAATGGCTTCAATAAATTAACCTAAATTTTTAAATTGAATATACTGTAAGAATGAGGCTTACAAAGTTTCTCAAATGATTAAGCCGCTCAAGATTAAAGCCAATGCTTAGGTTATTTTTTTGAAAGATAAGAAGAAACAAAAAAAATTTCTTTCAAAACATAAACATTTTTTATGACTTCTTCGTTCACAAAAATTTTGGCTCTCCCTTTTTTTGCTTTCAACATCAAAGGGAAAATTTAATATCTTTTTATTACTTTTTTTCCCCAAAAAAGGCTTTTTAACAGTGTAAAAATATCACAAACAAAAATTTGATAAAAGTAGAAGTCGGTTGGAATTTAGGTGATTATGTTTCTAAAATTTAAATGCGTTTTTTTTTTACTTCGTGACAACAAATTAGGGAAATTGTTTGATCTAAGAAGCTTAAAGGTGGAGAGAAATCAAAAAAAGTGGAAGAGATAAATTAAAGAGCTTTGTGAGATTCCAAAAAATCCAACATAAGAAACCTGATTAATAAAACTCCACAAGTTTTATGCCATATTTGTTTCTTCTGGGGTTTACTAAACAAAAAATTTCAAGCAAATGAAAATCTTAAAAGATAAATCGAATTTTTTTACAATTAAAGCTTTAAATCTATGGATTGCATCGACGAAATGGGATTTGTTTTTGTGAAAACCAAACAACGTACTTTTAACATTTTTTAAATATATTATTTGATGATTCCATGAATGTTTAAATAAAAGATTCATTCAGTTTCCATGGAATTGGATCGGTGTCTGTTTTCTTTTCATGGGAATGATAAAAATCTTCTTTTTTTCACGTCTTTCTTTGAAACACGTTTTTACTCCGTAGTCGAATAAAGGCAACAAAATCCTATTTGGTTTTTAAAATTTTATATTTTTTATAACTTTAGTGCACTAATGTGTTTCATTGGGAGCAATTTATTTGTTTTGTTTTTAAAAAACTAAACCATGCCAGTTTTCTTTAAAAAGAAATGAATATTATAAATATTTTGTTAGTAGTTGTTACTATGGGTAACTTTGATCCTGATTTAAAGGCTTTCAAGTGAATGTAAAAAAATAAATAAAAATGCAAATAATAATAAAAAGTTTTTGATGGTGACGAAGGACCACACCAAAATGTTGCTATGAAGAAGAAAAAGATGTCTAAAAACTTCCAACCACAAAACAACATTCGCAACATTTAAAGAGAAAAACAAAAAAATATGAAAAAATATTTAAACTTTAATTTAATAGTAATATTATTTTCTTATTTATTTTATCCATGTGTTTCAACAACAAATTTTGTTGAATTAGTTGGTTATATAATTCTCGCGGATCCCTTACAAACTTTGAGTTCCATATCGCCTGAAGAATGTGGAAGTGAATGTGTGGCTTCTACGGATAATTGCGTTGGATTTGAATTTACATCCACCGAATGTAAATTATTTACAACCATCAGAAATATAATTACTAATAATACAGCGTGTAGCTTTTATGTTTATGATCGTCGAAATGAAACAAATCCCAATCAAACGGATTTATCCGAGGTGGATCAATTAATTTATTCTAATGCTTATTTTGATAAAGGTTGTCCTCAAGGAACCACGGATGAAATTACATATTGCTCAATTGCAGTTTCGGTATAAAAAAAGCGCATCACTGTGACAATCGCTAAATGTTTTTTTATTGTTTCAGGAATCAACATGTTCAGAATATGCTGAATTTTTTAATGCCACATTTGATGAAAGTAAATGCATTATGGCTGTTAATCGTTCACAATGGTATTGTGAACCCAATTCTGCCATCGCAAATTATCATTATTTTACTGAATACGAAGGTTATTGTTATTTTAAAACTACCTCAACCACCCAAGATATGGCATATTATATTTCACGATGTCAAGCAATTTCAGCTAAAAGTAATACAATAACCATTTTATCTGCCGCAGAAAATGATTATGTTACAAGTGAGTTAATGTTCTTGTTTTGTAAAAGGCAAAATAGTTTCTTGATTCGTTAAGTTCAAATTGAAAAATTATTAATATTTCTTTGGGATAGTTTGTTAATTCACAATGCCGGAATTCGTGAAATTTTTGTGTTCAAAGTGACACAGTTTTAAAATTTTTCTTTAACCATTTTCGTCCCATTTTTTCAGGCTTTGTTGGTCAAACCCAAACCATGTTAGGTTTGTATATTCCAGCGAATAAAACTCCACAAATATTTGAATGGGCTGATGGAAGTACTTCTGGATATCGAAGTTGGTTGTATGGTGAACCAAATAATGTTGCAAATAATACTGAATTTGTTGTAATACTAGGATTAGATGGTTTTTGGAGGGATAAAATAAATTGGCCCCAAACTAATTTGTTTTGTAAAGAAAATGCTTTAACTTTAAATGAATATGCAGCAAATTGTAATACCATTGATAATTGCGTACAAATAAATTAATTTATCTATGTTTAAATTTGAAGATCTAAAGATTTTCCATACGCAAAGGTTAAACTTATTTTATTGTTGTTAATTTTTTCGTCATCATGATTCATCATTTGGGATTGAAAGGCCCAAAAGTATATTATCACTTTTAATCCTGCTCAAATACTCCTTTGAAAAAAAGAGCAAGGGCCATGATGAGCGTTAATTCTTCCGCTTCAAATCAATTTTTCTCTCTCGTTAATTCTTTTTTTTCCTATTTTCTTCTTTCCTTTTTTTGCTATGATTTCAAAAGTTTTAATTTATTGTTTCATGTGATTTTTCTAAATTTATTTTGTTTGATTGCAATAGTAAATTCAAAAGAAGAAAGCTTTAATCTTAAAGCTGATGAAGTAAATAATTTTATTATTCCAATATTTTCTGAAAACGCAAGTTTGGAAAATTATAAAGACACTTTAAAATTTTTGTTAAAACTTCCAAAATTACCTGATACTTTTCGAATTTATTAATGGCACATTTGAATTTTCACAAGTTTCGAATGATAGAGTTTATGAATATCTTAAGCTTGCCCTTTTATTGGTCGTTAAAACGGTTCCATTGTGTCAGGAAACAGCCGATTGTCATATTCAAAGAACAAATTTTATTATTCTCACGAATTTTGAAAACTTTAATGGTTTTTATGTAATTAATCATGGAAAACTTCAACAAATATTTTATTATATTATGACTACAGCTTCAGAGCCACAATGTTGCAATCTCACAGATAATTGGTATTACATCCATGAAGATGAACCAAACTTGATAGCAAGTGAAAATATACTTGGAGATGAAATTGGTAAATATTTTTAGTTTTTTTGATAAATATTTTGAACCTAAATAATCTTAACTTGTCGTCGTTGAAAGATTTTGAGTTACAAACTTTTTGTTTAATTTTGCAGTTTACACATTTGATCCATCAAAAAACTTTTATAATGTTTTCATAATTGCAAATGAAACATCAATGGTTGCTATGATTCATTATGCAATCGCAATATTGGAAGATGCTTATTCATCAATTCCAAGTTTTTGGGGATTTTTATCTCCAACATTTTTTGTTGTTTCTATAAAAAAAGAAAATGGATCTTATTATGAATCAAGTAAAAATCACCCATTTTTCTTAATTTTTGTGGAGTTAAAATTTTAATTTTTTTAGTTAACATTTTTCTTAATGGAATGATCACTAAAAATTTTGTATCAAATTTTCCACTTTTAATTCATGGAAATTTAACAAAACATTTATCAACAAATTTAGCACAAAAATATTTAAAAGAATTTTATAATGCACCTTTTAATAAATCTGATGAACAATGGAATATAATAATTTCGGATGAATTTCCATTTTGGATAAAAGACGCCTCAATTACTTTTGATTCCTTTAATCAACACATGGATGTTTATCTCCTTTGTAACGACAGCAACAAAGCCGATGAATTAAAGCATGAAGTTAAATCACACATTCATGATATATTAGTGGATGATGGAAATACAACCATACGAGGAAATCATTTAATGGTAATAAATATTGGTGGACAAAGTTATATTGAAGTTGTAAAACAAATGCCTAGCATCAAAAAATATTTAGCATCAAGTAAGTTTTTACTTTGGGCTTTCCAACTTTTTGTTTTATATTTTTAAAATTTGATTAAAGCAAATTTTAGCTTCATATTCTTACAAAAGTCCAAATCGATGGTGGATTTGGTTGATCGTTGGTGCATTCATTTTTCTTTTATTTATTGTTGCTATTGGCGCTATTTTATTTTGGCGTTATCGAGTTTACAAATTGATGAGGCAAGAATATGCATGGGCTTAGATTCAGGAGTGTACGTCGGGTTGAATTCTGTTTTCACCTTATCAACAAAAAGCTAACTTGTAGGTCAATCAAAGAAGCGAATGGTTTTATTGAAAAAGGCAAAGAACTTTTCATTGATGGAAATTTCATCGAAGTTGATTTCAATAAAATCATAGGAAAAGGTTCTTCAGCTGTTGTTTATGAAGGCATACTTTCAACTGAATCGCCAGTGGCAGCTTTGTATCCGCGATTAAAAACTCGAAATTATTCTAATTGTAAAGCTGCAATAAAAATAGGAAATAATTTTAGTAAAGATGAATTTGAACAAATTTTTCGTGAAGTTGAAGCTGCAATTAAAACTGGATGGCATCGACATATTTGTTGTTTGCTTGGATGGAGTGTAAATCAATCCATGCCTATTTTGGTTTTTGAATTAATAGAAGGCAAAGATCTTCTTTCATGGATTCATTCATTTGAATTGGAACAAATCCCAGAAAAAGCTGCAACACAAATACTTTGGCAAATTGCAAATGGAATGGAACATGTAGCTTCGCTTGGAATCAGGGGTGAGCGGAAGTGGCTTTTCCTTAAACGGAAGGAACCGGAAACGGAACCGAGGAAGTTCGGCGGAAGCGGAAACGGAAACGGAAATTGAAAATGCCCGGAATTCCGCGGAAACGGAAACGGAACGGAAATTTTGTATTAGAATTTTCTTTTTTTAAGCTTACGCGGAAGCGGAAACGGAAGCGGAAATTTAAATTTTTTTTTACGGAAGCGGAAACGGAAACGGAAGTAAAAAAACCACGGAATTCCACGGAAACGGAAACGGAAGCGGAATTCAGCTCACCCCTGCTTGGAATTTTACATAAAGATTTAGCAGCTCGAAATATTTTATAACTTCAAGATTGGAAGCTAAAATAACTGATTTTGGTTTGGCTTCATCTTGTAATGAAACCTTCACCTATGAAGCCCCAATTCAAAGACGTCTTCCATTTCGATGGATGGCGCCTGAAACTCTTAAAAATCGATTATTTTCTGAATTCTCTGATGTTTGGTCTTTTGCAGTTTTAGCTTGGGAAGTATTTAATCATGGAGAAATTTTATATGGAAATATTGATGGAAATGATATTTTAGAATTTTTATCCAACGAGAATCGGTTGCAATTACCCGAAGAAATATCAGAAGGATGGAAGAGATTATTAACAAAATGTTGGAATGAAAACAAGGATGAGAGACCCACATTCAAAAAAATTAGAACCCAAATTGGCGCCTTTCTTGAAACTCAAACTTTAAATTATGGATATTTAGCATTTGAGAATAATAAAGATGAAGACGACGAAAAAGAAAACTAATAAAAAAGTTGAATATTTTCTATTTGCTATTTATCGTTCTGTTGACGGGTTATCATTGTAAAATATTTAAAAAAACATCCCTAATATATATTATAATAACTCTTGATGAAGAAAAGAAGCAAAATAATCAAATTATAACACATTTTATTTACATATACTTACAAAATTAATCCTTAAAAGATATATCTTCTTCTAACAAAAGAGTATTAAAAGGCAACAAATAATTCCATTGAAATTTTGTTTGAAATTTGAAGAAATTTTTTGGCACCATAGAAACCTTCAATTAATTCCATTTTTTCACGAAGTTGATTACGATATTCAGGCTGAAAAAAAGACAACAAAATAAATGAAATGTTATGACAAAGAAAAACTCACAGACATAGGAACATCTTTGGTAAATTCAACATCAATGTAAATACGAATATGAACATTTGGATTATTCTTTCGAAGAGCTTTAACACATTTGTTATTGAAATGACGAAGGATGTTACTGTTTAAATCAGCCAAAGTATAAAACATGAGATCAAAGTTCTTGGCATTTGGAAAAATTTTACGATATGCAGTAATGAGTTCGGGAAGATCAAATTCTTCATCATGTTTGATTTCATATTCACGAATACCAAATTTTTCAACAGCACAAAGTTTTGGGCTAAAATAATAATTGCGGTGTTAAAAGTTGGCTGACGTTCCAAAGTTCAAAGGAAGAAACATACTTTTCAATAACATCTTCATCCTCCTTGTCAAATGCCAAACCATTGATTTCAAGTTCAGTAGCAGTAATTGGAAGAATTTTTAAGAGCTAAAAAAATTAACGATTATGAAACAGGTATAAAAAAACAAACTTTGTTTCCCATATTGTCAGCATCAATGGTTAATTTTTGAGTTGAAATGTTGGATAAAGCTTCGAAGCATCCTTCATTTTCCAAAATTTCACGTTTGATGTGTAATCTTGTTAAATCTAAAAAAAATTAAAACAATAAATCAAAAAAATTAAAGATGTTAAGAAATTTACCTTGTTTGATGGCATTCAAAAGTGGCAAACACCGAGGATGAGAAGTTCGAAGATTTAAAACTTTCAAATTTGAACAACCACCAATGGTAACGGAAATGAAATTGTAGAAAGGAAATTCAGAACGAACAAAGTAATCATGCTGAAAGGAAGAACATTGTGAAGTTTATTAAAGTACAACAAAAAATGAAGAAACTTACAATAGGAATATACAAGTAATTATCAGAAAGATTGATTTCTTTGATTTCAGAAAAATAATGAACTAAAGCGTTAGCACATTGTTTTCCAGAAAGAAAAAAAGTTGATAAAAGTTCATTCTGAAAAAAAAGTAACATTAATAACTGTATTTTTAATAATTTAATAAAGAGTGCAAAAAATATTGGCAACGGTAATTTATTTTATCCTTGAAATGGCAGAAGATTTTTGATTTTTTCTTAAATGGCTTTAATTTAAACCTTTTTTGCGCCATCTCCATCACCTTTACTTAAATCATGAAAAATGACTAACCTGTTTTGGATCATCAGAAGAAGTTGGAGAAGAAGTTTGTACAATTTCTTTAAAAATATCTTCAAAAATGCTTTTATTCAAGACAGCGGCCATAACTTTGCAACTAACGTTTGCTGAAGTGGTAAAGCTAATGAATAAAAATTTGTTATTATTTCTTACTCATAAATTAACGATTGAAAAATAATGCAAATTTCCCTCTAATTTGAATAAACATGTTTAATAAACAGTGATATTGGGTTTATGATGTAAAAGAGACCAATTGTAGGTATTTGTAAATTTATTAACACAAATAAAAATAAACGCAACATAACATATAAGGAAACAAAATAAAAACAATTTACTAAAAATACATCATTGTTAATCAGCTTTAACAAGCCTAAATTTTCGTAATCTTTCAAACAAGTTTCTACCATAAGGTTTAAAAACATCGATCAATGGCATTAGTAAGCCCATAGAAATAACAACATAAAGACCAGCTTTCAAATTGAATGGAAGATCACCTTGTCCAATTAACGAACCATGATCAGCAGCATGTTCAGCAAAAAGTCTAGCAACAGCAGCTTTCAAAGGATTTTGTTCTTCCTTGGCTTCTTCCATAAGTGATTTTGATTTTCGAACTAATTCTCCAACTTCTTCAGTAATGATAAGTTGAGGGATTTTGTTTGCTAGATTATTGATGGCAGTAATAAAATGTTTGGATTTGAGAAGATTTTCCAAATATGCATGACGTCGAAAGCGATTCCAAGCAAAGTGATTTGGTTGAGTTGGTGATGAAGAACAAAATTTGGAAGAAGAAAATTTTTGCTCAGCACCAAAAAGAACATGCAAGGATTCATAAATCGAGTTCAAATACACGGTATCATTAGTGGGAGAAACATTAATGATACTACCCCATGAAACAAAAGTTTGACCATTACTCTGAAACAAACAAAAAAAGATAAGTCCTTGAACAAAGTAATGATAAAGTAACCAACCTCTTTTCCATCAATCAATATGCCATTTTCAGTTAAAACAAAAACAAATTTGAACAAAGGTGCAGAAGAAACCACAGGAGAGGAATATTCATCGATGGTAGTAATAAACTTTGACATATCAACAGCTTCAAAGACCAACTTTTCTTTTTTCAACGATTTGAAAGTTTCAAAATCAAGCAAATCCCAAAAATGTTCAATAGTAATTGAAAAAAATGCTGCATCAGAGAGGTAATTGACCATACGATTGATTTCATCCATGATTGAAGATTCCACAGAATCCCATCTACCACAATCCATATTTTCATAAACAAAGATCACATGAAGATTATAAGCAGCAGAAATTGAAACATCATTCCATACATTTGGTGTTACCTAAAATAAAGCTTATCACTCCAAAAATTTAGATAGATAAACGTACATCAGTGATAGATTCTTCCATACTTTTTACACGAGCAATCATGGAATAAATTCGATTAATACCAAGCCAATCATGGGTCATAAAGTTATCAAAGTTTTCAGCCAAGGAAGTTGACACATCATTTCTAATTAAAATTGTTGAATCAGGTAAAACGAAGACATCACATTGAGAAGATTTGGAGATTGCAGTGAAATCAGAATTGGAAAGAACGATTTTAGCTTGAAAAATGTTACCTAAAAATGAATACAAGATGCATAAAGATATAAAAGAAAATAACAAACATACCTAAATCTCCATTATAATCATTTGTTTGAGAATAATCAGCAAGAAGTTGCACTTCCCAAAACATTTATCCCTCAATCGGACCAGGTAAAAGTGAACCAAACGTAGAATTTTCAATCATTCTTTGAAAATCATATGTATCCTTTGATGAAGAAATAATATTAATTTTCAATGGAACAGCTTCATATTGGTTAAAACTTTCAAGTGTTGCTCGATACGGTGAAGTTGTATACCACCAAAGTGGAAGACCAAACATAATCAAGGCAATGAAATAAAAGATGAAAGCGTTCCATGTACGTTCCTTGTGATTTTCAACAGCCTTTTTAGATGCATCAGCAATTTGTTGAATGCTTGAATCATCGTCGTTGTCGTCTCCAGCATTGTTTTTAACTTTCATATTATTTTCGCTGCTTATATTGTCTTCTTTGGTATTTCGGAGAATATCTTCTTTAACATTTTCTTTATCAGCCCGAAGTGAATCTTCATCTGCTCCATGTTTCATATTCATTGATACATCCCTTTGATCAAGCATTGGTTCAACTGTTGAAGAATCTTTTCAACCGAATATTGGTGTTAACTAAAATTGCAAAAAATAAACGTGTAAAAAGAAAAACATACCGGTGGAGAAATATCCAATGTAATATTGTGATGAGATGTCTGATCTTTTGGTGTTGAAGTTTTTTCATTAGTATCATCATTCATTTTTGTAGTTTGCAAATGTAAAAATTTTTGAATAATAAATACAGCAAAGATTGATTTTTTCAAAGATGCTTGAAAGAATCCACTCATATGGAGGTTTTACTTCCTTTTAACTTTTTTTCAGGTGGGCATATTTTACGATGTTTTCTCGTCAAGAATCAGCATTCACTGAAACTATGATATCAGAAGAAAAAAGCTGCTATGCAATGCTGCATTAAAGAGAAATTTTAAAAACACTTCCAAAAATTTTTACAGTTAAAATTACTTTATTCATTCAAACATAAGGTGAATATTATAAACAGAGGTATTACAACAAATTTAACAGATAATAAACAATAGAAACCTCATAAAACAAATACATAATAAGATGTTCAAAATATAAACAATGTGAAAGTTAACAAGAATTAGAATACAAAAAAATATACAGAAATGTTAGTGTGAGCTCCAAGATCATGATGAAAATTTTGTAATTATCGTTGTTGTCGTTGGGAGAATCTTTTGTTAGCATTTTCGATGCTGAAAAATGAACTTGCATAAGGTAAGGCAAAACTAGAAAATTACCTTTTATGCAACATGTATTGTGCAGCTTGAATTTGCGGTTGAGTTCCAATGATAGTGATTTCGCGGTCTTCATTTCTAACAGAAGGAGAAATTACAATTCCGGCCCCAGATTGTTGACGAATGCGATTGATACTTTCACCACCTTTACCAATAATCATTCCACCAAGTTTGTCAGGAAATGTAATCTAAAAACAATAATAGTTAGAAAATGTTTGGAACCAAATGATACAAGTATATTTTTTCAAACAAAAAAAAATCAAAAATATGAAGAAAAAGAAACCTACCGTTTCGTTTTTAATATAGTCACCATCTTTTCCAAAAATAGCAGCTTCCTTTTCAACAACTTCAACAACTTCAGCAACTTCTTTATAAGGAGCAAAAAGTGGGACATTGAAAATTTGACAAAAATCATCATTGTTAATTGATGGATTTTCACGAACAGGAGAACTTTCAGGCGATACATGAGGTGAAGATGGAACAAACGCAGGAAGAGACGAACGAAAACCAGTTGTGTTAGAATGAACAGGAATAACAGCTGAAGTAGAAGCTGAAAGAGATCTCGGACCATGAAATTCATTATTACCAGAAACTTTTTCTTGTTGGTGATTCTTTTCTTCAGCTACACGTTGCTTTTCTTCTACAGTTCGACGAGTTGTTGCTTCTTCCCTTTCTTGTCTAACACGATAACGTTTTTCTCTAGCTTTTCTGTCCGCTTCTTTTTGGAGTTCTTTTTGTTGACGAGCTTGAGCTGCTGCTTCTCTTTCTTCATTTCTACGTTTAACATATGCATGAGCTTTTTCTGCCATTTCTTCATTTTTGCGTCTAAAAATTATCTTAATATCCCAGTGCATTTTTCCTTCAAAATCTTACCTCTTTTCTTCGTCTTTAAGTTGTTTTACAAGTTCAAGCTCTAAATAAAATATTTCAAAATCAGTAATAAAAATGAATTACATACCTTCTAGTGTTGCTGTAGTTTTTGGCTTTTTTCTAGGAACTCTTGCAATAGGACTTTTTTCTTCACGTTGCTTTTGTATTTCTAAGTTTCGCTGATCTTTTTCTTCAGGATTATTTTCATTTCGTCGCTTATAACCACGTGTTCGATAAATTATTGGTGACGGTGGAGGTGAAGGATCTTCATCATCAGTAACGATACCACCATTTCCATTTGAGTCGCGTGTTGATGATGCTTTCAAGCTTTGTTTCAATGTAGCAGGATCAATCTCATCCATCTGTGAATCCAACGTTTCTTTAACTTTAACCATTTCAGAGCTAAAAAAATGTTAAGTGAATAAGTCGGTATAAAAAAATGACGGAGAAGCTAGCAATTAAAAATGTCAAACAAGCGTCAAAGTTTGAAGAAAAAAATTGCAGCAAAAAGGTCAAAAACGAAAAATGTTTTTTTCGCGCCAAAGTATGGGAAATTTTTTTTTAGCGGGTGCGAATGTTTGATCCTTCCAAAGATGATAAAATTATTGTGAAAGGGACAAATTTTAGGTGAAAAATAAGAATAAATGCATGCATGTAAAAGGGATAATTAAAGTTTCATTATTTAGTGATTTAGATTTTTTTTAGTAAATTAAGAATAATCCTTTAAAACCAAATTAAAAGAATAAAAATTGTTAATAAAGTAAAAATAAATTATTACCGCCTTGTTTTTCCACTTTATAAGCTACCTTACATTAGCTATGTCAACCAAGTTAAAGTTTGCCTTTGTTTTTTGTCAAAGCTAAATTTATGTTAGAATATTTATATTTTTTTTGTAATTCAAGCCAAAAAGGTTCGCGTAAAGGTTTTTCTTTGTCTCTCTGGCAGCAAAAAGCGAATCTTTAAGCGTTTCTTTTTTGGTTTTCACTTAAGCCCAAGCAACCGGATAAATTTTTGGTGCTGCCTTACCTTCACATTTATGTGTTGTTGCCTTACCTTCGCATTTATGCGTTGCTGCCTTACCTTCACATTTATGTGTTGTTGCCTTACCTTCGCTTTATGCGTTGTTGCCTTACCTTCGCTTTATGCGTTGCTGCCTTACCTTCGCTTTATGCGTTGCTGCCTTACCTTCGCTTTATGCGTTGCTGCCTTACCTTCACATTTATGTGTTGTTGCCTTACCTTCGCTTTATGCGTTGTTGCCTTACCTTCACATTTATGTGTTGCTGCCTTACCTTCACATTTATGTGTTGTTGCCTTACCTTCGCTTTATGCGTTGTTGCCTTACCTTCACATTTATGTGTTGCTGCCTTACCTTCACATTTATGTGTTGTTGCCTTACCTTCGCTTTATGCGTTGTTGCCTTACCTTCACATTTATGTGTTGCTGCCTTCGGATACACCTGTTAACTGGTGGGGGCGAAAGCCCTTTTCTCCTTCAAAGTACAGCCGCCTTGACGTGGCGAAGGAGCTTAAGCTGTTTTGATTAATTTAATCAAAACAGCAACTAAGAGCTGTACAAAATAATTTTTGGAATGTTTTGCTTCTTAGTAAAACAAAAAAATAATCTTGTTTAAAATTGTATTGAAAGCATTTTTGAAATAAACAAGGAATGAATAGTAAAAAGGGTAAATAAGAAAGTTTAAAACCTAATGGAACAATAATAATTAGTATAGTAGGAGTGGCTTCGGAATTTTGTGATGGTGCTCAATCAACATATACTTATCAACTTGAAGTTTCTCAATCAGCCTACTCTTTTTTTTGGTAAATGGTCTAATTTTCACTTCGAAAATTGGTTGTTTTAGATGATAACAACATAAGCTAAATATTGTTATTTGTCATGCACATCTTCCTTTATTTTTTGCTGCTTAAATTTATTCACGAAATTCTCTTCGACAAATAAAAATACAAAGTTTACCAAAAAATTATCAAATCAAACCTAAAAGCCCATAAAGTAAACGATATGTTTATTTTTTTAATTCCATTGTTAGTGTTCCCACAACGACTGTAACACATGCTGAATGCTGTACCACAGCAAACAGTCATCATCATTCATTGACGTTCCTCTCTTTTTTTCCTTCCTTCACCCGCTTTTTATTACTCCTTTTTTTATTGTTTACCGCTATTTTTTTTTAAACTCCGCTCGCTTAATTTATTTCGTTGAAAACTTTGATTGCTTTTTTAACATACAAACAACTTTCAGATCTTTCTCAATGGATCCGTCGACCATTTTTTGGTCATTGTTTGCCATAAATTGGTTGATATTTTTGTTTGAACAATATCTTGCATGGAGACAGGTTCGTTTTTGCTTTTTCATCTTTCTTAAATGAAGCTATTAACCTTTAATCTTTTTTTAGTATCAAGTTCATCTCAAAAATGAAAAACGTCCTAGTCTACTTTCATCTTTAATGACCAAGCGCAATTATGCTCGTGCTCGTTTGTATAAGCTTGATAGAGATCGCTTTGGGTTTATTACTGAAATTTTCAATCAAGTTCAAACAACTGTAAGTTTTGTTATATTCTTTAAAGCTTTATGAAATTAATGACCTTTTACAGATCTTTGTTTTCGGTGGTTTGATGCCCTTGCTATGGAATTACTGTGGTACTTATACGTCAAATGAGGTATGTCTCTTGGTTTCAAAAAAAGTTCCATATATTTCATTTTTTACAGGTCCTTCAATCCATTTACTTTGTTTTGTTCCTATCAGCCGTCGATGTCGTCTTAAGCTTGCCTTTTAGTTACTATGACACCTTCGTTATTGAACAAAAGCATGGCTTCAATCAACAGGTACTATTTTATTATAGTTTATTTCATATTACATCTTTGTTTTTTTCAGACTCTTGGTTTCTTCTTTACAGATAAAGCTAAAAAGATTGCTCTAAATCTTGTTTTAACCATCCCAATTTTGTCTGCTATTGTATGGTTAGTTCAATGGGGAGGTGATTATTTCTTCTTCTACTTATGGCTCTTCATATCCTTCCTCATCTTTGTAAGCTTACATACATTCTACAAACTAATACTAATGCAACGTGTTATAGGTTATGATGACCGTTTATCCTGAATTCATCGCTCCATTGTTTGATAAATATGTTCCACTTCCTGATGGTGTACTTAAAGAAAAGATTGAAGCTTTAGCAAAGAAGGTTGGCTTCCCATTGACTAAGCTTTATGTTGTTCAAGGTATGTTTTTTTAAACATGTTACAAGCCTAACCTTAAATTTTTAGGTTCAAAACGTTCATCTCACAGCAACGCTTATATGTATGGTTTTTGGAATAACAAACGCATTGTTCTTTATGATACTCTTCTCGCTCCTGAAACTATCACTCAACTCTTTGGTGAAAGCGAAAAGAAAGATGAACCTCAACCTGAAAATCTTCCAGTCATTGATGTCTCAGATTCTGATGAAGAAACTGATGAAAATGATGCCAAAAATCGTACTAAAAAGGGTATGACTGATGATGAAGTTGTCGCTGTTCTTGGACACGAACTTGGCCATTGGGCAATGAAGCATACCGTCATTCATATTGTCATTGCTGAACTCAATCTCTTCTTATCATTATACATTTTTGGAAGTCTCTACAAGAATGATACTCTCTTTGCTGCTTTTGGCTTCCATGGACAACATCCAACTTTGATTGGCTTCTTATTAGTTTTTCAATTAGCTCTTGCAATTTATAATGAAGTTTCTGGTATTGCTCAAAGTTTCTTAAGTCGTCATATGGAATTCTCTGCTGATAAATTTTCTGCTGATCTTGGTTATGCTGACACTCTTTCAAACTCTCTCATCAAGCTCGGCGTTGATAATCTTTCTCTTCCCGTAGATGATCCACTCTTCTCTGCTGTTCATCATTCTCATCCACCAATTCCTGAACGTGTTAAAGCTCTTAAAAAATTAAAGTGAGTATATATGTGTTTTATTCGTTGTTGATTATTATTTAAATTAATAAAAATAAACTAATTTTTTTTTGTTTTATTTGAAAGGTGTTAATGGTCTTTATTTATAGGAATGATAGGGTTGTAAGCGCTGAAACAACTGAGTTGAGGTCAGAGTAATAAATCATATCATTCTTTTATCCCTCTTTTTTCTTAAGCCTTTGTGATATTATTTATTTTGTTTTTGTTTGTCATAAAATTTTTAAACTCCCTATCAAAATATTGGCATCATTACAGAGCGAAAGCAGATTAAAATCTTGTGGATCATTAAATCGATTTTATTGTGGCGAGATTCAATCAAAGTTACAATACAACACAACGTGTTTTGTTTAAAAAAATATATACAAACGTATCAAACCTTTTGAGATCAGAAAGTTAAAACTTTTTTTTTAAAAATGCATGACTAAATTAGTAAATTATCCTGAAAACAGTTTAAATGAGAACTTTGCTGGTTATCAAAATACAATATAAATTTTGAAAAAAAAACTTTAGTGAAAGCAAATTATATTGTAAAAAATTAATTAAATTTTTTGTGATGAAATTAATGATTGTCGAAGAAGAGAATGTGGATCAAGAAATCTAAAAAAAGGGGGCATTGTTATTGATTGCAAACCTTTTTTTAAAATAATTTTAACTTACCCATTATTTGTTAAAGGTTTAGCTTGATTGAAATGTTTTGTTTTACTCATATGTTCAACAAGCTCTTGCATTCCTGGAAATCTTTCAAAGCATTGCAAACATGTAAATATTTTACATGGATCGCTATCATCTTTAGTTTCATTTGTTGGGGATTTAACCACGGCTGCCATTGATGCATTCATTGAAGTTCCAGCTTTACCAACCAATGAAGTTAGTTTTCGTAAAGTATCATCATCAGAATATTTTGAAGATTTTGAAATCGTAGCTGTGGATTTGGAAGGGGAATTTGTTACTGTATTGGAAGATGATTGAGTTTTCTTTACTCGCAAATCAAGGGCTGATTCCGTTACTAAAAAATGAAGAAAGTAATAAGATGGCAAACATATTTTGGAAATTTGTCGCAATTTTATTTTATCTCAAATTTACAGTAATCAAAGGTTTGGAATATTACATTGCACTAAATCCGTGTCATTTTCAGCAATAACTTTATGGCCCTTTCATTTTTTTTATGTTGCATGTAAAAATTTTATTCTAATCTAAAATTGCATCTTTTTGTGTCTTTTTTTTCTTCCTTTATTTCTATTTAAAATTTTTTTGTTTCTAAAAAGTAGTAAAACTTGATGGCAAAGTTTGTCACAACATCAATCCATCATTTTGATTTGTAAAAAAAGAAAAGAAAATAAGAAAGCTGCTTTTCAATGCTTGACGTCGTCGTTGTTGTCAAATATACACACACAAATAGCGGAAGAAGTTTTTACATTTTCATTTTCATATCGAAAATCGCTCAATTTTGTCTTCTTTTTTTTGCAAACAAAAAAAAATTGGAAAAGTTTTAAGAAAAATGATTTATGTCGCTTATGAAATTTTTTTCTCTTATAGCTTCCACGTTGTTAACTAAACGATGTAAGAGCAATAAAAATATGGTAAAGTTAGGAAATGGATACTTTTTTTCCCCGAATTTTTAGAAACAAAAACTAAAAATTTGCACCAAATATAAAGAAAAAATAAGGATATGAATTTGATCCTTTTTATAACAGTTTCGTAATAAAGATCCCGTATCGGTGGAAGTCATTGAATTTTTATTTAAACTTATGTTTTTTGTCAAAAAATAATTATTATAATTTTAGAACAAAATAAAAAAGGAAAAAATGGAAAATAAAAAGCTAAACAACACCACCAGATGGTTGGTTTCTTACAGGTGTTTTTTTAAATTATGTACTTGATGCGACAAAAATTGTCCGAAAAATTTTTATGCACAGGATTTTGGTTTTTCTAATATTCTTTTCGAACAAAAATGTTTTTAAACTATGCTTACCAGGATCACGTTTGCCATCTTTTGAAGCAAGTTTATCCACTTGCTTTGTTAATTTTAATAATGGACCAGGTTTCATTCCATTTGGTTGTCGATTTAATTCATTTATAAGGGTTTCATATGCTTTTAAAGCGTTTGAAAGGGATTGAGGCGATAATGTTGAGTTGAAAGGATTAATATTCGATTTTGGAATTTCAAGTTGAGCTTTGATTGAAAAATCTGTTTTTGCTTTCTTTGTTGGTGGTTTTTCAGAAGTTTTTAAGCCATTATTTGTTGAGGGAAAATGTTTTGGTGGAGGCGTTGAAGACGGAAATGACACCGATGATGAAGAGGACGTCGTTGATGGAGATATTGATGAAGTTGCAAGTGTTGCTGATTCATTCACGCTAACTTTTATAGGGTTTGCTTGCTTTCGACGCCCCATCGTTAATAAGAGAAGTAAAGGAAAACTGAAACATTATCAAATTTGTAAAAGCATGTTTAGAAAAAGAAGAGAACAAAAAATATTTGCACGATTGAAAAATAAAAGTAAAGAAAAATTTGCAGACTAAAAAGACGAATGCTTCTTTTATTGCAAAAAATAAAGCGGAAAAAGGAATTTCGGATAAAATAATTTGCAAAAAATGGTTGTAACGAATTTTGAAACACGTTATTACGGATTTTAATTCCAGTATGCGTCAACAAATTTATATTAAAGTTAGATAATCAAATATAAAAAAGCGGCCATTTTAGATAGAAGTTGTGGGAAATTTTAATAAGTATGGATATTTGAACAAAAGTTCTCTCAGAAAAAAAATAGTAAGAAAGGAAGTAAAATTTCTGAAAATTTGAAATATCTCAAATAAAAAAAGACTAAAGAGAAAGAAGAAATCTGAATTAATCCTCATTAAAAAATAAAACAAAAATTTTCCACACTTTATCATTTCACACATATTTTTTTCAGGTTTTATTTCAATGAATACAAAATGGTTGAAGTACTCTCTTTCTTCCATGGCAACCAAATTGGAAGCAGTAGCAATGCTTCGACAAAAACAACGACGACCACCACCGCCACCAAAAAAAGTCTTAAACATTTATTTTTATTCCTCTTTTTTTTTCATTTCGAACCTAAGCCGCAAACAACAGCAGCTTCTCCTTATACATACATTTATATTTATTATTCACTTTTTTTTCTTAAGGAAGAAAAATGAAAAAACTCAAAAGACTACATTTCTTCTTTTTCTTTTTTCTTCATAAACATGCAAAAAAAAAGAGAAGTCAGTCATTTTGAATGAGTAAAAAGAAAATTAAAAGAAAAAATAAAGTAATTCTTAGGAAAGATTTTTTTGTTTAATATTTATAAAAAAAAATGTTTAAAAAAATTTATTAAAATAATGGGTTTATTTTGGATGGAAGAAGAAGTGATAAAAGTATTTAGAGGAAGAAAGGATATATTTAAGTATTTCTAAGAATTTAAGCTGGAGAACTAAAATAAAATATTAAAACGCAGTAGCTTTTTCAAATTTAAAAAAAAGGTGGAAGAAAGAATCAAAATGAAGAGCAGCAAATGTTTTGGCACCACCAACAATTGCACAAGAGCAATAATATCAACAACGACAAACAACAACCAATAATAATTTTGATGATGATGATTATGACAGCGATGATCAAAACATCATTTTTTTTCCTTCATATTTTCTTTTTTCATTTGTTTGTTGCTTTTCAAAATCAATTGAAACAACTAAAAGAGAAGATTTTTTAGGAAGAAACACAGAGTAGACAGAAAAAAGTATAATAATAAAAAAGGGAATAAAATTGATTGATTGAGAAGACACGGCTTAGTTAGATCGTTGCGCATAAAAAAAAAAACAGGAAACAAATAATAAAAAAATGTTTTAAGGAATTCTTTTTCAATTAAATATGATTGGCTTTGAACTTCGTTTAAGATAAAATAAAATTCCTTCCTAAATCATGAAAATGAAAGTTGGCAAATATTACTTGCCCAACAATACTGATAAGGAAGATTGAGTTTAGGTATAAAAGTTTTTAGAGATAAAAAAAGATAAGGTTTAGATCTCATTCCGAAGGGTTTGAAAATATTAATTTTTGATCTTTCTTCTTCACAATCCAAAAAATTTCAAACAAAAAATGATAAAAAAAATTCCACAAAAAGCGAGGTCTCTTTAGTTTTTTTTAAAAATATTAATGGCAAGTAATTGGACAGACTGTAGAAATTTATAAACGGATCTAAGATAGACAGACATAAAAAAATGAAATGAAACATCCACAGAGAAATTATTTTTTGGCTCTTTTACTTATCAGCAAGTTAATGAATTTAGTAAACTTTCCTGTAAACCTTACGAATGTATTTCTTTTATTAATGCTTAGAATGCTTTTTAGAAAATTTTAATCAATACATATTTAACGGAAGTTAATAATTCACTAACTGATAAAAATTTATCGAAAAGTAAATACCGTTAATTAAAATTTAAACCCAACGAATAAAGGTAACTTAACTTTTATTATTTACTTACATGGATAGAAAACTCAAGTAAAGAGTTTTAAAAAAGCTTCATAAATTTTTTTTAAAAGAAAGAATGAAAAAAAGAATAATGCCATTTTTTTATGTTGAAAAGTGGCACTTATAAGTCTCCTTAAAAAGTAGCATATTTAAAGAAAAGAAAAATGAAAAGTCCTAGCCGCCTGCCGCCGCTATTATTATGAAAAAATAAGGCGGGTACGCGCATTCATACTTTTTTTTGTCTGTCCCATTTTCATGTCCATCAATCAATCAACCAAACCAACCAACAACAACCACAACATTTTTCATCCATGTTCCTTTTTTTTTCTTCAAATTTTTTGTTGTTGGAATAAAAAAGTAAAGTAAAAGAAAGAAAAAAAGAGATGAAGCTAGAAGTGTAAGGAGAGTGAAGATGAGATGAGATGGTAACAACATCTTCTTTTCTTTATAAAGCCTTTTCTTCAATTCGGCAATTTTATTTTCAAAGTGAAGAAAGAATGAAAGCGACAAAGACAACTTTTTTTTTGAAGTTACCACCAATTTAAAAAAAGAAAAAAGGAGCATGAAAAAGGAAAAGAAATAATGGATAAAAAAAGACAAAAGTTTAGTTTTATGAAAGCAGCTTCGAAGCTTTGTAAAAATTATTTTCTTTTGGACTTTTATGAGGGATATAAATGGTAGAGTAAAAGAAAAGTCCAAGAAATAAATGAAAAGTGAAGTAAAAAAATAGTTTTGTACTTTCAAAAAGTAAAGGTTAATAAAACACTGTTAATTTAATTTTAATTGGTTCAATGCATCATAGTAAAAGTTACTAATCTTCGAAATTTTTTGATGTCTCTCGCCAAATAAGAAAAAGCTCTTCTCATATCAAGAGAAAAAGTATTGCTACAGAAGCGACAAAACCATAAGGATAAATTTTGCTTACCGTAATCAAAATAAGTGCTTACTCAATCCTTTACCTTTCAAAAGAAAGCATCCTAAAGTATGGAACCCATCATTGTTTTCGTATGTGATAAAACAAGCTAAAATCAGACTAAACTATTGAAAGAGGAGTTTTGCCTCAAACGTTTCACCAATGATGAAAAAAAAGCAAAGCAAATTTTTGACTTTCAACAAATAAATAAATTTTTCAAACACGCAAGGACACAAAAAAATAAGCAAACGATAGAATTGAATTCAAGTCGTCCATTTTCTCATCTTCTTCATTGCTTCTTCTTCTTCCTCCTGTTTGCTTTCTTGCTTGCCTGCCTGCCTTCCTTCATTTCTTGGGTATAAAGCTTCCTGGAAGCTCTTCTTTCAAAAAAAAGCCAAAAACGAATGAACAGAAGAGAAAAAAAAGTGTGGCCAAAGTATATATCTCTCTTTAGTAATAAAAAGGAAGGCATCAAGAAGAAGAATAACAAGACAGAGAGGACTTCATTTTTGCTCATTTTTTGGTGGTGGCCCTTTTTCTTCTCAAATAAAAAAAGTGTTCTGTTGTATTCTTTCTTGCTTCATCCAATGTCGGTTGCTTTTTCGTCAACTCAACGATAAAGAAAAAAACGTTTTTCTTTCCTTCATTTTTGGACATCATCATCGTCATAACTAATTTTTTCATCGACTCTCATGGCTTTATGTCATATTGAAAGAGAAGAAAAAAATTTGTGGTAGTAAAACAGAGGCTTTATTCATTTTTGGAAGAAGAAAGAGCTGATGTGAGCCATAAGCAACCAAAAAAATGATGGAAAAAGACTTTTCATATTTTCCTTTTTCTTTCTTCAAAAAAGCTGTCATCAAAAATGCCACTCATTTTGACTTCTTTTTCTTCTTCTTCTATGGACTTCTAAACAATTGAAAAGAAAAAAACCACATTATTATGTATTTTTGTCGTTTCTTTTTTTCAAATTTTACGTAAATAGTGAGACATACACTAAAAAAAATAATAGGGAAAAGTGACAAAATAATTTGTTTTATGTTGAGAAAAAAAGTGTAGCTTCTATAAAAATAAAATGCAGATATATTAAGTAAATTACTTCAAAAAAATTACAGTAGCTTTTCATGCTACTCTTCAAACTTCAATAAACTGTCAATTAAAAAAATCATTCAAAGTTTTAAAAATAAATTCAAGCATTCCTATAGAAAAAAAAATCCGATTGCTTACTCCTAAAAAAATCATATTTACATTT
Organism: Panagrolaimus kolymaensis; assembly: GCA_028622995.1. Taxonomy (NCBI): domain Eukaryota; kingdom Metazoa; phylum Nematoda; class Chromadorea; order Rhabditida; family Panagrolaimidae; genus Panagrolaimus; species Panagrolaimus kolymaensis. Next base: position 2,147,212 of record JAJQJQ010000020.1, read on the forward strand.
TTGATGTCAACAAAGACATATGTTAAAAGGACATCTCTGGCTTAAATTTAGGTTATGTTTATCCATGAAATTTTTGTTTAAAAAATTTCCAAGCAAAATAGGCTTCTTGAAGCGAACACAATTTCTTCCCATTACAGTATCAACGTAGTTTGTTGTTCACAACTCTTCAAGAAACTTTTCCATTTTTCACTTTCAACTTTTTAAAATTCTTTGAAACCTTTGTACATACTTCGTTATTAGAAGAAACTTTTGCTGCTTTTAAAATCATGGATCAACACAACTTATTGCATCCACCAATTCCTCTGGATGATGTTAAAGAAAAGAATCAAGTTTTGTACATGAAATCTGGATCATTAGTCGATGTTGCACTTTCCATTTTTGATGTTAATCGTCAAGTTCATGAATATACAGATGTTATGTCTACTGAAGAAATTCCTGCCTTCCTTGATTCTGATTGTTGCTCAAATTTGAAAGCTGCTTTTCTCAACGTTGGTGATGTTAAATGTCTTGATCGTCCCAAAAGTGATGAATTTCGTCAAATGGTCTCTGAAGAATTTATGAAACGTCGAATTCCATTTTACATTGGTAGTGAAGAAGTATTTATCGCTACATCAATCTTGGTTGCTGCAAACATCGAATCGAAACCAAAAGAAACTGTATTGGGCTTGTATTTTCGTCCAAATCTTGTTTCTGTTTATGAACTTTATCGTGAATATGATGGATATACTCTTATTGATCGTCGATTTGTTCGTAATTCTAGATTGGAATTTGCTTTAAATGCAGGTGGATTTTCTTTTACTGCAGTTAAAGGTGAAATGCTTGGTAAATCGAATCCTAAATGCGTTATCATTGCTCATTCAAATGGAACAAACCAAGCTTTAATCCAACGTATCATTCAACTCTTTCGTCCAAAGAAAGTTATTGAAGTTGAATTGAAAGATGAAAAACTTGTTGCAGCTTTAACCAAGAATATGTTTGATCCGTCTTTCAATAAGTTTCATATCGTTCCTGTATGTGAAGATAGTTTGGCTGTTACAAAGAAAAAAGACTTTTATGCTTTGACGAACCAAGATGTAATCATTTCTGCTAGAAAGTATTCCAAATTACCTATTGAAACATCAGAAGTTGTTTTAAATTCAACGAAGCCATTTTATGTGAGTTTTACTTTGTATATTTTAATATAAAAATGCATAATATAAAATTTTAGATTGCACGTTGGCCAACTTGTTTTCACGATGAACCTAACAATTGTGAATTTGTTACAAAGTATGAACCATTGAATGGAAATGGACATCGAACAAAGCTCACTTTGATCATCGACAAAAACAGTTTTTCATATTTGTGTCAACAACCATACATTATTCCTCAAATCGAAAAATTGTCTCAAACTCTCAATTCGCAACATGATTTGGATGTCCCAGTAATAGGATTCTTCGATAACTCGTCTATTATTTGCGTTCGAGATGAAAATGGTTACAACTTTTTAGAATCATGGAATGGTAAGTTGCTTCGTGTTTTTGGTTATTGTAAACGTTCATGCTTTTAGGTAAATTTGGAAATGATTTGTTCCTTAGCTTCAAACAAAAAGATGTTAAACTTATTACTGATATCAATGATGTCAACATTAAGGAATCTTCTATGGTCTATGGTGTGTTTGCCTCATTATTAGTAAAATCATTTAATATTTTTTTTAGATTTGGTCAAAATTCTTCCAATGTCATTTGATCATATTGAAGCCAATCCTCTCTGGCAATTCATTATTACAAAGAACGCTGAAAACAATCTTGTTCTCCAATTTGACACCTTTGATGGAAAACGAAAAGCTACTGTGTCATTTTTGATGGGTCTGATTCTCAAAGAACATGTTAAAGCTATCAAAGATGCAACTAGAAAGAAGCCAGCTAAACTTGGATTCTATGTTATGGAGAAACTTGATAAAAATGGAAAGAAACGATTTGAAGAACGACTCAAGGAGGCCTGCAAATTATTGGAAATTGAATGCTCTTTTATTAAAAAATTTTAAATTGTGTTTTGTTATAGTTTATTTTTTGAATTTATAAAATTGTTTTTGGAAAACGCGTTTACTATTCTGTTTCAACTTGTAATCTCTTTGATGATAATTTTAATTGTTAGGAAAGTTTTTTAATCCCTTTCAAGAATCGGCTATCCTCCATAAATTTTGTTCCATCGCACTTTCAAATATAAAACTTTAATTAACTAGTAAAAAAGGCAAAAGTCATAGAAAAAGGAATAACACCCAAGTATTCACATCAACAAAACATTTTAAAAAAATCCGAATGATAGAAAAACAATTAAGGGAATATGGATACAAACTGGATGGACGGTAAATCACAAGAAAAATATACATAACAATGTTAAAAGACAAAAACAAAAGTTACAAATAAAAAATTTTTATTGTCTTTTATTGTGATGCACCTCGAAGAAGAAATAAGGCTTTACATACTTTTATTTACACAAAAATAATAAAAGTTGTTAGTATGGCTTTGCTAAATTCATGATAACAGAAGAGGATGAGATGGCTTCTTATTGTGGAATAGTATAGGACCATTCATTACGTTCCATTCCTTCGATGCAATGTTTCAGGAGCAATACCCGACGTTGATCAACATATCGATATTTGTCTTGCACCTAAAAAAATAGAATAGATTAGAAGAAATAACAAATCAAGCATTAATTGCTTTTACAGTTAACAAAAAAAGTTACTTACATCTTGCTTTATTTTAACCAAATCATCTTTTTCAATATCTAATTCACGTTCGAGCTTTTCAGAAAGTTGTTCAGTTGCTATTTCCAAATCACTTTGATTATTTTCGAAGATAGTTGTTGCATTACTTGGTTTTAAGTAATAAGCAAATGCATAAGTATACATTAAAGTTCGACGACATCGGCTCAACACCGTAACAGCATTAGTTAAAAATTGTGTTTCGACCCATGTAAAATTGTAATTCTGCATTTGTTGCATCTTGATCTTGATTTGTTCTTGTAACTAAAAGAAAAATGAATATAAAGTAAACAAAAAGTTAGAGAAAACTTTACCTTATTTTCAAACTTTAAGCTATTTTGATGATTGATGTATCGGTTATAATAATGCAAATATCTTTGAAGTGCTGCACGTGATGTTTCTTGAGCTGACCGAGCATCTTTAGCTTCCTTATCTTCATAACGATTGCATGAATACCATCCAGAACCATGAGGCTTCCATGGGCCTAAACACATCCAACAGAATTCAAATTTGCAAGTTTGAGAGCGGCATGTCATGTGATTACAGCCTCCATCTTTTTCAATAGTTACCTAAAATTGAAAAAAATTAGATCAAGTCTTATAATCTTTCAAAACCTTACTTTACATTGAGGACAATCTTTTGTATTAGCATTTAACCAATTGGATGTTTCACTATCATCAGAGCATTTTTTCAACCAAAATTTCAAAACATTGCAGGTCACAGGTTCATGCCATTCATGTGAGCAAGTAAAACAAAATGTTAAACCACAGTCACATGTAACAGCACGACATTCAGCATGTGAAACTTTGATAACTTTTCCACAATTTGCTGCTGGGCACCATTTGAGTAGTTCATTGGAATCAACAAATGAGTTAACCACCATGCGTTGATATTGTTTCTTATGTTCTGGAGAGATCAAAAGTTTCATAGCACATTCATCATCGGCAACAAGCTGACATTTAGGATCTGGACAAGGAACATATGGATCACAGCGCTCTTGAATGGTTGCAATCAAATATTGATCCCAACAATCAAGGGAATAACGATGACCACAAGATAGACCCGTAAGAGGTTTAGTTTCGAAACAAATTTGACAGAGACCAGATTTGTAATTCATTGGTTGACCGACATCTGTTACCTTGGTTGAAATTTGAATCTTTTGCTTTTCAAAAAATTTTTTAGGATCCTCCGATTCAAAAAATCTATAAAAAAAACTATCGATTAAAAATGGACGAAGGAATATGAAAATTTCATACCTTTCTAACAAGGATTCTTTATTCCAATGGTATTTATGAAGTAAAATTTTGCAAACTTGTGGAGGAAATCCAAGAACAGCGGATGTTTCATTTGATATTTTGTTCATTTCATCGTTCAATGAATCTTGCGCCAAAACCTTAAAATACAACAAACATTTTATAAGGATATGGACAAAGAATGAAGTTACTTACTTGACAATCATTTCCAGCAGCTTCAGAAGCAGCATCAGTACCATTTCCTAAATCCGCTGCAATACCATCGTCGTCTTCTACATAGCAATCATCGTCATATTCTTCATCTTCTCCGCTGAATCCAGCATCATCATTATAATTCATCTTTGTTTACCGGCTTTTCTGAAATCGTTAAAATCAGTTGATTTGTGACAAAAATAAAAATCAAGTGAAATAAAACGAGCGCGCGAGATATAAAAAATTTGAATAAGTTTACATACAAATAAACCCATGAGTAAAATTTGTGCTTAGCAGTAGGGAAATTACCTTATTTATAACGTCAAATAGAGCTTATGAAACTATTGCTACCAAACCCTAACAACATTGCTTATGAAATTTCGAAATCAAGAAATTACCAATACAGGTGTAAGTACGTAAAGCTAAGTTCGATTACACCATTTATCGCCCAATTTTTTTTAAAATTCAAACATTAAAAATAAAGTAGTCCATTCCAATAAAAGGAGTGCCCGTATGACATAAAAAAAAGAAAATCATGCATCCCAAAACACGACTATTTTTTTTCTTTCAATCAATTGTTTTAAAGTAGTTGGTTTAAGCTTTGGTGTTTATGAGAACAAAAAAGAAGCAAACGAATAAGAGAGACAGACAATAACTTTTTCTTTAAACTTTAAAAATGAAGCCAAAAATATTAAAAAAAAGTGTATCAATTGTTCGATGACCTCCTTTAAACATGTGTTTTAAAAGGCTATTGAAGAGTTCAAAAATGGTGAGGGATGAGGAATGCTGATAATCAGCTGATTGAAATCATAACTTAAAAAACACGTGCCACCAGAAAGAAATTTCAATTCAAAAAAAGTTCATAACGCTTTTCAAAAACGATTGTGCAAAAAAATTTGAAAGAAAGAAAGCAGCAACAAACAAAAAAATACGAACTTTTACTTTTTGTTGTTTCTTTTCCTTCCTTTTTTCTTCTTCTGGGTTTTCCTTGTTCGTGTTATGACCGACAAACAACACAACACGCGCATAAACACAAAAAAGATGCAATGCAAAAAAAAAAAGCAACAAATATTTTAAAATAAAACATTGCTTTTGGCTGGCTTGCTTGCTGGCGCGCAATCCAAAAGTAACATTAACTAAAAACTAAAAAAGTGAAGATTCTGGTGTTGCTTGCCTTTTTTTGAATCAAACAAAAGGAATAAATACTTTGAAAAAAAAGGTTATTGCTTTTTCCCTGCCTTCCATTTTTTTTTTAATATTTCTTTCTTACACGACTAAAATTATTATGAAATTGTTTTATGTCAAGCCAACATGGCATCTCCACCCATATCACTTTTTCTTACATGTTTTTTATAGTTTTTTTTTAAATTAATTATTGATTTTAATTGAACAAAACTTCTTTTTTTTAAATTTTTCATAAAAGGAGGAAGGTTAAAGAAAAGAAGCAAAAAAATTGTTAACAAAGTTGTTTATGATTTTCTTAAAATTTGTTAATTTGATATCTGTGACATTTTTTGAATGTTAGCGCCAAACATTCAAAGCTCTTTTTTTCTCGCCTACTCATTTATGTCCTACCTTTTTTGGATGGCTGGCAAAATTTGTTGTTTATGTTTTAATCATCATTCATATATTCCTTTCTTTGGTATCGACAGTTTTACAACTCCTTACTTTGAATTTATTAAATGTGTCTGATTTTGACATCCATCTTCGATATTTTTTAAGCTTCGTATTTTTCTTTTTATACGTTATACCAAAATTATTTATTTTTTAATATGTAACTCCGTAAACGTGAAACAGTCGTTAAAAAAATCTTTCGTTCATTTTTACAATATTTACAAAAATTACTTTCAGGGTATTTATGTAACACAAAAAATGCCAAAGAAAGTTAAAAAGAAACCAAAACCCCCAGAAGGAACTCATAAGCCTACTACAGCTGCCAAGAAGAAAGAAGTGACAGATACCAAAAAGAGTGAAATCAAACAACTTCAGGTTTGTTAGCTCCTAAATTAATATATTCACACTACTTCCTTGAAGCTTTGAAATATATTTAAATATTCATTTTTTTTAGGATTCCCTAAGTAGTTTCTTTACTCCAACAAGCTCTCGTCGAGCTCGACAACCTCCACCGCCTATTTTACCTGAAGATACACCTGAAAATGATTTTATTGAACAACCACATTCTTCTGGTGAACAACAACCACCAACTTCAGTTATAAAATCAGCTCCATCAAAGTCACATGGAACGACGGAAATTGCAGCGGGAATACGATCAACTTCAAGAAGTTCACCTGAACCATGTTCATCCAAAACAACCACAGCAGCTGCTGTGGCGGTAGAAAATGCAGCGGTAGAAAATGCAGCGGAGAGAAAGAAAAAGAATGCTTGTCGCAAACTTCCAAAACAAATAATTCAAAAAAGATCAGAAAGCTTATCATCTCAAGATGATAGACCTCCACCTTTACAAAAACAAAAACAACAACTACAACCTCCACCACCATTATCACTACCAGTAACACGATGGCCATCACCACCTAAGAAGGATATATCCATGCCCAATGCAAATCCACAATATTGGTATAAAGGATTTTATTTTCGTCCATGCCAAAATGCTCCTTCAAGTGAAGGTGGAGTTGGACCCAAAGAACTTATAGAATCCATAAAAATCATGGAAAGAATAAATCGAGAAAATTCCAAATTCAAACCATTCGATATTGAATCATGTTCTGAATATGAAGAGGAACCATGGCCAACAATGGATAAATTTAAAGATGCAAAAGAATATGAAAAATATTGTCGAGAAAATCCAAGAAAAATTGTTAAAGTTATGGATGGCTTAACTCGAGCTCAACGACGTGAACATCGACAATTTGCTCTTGAATTTGAAGAACTTTTAAATTGTTTGAGAGCCAATCATATGGTATATTGTGATGATCCATTTAAAGAATATACGAAACCTTTTAATCCACCTCAACCTCATATCCTCGATAAGCAACATATTCTTCAAAGAGCTAAACAAAAGCATGAAAATGAAATATTATTGTCGAAACTTAAAGAAAAGCAAAATAATTTGAGTGATATTTCTTCGACATCTTCAGAAAGTTCTGACACCGATGAGGAACTTGTTGATTGTAAGTTTAGATTTTTTTAATAAAGAAATTATGACTTACTAATTTGAGAGATGCTTTAATGTTAGTAATATGCTTTGACAAAAAATTAAATTATTTTTTAACTTTTGATTCGATTAAATCAAAGTTTTTTTTAGTTCGTCAACGATTTAGTAAAATGGATCTTAAACCCATTGTTGTTCCACCAAATGATTGGAGGGATTTACTTCCACCTAAACCAATGATCGAAGGCGCTGCATATCTTTCATCTGAATCGTCAGATACCACCGATCTTGATGAAGTAAGTAATTAATTCAATGAATCACTTGAAATCATTTGAGTTTCATATCAAAATATTTTAATAATAAATTAGATTCTTTTAATAAATATATAATAATTTTAGGAACCTAAACCCCTCACTGGACCATCAAATAATGCAGGACGACCACATGAATATTCTCATTATCGATCTGATAATGAACGAATCCTTTATCGACGTTATGTTCGACGTGCATGTCGCAAATTAGTTTTACAAAATAAGCGCAAAGATAAAGTACAAAAATTCCTTCAAATTGGTTCGCATAAACCTAAACGAGAATTGGAAATTCCAACAACCATTAAACCAATATTTGAAGATCCTGGACTTGAAATTATATCACCCGAATGTATTGGTTATAAGGAAATTATGGCGGGTTTATCTGAAGCTCATCGAGAACTTTTAACTAAACATTTTGAAAAGGTGGAAAGAAGAGGAGCTAAAAGAGTACGAAAATATGAAAAAACTAAATTTCCTGTTCCACGATTAATTTATACAAGAAAATTTTGTATGAAAACTTTGCATACCAGCGCTTTTCCAGATCCAATGAAAAATAGGGATGAACTTTTTATTTGTGATTTATGTTTGGGTGGATTTTTAAGAAAGAGTCAATATGAAAATCATGTTGTAAGTAAACTGAGACTTTTGAATCAGGATTTAAAATTTTTTAATAACACCTAAGTCAATCGTGGCATTCATAAATTTATTTTATAGAGAAGATGTTCAATGACTGATCCACCAGGTCGTCGAATTTATTATGATAAAGATTATCGACTTGGAATTTATGAAATTGATGGAGTTGAATGCCCAACTTATTGTCAAATGTTATGTTGTTGGAGTAAATGTTACATCGAACATAAATCACTTTCACAAGATCTCGAGCCATTTTTATTTTATGTTTTGGCTAAAAAAGAAAAGGATACAAATAAAAGTCATTTTATTGGTTATTTTTCAAAGGTAAAAAATAATTATTTCCCAAAACATAAAATTATATCAATTTTTAATTTTTTTTAGCAAAAATATGGCCACAGTTTATGCAATCTTTGTTGCTTATTGGTTTTGCCATGTTATCAAGGAAAAGGATATGGTCGATTTTTGGTGGATTTGAGCTTTTTGTTGAGCCGAGTTGAAGGTATTCCTGGAACTCCTGAACGTCCATTATCTGATGCTGCAGATTATATGTATTACAAATATTATGTGGATACATTTTATGAAACAGCATTTGCTTTTTGGAGAGAGAATTTAAAGGAAGGAAAAGATTTTGCTGATTACCCATTTACCTTAAAAAGTAAGTCTTTCAGATGAATGAGACAAAAAAACATTTCTCGATGAAATTTGTGATAACTCAAAACAATTAATATTTCATTTTTAGCTATCGAAGAACGGACTGGCATTAATCGACATGATCTTCTATGCGTTCTTCATAGTGAAGGTATAGCTGATTTAATTCATAAATCCAACGAGTGAGTTTATATGCTATGAATCATTCCCAAGTTTATCCACCGTTATTTTTTTAGCCCCAATAATACCCCAGACCTTCGCTGGCGAGTTAGTCAACAAACCCTAATCGATCATATGAATGAACAAATGTCAAAGAAAACTCGATTATGGATTAAACCAAAATATCTTAAATGGAAACCCTCGTTTAATACCGTAGAAGAAATGCTACATTTTCCATTAATTCAAGCTGAACATGAAGCTCGAGAAGCTGGGCTTTTGGATGGACTTTCGGAAGGAGTTTTATCGCCTCCAAAACCCAAAAAAGGAAGACGAAAGAAGGGTGAAAAGAAAGTTTCAAAAGCGAAGAAAGTGGTGATGAGATTTAATCGAAATGACACCACAGAAGAATTTAATGAAAATAATAAATTTGATGATATTACAAGATCTCAAGTTTTTGCAAGTAAAGATCATCCATATTTGACTCTTCCATTTAAACGCCCTTCAAAGAAAACAAAACGGCGTCCAGTAACAACAACATTAGCGGGAAAAAGAAGGAAATCAATAAAGAAAAAGCAATCGAAGGATGATGAGGATGCAAGCGAGGATGAACTTACCGAATCTGATCTCAGCGAATTTGAAGACGATAAAATGGAGGCGAATGTGGCAGAAATTCAGGATGTAAAATCAGTTAAAGAAGAAGAATTTGAGGAAGATGGTGAACCCAATACTCCACCAAAGCGAAAGGCTACAACAAAGCTAGCAAAGAAACCATTATTGGCAGCTAAAAAACCAGCAAAAAAGAAATCACCACCAAAACGTCGAGGACGAAAGCCAGCGTGTAAAGATAAATCTCTCGAAGAAAAGCTTTCGAGTAGCGATAATGATTCGGATGAAGATAATACACCTGGTCCAAGTGGACGGCCAATAAGAAAGAAGAGTGGTACCACACCAAAAACACCAAAAGATGCACAAGGAAAAAATGGACATGTTGATCGACCAAGATCATGTGTTGTAATGTCTGAGATGCCCAAAAATAATTCAACACCGAAAATTCCAAAGGATCAATCATCAGGTAAGCAAGCTTTCCAAAGGTTTTCGTCAACTTGTATAAAAAACCATAAAAACGAGGCAAAAAAATTTTATTTATACATTTTCACTATCAAATTATTTTAGATGAGGAAGGATGTACATTGCGTGTAAATGTTCTGGATGATTATCATTCAACGTCAGATAGCGATGATCAACTTCCACCTCCTCAATTACCTCAACGACCACCTGTGGGTTACCATACTTTTTCTCCACATATGGAGGATAGCTTTCAAGAAGCTATGTCAATTTTATCTCCACGAAGAAGTAATAAACGATCATCGCGAAATCGGTCGGTTTCTTTTTCAAGAAGTGCAAAAGAATGCAAACAAACAACGACAACAACCACTGCATCAGATTGTTATGATTCTGCTCCAAATCTTCATCAACATGAAGCTGTAATAAATATGGAATTTGGTCCTAATGTAAATGCACACGTGCAACATCAAGGTCAACAAGAAAGTAGTCATCGTGATGAACTTTATCCATATTCAAATAGAAGTGCTAAAAGCATACCGGGGAAAGAAGAAATGCCAAAATTATTACCTACAACATTGTTGAAAGAATCTATGGAAAGAATGGAAACAAATGATGCGAATGATAATGAAAGTGATGATGATGACGATGATGATGCTCCACCACCACTTTTATCCCCAAAATTAGCGACTAATTACGGAACTGAATCTCCAGCGGAAGAATTAGGTGAGAGAGGATTCCAAGCTGCGAGTCCACATAGTAGTGAACCAACGATGGATGCTCCACCTATGTTAACGAATGCATCAGTTCCAACAAATGAATCAGCTCCATCCCATCGAGGACCAGAGTCATTGCAAAATGCTGCAAGTCGAAGATCAAGCACAGAAATGCAACAAAGTCATTCGGTCCCAAATCAATCGATTTCGCATCCACAACAAATGCATCAAAATCAAATGCAACAGCAAACCCCACAACATCAACAATTACCCATTTGGCAGCAACAAATTCCATCAAATGAAATGTATAATATGCAGCCGACACAACAAATGCCTCAACAACAACCTCACCAACTTCAACAGCATGTTGAACAACCTCATTCCCATCCGCAACAACAAATGACGCCGCAACAACCACCATCGATGGCAATGTCAGATCCAAATTCAGTTTATTCCATGCCTTCAGCGCAGTCTCAACAATCTGGAGTTCCATCACATCCAATGCCGCAACAAATGCAATTAAATTATCCACCAGTTCAAGAAATTATGAAACCTGTGGAACCTATGTTGATGCCACATCCTCAACAACAGCAACCACAACAACACGTTGAAAAGCCAAAGCCCAAACAAAAAAGACAACCAAAAAAGAAAGAATCAACTGCCTCACTACCTTCCACTTCAGCAGGAATTCCAATGTTGTCACAACAAAGATATCCAAATCCTTATGATGCTCAATTTAATAATCTATTCCAACCATATGTGGCTGCAGCTCAAATGGCCCAATTTCCGACTCAAGGAGGCTATCCATCATATCCAAATCATTATCCTTCATCGGTTCCAAATCCAATGGGATATCCTCAACAACAATTTAATCCATCATTTAATCCATGGACAAATCAACCGGCTGCTGCTTATTCTGGCTATCCATCATTTATTCCACCGATGGCTGCTGCGGCTGCAGCGGCACAACAAAATTCATCAAAATTTTATTCTCAAATGACTGCTGGATATCAACAACATCTTGCTGCAGCAATTGGTGGTGGAGGCAGTGGTTCATCAACATCTGCAACACCAAATCCCATGAATCCTATGATTCCAAATCCTGCAGCAGCTTTTCAACAACAACAACAACAACACCAACAACCTACAAATGCGGCAGCGGCGGCAGCAGCCGCTACAGCCGCAGCTAATTGGCAAAGAACTCAAAATTTAAATCCATATGATTTTAGCACATATCAATACAATAATCTTACTTAAAAAAAATTTTTTCTTTTTCTATAACTTTATCTTTCTTTAAATAATTCAATGAATCTTTTATCTTTCCATTTTTTATAGCTTTAATTCATCTTTTCTTTTCTTCTTTGTATTAATATTTTTTATACCAATTACGCAATTTACTTTTTATACTCTCAATGATTTAACTTTTACGGTAGCCACCAAAAGCATTGTTATTGGCGTTTACATGCATTCATTTCGAACACTCATTATTTCGATAAACAAGAAAAAATGTTTTGCTTACTCTTCTCAATATTTTTAATACTATGTTTTTTTAATTATTTATCTACCTGTTCCATGAATTTATTTTTATAATTTCTTCTTTTGTGCTATAATAATTTTCGAGATCCATCTCTTTTTTTTTGACGAGGTTTTAATCAGTTTTATCAATCAAGTTTTTTCTGTTTTGACTTGATTTCAGTGTATTTTATTCCATCCTGGTATTTATTTATTTTGTATGTGGTTATTGTTGTTATTTATCATTTATTCAAATTATTACGGTAAAAAGCCTTTTTCTTATTTTAAAGCCTTTTGTCACAATTACCATTTTTTGTATGTTGAGTTTTATTTAAAAAATGTTTTTGTAATAATTTAATGTTTTTAAAAAATAAAAATAAAATCCTCATTTTGACCATTATCTATCTTACTTACTCTCCATCACATCAAAACTTGACTTTTTTTTAAAAATTTATTCCACGCTTCAATAACAAAAATTAATAATTTATAAAAATGCACATAAAAATATTTAAAAAATATATATTTTAGAAGTTCTAATTTAATGGCTGATAACTTCTTTTTCTTTTCTTTCAAAATATAATAAAAGCTTATAAAAACTAAAAGTACGAGCACGAGTTTTTTTAAAAGAGTTAATTTACAATTCCTAACTTTTTTTTAAAATTGTAATTATATTTATACTTTGGGTACAGCAGTCAAATGCTCATTGGAGTCATTAATGCGGGCAGAGGCGGATTGTTTACGAATTCCACAATTACACATTGAAATTGATGGCATAAAAATTATCATTGAAAATGCAATAACTGCTGGAACGGAATATTCCGCATAATCTTTGGAAATTCTAAAATTTGAAAGAGCTTTTTTTTCTGTTATTAAATTTTTGCTTGTAAACAAAAAAGAACTTCTTTCAAGTTCATTTAAAAAATTTTAACAACAAAGCAACTTTAAAAACTTTTTGAGGCAATACTCTGAGTAATAGTTTTTATAGTTTCATAATTTTTTGTGACACCTTTTTACGATTAAGTAATACTATGAAAATAAAAAAAAAATAATTAACTTACGTTAATGGCGCAACCAAAACCTAAAAAATATTTTCATTTCATTAATTATTTTTTTTAAAAAGGTTATATTTGACTCACATAAAATTTATTTGCCATTTCAATCATTTCACGTGTTGTAACTCGAGAAGCCATGATGCCATTCATTATTTCATAAGCTGCAGGGCATTGCCACCAAATGGTTATAATACCGTAAATAAAAATGAAAATAAATGAACGACGTGAGAATCTCATAGTCTGCAATAACAAAAAAAAGCATGAGAAAGGATTATTTTTTAAGAAAATTTTAGGTATGTTTTTAAGAATTCATATTTTCATAGAAAAACCATAAATGTTAAGAAAAACAAATTAAACTAAATCATTGCTTTCCCAAAACAACTTACATGATCTTCGGGATGTTTTTGTCTACAAAGACAACAAAAGAAAGCCATAAACATTAATATGAATGTGATCCAAAGAATTACAAAACCAACGCCATGATAAATTGCAAAAGGTTCAGGATCCATGTCAATGTAACGCCAAGTGCTAGTCTAAATATTTTTTATTTTCAGCTTAAACATTATTTTCCAATTTCTTCAACTTACTCGAAGATAGCCAAATACACCGGGTAAAACATCGATAAGAACAATAATGGGTAACCAAAAAATATGAAAGAAACCTTTTCCTTCAGTTCGAACACTAAAATTTTTAAAGCTTTTTATAGACGCGAAATTTATATGAATAAATGGGAGTTTACCGAGTGATTGTTTCCAAAAAAAGGATAGCTGTTGTGTAACAATAAACCGCATAATACCATTGTTTGACGGGTTGATGATAATTTTTAAAAGCACCTTTGATTTGGGTATTTACCATATTTGCAAATGGATATTGGGGGTTGTTAAATATTGCAAAGACCTTAAAAAAATATTTTTTAACCCATACAATCGTTGGATTTAAACTTACCAAATACAAAATATTAGCTAACATCAAATTAAAACAATACCATCGAACACCACGAAAATGTCGACCCTTTTTTATGAGAAGCAAAACCAAAACAATAAAAGTTCCCAAAATTCCAAGAAGAAAAATTGCAGAAATCACCGAAAAATAAAGGACATCCTTAATTAAATATGGTGTTCGGGTTATTGATTCATAATCACCATAATCAAATCCACCGCCAAATCTTGGAGTTGTAAAACTTGCCATAATTGTTGTATCTTATAAATTACCTTAAAAATGATTGTTTGTTTTTAAAGAGGAAATAAAAAATTTAAGAAAAATGAAAATAATTCGCGTTATTTGCTTGCACTCAATTTATAGACAAACGAATGAGGTGAGCATGATTTTAGCCAACCTTATAAAAAAAACTAAATTCTAGATACTTGCTACTACAACTTCATGCCTCGGGGAATAAAAATGATGTTGATGTGTATGTATTTCAACATTTACAAAAAAATAAAAGGTCATGCTTTTCATTTCATTTCTAAGAAAAACCCGAAAATTTATTAATAAATTAAATTGTAATTTATTGCTTGACCTGCGAATGAAATTTTATAAATGCCAAAGTCTCTAAAATATGTATGTACTAATAAAAAAAGCTATTAAAATACGGTAACAAAATTTTTATCAAGCATATTATTTAAATACGCTAATAACCAAAACACATGATTCAAAGCTACTAGGTACAGTAATTTAGTTTTAGAATATATAAAAAAACACTCGACGCAACGACGATATTCACAGAATCTTTAGCCTACCATTATTATTATTCTAAATTCAGAGATAATCATAGTTTTTTTCTTCTTCAGAAACGTTTAGAAAATTCTAATTTGTGAATTAAAAAAATTGCTTAAAAAGAGATAATTGCCACCCTCAAACAAATAATTATTAATTCTGCCACAAAAAAAAAGTTAGAAAATTTTTTAAAACTACAGTTTTTTCACAAAATAATTGCTTCGACAAACAATTTTTAGGTACAATTCTTTTTTTTTATTGTGCCTAAATGGAAAGCCTAACTTGAAGTTTCAAAAAATGTTACGCTTTTCTTTCACTTTTTTTCGTTGAATGACTTTCCAACTTTTTATTAGTGCTTTCATTTCGAAAGAAATTTGGAGTAAATCAAATTGTGTACTGCTCCAATTTGATCGTCGGTTACCATAGAAATAAATAAATAATATGTACGTGAGATTTTTAGGAGCGGCGCGTAAAAAAAATAATTAATGCTTGAAGCTTTTTGGGGAAAATATAATAACCTGCCAATCAAAAAAAATGTAAAGAAAAACAACAGATGTGAAATGTTTGTTTTCTTTATCCAGGTGAAAAAAAATATGATTAACAAAACATTAAGTGCAAAGGAAAAAGTTAACACAAACATCGGTAATGATCATCAAAGCTGTCAAGAAAAACTACAAAAAGAAAAAGGGAGGAAGTAGCTTGCTTCAAAAAAGGCAATTTTATCAAAGCTTGAATCCTTTAGTAATTATTACTGTACCTCACCATCTAATGCATGCATACATACGCTTTTTATCGAAAACAATTTCATAAATAAAAAAATTTTGTCGTAAATTAAAAAATTTCCCACTGCGTCAAAACCAAAAAGGTACTGTAAAAAAAGGATGCATCAACTTAGTCATTTTTTGTTTGTTAAAAAATATGAAAAGATCGGTTATTAGTAATACTGTCAGGGGAAAGGATGGTGGCGATAAACGATAACAAAAAGGTTGTTAGTCATAAAATTTACAAAAAAAAGCAATTAACCTTTATTTAGTTCTTACACATACAATTAAATAAAAAGCTAACTATATTTCCTCAATCAAAACGAACTTCCTTAACGTAATTATCTATCAACGTTCCTAATGCCGCCTTCCACCTTCAAAAATTGCATTCTTGCATCCTTGAAAAACAAATAAACTAACAAACAAAAAAACAACTGAATAAACGCTAGCCTAAAAAGTCCTAAATGAAACTCAATTATATCCCCATTGAAATTAAAAAAGAATAAAACTTAATTTTTAAACTTTGAAAACTGAAAAGGGATTTTTATCAAAGCACACAGCTACGTGAATGAATGAGCAGCATAGGCAACTTTTTTGAAAGAAGTAAGTTCGGAAAAAATGCGCAAGAAAAAAAAATAAGTTATACAAAGTTTTTTTTTACCTCCGCCTATTTTTTTTTCTCCCGGTGTTATGGTAACGAACTTGTCACCTCTACATACCTATTTTTTAAAAAAGGTAATTATTAAAGTACAAAAGAAAGAAAAAGTTTTATTATTTTTGTTTTATGAGTTAAATAAAAAAATGTGCTGCTTACTGCCGTTTTTTCATAAATTGCAAGAAATAAAGGTAGCAGCACCATGGCATCTCATGGGATAATGAGACTGTAAAGCTTTTGACTCAGATGAAAAAAAAGCATATGATTACATTGGGGAGAAGATTTATTACAACTTGTTGTTCTTGGAAAAGGAAGTTTAATAAAAAAAAATATTATTTTTGTTGTAATTAATATATTAACAATGATGACGTTCATAAGGGAATATAAAAATACGAAAGGGTAACAAAAGTATCGTAAGATTTTGTGGTTGAGCTTTTGAAGAAAAGGGCAAGTGCAATGGGACGGAAGCGACATATATCTTAAAATGTGGCTAGCTACAGTATGCTTGATTCCCTTAATTTGATACGGATGATTGGTCACACACATGTTGTGATTTCTTTGTGAAGCATCTTCCGTAATTCATATTTTGGTTGTTTTTGGAAATCTCGAAAGCTTGCAAGCATTTTTCTGATGAGTTAAATCTTTCAAAGCAATTATTAGTTTCTCGAAAATGTCAGGCATAAATCCTTCAATTTCATTTCTTTCATAACCCTAAAAACTGAGAAAAATAATATTCTTTGAGTTTGTTAATTGTTTAAGAATTGCTTTTAATTCATTCCAAGTACTTGCAACCTTTAAAAAAAATTTAAAGACGGAAACTACAAACAAAAATGCAAGGTACAAAGGTTTGTTTTAATGGAAAAAACTTTTTTAATTAAAAGAAAAGAATATTTGTAGTTATTAGCATTTTTGTTGAAAGCTTAATGAGCCCAAAATTTATAAAGTTAACCTTTGAAGTTTAAGCTTTGCTTTCATAATAAATGGATGATCAAGTAGTATCCGTCTTTTATTTCCTGTTTGATATTACAAAATATATGTTTAGAAAGTAAAACGTCCATTTCTGAATTTTAAGGTTGCAAGAAGAAGAAGGTGGTTGGAAAGCTACGTAATTTGTCAAAAATTTTTCCATCATTGATGCTTATTAATAATGGCTTTTTATTAACTCAAAAAAAACCATAATTTTTGATTCTAAAGTTTGATTTTTTTCCCCCAAAATTACACTTTTTAAAATAATCCAAATCGCCGGAAGCTATTCAAAAATCTTTTCAGCTCCTTGAAAATTCTTGATGAATTTAGTCATGTCACGAAAAAGCATTTACCATGCAATCGAACTTTGTTGGGAATTTGGCGAGAGTCAAACAAAAATATTTTGTACTATTCATCCTTCGTTCATTTCGATCAAAAAATCAAAACAACTATTCTTCAATATTTTGGTTTGCTTCTTCAAGTCATATTTTGTAAAAGTTTTATGTTTTTTGCAAATTGACGCTAAAACAACTACCAAGGTTTCATCGTTTTATTATTTATTAACTTCTTTTGGTGTGGTTAATAGTCTCGGATCTTCTTCTTGCTTCTATTTGAACTTGTTCGTGGTTATTCAAGATGGCTGCTCTTCAACATTTTCCACCTGGAAACGCTCCAAGTAAGTTTTATTTTTTTAACAAAGTTTTGTTCAAATTGCTTTAATCAAAATTCTCTCTAATTTCTTTTACAAATTATCGTCTCTTTTTTAGACTATTATCCATCATCAATGGTTTACTTCTCTCAACCTCCATTCCAACCATCAAGTGAATACTCTTATGGTCAACATGTTCCTCTTCATCCTCAACAAGCTGATATGCTTGATTCATCCTTCTTGGCAATGCATCCATCAATGGTTCATGAACAGCGACCTGTTTATTACACAATTGATGGAAATGGAAACTTTGTTCTTCTTAATGGTCATCCTCAACCTTTTAATGCTTCTCCTGCATTATCCTTAAACCAAAGTGATGTTAGCAGCAATGAAAGTTTCCATCGCCCATCAATTGGTTCAACATCTAATGGTACTATTGTTTCACAAGTGAGTGAGATCAAATCATTTGGTTCTGCTAAACGTTCTGGTGGTATGAAGTCAACTGGTGGTGGAATGAAGCACAAGGCTGGGAGTGGCGTAAGATTTTTATGCATTTGAATATATGCCATTTTTCATCTTCAATGTTTTAGAAATCTCGTCTTAGCTTTAGCTCGGCTTATAAGACACAGATGTGTAACATGTTTTCTTCTGAAGGTGTTTGTAGCTATGGTTCTGGATGTCAATATGCTCATGGTCTCCAAGAAATTCGTCCTATTGTGAGTTTGCTTTTCATAAATAAGCCTTTTAAATTATGTTCTTCTTTTTCAGACTCCACATCCAAAGTACAAGACTCAGCTCTGCAACAAGTTCAGTACTTCTCGTGGCTGCCAATATGGAGAAAAATGTCATTTTCGTCATCCATTTGATCCTGTTGCTCCTCCTATGTCTGCTACTGCCGCTTCTAATAATAACAACTCCGGCTAGTATACTTTTATCTCCTTAGGAACTTTTTTACTTTTTTTGTAAACCTTTTTTTAAATTTTTTTTGCAAATATATTTTGAAAAAATAAAAAACAAATAAAAAAATTTATTGTAATTTGTTGATATATTTTGGAATCAATGCTTGTGATTCAAAGAATTCTTTTCGAACTTTCATTCGCTTTTGTGTGAGAAGATCATCGAGTTCAAATTTGGAGATCATTTGTGAATTCCACCATTGCCATGTGATAGTACCATTTGAACATGTGTCAAGATCAAAAGCAGGGTTAGCTATTGCAGGCCACCAATGACCAAATTTAAGGCGGAAGGATGCACGAGACCTGAAGGTTTACTTTCAATAGCCATTTTTCTGGTAAAGTATTTACAACTTACCATGCATTAGCTTGTTTTATAGTGGGCATTTCAATGCTATGCTTCCATCCATGAAGCATAAAATCTGATTCTAGTGACCATTTGGAATCAGTTATCCATCCATCTCTCATCCAAGCTTCACCTTTTGGTATGAGTTTAATTACACCTTTTCCTTTTGGATCACGGAACAATCTTGTTTCACCTATGATTAGTCGACAGCAAGCTTCATAAACAAAAAGATCAACGAAGTCTTTGGAAGCTGACCAAATTAAATGGCAATCTTTGGGATTAAGCTGAGAAGTTTGATTACCAAAAAAATAATCAACGAATAGCCACTAAAAAAGGGAAAATGTTCAATAGTGTTTGGAATGAATTCGGATAAAATCAAATCCATGATAAGCCACTTAATGAGAGTAATAAATTTTTAGCAATATTTTCCATAATGTGATTACTATCGTTTGATACTTGTTACATTAACTTTTATTATGTACGATATTATTTCTGAATTGTTTAGCAAATCAACTAAAAAAGGCTTACATGAATTGCGCCATTATCTGATCCATGAAAGCTTTGAGGAAGTGTATGTTCAGTGAGTGCAAATTTCATTAAAAATTCTTTTGCATACGTTGAATTTTTTGCCAAATAAGAACCCGCTGCAATTTCCCAATCAAAAAATCTATCAAAAAATATTAGATCAGCTTCGGCTTCACTTTTTTGAACAAATTCATCGATGAGTCGATTGGGATTTACAATTGCAACATCTGCATCCAAAAATAGCGTCCATTCATGTTTATGTAATAAATTTGAACTAATACAATGTCTAATAAACATAAACTAAAAAATGTGGTAAGTTTAAAATGAAACTTGTTTTATTTTTTTTTTGTAGCGCACAATCATTGATAAATGAGAGTAAAACTTTTTTGAGAATAATTTATGATTTAAAGTTACTATCAATTGATACTTTTTTTTTATTTTCAAAAATTGAAACAACTTTTTTGTTTCATGATTTTTATAAAGAAAATACATAATTCCAAACCTCTTTTTGCCCGCATAATTTTTTCCATGTATCATTTACCCATTCAATATGAAACCCGTAATTGTGTAACCTCGCATAACATTGCATTGTGTCCATGGCTAAACGATATTCAGATAAATTTGCATCTTCACTAAGAATTAATAATATTCCAATATCATAAATTTTATTATTAATATTAATTGAATTATTATTATTATTTGTAAACCTTCTTTGAATTGGTGAAGAAATTGTAATAGCATCGGGTTTACCAAAATATGATTTACGAAGTTCATCGGTAAAATGCTGAAAGAAAAAAAAATACAAAATTAAATGTTTGCATGCTTTTTTTTAACAAATATTTTTGGAAGTAAATAATGGAAAAAATATAGTAACTCAAAATGAGCGATAATTTTCATTTTTTTGGTTATTGTCATCGATAGTTTTTTTTGCTTACAACAAATTTATATTTTTTCAATCATTTTTGAAAAGCAATGCTTTTGTTATGTTTTTTTTATCCAAACAAAGCATTATTTCAAATTTAGGCGCTGATTTTTTCTAAAAACCCATTCCCTCTTTTTGGTGGTTTTCAAATTCAATCAATCTCTGATCGCTTTCCTTTTTTTTCTTTATAAGTGTAATCGATCAAAAAACGCATTTAAGGAAACAACTTCCTTTAATTTTGCTAAAACATGTTTTTCTGCTGCGGTTTATGAAAAAAAAGCCACAAACAAAAAGGATATTGATCGTTGAATAAAAATTTTTTAGAGATAGTAACGGCTTTTAGCAATATTTTTACGAATTTTTTTACTATCTCTCAAATGAGTAAACCATGGTAAAAAAATGTTAATTTTTTAACGGTTTGAAAAATAAGTATGTGTAAAAAGACTTACAGGTTGATAATAATAAACATAAAAAAGTGAAGAAAATATTAAAGCTGAAATAATAAAAGTTGGAGTTTTGATGAAACGATAAAGACGAATTAAACCCCATCTTCTCATTCCTGTATAATAACGATATGTTTGAAAATTTTCTGTTTGAACTTCAGCAGCGTCTATTTCCAACATTTGAAGGAAAATAAAAAAGATTTAATTTGCAAGTGCCCGAAATTGAAAAACTCAAGTAAATAAAATTCAGTTTAGAAAATGGTTATAAAAAATATTAATAACTTTTGCATAACAATAACGTCATGAATTTTTCATTTCATAAGAACCGAATATTAATGATAATGATATGGATTTCAAAGAATGTTTTCTGGAATGAAAAAAATTAATTTAAAAAAGATTATAATAACTATAGCAACTTTGGCAGATCATCTGGTAAATATCTCGATGGATGATTTTTGGTCGAATTAAAAAAAATCAAAAATGAAAACCGCGCACGTAGAAAAAGAAAAACAAAATGAATCACAAAGAAAAAAATAATAAAATAAACAACTTTTGAAAAGGCGCGAAGGAACGAATGAAAGTGATCAGCCGCCGCCGATGCTGCTGCTTAAAGAAGAAAAGAACACAACCGAAAAAAATTTATCTGCATTAAAAATAAAAATGTCTATAATTTTACTGAAATAAAAGAAGAGAAAAAAGAGCTATTAAAAAAAAACAGATGGAAAAGAATAAAGATTTGATTGATATGAAAAATCATAAAATTAAAACACCTAAGATGGGAACAAACGATATGAATTTAATCTTTCTTGTTAATGCCATTAAGTTAAAGTTCCAATTTAAAAACAAGCTTTTTTTGTAAAGGAAGCTTATTGATTTCTCGAGACAAATATAAAAATTCTAATTAAAGCAACCCATGAATAAGGAAAACGATAAATAAATTTGTAAGTAAAAAAAGTAAAAAGGTAAAACCAAAATGTGAACCTTTGCTTGTAAAGAAAGACGTGTATGCCGCAGCCTAGTTTTTTATATAAAATATCCTAGTTTGAAAAATAAAGTAAAAAACATGTTGAAAAAAAATGAACTAAAAAAATAAAAACCCATCGAAAGGTTGCTGAGATTTTGTTGAGCCTTCCGCAACCTCTCTTCTTTCTTGTGTGATCGCGCATTTTTTTTTTGAGTCTATTCTATCGACTGCTGTTATTCAACCTTTTTTTATTGTGAGCTTTGGAAAAAATGGAAGAGATTTTTTTTATTTTGTCGATGTGCGCAACAACAAAAAAATAAAAAAAATCATTGTGTGCAAAGGTTGATTGAAGAGCTTTCCTTCTTCTCTTTTTTCCTCACCAAACAAAAAAATTCTGGGAGAGTGTTTTTAAAAAAAAAAATGAAAGTTCGTTGCTGCATAAAATTGAATTAACGATTTCATGTAAATGTTGCAAAGTAATTTTTTAAGATGTCTAAGGTTTGTAGGCAAAGAAAAAAAGTTACAAAAATAGAAAAATCTTGTGAATGGAAAAAAGATTGCTGAAAAAAAATAAAGGAACGCTGCAGCAGGCGCGAGCGAGATACACTCATTTCAAGGAAAAATGACTGTGATTTTTAGGAAATAAAAAAGAGGTAATCAAAAAAAAATAATGGGCATCCTGCAGAGTTGGGAAAAGTGCGAAAGAAATCCATTAAAGTAAAAACAATTTAGTTTTAAAAAAACTTATTGACATGATTGTTGCCATCAAAGCTTTTTAAAAAGTTAATATTTTAGCAACAAAAAAAATCTTGAAAAAAACTGTAATAAAAAAATTTGTTAAATATTTTGTACATTTTATCGTGTATTTTTTTTTTATTCGAAATGCCTGGAAACTATTCTAAATAACAAACGAAAAGCAAAAAACTCCGCTGCTTAAAATTTCAGCATTAAATGTTAATGAAAAAAAACTCTCACACTAAAATTTTAAAAACAAACAAAATTTTAAGGAATTAAAATGAACATTGAAACTAATGCCTTTAGACTTTTTGATGAAAAACAGCCGCTGATCGTTTTTTGTGAAAATTAAAGAAGAAAAAAAGCAAGAGCTAACGAAAAATATATGCGTCAGCCAAAGAAAAAAGCATGGCAGCTTTTTCATATTATTTTTTTCCTTCCTTGCTTTCCAAAACCTTCGGCTGCTTCTTTTTTTTTCTATCTCTTACTATTTATTTCTCTGTCTCTGACGAATGCCGAAAAACGTTCAAAGCTGCTGCTGCTATTTCAATGAAAAAAATAATAACAAAAATAAAGGAGAGAAAAAAAGAAAACATCCACATTTTTTGGGAAAGCAAAATGAAAATATCTTTTTTATTTAGCTTTTTTTAATTTTCAAAGTCAAAGAAATTTTTTTTCTTTCATAAATGAATTAATGATGACTGCTACCTTTTTCGTTTTGTGGTAAGAAAAAAAGGGAAGAACAAAATGAGCTCAATGAAAGATGAAAGCGCTTTGTTGTAACGACCAAATAGGCGACCAAAAAAAAAACGAACAACTATCTCATACCTCGAGATGGGCTGGGGATCCCCATGCCCCTCCCCCTTCTCAAAAAAAAAATATAACGTAAAATTTTTTTTTCGATGTGGTAAGAATGAAAAAATAAATTTTTCAAAAAAAAAATAACGTATATTACCTTACCTTTTTTGACCCCTTCCTCCCCCTCCCTCCAAAAAGTCCCCAGCCCTTTCTCGAGGTATGAACTATCTTGTTTATTTCTCCACTTCATCTTTACGTTAGAGGGTCTTCATATTTCTTTTAAAAAATTACGATGTGCTTCCGTGGCGCAATTGGCTAGCGCGCACGGCTGTTAACCGTGAGGTTGGTGGTTCGAGCCCACCCGGGAGCGAAATTCTTTTTTATTTTTTTGCTTCAAAGCCGGAAAGATTGCAGTTCAATATTTTAGATACCTTCTAAAAAAATTCATTTCTTATTTTATT
Organism: Panagrolaimus kolymaensis; assembly: GCA_028622995.1. Taxonomy (NCBI): domain Eukaryota; kingdom Metazoa; phylum Nematoda; class Chromadorea; order Rhabditida; family Panagrolaimidae; genus Panagrolaimus; species Panagrolaimus kolymaensis. Next base: position 2,171,496 of record JAJQJQ010000020.1, read on the forward strand.
ACTTCCTTAAAACCTTCTTACAAACCTTAAAGAAATCAGATCAGGTAAACTCCAAACCAAGAACTACTAATCAGGTTAAAAACAGGGAAAATTAGGTTATAAGTCTTCTAAAAAGTGCACTTTTACTATGTTTTTGACACCTGATTTTTTTTATGCTTTATAAGATCGGGTCGACAAATAATAACAACTTTGTTAGCCATATAAGCATTTCATTTAGGAAAAAGGTTTACGTTTTCTATAAAACTACAGTAAAAAAGAGTAAATTTTGTTTATTATGGCCAAATGTTTTTCTTTGCAAAGAGTTGATTGATAGCCTAAAAAAATTACAAACATTTTTTTATCTTCCAAAAGAAGCGCATTCGTTTTATTTCTGCCTGTTTTCAAAATTGATTTGTTTCAATCATGGATAAACATAAACTATTGTATCCTTCCATTCCTGTAAGCGACGATAAGAAGAATAATTTGATTTTGGGTGTATCGGACGAAATTGGTGCTGATGGTGTCGCACTTTTATACATTAATGATAAATTTGAAGCTGAATCACAAACTTTAACTTTTTTGCCTACTCAAAATATTGCTCCATTTTTCAATGATCCAAGGTCTTTTGTAAATGTAAAAGCTGTGATTTTGAGATTATTCGAATTTGAACATCCTGGTTATCCAAACAAGATTGCATTTCGTCGAATGATCGCTGAAGCATTAAGAAAGTTCGCTGTTCCATTCTTTTTTTTAACCAAAATTAATAATGCTATAGCTATGAAATTGATTACTTCAAATGTTCCTTCGAAGTCTAATGAAATCATCTTGTGTCTTGATGTTAGTAATATTTATGTTGCCGTTTCTCAAATTGTTTATACAAATGATGGATATGTTATTGATACCATCCGAATCGTTGAATGTCATAATCAAAATGATGATGCTATAAGAAATGAAATTCTTGGAAGCTGTGATCCTAAACATATTATTGGTAGTATTGAACTTGATCTCCCTAGCGCTCTTTTAATGGCTAAATTAAAGAATTCTGTCCTTGCATCAAAACATATCAAGGTCGTCGATATGCAAACAGTGAGCTTTGCTAGAAGTGCAGAAGTATTATTCAAGAAAATGGTTGATTCATCGTTCAATAAATTTCATGTTATTCCTGTCTGTGAAAATGTTTTGGTTATTACAAATGGAAACCTTCATAATGCTATCATACGTGTCGAAGAAATTGAAAAATTACCTTGTGAAAAATGTAAAATTATTCAAAAAACCAAAAAGCCATATTGTGTAAGTTTTTTAGTACTTATGATTTTTTCTTTAGTTACTATTCGTTTTTTTAGATTGCTTTGGTAAAAGAAGAAACATGTGATAATGTTGGCAAAGTTGAACCATTGAAAGGAAAAGGTCATCGAATCAAGCTTTCTTTGATCGTGGATGAAAATGGTTTACCATTCCTTTATCAAGACTATGTTATGATTCCTGAAATTTAAGCATTACCAAAGAAACTTACTTCTAAATCTGATTTGGATGCTCCTGTCATCGGCTTTTTCGACAACTCTTCCATCATTTGTGTTCGAGATGAAAATGGATATGAATTTTTGAAATCTTGGAATGGTATGTTTTTACTTCACTGTAATGTTAATAATTTTTATTTTTAGGTAAATATGGAAATGATTTATTCCTTAGTTTTCAAAAAGAAAAGCCAGAACTCGTTATTGATATCAAAAAGGTTAAAGTTAAAGTCCCTTTCACGGTTTATGGTATGTCAAAATTTTTATCGACGGCAATTAATTGTTGTTTTCAGATATTTTGAAAGTCCTTTCAATGCATTTTGACGATATCAAACTTGACCCTGATTGGGGATTCAAGATTACCAAAGATGCTCAAAACCGTTCTGTACTCGAATTTGATACTTTTGATGGAAAACGCAAAGCTGTTACTTCATTTTTGATGGGTCTGATTCTCAAGGAACATGTTAAAGCAATCAAAGATGAAACTGGAAAGAAACCAACTAAAATTGGATTTTGTATCTTCGATGATTTCAATGCTGATGAAAGAAAGAGAGCTGAAAATGGAATTGAAGAAGCTTGTAAGCTTATGAAAATTGGATGCCATTTTATTTAATTTTAAATTTTATTAAATGTTTTATTTTTTGTTTCTCCTTTTTGAATTTCTATATTTCTATATAAAGCTGTTTGAGAAGTTTTAGTTGCTTAAAAATGATGTTTCTTAACCCATACTGTAACATAACAATAGCATCTAATAAATAGACAATAAATGAATCAGCTTGTACAGCGGTTGTTTGATTTCATTGTATTCATTCAATCAAAACGTTTGTTTGCGCTTAATCCCTCAACATACAGTTAGAATAATTTTGTTACATACATATTGCTAAAATTTCCATTAAATTTTTACCATGTCCTCCTTTTTAATTTGGAGTGTCGTTTCTGTCTGTATGTTTGTCTGTATGTCGTTTCTGCTTTTTTTTTGTTTTGTCTCGATAGCCTAGATCAGTTTTTTACGCTGATTCCGAATATGTTGGTCTCACGCTTCGGAGAGTCAAGGATCCCTATGTTTTGGTCAATTTAAATTTGCATTTCGTGAAAATTTTCTCGACACGAAAGTTTCCCTTTGTGTTTTTTTGAAAGCATTTTTGGAAGTGAAAAATTTGTTTTTTCTCTGATTGTCTGCATTGAAATTTTTAGGTGGATATTTAGTTGTTTTTGGGTGGATATTTGGTGGCTTTTGGATGACTTTTGGGTGCACATTTAGTTGTGTTTGGGCGAATGTTTAGTTATGTTTGGTGAGATGTAAAATGGTTTTTGAGTGGACATTTAGTTGTTTTTGGTGAGATGTTTGATTGAGTTTGGTTAGATATTTGGTGGCTTTTGGGTGAATGTTTAGTTGTTTGTGTTGTAATGTATTAATCGATATTTAAATGTTTTTGGGTGGATATTTGGTGGTTTTTGGGTCAAAACGGATTTGGTTCCGAAGAGTCCAAGTATAATTTGGCTTATGGAATGAACCCCGAAGATGTCAAGATATATCCGACTATGAGATATATGAAAAGCGTGGCCCAGAGAAACCGTCGTTAATTGGAGACGATTTATATCGTAAATTTTGAAGGTCTGCCGAAGGCAGAGCTCCAAAATTAACCATGAAAATGGAATGTTGGCCGAAGGGCCCTGTTGTTTATTGTAATTGCATTGTTGTAAACATGTAAGCGTTCGGCACATTTTTTTTATAATATTTGGGTGGATATTTAGTTGTTTTTGGGTGAGATGTAAGATGGTTTTCGGGTTGATATTTAATGATTTTCGGGTGATTGTTTGATTATGTTTGGTTCGATATTTGGTTGTTTTTGGGTTGAAATGTGTTTTGGGGCCTGAAGGGCCCATGTGTAATTAGACCTATGGAATGGACCTCGAAGTGGTTAAGATGTAGCCGAATATGAGAGATATGGAAATGCATGGCCCAGGAAACCGTTGATTATTGGAGAAGATTTTTTTGTAAAATTTAGGAGGTCTGCCGTAGGCAGGGCTCCAAAATTTACCATGAAAAATGGAATGTAAGCCTGTAAGGCCATGGACAATGTTGTTTATTTTAATTGTATTGTTGTAGACACGCATGGGTGTTTGGGCACTCTATTTTTTTCCAATTTTGCACCCTCTAAAAAAGCACATAATCTCCCCTTTGATAATTTTTTAGAATTCCTAAAAGCAGGTCTACTCTCTAGGGTTCTCAAAAAATACCTTAATGTGTAAAATGTCCACGTTTTGATTGTAAAAATGTAACGGTTTCGAAGATTGTTTGTTTGTATGTTTAGTTTGAGGGACTTACCGAAGGTAAGGCCCCAATGTTCTTGTTGAATAATATTATTGTAAATGCTTTCGAGCAAAACTTGCAAACAATCCCAATTGTGTTATTGTTATTAGTCAGTTTATTACGGGTTATTTTAAAATTAATCCATCAGCAATCAATTAGTTAGTTTTAGAAACAACAAATGAAGAAAATAATGAAAAAAACAACAAACATGGAACTAAATTTTACAAAAGCTTTTGTTGTAAAATTTTAAAGTTTTACAGCTTTCGCAACGAAAAGCATTTCATTTTTTAGCGGGCAAACAAGAAAACCAACCTATTTGTTTCATTTGTAAACTTCCAAAGCTTTTAGGTTTTGAATTACATTTGAAACGTTTTATAAACATTTTTTCAACGATGGAATCTTCTTCTGATAGTGAATCTGATATGTTGTAAGTAATATTTTTCCATTATTTTATATTATTCATCAATTTTCAGGAATGACGTCATTAGAAATATAGAAAGCTCTTCCATTGAATCAGAACCAGGTAAAATGGCTATGCAAATTCGGCATCATCCTGCTCGTGTTTGTAAAGACTATCCTTTTCGAGCTTATTACAACTTGCAAATCGAATCACCTGGAAAATATCTCAATTTTCTCAAAGAACTGGAAAAATCAACAAGCCGCCATGATTTGTTGTTTTGGGTATTTGATATCCTTTGTAGTGGAAGAGAGCTTGGAAATGGATATTCAATTAATGGTGAAGTATTGGATCAACTTGGGTATGTGTAAAATGTTTAATATCTTTTATTCATTTACAATTTTTTTTAGCAAAATGAATTTTCCTGATTTATCAACCTTTATTAGATATTGCGGTGGTACTAAATTTGATACATTTTCTCAGTTTATGAAAAAATTATATCCATATTTGATTGATTTTGAAATGGACGAACTTTTTACGTATGAATCTGATAATGCCGATCTTGTTAAATATCGAACCGATGAATTTCTGCTAATTTCAAATAAAGGAAAGCTTTGTAATATAAAACCTCAAAACTTGGTAAGTATTTTGTTAGAAAAAAAAGTTATAGCTTGGGTTTTGAGAAAATACGTACAAAACTTTTGGTATTGAGATATGTAAATTTATTTTTTAACTCTCTAGAAGCTAACCACATTTAAAAATTCTTATAATGCTTTGCGATTTTTTAGTTTTCGATTGATCCAATGAATGGCCTTACTGATGCTGATTTTCCTGTAAGTTTTTATATATTTCTTTTTGAAACTAACATTTTTTAAAGGAAAATATTTCCGAACCAATTTTCGAAGATGATTTTGATCCAGATGAAGGAGATTTTCTACTTGCCTTGATGTATCAAAGTGGTATACTAAATTACAATGGACCATTGAAATTTTCAACAGAATGTATTTTGGTTGATAAGAATGATTATAAACGAATGCAAGTTAAAGCAAAAATGAAGTGAGTTTCCGTGACTTATTTAACTAACATATGCATGCATTTTTTTGTTTTCAGGAAGATCATTAGTCGTTTACTTCGTCCATTCTCTGGTGAAAAGTTCAACGAAATCCGTAGAAATAAAGAAATTCTTATCGTCAAAGAAGCTAAACAATACAAACGTGCACTGCTTTTGGGTCCAGCAACATCTTCTGATCATGAATTAAACATCTGTGTATTTTTTATTGATGAAGGAATTTGTCGAGATTGTCCTAAAATGAAAACTTTCACTTATTTAACTAAAGAAGAGTTTCCACCTTTGAGCGTAATTGTTCCTCGAAATGTGAGTTGTTTCAATTTCCATCATTATTAATTGTTAAAAATAAACTTTTTAGAAGCTTCCAGAAGACTTAAAACTTGGCGATGGTTTTGTAACCGATGAAAATGGAGAATATGTTCGATGTGTTCGCGCTTCTGAACAAAGCATGGAAGATTTTCTTCATGTTGGTCTTGATGGTGATACAGAAGCTGTGGATATTGAATTCGATTGGCCTCAAGCTTATGAACAACAAAATGTTCCTCAATGATCTCTGACTTTATTTCCTTCATCTGTTATTTATTTTTTTTTGTACAGTTTTGTTCTGTTTTTGTTAATAATAAATTACTAAAAAACAACGAATGTGCGCCTTATAACGTGAATGATTCAATCTAAACCAGCATGTGATCGATCATAGTTTTAGACCTCTCTTGTAATAACGTATAATATTCTTATTATTCCTTCGATTTGAAACAAACGTTTAATGAGATCATCAAAAGCTCATAATTTGAATGGATTAGGGTTATCATCTTCGCATACTTGCAACGCATTTTTTGTAATTTATTCATTTCATTAAAGCAACTTCTTGCTATTTTTAAATTCATCGTACTAGCATGTGCGATAAATAATTCATTTTAGTATTGAAAAGTTACTTAATTTTTAACCTAACATAAATGATCGGTTTCAAAAGAAGAACAATCGGACGAAGCTTATAGCTTTCCACGAAACTTTCCTATTCCTTAAACTCTTTGTCCCTTTAAAAAAAACAAGCTATTCTATGATTTATTATTATTATTCATTTTCCAAATAGTTTATAATTAATTTATTCAGCTAAAGTAAACACAAAAAACATAAAAAGACAAGATTCAAGAAGTTTGAGAAATCAAATGGTTTATCGTTCACGACATTTGCAGTAACCATTGGTTGAAGTAGTGGCGGTGGAAGATGGACCAATTGATGAACCATCGATGCTTGTAAAAGAAGAGCTTGGATGAGCTTTGGTTGATGCGTCTGAAGATGCTTGAGAATTATGACTTGCAAGAGATAAAAGTGATGAACTTGGATGAGCTTGGATTGAAGAGTTTGATGATGGCTTTGAAACGTGAGAAATGTTTGAGAGGCTAAAATCAGCTCGTGGCATAGTTGAACGACGAATATCACCATTGTAAAGTTTGAAAATCTCAGCATATTTTTTGTTTTTGAAGATGTTTTGATAAAGATTATGACGACGACGTTGATCAGCAAGTTGATTGACGAGATCCAGAGCAAAGCAACGCTTATTACAGCAACCCGAAGTGCCTAAAAAAATAAGGTTAATGTATCAAAGTTGAAGACACCTAAAACATGCCATCATTTTGAGGAACCATTGGAGCATTGACAACACAAAGACAGCAAATAGCATGTTCACAACGTCCCAAAATATGTAAATCAGCTAGAGCTCTCATTTGACCACAGGGCCCATCACACATTCGAACATGAGGTTCATATAGAGCATTACCTTTGTATGAAAATTAACCCTCCAAAAATGATTATAAAAACATACCAAGTTCAACATTGATTTCACGTTGATTAAGAGAAGAAGCAATAGAATGTTCAGATTTCAATGTAAATGATGAAACACTTCGAGCTGCAGAAGCTTTAGGAATACAAGATTTTCTTGATGGTGGAGTTCTTGCCACACTTTTACATTCACGAACTTTTGATTCTTTTTTAGGATTTTTCTTGGCTTTGGATGATGATGATGCACGTTGACGAGATGATAAAAGATTCTTCTTTTGTTTAATTTCTTGATGAACAGGACCATCTTCCATCCAGCTTACAGTATATCGAAATTGAATAGTACCAGATTTTGCACGAAACTTTGAATTGAGTTTACATGAATCAGCTACCAAAGGAATATCATCACCAAATCGACGAACAATGAATTGTGGCAAATAATCTTTTGCATTTTGTTGTTGTTGAAGTGATGAACCACCATCATCATCATTATTTGAAGAAGTTGTTGAAGGCGATTTTGATACTGCAGCTTCAGCTAATCCACCATCCTTTGAACAACTTGTTTCACAAACTTGTCTTTCATTTTCCCACATGCCTGATTCAGTTGTATTACAGCTATTTTCCATAAGAAATCTTCTAAAACATGAAACAAATTACAAAAAAAAAAGTCAAAAGACAAACAAAAACTTACTTATAATTCATTTTTTCAATTCACCAACCAACAAGCAAGTAATCAACGACGACTTCACAAATGAAAATGAACGTTGTTGAAGGAGAAAACCGAGGAAGTGAAAACTATGCATTGAAGTTTGGGAAAATGAATGAAAAAGGTTGAAATTAGCATAGTTGTATGCAACAGAAAGAAAGGAGATTTTCAATGAATTTAACTTTTTGCGCGAAAGAATGTGAAAGTTTGAAGCTTGGAAAAAAATATAAAAGTTTTAACAAAGTTACAACAACCTTCCTCGCCAACTTACTTAATGGTTTTTTTTAACTAACGCATTTGTTTGCCTTTGTTATTGTTACTTTTTTACCAAATTTTGTTATTACAGATACACTTTATTTTTTTTATAAAAGTATTTGGTTCCAAGAAAGTTACATAAAACGTATGAAACAACATCTAAGAAAATTGGGTATGTAAACAATGAAACAAGTATCTGTTAAGAATTGTGTAAAACAGGCTGATCATTTGATTCATTTTGCTTTAATTCAAGTTCCATAATGAGCTTGTTAATGCGATAACGTGCGATGGCAAAATTGGATGAATCAAGGCTTTTACAATCCATGGTTACTTGTTGTCCAATTAATTTACATTCTTCATCATCAAATTCTTGTTGAATATGATTATAAACAGTTTTAACTATTTGTAAAAATGATGGAAAATCCATTGTTGATGATGGTGATGGTGGCGTTGTTGTTGTTAATGGTTTTGTGGAAGCGGAATATGATGATAATTGGGCATTCTCTGAAGTAGGTGGCTGTTCAAATGTTTGAGTTTTTATGGGCGAATTAAATCGGCGACGCTTTTGAAATTTTCGACCTAAAAAATAATGTTGTTGCTTTTATATGAATTAATAATGCAAGTCTAGGTTTCAAATTTATACCATCGTTTGAAGTTTCATTTGGAGCAACAACAACAGCGTTTTCCATTGAATCAGAAGTAAGAGTTTCAAGAAGATCATTTTCAATAATTGTTTCATTATTAAAAGGAAAATAAGATTCTTGATACATTTCATTTTCTTTATCAAGTATGGGTTCCAAAAATGCTAATTGTTTATAAACAAATAAAGGTTGGCGATAATTAGATGAATCAGGTTCAGGAAGAAGTGGTAATCGAATTCCACGTTTACGTGAATCATATTCCATTTTAAATCGTTTTCTCATATATGAAAATTGTTCACGAACTTTTTTAGCTAAAAAAAAGACGATGTTCTGATTCTCAGGTTTTAATTAAAAAAAGGTTATTTATTTTTACCTGAACCATTATCAAGCTTTTGAGCTATTTTACCCCATAATACTCCTAAAAAAATAATTTATAAAACTTAAAAATTATGAAATGGAACCAAAAGCACAAAAAGTCAGACCTTTATGTGTATTATTACAATACATTTTATGATTTTTATCATACAATTCAGGATATTGTTTAACTAATTCTATTAATTCCGTGGCTGATCCACTTTTAGGTTGATTAAATTCTAATGGGGATGTTGATGACGACGACATTGAGGATGATAAAGAAGATAATGTTGAGTCATTTGATGACATTGTTGCTTTTCCACTGAATTAAAGTTGAAGGGAATTAGCACCGGCGGCAGCTCTAAAAACCTATGAAAACTAAAAATGTTTAGTAAAAATAAGACCCATAAAAATTCCACGCAAAAAAATCTAAAACGAATTTGCTTTTTTTAATGCTTTTTTTTTCGTTTGGTTTGGTCTTTTTCTCTAATATCGTCTGCTATTTTGATGTTTCTCAATCAACGAGTAAGGCGAAAAACCAAAAAACACCGACAATTCAACAACAACAAAAAATTTGCTATTGGAAAAATGACTGTTTTTTTTCTGTTTTTTTTTTACATCTCATTTTCTCTCCGCTTTTTTATATATTTTTTTTCATTTGAAAGCCAAAAACCATGTGGTTGGGTAACCTTTAAATATTTTTAGGTTCTTTATTGATGAATCATTATCAAAAGACATTTAGAGATGCTGAAGCCATTAACATTTTCGTGAATAACAATTTTTTTTCTTAATAGATCGATGAAAATTCAAAAAGTGCAGGTTTATGGATAAGTTGCTCAAATGGGTTTATGTTGTTCATATGAAATTTCTTCTAATTGACGCTCAATAAATAAAAGCATCGAAAAGTTTGCATCGATTGACGAATCATGGAAATACTAAAAACCAACTGCTGATTCCTTGATCGCAATAAGACCAAAAAAATTATCAAAGACACAAGTTAAATTTTTTAAATATTTTTTATTATTAATTATTATTACAAAAATACAAAACACAAAAAATTAGGGATTGTATTCGATTGGAAGATTCTTGCGGCGGACCATTCCATCACCTTGGAACCATTCACGGCGGAATTGTTTAGCAGCGCCATCAGGAGTGTTTGTCCATTCAATGGTGATGCGATCATTGTTCGTATCTTCAGCAGCCATGTCGAAGGAGTCACAGGAGACAGCCATAAGAACAGCTTCTTTAGGATCAAGAACACCGCAGGGAGGATCAACACCGAGGCGCTTCATGTTGGTTGTCTTGATAGCCCATCCAATACGACGTCCACCAGCATTGACGATCTAAAAAAATAAACAAATTAGTAAACAAAAAATGTTTTAAAAAAAACCAACCTTGATGTGATAGGTATGTTTATCATCATATGGAGCGTTGAAGACGATCTTATTACCAGGTTGAGTAGCAATATCACCAGGAGGAACGGAAGCCATTTTGATTTAGAAGATGAGAGACAGAGAGGAGAGCACGAGAAGTAAGTCAACGAAGCGTCGACTAAGACTGATGACTTTTCATTGCCATGGCTTTCCTTTTATACGTTTTTGAAGGTTTCAAAAAATCAGTGCTTGAAATATGCAAAATTTAGCAAATTTTTTAAACTCTCGACGCTAGAATGCTTGTGTCTCAAAACTTTGCATATAAAATATAAATCTTCTACGACATCGGTGGAATAATAATATACGATAACCAAAATCTTGTCTTCAACGAATCAACCTAATGGAAACTTTACGAGGCCTGTTTAAAATTGACCATTTTTTATTTGGATTAGAGTATTAGAGTAAAGCTTTAATCCTCTTAGATTTTTTGGTGGCAAATTAAGCATAATTTTTTTATTTTGCAATAATTCCAATTCTAAGTTGGCTTTAATCATTACTATATTTTTTTTATAAAAAAAACATGCAAAAACAAAATATAATCAACAAACGTTGAAAGCAATTCAACACGATAAAAACCATTAAAAACAAAATAGTGCAAAAATTCTTTAAGAATCAGCTTTCACACAAAAAGCTTTTTCCGTCTTAATTTTTTTGTTTCTGTTTCTTTAAAAGCGTCTAGCTAAAAAACAAAACAAAAAAGAGTAAAGTAATTCAATCTCATTTTTTCTCGAATGTCGTCTTCCTTAAATAATGTCTCAAGAAATAAAAACCTTTAAAAAACAAAAGCTTTTTATTGCGATTCTTTGCAAGCAATTCTTTTTCAAGCTCTCAATATTTTTTGTTGTTGTTAATACAAATTTTCTTGTTGTTGCAGCATACTGTAATAGTTGGTTGTTAATTAAATCCTTAAAATTATGAGAATTGTGTGAAGAAAACATGTCATTTATTTTAGAGAGTAGTTGGACGCTCATTTTCATGTGCATGAAATAAATTAACCAATTAATGAAGGCAGTAAGTATAAACTTTTGATAAAAATCCCAAAAAATTACTATTCCATAACCTCCTTCTTCAAATTTTATTCTTATATTTTTTGTTTGAAACATTTCAGCTTGTTAAAAAAAATAAAAGAGAGAAAGAAAGAGAGAAGGAAGCTCTTGGGAGTCGTTAATTTGAATTGATTTAGATTTTTTTTTATTCTAGTATAGTCAATTTAAAATTAGTTATGTATGTGCACTTTTTTTGGTTGTTTTCGTTGTAACAAGGAAAAATGTGGTAAAAAAAGGAGAGTGTGGAATAAAAACTTTTTTTGTCGCCGTTGTTTTTGTTGCAATAACACTACTTTTCTCCTCCTATTTATTGCATAATGAGAAAATTGCTTTTATTCTTGTTTCTAACAAAAAGATTTATGCAGCCTCTTAGATTTTTGTTTGTGTTTTGTTTTATAAATATTATATGTAGATAGTATTTTGAGTTACCATTCCAGGTTAGCGGAAGAAACAGAACCTTTAAAAAATTTTGGGTCCAACTATAAAAAACAGACATACACTAACTAACAAAATGGAATAGTTTGAGCTATTTATGACATTTAAAGAATGATGTAGCCTAGAAATGTTTTTTCTTTTAACTCAAACATTTTTTTTACTCTTTTAAACTTTAAACTTTCAAATTAGTTTATATTTTTTTACATAAATGGCCGCCGCCGTTCCATTCGTTCAACGTCTTCCTCTTATTTCCTTTGTTGTCAAAACTAAAAAAAAACATTTCTCAGAATTTTTTTTTGTCAACTGCTGCTTCTGCTTTTGGATGATTTAGTAAACAACAACGAATTCAAATTCTTAATACTCCCAATATTTGTTTAAATGTTTTTTTTATTTCTTTTTAGTATTTTCTAGTAATCCACAGAAATTGGTTATTATTTCGATGAAAATTATTTTAACCTTTTATTGCTTAAGGATTTCCGCTCGCTTGATTTTATTATTTATTTTAAATATAAAAAGACCCATTCATTCATTAAATCAAAATGCTTTACTTTAGTTTTCAAACATTAAAATAAAAAATAAAACTTTTGAATGTTTTTAGATTTTTGACTGAATGAATTCATTTACTTTATTTAAAAAAAATTTAATCGCTTGCTGCTTCTTTTTTTGCCTCGAAAAATGCCAATGAAAAGAAATATGTCTGTAGGCAGACGATTAAAAAAAAGAGAGAGGGAATTCAATTGTTTTCAAGGAGTTTCTATGGAAAAATGAAAGAAAAAGTTAAAAATAATTCAACCATAAATTTGGTTAAGAAAATAAATGAATAAATAAAGTGTTTCAAAGCTTGGCTAATTTTAGAGTCAAGCAACAGCAACAACAACAAAAAATTTAGGGTGTTGAAAAAGAAAAAAAAAGATTGAAGACTTTGTTGTTGAGTTTTTGAAGAAAAAAAAGATGGAAGGATTTATGGAAAAAAAGAAGATTTCAACAAAAATTGAAGAAGGATGCTCCAAAAATGTGCGCATTACTTCGCTCCTTTTTTTAAACTAAAAATCAACTAATGTCTGTCTGCGTTTGGAGAAATTCCTTTGGGAATAATTAGAAATTTTTAAACTTTGGTTAAGAAATAAAACAAAAGGCTTTTGTTTGGAGTTAACGAAATTATGAAATGCTGGATTTATAGATTTATACCATGCTAAAAATTTATTTCCATTAATCTTTATCCTTCCTTTTTTTCAAAACATGGTGGCTTCATATAAGTTGAAAATTAACCGGAAAAGATTTTCGTTCGCTTTGGACTTTGGTGGTGGCATAATTATTTCTTTTTCTTTTTCTTATTTCCTTGTTTTTCTTTTTTTATTCCTTCATCATTTTTTCATTTTCATCCTCCATTTTTATTTTTATTTCGAAAAACCTGAAGAACTTATGATAATGAAATGTAAATATATATATTTAAAAAAAAGATGATGCCATCCATCCATATTAGTTTTTAGCGTTTTGCAAACAATAAATAGAAAAGAAAAAAACTTCAATGTTTAGTTTTTGCAGCTTTAAAATAGCTCGTTTTTTTTCTTCAAGGTTTGTTTTCATTATTTCTGCCCTTATCGCGTTTCTAATTTTCGAAACTTTCTTTTTTTGTTATCAAAGAAATGTTTTAGCTGCCGTTTTTGATCAAAGAAAACAGTGTTGTGAAATTTCTTTAAAAGCTGAAGCCTGCTAAATCTTTTTTTTTTCGCTTCATTTCTGAAAATAAATTTCGAAGAAGCTATATGCATACATATTTGCCATTTATTTTTAGTCACCAGATTAAGAACACCTTTTGTGTCGTCGTAATAATTTTATGAATATCTATGGCTTCTGTTTTTCTTAAAATTTAAAGGGTAAATCCGAATGTAAAAAAAATAATGCAAAACTACATAAATAACGTCAACTCTATTTTTACTTTACTTTTTTAGTAACATCTCTGTCATTTTCGTCGTTGCTGTTATTCAAAAGAGTGATAACTTGAGTGAATGGCACTTCTTAGCTTCAATCTTCTCAAAATAAAAAACTTGAGAGATTTTTTTAAAATCTAAATTTTGTTTAATAAACAAAAAAGTTTTTTAAGTTTAAAAAGTATTTCTAATAAGAAAAAATTGTTTAAAAAAAACCAACAATTTGTTTCTTGAGTTTCATTTTTGCGTTTTTTTATTATTGTTTTTGTTTCTTTTTTTTCTAGACCCTAAGGAAGACACACACATTTGTCATGGATATGGTTTCTCTTCTTCCCTCATATCTTCTTTCATTTTTTATATATTTTTTTGGGCAATAAAAAAAAAAAAAGAAAAAAAAAGAAAACGCTTTTCTTTGGATGCACTTTTTGTTTTGAAAAAGCAGCTTGAGTTCGATGCGGTTTGAATTTAGTAGTTTTGTCGTCTTTAGTTTATGAGTTAGTTATTGCAATTTGCAAAAGAGTAAACTTTAATAGTTTTAGAAAATATAAATATTAATGAGAGAGTGAGAGGAAATTTTTGGTCTTTTAAATTTTCATTATTCACTTGAACAATAAATATTTTCTTTAAATTAGAAAACATTAAGTACTAAATTTTGCTATCAAAAAGAATGAATGTTATTAAATTTGATCGCACATTAAAAATTTGAAAAACCAAGCGATATGGTAAAGTACAGGAAGCAACTAAATCCCTTTAATATGAAAGTACTAAAGAAACATTTTTTAAAATAATTAATCTTTTTAATAATTCCTTCTTCCAAAAAATATAGACTACACACTTAATAAAATTAATCTTTTCAAATCTGGTGTAAATATTTCCCATTTATGAATCATTCTTTTCTTAATTTCCTCCTCAACTTTCGAAAAAAAAACGCTGTAGTTTTTGGAAGAAGCATAAATATAAAAAAATATTCGGAACATAATTTTTATATTCAACGGCAAAAATGGTGTAGCATTTAAAAAGCGACATTTTAATAACTTTTTTACTTTATAAGATTTTTTAAAATAAGTTTGGCTTGAATGTACTTAAAAAGTTTAATAAAAAAAGTGGCGGGATGCTTCGTGTTTTTGTAAATTTTTTTATACCAACTTATTTTCGATTTCTTAAAAAGTCTAAAAATTTTAAAGAAAAAGATTGTTTTTGTTTAAAAATTTCTAAACATTCCCTAAAGGCATTTTTTTTGAATATCACTTTCAGCGAAAAAAACAAAAACTCCAGTATTTGTCATAATTTCTTTCTTCTTCTATTTTTTTAACATTTTTAAAAAAACTTTCTTTGTGTTCCTTTCTTCTTCTTATTTATTGCTCAAATTCAGTAGCAAATCCCGTAACATTTTTTTATTTGCAGTATTTTTTCTTTTCAATGAAAAAAAATTACATACAATTAAATTAGGTTCCATCTGTTTTTTATTTTTTGAATGAAACAAAAAAGAAAAGAAGAGATGGGAATGCAAACCGAAGAAATGTTTTTATTTTTCTAAATAAAATTGAGTTCTTTTTTATTTTCATTTAAAGGCTTTATTTGTTGTTGTCGTCTTCGCCAGCTTCTTCTTGGGGTTTTTTTTTTGAAGTACTTTTTCCCTTCTTTTATTTTAAGGAATGCGTTATATTTATGTTAGGCAAAAAAAGGAAAATATCAATAGCAAAGCTTTTTTGAAAAAATAAGTTTAAAATTTTTTTTTCTGATTTTGCTTTATCCATTATTTTTCTAAAAACTTGCAGGTTAAAACTTTTTGAAACAAATCAACTCAAAGAATTCACATTTTTTTTATTCATCGTCATCCTAAAAGTTGATACAAAGTTCCAAAATAAACAAGGGCTATTTTTGTTAAAAGTTATTTTTTTGCTTACATTTTCTTTTTTATTTTTACGCTTGATTTAAAAAATAAAATTTTTAAGAAAGTTATTTTTTCTCTCAAAAATTTTTTCCGCCTTGAACATAAATAATTTGGCTTGAAAAAGTAAATCATTTTTTGTTGTTGCTCTCTTTGGTAAGCTTTAAATACAAAAAATTGACATTTAAGAATTGCCAAAAATTTTAGGAAATTCCTAATTTTTTTATTATGCTTTATCTTTCATCGACCATATTTCTTTTGTTTTTAAGCATTCATTCGTTTAATCATAACTCTATAATTTTGACTAGATTTTTTTAAAACCATAACCATTAAAATCCATGTTTATTTTTTTCTTTTACGCTATTTAGGCGCGTTTATTCAACCGAAATATTTTTTTCTTCTTCTCCCAAATATTTTATTTTTAGACTTTTTTGGTGTGGTTTTTCCTTGGATGTGGTAAATAAATAATAATGTTCTTTTATTGTTAAAAGTTTACAAAACTAAAAAATGAGAGTAAATAATATTTCAACGGTAGTTAGAAATGATAAAGAGAGGTTAGTTAAATATTATTTTAGTATAGAGCCAATTGATTCTAAAATCAAATCGATCTTTTAATATTTAAAATAATAAAAAAAAATTTACAGGACAAGAGCATATTTTTGGTGTGGTCCAGCATGGTTATGGCTTATTATTATCGTTGCCCTAGAGTGTTTGTTAATGTCAGGATGGATTGCAAGAGGCAAGATTTTAAAGATGCAAATTCAAAAAAAAAAAGTTTTCAAATTTGTTTAAAAAAAGAAGAAAAAAATATTGAGTTTTCTCGTAACTCAAAGTCTTAAAGCTAGAATTAATATTTGATAATTTCTATTTCGGAACTTTTCGTAAAAATATTGTTTTAAAATTTTTTAGAATATTTTTTCTTTGATTACACTTGTTTGCTTCTTCATCGAAATCGTTCCACAATAATTAGCGATCACGCAGCCGCGTTTGGTCCGAGAATCATTTATGGTTCACCTGATCCTCGACCAAAAAGTCGAAAGCTTAGATTTTTGGAATTTAATTCAACAATTCCTCAATTTGTTGGTGATATTGAATCAGATGGTCCAAAATTTGTTGAAATTTATGATTCCAACGGACGTTTAATAAATGATGGAAGCGCTATTGTTATGGATGAACCTATGATTATGGAAGCTGATTTAGCTAAATTTGATGAACGGGTATCAAGAAGAAAAAAGAGGAGGTAAGAAATTAGGGTAAAGAGAAACACTTGGGCTAATAATAAAAAATTATTACTGAGAGTTTTGGAGCGATGCTTGATTATAGTTTTTTTGAAAAACTTCATTTTTAAATATTTTTAATTCGTTACATTTTTTTAGCAATGATGAATCAGAAGCAAATTCCCCTGTTCCAGTTGCGATCCGCCGAAAACCAGTGCTTCGTCGTCGAAAAAAGAAGCCACCAATAACACCTTTAACAACAATGGAATCGGTTGTTTTGATTGAACAATTACCAATTTCTGGAGAATCAGGAAATCAAGGAAAATCATTAAAAATTAAAACAACTAGAATTAAAAGTTTTCCACAAAATTCAACAAAAATTATAAAACGTCGAAGAAAGAAAAAGCCAGTGAGTAAAATGGCTTCAATGGAAAATCAAGAAAATGGTATTGAAATTCAAGAAAATCGATATTATTCGAGAGAAGAAGTTATTGGAGAACGGCGAAGATTAAAAAAGCTTGCGGATGATGAGGAAGAACAAGATCGAGGAAGGATGTTGAGAGGATACAAAGGAAAAGCCAGAAACCGAGGAAAGCCAAAAGCTAAAGGTATGTTAATGTCCAATGGCAGCGATTTTAATCGAGCCATATCGAAAAACTAAAAATAAAAAACAGAGGCATAAAAATTTTACCAAAACTGAGTTTTTTATTTTTTTATAGAAACAAACCCGCCTGTTGTTGGCTCTGATGCAGCCACTCCATTACCAACTCTTCCAACCACAGCTATCACAACTTCTCCATCATCCAACATCAACATAGCTGTAACCCAATTACCCGCAAATTCAACAACTCCAATAGTTATGGCTGAAGTTGTTATGAAAGCTGTGAATGATGCATTTCATTCTGATAAAGATAAAGAAAAAGAAAATGATGAAACAACTACAACTTCAACCATTGCCACCACGGCCATTCCTTCATTGATTACAGCTGGAACTACAGCTGCATCAATAACTTTTGCCGGATATTCACAAGATTATAAAGGTGAAGAAGAAGTTATAATTGATTCATCTCAACATCCTCGAGCTATTCCAGAACAACCTAAAATTTATCCAGATAGTAATAATTTGCAACCAAAAGAAAATAATTTTCAAATTCAAATTGAAACCTTTTCAACTTTAGCTCTTTGCATTGCTCGAAGTTTATTTGATTTTTGGTGTTTCGCACAATTAATTGCTTCAATACCATTCTTGTTTGGAATATGTTTGAGAATTCGTTGTTTATTTATTGCAAGACTTATGCTTGATGCTTTGTTTCTGGTTATACTTTTCATTTATACGTAAGCTTCATAATTTTCATCCTCAAAGTTTTATCGAGAAAAAAAATTTAACAACAAGACTAACAAAACAATTATTTTTAGAATTACAATAATCGCATTTTCAATAATTCTTTACGTTCTTGTTGATGAAATGACTACGGAAGTTGTTATTGAATGGCTAATTTTTGGTATTTTATTACTTTTTGCTATGATAGTTTATGTTTTCACTTTTACTATTACCCTTCGTTGCTGTGAACTTGTATTGAATGAAAGAATTAAACCATACAAAGAAAAACGTTCCAAAAGTTTACTTTATACTGAAATAGCATCCGATCAAATGTTGGAAGTTGCTGAGGATGTGTGAAATAAGCATTCTCTAATAACATCATATAAAATTGCTTTCTTTGTACGGGTTTAATTTATAAAATTCATTTTTTTGTAAATATAAAAAACTTTAAAACTTTTGATGGAAATTTTTAATGAATCTCAATAATAATAGAAAACGTTTTAAAGTTCTGCAATCAACATTTATTCGAGTGGAAAAAAAAAAGAATTTTATTCAAATGAAAACAAACAAACACAACAGATTGTTAAAATCAATAAAATGAAAGGAATTTAAAAATTAAGAACAGCTTCGATTTGACAACTTTTGTCAAACATAAATCCATCTTCTACAGCCAGTTCAGCTAGTAAATAATCAGCATCAACGAGACGAACATTTATTTTTACAGCAAGATCACCATCAGCATCAAAAATCAAGTAGTATGCAACGTTGTCTTTCTTCTTCAACAGACTTGGTTTAGATGGACGAGATCTTTTAGTATTCCAACATTGGTATTCAACGAAAACAGTTGACATTTTTGCCCAAATAATTGCATCATAAGTATCCATCAGCATTGAAGCATCGCAAGAGATCTTACCACTAAGAGTTTTACCATTTTCATCAATCACTTTTACTATAAAAATGTTTTAAAATTAGTCATATTTCTAAGACAATCACTTACCGCAAACTGCTCTATGTTTCGACCTATAAAGAATGTCACTTAAACATTGATAAGAAAATAAAAAGCCTTTGGGAACTAAAAAAAATAGTAAATTCTTCACATCCCATTTCTTCCAGACAAACGAGCAACTTACCAACAAATTCAATCAAGAAGTCAATATCCATACGAGCAAATGAAATTTTAGGTAAAATATCAGCTAATTCATCTTTGATCATTTGATTGATATCAACGGTTTCATTTTCTGTTGAACTTTGTTTAATAAGTGCTTGGTGCTCTGCCCATTTGTAAACCTAAAAACTTACTTTTATGACCATCTATTTAATTGATGTAAAATTACTTACAGCTTCAAAGAGTTCCTCTTCTTTTGAAGATGGTCGTTGAAGGTTAACAATAACCTGGAGAATTTCTTTCTTTATATTCATGAAATCATCAGAGCTTAACAAGCTAGAAAGGTTTTGAATCATAAAAGACTTGACTGTAGATCGAAATTTAGACACCAATGAATACTTGTGCGAGAATTCAAACATTTCAAGAACATTTTCAGGAGAGATTACAATTGTTGCTAAAAATTCTTCACAAGGCACTTTCATATCGGCAACATCATAGAATTCAGCCATGTCGACCATTGTAAAAATATTATCATTATTGAGTTTAGGCACAGCAAAGTAAAAATGGTTGAGAAATTCATTGAAGTCATCAAATGAATAGTTGTAGATTTTGATTGATTGTTCATCTTTATTTGACCATCGTTCAGAAAACATTACAGCAAAAGGTTTTGAGATGCTAGCAAGCATGTGTTTATGAGCATGAAGTTTCTAAAAAAAAAAGAATGTATAATCAAAAAGTGACATATGTGATAACATACCTTATCACCTATTTGAAAAACAACATCGAAAAACCCATTTTCGACATCTTGAGAATGAAAAGTTTCGAAACGCTTTGACACATATGATTTGAATTGATCAAATGCTTTACTCATTTTGTAATAGTTTACAGCAACCAAAGTACCTAAAAAGATAAAACGTTAATAAAGTAGAAGATCTAAACCGATATAAGGTAAAAATGAATGACGCGAAACCATTGAAAAATTGAAACATTATTTGTGACGTTATAAAAAAAGAAAAGAATGCAAGCGTAAAAATTTTGAAGAGCTTGAACTTCTAAATATCCTTTTTCGTAGCGATTGAATAAGCTTTTGCATTATGCAGAAAAGGCGCCAAAAAAAATGTGAAATAAAGATATTCTCAATAATAAGGAACAAGAAAAAATCGTTTATCAGTAAGAAAATAAATAAATGCCTTTGTTATTGAGGAGGTTTCATTAGTAATTTGTGTAGCATTTATTGTCGTCGGTGAAGAGACATTCAGTAAAATACAATCGAAATTTTCCATCATTTTTTCATTTTTTTTTTCTTTGGTGTTAGAAATAAGATGGTTTAATATTATTAAATTTCCTTTTTCATTCATTTTTCATAATTGGACTCATTTATTTTCTTCAAATTCCTCAAGCTCTTTCTTGCATTCATTAATGTGATGAACCTTCAAAAAAATTCTTTCATTTAAAGCTCAAATAAATAAATAATATTTAAAAAAGATATTCTTTTATGATTTACTTTCTTTTCCTATTTTTTTCTTTCTTCTTCTTTTTTGATAAAAAAAACAGACTAGTGTATGGGCCAATTGCTCGTGTTTCAAAAAAGAGCAACTGGTTGGCCATTTTTTTCTTCTCATTTCGATGTCTTTAAGATTAATAAGCAACGCGATATGGTCTCGTGGTGTAGCGGTTATCACGTCTGCCTAACACGCAGAAGGTCGGTGGTTCGAGCCCGCCCGAGATCAGTTATCTTTTGCATTTTTTAAACTATTTTATGCCACGATAGCTTTATTCTTCCACTTTAATAATAAACCGAAAGCTACTTTTATTAATTTTAAGATTTTGTGTGCGACAAAATAAAATGAATTATTTCTAACCTTTAGCATAATTTTGAACAATATTTTTTTTGTATTGATATCACTTTATTTTTTATCGATTTGGTTGATTGCTCACTAAAAAACAACGTACATAATTGCTTCTTTTTTCAAAAAAAACGTAGCTCTTTTTTGTTGCGATTTGTGTTGATTTTTTTTTGAATATTTTAGTAAAGTTTAGTTTCGTTTTTTTTACCAAAATTATCTTAAATTTGAGCGTTATGTAGGGAAAAAAGCAAGCAGCTTTAAATGCTTACAAATAATTAAAATATATATTTTAAAATGAATTGATTTTAACATTCAACGGTGTTGCGGAAAAACTATTCCATTTAAAAAAACTTTGATCAAAGTTTGATGTACACAAAGACCTCAAGTAATTTATAAAAAGAGGGATTCAAAGGTATTCATAGCTCATATGAAGAAAAAAAGTTAGAAAAAATACTAAATATTTCATCCATGTAAATGACAAATAAAAATTTCAAAACCCAAAAAGCATACGACTTCTTGAAAAAGCTGATAATCTAAAAAATTGTATGTATTTATTTTTCTTTCTTTCATGCATTTCCTTTTCACAATTATTTATTCCTTTCAACAATCAATATTTGTTGATAAGCGCAAAATACTTTTGCCTGGGGCGAATGCAAAGGAAGGCCAAACATTTTTTTTCTTGATGACTCTTTTGATTTTTTTATTTATCGATAATTAAAAATAATTATTATCTTTTAATGCTTGCGTAAGGAAATGACAAGATTTTTTAAAAACTTGATTGGATTTAAAAAAGAAGAAGAGGAGACGATTGAAGGAAAAAAGTGATGCGGATGACCAAAAGAAAATTGTTTATTTTTAGCATTACTTTAGCTTTTGTTGGAATTGTTTCAGGTAAAGCTTAGATTTTAATGGCAGTTTACTATTTCAAATATAAATTATTTTAATTTTTATTAAAAATTTTAGCTCAAGATAATATCGTTAAACCACAGTCACCCGAAGAAACTGAAAAATTAAAAGAAGTAACCAAAAATGGAAAACCTTTTAAAATAAAAGATAGAGAAAAGAAAACTGCAATTTCATCAATTCTTAAGATCCCTCGTTATAATTTCGATGGTGCGCCGTCTTCCAAAGAAGGAGGAGATATTGGAAACTTTGCTAAACCCGAAACTGATTTAAATGGAATTGAAGAACTTTGTGCTCGAATTCATACCAATGTTGCATTTGTTGGAATTCAACCATTTGATTTTGTACTTTTAAAAAATGCTTATGAATGTCAAAAAGCATGCATCACCGTATTTCCTCGATGTGTTGCAATTATGTTTTATTCATTTCAAAGTAAAGATAATAATGAAAATATTTGTTATTTATTTGATCAAAATTCCATCGACCCTAATATTCAACTTATTGAAGAAAAGTCTAAACATGAAGGAGATATTATTAGAGCTCTTGAAATTGTAATAAATTGTCACCAATTTGATCCATTTCCTCCATTGGAAGAGAATGAAATTGTTTCATCCACTGATAAAGTTTCTATAAACAAACGAAGTAAGTTTCTTGAATCAGCAAATGCAAGTTTAGAATGCTGAAGTAATTTTAATATGGATATTTTTTGTTAAAGTTAAACAATTTACTTTTTCGCTTTCATTTTCTCTATAGAACGACGACTAATTTACACCTTTTTTCGAATGCGCAATTATTCAGCCAATGTTTAAAAGTTTAAATATTTTATTTTTAAATTTGTTTGATTTTTAGAAACCAAAAATAATACTAAAATTGAAACTACGGGTTCATGGACATCTTGGTCTTCATGTTTTTCGCCAGGTATTCAAACACGTTCCCAAACATGTGAATATGGAAGAAAAATTCAAAGGCGTAAATGTATGGCTCAAACTCAACAAGCAGCTTCAACGACTTCTCTTAAAGAGCATATTTCTTACCCTCCTCAAGAATATCAAGACAATCAACAAAATCGATCTCATGGAGTCCAAACCCGTCCATTGCCCCTTGCATCAACCCAAAGTCAAAGCTCTATAAATGTGGATGAGAAGCTTCATACCGCAATTCATGCATATCAAGTCGTTCAATGTCCTGGAAATAATTGCGCTCTTCCACAATATCCCGTATTAACTTGTCGATCATCAGCGTGTTCTCGATCAGCTTTAGGTTTTTGGCAACCATGGACCGCTTGGTCTCCATGTAGTTCGAGTTGTGGGGATGGAATTTCACTACGTCGTCGATTTTGTACTACAAGTGAATGTGGTTCAGGTGGAGGTTATGAAACAACTCCATGCAATATGATACCATGTGAAGCTTGGTCAGAGTTAGTTAAAAATATTCTCTTTTTTTTAAATAAAGTGGAAATTTTGTATTAATTTTTTACAGATGGTGTGATTGGCAAGATTGTAGTAGTTCATGTGGACCAGGAAAAAAGAAACGAACAAGAGAATGCCTTTTGGGTAAAAAAATTTAAAAAAAAAAGGGTTGCAAAAAAGAAATTTTTTAAGGCGAGCAACTTTGCATCGGCAAACCATTTGAAGTTGAACCATGTGATGCTGGACCTTGCCCAGAATGGAGCGAATGGGAGGTAAATAAAGAATAAAACTTTATTGTAATATACGGATATGTTTTAAGGATTGGAGTGAATGTTCCACTTCATGCGGCCATGGAATTCAATCTCGTCAACGATCTTGTTTAGGTGGAGTTCATGGTTATCAACAATGCAAAGGAGATAAAGTTGATCAACTTCCATGCGATCATGAACCTTGCTCATTTTGGTCAATGTGGCAGGAATGGTGAGTGAAACAAAATAAAAAAATTTTTTATGACGCTTAACCACTTTTTTTAAAGGTCAGCATGCTCGGTTCCTTGTGGGGATGGAGTAAAACGACGAGAACGTATTTGTCAAGGTGGAACAGATTGCGTTGGAGAATCAGTGGAAGATATTTTCTGCTCCGGTCCATCTTGCGCCGCTTGGAGTATTTGGGAAGAATGGTCGAGGTGTAGTTCTCTATGTGGCCCAGGACAAAAAATGCGAGGTCGACAATGTCAATCTCCAAGTGGAAAAGTTACTGAAGATTGTTTGGGTGATAAAATTCAAGTTCTTCTTTGTTATGAACGAGAATGTGCAAGCTGGAGGTAGTAAAACGATTGAAAAAATAGCAAAATTAAAAAATCCAAATGTAAAAAAAAATATTAATTTTTTTTAGTGAATGGTGTGGGTGGTCGCAATGTGATCGAGATTGTGGAGGCGGAATTAGTTATCGAACTCGCATTTGTGAAGCTCCAGGTTCTTCATATGGTGATTATGCCCAATGCCCTGGCCCTGATCGAGAAACTCATAAATGCAATGATCGTCCATGTGCACCACAATGTCAATGGACTACATGGGTTAATTTTTGTTTATTACCACTTTGATTTTTCTTCATCACCTAATTTTTTCAGTGTCCTTTTTCTCCGTGCAGTGTATCATCTGCTTGTCATACAGGAATTTCATCCAGAACTCGACAATGTGTGGGAGAACCAAGTTGCTCATGTCGTGGATCAGCCGAAGAAACTAAAGAATGCAAGGGCTCGACCCCGTGTGAACCTCCATCTTCTCCAATTTCACAACCATGTTAGCCTAAATTTTTATTGCCTTTTTTTATACCATTAAAAAATGAGCTATTTTAAAAAGTTGTAATATTTTCTTTTTACCAACTTAAATAAAACAACGATTCTAAATTTTTTCTCTGCCTTAATTTTTTTACTAAATTATTTTTTTCGAGCTTTTGTTTTTCGAGCAAATGGGGTGTCGTCAATTATAATAATTTTATTTTTTGTTTCAAATAATTTTTTTATAAATTATGAAATCTATTAGAGTCCACTTGTTATTAGCTAGTTGAAATTGATTACTCAAAAAAATTTGTTGGACTGTATAAAGTTTTTTAATCGAAAAATTAAAATCGCTATTTTTCATTTTTCTAAACATCTTAGTTATAAACATAATTAAGAGATAAGCAATTTTTTCTTTCAATGGATGCATGCATGCATACCATCCAATAACAAATATGACCTTTCCAATTTTATAATCAATAAAATAAATATTAATACTCACCACAAACGCATCTAGTTTATATGGATGTGCCCAAAAAATTTGACCTTTTTATAAAATGTATTCGTTCTTCATTTTTATTATATCTTTTAATGGTATTTTTAAGCGCCATAATCAGTTTGTTGATTTTTTTTAATATTTTATTTTAACTTTTTTTTTTACTTTTGTTTCGTTATTTTAAAAAAGCGATTTTTACGAAGTTCATTACGTAAAAAAAATTCAAAATGTTTCTGCAACAAAACGCGTTCTATTCCAATCAAATAAAAATTATTTATCAAAAGATGATGATGAACCATCACGTGGGGTTATTCCCCTTCCTCCTTCAAAAAGAACTGTTAATACTCATGTTAAGATAGTACCTTCTTTATCTTCTTCGTCTTCTTCTTTGTCTGATAATGATGACTCAAAATCAACTAGTTCATCAAGTGATACATCAGAAAGTGAATCTAAAGATGGATTTTTATCAAGAATCCTTTCAAACTTGAATTGCTTTAAAGCAAAAATAAACTAATTTATTACAATATATCTCAAAATATTATTTATTTAAATTTTATTCATTTTTTTTACTCGTTGTTTTTTTTGGAATAAATTTAAAATAAAAATATTATACACGTTGAAAGAGTCAATATATCATTAGCACACTTGCTGTATAAAAAACACTTTGCATTAAATATTTAAAACTTTAAAAATGTAATAAAGACTATGTTAGGTCATTATTAAATGTTTAATGAAAAATTATTTATTGTTACATTAAACCACTAATAAATTCGACCTTAAGATATCCATTGGGTTCAAAATAACTGAAATGGGAAAATAAAATGAAGCTCATAATTTGACTCAATTAAGAAAGAGTAGCGCTTCAAAATCAACAACCATCGTCGTTATTAACCTTTCTTTCAATGCAGTCTTTCTGAATTATTAGAATTCACTACCTTTTTTATTGCTCAAGATATATTTTTGGACCTTACAAGTATTGTTGGTTCGACGCCCACGCCATCGTCACGTCATCGTCGCTAAATTTGCCTGGCCGTAGGCGACATCAAAACTTTTCTCATTTTTTGAAGAAAAAAAATCAATAAAAAATACATAAATTTTTATTTAAAACAAAAAAACAATTCAAATTTTATTAAACAAAAAATAAACAAGTCAATAAATAAATGGGTTTTGAATTTTTTCTTTTTTTGATATTTTCATAAATAAATAAATTGCGGTCATCATTGTGATAATTTTGTTGTTCTCCAAAATTTATCGACGTGAAAATTTAACAGGTTGACAAACATGAGGCTTTCTACCCATCTTAACATAATATTCACCATTTTCATTTTCAAATAATGTGTAATTCAAAAAATTTCTTCCAATTTTGTTGCATTGATAACAAAGGAATCGGTTTTCTTTTAATAGATAAAATTCATAGCAAAGGTTCTTATTTTTTGAATCCATAATGACTAGATTTTCAATTACTCCATCTTCATCTTTTTCAACAATAATATCTGGGGATCTTATAATAGTTGGTTCAGGTTGAGGTACGCAAACATGTTGTCGAATTTTACCATATTCGATAAAAACTTCATGTGCTTTATTTTCATAAAGTTTAACTTTAAAAGTTTTTTTCTTTTGTTTACAACCCGCGCATTGAAAACGATTCGAATGGTTGAGGCAGAAAAAGTCATAGCATAATTTTTCGTTAACTGGATCATAAACTGTTAGGTGCTTGTTTATTGATCCATCATCTTTGGTAAAATAATCCAATTTGAATTTACCAATTAACTTGACAGCTTTTCGTGGAATTTTTGTTGGAAATGATATGCAAGCTGGTTTGGAAGTAGTATGGGTGGAGGAAGAGGCACTTACATCAAGTTCCATAACTTCATTATCATTTGAACGATGCGTTGTTGAAGAGGTTGTTTCTTGGTGGATGGTAGAAATTGTGGAATTCATAAAAAAAGAAGCATTTCTTTCTTCAATTTTATAATCATGACTATCGGAAGAATGGTCGATATCACCAGCTTGAGTAGCATTTGGGGCTTCAACCGATGAATCCATATCAACATATTCAGAAGGGACATATTTTTGAGGTTGGCATTTGTGTGGCGTTGTATTTAGTTTTACATAATCACCATTTACGACATCTTTGAATAATTGCAAGTCAGCATTCTTATTTTTGTTATATCGACAATGAGAGCAATAGTAGGTTCGTTTTTTGCAGTCTTGTTGGGTATATTCATAATAAAGGCTAGAATCATGTGAACAAAAAACAATCAACTTTTCAACCATCCTTCCTCTCTTTTGGGTTTGAGTAAGTTTGAAGCCAGGAGCTTTCACAATTTCACCATTAAGATGTTTTGAAGCAGGTCTTCCTCTTTTTCGTTTTGGTGGTGGAGTGCTAAATTCTTCATCAGAACTATTATCATCGATGGTTTCAGTCTCATTTAATGAATAATATTTGCGTTTTCGATTAGGCAAAATCCTTCTTCCATTTTCTTTTGCAGGAGTGGCACCAAGCTTGGGTAAATTAATGCTGATTGCTACGCTGTCGTTGTTGTTCAATGAAATGGTAGGGCTAAAAATAGTTGAGTAAGATTTTCGGTATGCAACTAAGTTATTACGAATTAATGAGTTGCGTTTTTAACAAAGGCAGATAACTAACGAAAATAGTATAAAAGTAAATAGGCAGGCTCGCTGATTTCAAAAATTTTAATTAGATTTTACTTACTTTTGTTGTTCTTCTTTAACTTCTTCCTCGTCATCTGATATATCAATAATACAAATGGGTTCACGTTTTAGCCATTGATTGATTACAATAAGATCGGGTTGTTCCTCTTCTTTGATTAGTGGAGTTGCAGACGGGGATGGAACAATAGAAATATCTTGCTTGATTATAGATACTTTTTGTTCAGTTAAAACATCGTTGAAATTATAACTTTCTTCATCTGTAAGCAAGTCAAGAATTTTAGGGACAAGTTTGATCAAGGTTTGTGATTTATTGCTTTTGATTTCATTGCAAAAAAGATTCAAAAATTTCTCAAATGCTTGAAAAAAATTATAGAAAACCATGCCATTAATTTTCTAAAAAGTTTTAAAATTATTTGTTTGCATTATATTTGTCTAACAAAACCGAGCAGAAATATATCGAAAAAGCTTACCTGCAATTGGAAAAAAGCATCAAATAAAGTTTGACAATCATCTTGATTTGAAAAAATTAATGCAAATCCTTCAAAATCTTTTTCTGATGAAAATGAGCAAAAAATATTCTGAAAAAAGAAGGGTAAAAATGAAATTTCTCAAATATAATGTATTCTTACTTTACGAATACTAAATTTTTGAGTTGAGAAATCAGTAATAACAATTTGTAAGCCTGGAAAAAAAGAAAAGTATTTATAAAAGGTATAAAATTTGTTAATTTATTTACCTTTTTCAACAGAAATAACACATTTCTTTTCTTCAATATCCACAGAATGCTCGCATTCATCAAAATAATAAACTTTTCGGTCATCTTGAAAAACAATTAATTCAGCCATTTTTTGAGGGTTGATGGAATCAATAAACAACAAAAAACTTGTCAATTAAAAAAAATAGGAAGAAAGCGGGTATTATAAAACTGTTTGAGAAAGTTCAAAGGTATTAAAGCTTTGATAAATAAATATTTCAAATTTCTTTGAAGTCAATAAGCTCAATGAAAATATTCAACTTTCGTTGAGTATGTGATAAAGTTTTAGGCGAAGGCATAATCCAAAAGGGCCAAGTGGCGTCGTGACCTATTTTGTTTACCAAAAAAAGCCCAAAAGAAGAAGAAGAGATTTATCAAAAGAAATGAAAGAAGGGGATATTTAACACTTTTGAATTACAAAACCATGAGTGAATCTTTTCTTTATTATGTAACGTCAATTCAATGCCATTAGCATTCTCCTCGGAAGTCAAAAATCCAATATCAAAATTTTTATGTATTGTTTAATTTTTTTGATTTAATAATTTCAAAAATGGAAACAAGTCGAATCTCCAGGGTCTTTCTTTGTTTAATTCAAAAAATATCATGCAACTTCGTTAAACTGTGCCAAATTGATCAAAAACAAACTTAAAATAGAGTAAGATATGTTACTTGTCGTCAGAGCTGTCGATGCATCGAAAATCGGATCGAAAATCGACAGTCTGCTTGTTGTCGATAGGAATTTTTTCTATTGTTTTATAATCTCTCATTCTCAATCTCTCAATCAAATTTTTTATATCTGGAATGTGATTAGATTTTTCGCGAGATACGTGATCGGCGATCGGACAAATGTATCTCTCTAATCTTTTTATAAGTGTTTATCCTGTCGCACGCCTTTATGGGAAGGCAATAACCTATCCTTATAAATGAATGCATTGTGAGTATACGCAAGAATTTGACATTATTTCTTTTTCTCAAAGTTTTTGGGTTTGTGACAAAACCATGTCATTTACGTTTGTTTCTTCTTTTCTTCTTTTTCTTTTTTGTGTGGTCAAAACGATGATACGTTGTTTAGTGTTACATAAATTAAAGTATTTAAGAAATTTCATTTTACATTTATTTTTGAATTTTTAATTCACTTTTTTGTTTTTTGCGTTTGGTTATTTATCTAGTTGATCATTTCTATGCACAACAAATCATCGTCTAAAACGGGTGAAACGAATTAAAGCCAGCGTGAAGTTATGGCAAATTAAACCTAGGGAAACGGCTAATAATTCACTTTTAAAGTTCATTGGATGTACAAATACTGGAATAAAGGTTGGACCATTCGAAATTCAATATTATTAAAAGTTGCGTTTTTTTCATCAATAATTATTACTAAAGATATTTTGGAAAGAACTAGAGACATACAAATTGCGATTAAAAAATATTAGCATTACACGAAATTATCCTATGCCCATTTGTGTCTTTCACTTAATAAATTAAAAATATAAAGTTGAAAATGAAAATGTGATTAAGAATTTTAATTTAATGCTACATAAATATTATTTAAAAAACGAAATGTTTAACTATAAGATAAGAAGAAACATTTATATGTTTTAGTAGGATTAAGCAATTAAAGTTTATAAACTCAGCAGCTACCATCAGGAGGGGGCTCAGGTTCATTGCCACTTTCATGGAAATATTTAGGTTTATCTGCGACTTCATTTAAAATTTCATCTTCTGGTTGGAAAGATAATTTCAAAAATAAATCTTTCTTAATTTCGATGCTTTGTTTTACTTTGTTATTGTTAAAGCCATTGAATTTGATTAAGAATTTTTGGTTTAAAAAAAGATATTGCCCAATACCTTATCTTTAATATGCTTGTTATTTGAAATATAACAAGTTTCTACGTTCAATTTGGTTTTTTTTTACAGAAGGGTTGTAGAATCAATGAACAATTCACGAATGTGGATGTTTTAATTAAATTTTCTTAATAAATAAATATTACCATTTTGACAACAAAAAAATGAAGGAAAAAATAAAATATTCAAAACAAAAACCAAACTACTTTGCATAATAAAAAAATGGCCATTTTTAAACTAAATTTTTTTGAGAGAACAACGAAATAAAACTGATATATTTTTAGGTATTATTCCCTTTTGATTTAATAATTTAAAACTTTAGAAATGGTTAAACAATTTGAATAATAAACAATTTATTGAAGCAGCTTTCATGAACTTTAAAAGTGCGAAAAAAAGATAACATCAAGGACAAAATAAAGTTTAATTTCTTTTTCTTATTAGCAAAAGTGTGTTTCATTTCTTATTATTTTTATATATTGAAAAACCATTTAAAAAAAAGTTTTTCACCTGGCCAATAAGTAAGTAGTTTAAAAAATTTTCATCACCCAACTCTCTTTTTTTTCAAACAGCCGTTGACTATTTTTTTAATACACAACTTTTCTGCCTTCCTTTTTTTTTAACTTTTGGGTTTAAAATGAATTTGTAAAACAACAAAAAAAAATCATCTTTTTTTTCTCCTGCAAATGCAACAACAACAGCAACATCAAATATTTGGTATAGATTTATCATGGTTGCCATTATTAAAGCCAAATGATTTTATACGATTTGAAAACTTAACGATGGATGATTTATATCATCCTAAAATAATTGCTTCATGTCATAATTTTGGTGCCATCATTACTATTGCCAATACAATAATATATCCAATTATGATTTATGTGATTTCAAAGCATTCAAAAAAACAAATGGGAAATTATAAATCCCTTTTATCTTTTCAATTAACTAATGGATATTTATTTAATCTTATTACATATCTTTGGCATCCAATCTTTTTTTGGCCTTTAACTTTAGGAGTGCCATTGGGTTATTTTCCATTAAATACAAATGTATCATATTTTATGTTATATTTGGAAATTGCTATTCTTCTTTTTATGACTTGCATACAAGGTTTTTTAATCGTTTATCGAGTTTTGGCAATGTTTCAAGATAATTTTGTTCATTTAATTTATAAACAAGATATATGAAGGGGCCTGCCTACGGCAGTCCCCACACTTTACATTTATTCAATTTTACAATTACACATCGGGCCCTTCGGGCCCTCATCTCGTCTTCCACCTTCCATCCCTCCTAATTTTACATTAGATCATTTCATATTTATCAAATGGCCCTTCGGGCCACACAACTCATACTCAAATTCCATTTCACACTTTCTCCCTTTCAAATTCAATTTCATTACTGCAATTAAGCACCACAGGCCCTTCGGGCCTCATCTTACATATCCTTCATTTGCTGCTTCATTTTAGCACCTCGTAGTCATCCTCATTTCCTAGGGCTACGTTTTCCCATTTCTCATTTTAATATTTTCATTAAACTTTCTTAAAGTCCATCCTCTCATTCCTCATTTAAAAAAACATTTTCATTAAACATTATCCAGCACCTTCATACATAC
This sequence comes from Panagrolaimus kolymaensis, assembly GCA_028622995.1. NCBI lineage: Eukaryota > Metazoa > Nematoda > Chromadorea > Rhabditida > Panagrolaimidae > Panagrolaimus > Panagrolaimus kolymaensis. Next base: position 2,203,695 of record JAJQJQ010000020.1, read on the forward strand.
ATGCATCTATGCACCACCACCAAATCCACCAAATATGCATTCTTTCTAAACTATAGTAAAAAATATCACGCAACGAATTACACCTTCCAAAAAGCAAACGACAAAGAACTCACTTTCTCCCTTTCATCAAACACAAAGAGAAACATTCGCGTTAAGAATTTTTCAATATGCAAATTTTAAAACCTCAATATCATATACATATCTCTTTAGCCGAAGCTCGAGACCCACATTTTTGGAATCAGCATACAAAACTACATAGGACTGTACAATCACATTTTCAAAAAACAGGAGACAACCCACAAACAGACAGACAAACAAACAAACATAGTCAATTCAATTTACAAGGGTAGACAAGATATATGAAGGGGCCTGCCTACGGCAGTCCCCACAACTAACATTTCAACAATTTTACAATTACACATCGGGACCTTCGGGCCCTCATCTCGTCTTCCACCTTCCATCCCTCCTAATTTTACATTAGATCATTTCATATTTATCAAATGGCCCTTCGGGCCACACAACTCATACTCAAATTCCATTTCACACTTTCTCCCTTTCAAATTCAATTTCATTACTGCAATTAAGCACCACAGGCCCTTCGGGACTCATCTTTCATGTCCCTCATATGCATCTTCATTTTAGCACCTCGTAGTCATCCTCATTGCCCAGGATATCAATTTTCCATTTCTCATTTTAATATTTTCATTAAACTTTCTTACAGTCCATCCTCTCAATCCTCATTAAAAAACATTTTCATTAAACACTTTCCAACACCTCCACACATACATGCATCAATGCACAACCACCAAATTACACCAAATATGCAATTTCAAATTACTGTAAAAAATCATGCAACGAAATTCTCCTTTCAAAAAGCAAACAACAAAGAGCTCGCTTTCACCCTTTCATCAAACACAAAGAGAAACATTCGCGTTAAAACTTTTTTCAAAATGCAAATATGCAAATTTTAAAACCTCCATATCATATGCATAGCTCTTTACCCGAAGCTCGAGACCCACATTTTCGGAATCAGCATCAAAAAAAGCATCGGACAGTCCAATCATATTTCAAAAAAACAGCGGACAACCCACAGACAAACAGACAAACATAGTCAATTCAATTTACAAGGTAGGACAAGATATATGAAGGGGCCTGCCTACGGCAGTCCCCACACGTTACATTTATTCAATTTTACAATTACACATTGGGCCCTTTGGTCCCTCATCTCATCTTGCAGTTTCCATCCCCTGCGGGGAGGTTTACCTTCGGCATCCCTCCCAATTTTACATTAGATCATTTCAAATTTACAAAATGGCCCTTCGGGCCACACAATCCATTCTCGGATTTCATTCCACACTTTCACCCTTTCAAATTCAATTTCATTCCTGTCGGAAAGCATCACAGGCCCTTCGGGCCTCATCTTACATGTCACTCATATGCAGCTTCATTTTAGCACCTCGTGGTCATCCTCATTGCCCAGGATATCAATTTTCCATTTCTCATTTTAATATTTTCATTAAACTTTCTTACAGTCCATCCTCTCAATCCTCATTAAAAAACATTTTCATTAAACACTTTCCAACACCTTCACACATACATGCATCTCTGCACCATCACCAAATATGCAACTTTCAAATTACTGTTATAAATCATGCAACGAAATTCTCTTTCAAAAAGCAAACGACAAAGAGCTCACTTTCTCCCTTTCATCAAACACAAAGAGAAACATTCGCGTTAAAACTTTTTTCAATATGCAAATTTTCAAACCTCCATTACATATACATATCTCTTTACCCGAAGCTCGAGACCCACATTTTTGGAATCAGCGTCAAAAACTACATCGGACAGTCTAAACACAATTCAAAAAAACAGCGGACAACCCACAGACAAACAGACAAACATAGTCAATTCAATTTACAAGGGTAGACAAGATATATGAAGGGGCCTGCCTACGGCAGTCCCCACAACTAACATTCATTCAGTTCTACAATTACACATCGGGCCCTTCGGGCCCTCATCTCATCTTCCACCTTCCATCCCCTTCAAGGAGGTCTCCCTGCGGCAGCCCTCCCACTTTTACATTAGTTCAATTCATATTTAAAAATGGCCCTTCGGGCCACACAACCCAAACCCATGTTCCATTCCACACTCTCTCCCTTTAAAACTCAATTTCGTAACAGCCGGAAATCAACAAAGGCCCTTCGGGCCTCATCTTTCATATCCCTTATGGACACATCGAGTTTCAACTCCGCATTCATTTTAAATTTTACTTAGGCCCTGCGGGCCTCATTTTACCATTTTTCATCTTCCAATATCGATCTTTATTTAAAAAATACAAAAAAAAAACATTTTCATTAAACACCCTCCAACACATCCACACATACATGCATCTATGCACCATCACCAAATCCACCAAATATGCATTCTTTCATAACTACAGTAAAAAATCATGCAACGAAATTAACCTTCAAAAAGCAAACGACAAAGAACTCACTTTCTCCCTTTCATCAAACACAAAGAGAAACATTCGCGTTAAAACTTTTTTCAATATGCAAATTTTCAAACCTCCATTACATATACATATCTCTTTACCCGAAGCTCGAGACCCACATTTTTGGAATCAGCGTCAAAAACTACATCGGACTGTACAATCACATTTCAAAAAAACAGCGGACAACCCACAGACAACAGACAAACAGACATAGTCAATTCAATTTACAAGGGTAGACAAGATATATGAAGGGGCCTGCCTACGGCAGTCCCCACACGTTACATTTATTCAATTTTACAATTACACATTGGGCCCTTTGGTCCCTCATCTCATCTTGCAGTTTCCATCCCCTGCGGGGAGGTTTACCTTCGGCATCCCTCCCAATTTTACATTAGATCATTTCAAATTTACAAAATGGCCCTTCGGGCCACACAATCCATTCTCGGATTTCATTCCACACTTTCACCCTTTCAAATTCAATTTCATTCCTGTCGGAAAGCATCACAGGCCCTTCGGGCCTCATCTTACATGTCACTCATATGCAGCTTCATTTTAGCACCTCGTGGTCATCCTCATTGCCCAGGATATCAATTTTCCATTTCTCATTTTAATATTTTCATTAAACTTTCTTACAGTCCATCCTCTCAATCCTCATTAAAAAACATTTTCATTAAACACTTTCCAACACCTTCACACATACATGCATCTCTGCACCATCACCAAATATGCAACTTTCAAATTACTGTTATAAATCATGCAACGAAATTCTCTTTCAAAAAGCAAACGACAAAGAGCTCACTTTCTCCCTTTCATCAAACACAAAGAGAAACATTCGCGTTAAAACTTTTTTCAATATGCAAATTTTCAAACCTCCATTACATATACATATCTCTTTACCCGAAGCTCGAGACCCACATTTTTGGAATCAGCGTCAAAAACTACATCGGACAGTCTAAACACAATTCAAAAAAACAGCGGACAACCCACAGACAAACAGACAAACATAGTCAATTCAATTTACAAGGGTAGAAATAGTAAATTATTTTATGCTATTTTTTTTATTGCTTTTATTGGATCTTTTAGTTTGGCATCAAGTAAGATACCTTTTTAAAGCATACAATCGTGCAAAATTTATAACAAACCTAGCGATTTTTTAAGTAAAAGTAAACCAAATGGAACTCATTTTCTGGATAAATAAGTTTTATAATAAAAGAGGCCTCGAAAATATTAGTTTTTAGACACTTTTCGACTTATCTTTTAATCCCGGCTTTTAAAAAATATGTAGCTTCATAGTTTTGAAAGAAAGGTAAATAAGCGTATGAAAAAAAATTTGTTACCGCGAAGCTTACTTTCATTTTTTTGTGTGGCAAACTTTTCATTTCTTAATTTTTTTTTTACTCATAAAGTTCCACCCTTTTTAGTACCATATTTTATTGATGATTTGGATCCAGTTAAAATTATTTGCCTTACTTCAAGAGATGTTCCAGTTGTAAAAGATTTGGTTGAAATATTTCCAGAAATGGTAGGATTTTATCCAGAACTTTCAAATGGAAACATGTTTATTCTTATCGGGTTTTTGGCTGTGGCAATATTTTCTATTCCATTCTTTTTTATTGCAATTTCAATAGTTTTAACAATTCGATTAAAAACTATTAAAATTATTACTTCTTCCCAAACTTATTCCATGCATAGACAACTTCATAAGTAAGTAAGACTGAGCTTGCTTTTTTTCTTCTAAATAATTAATTGGCTAAAATTTTTTCTGCGCGATTTAAAAACATGGAGTTTAATAATAAAAATATTTTAGAGCTATGATTGTCCAACTTTTAATTATCACATTATTTTTACTTGTACCGGGTCAATTATTTTTATGTTTATTATTTCTTGAAGTTAAATGGGGTTCTATGATAACTCCATTAGTTACCGCAACAATACATTTGCATGTTTTATTAGAATCTTTAAATTTGCTTTATTTTATTAAGCCTTATCGTAATTTTATAACTTCGAAGTATTCTACTTTTAAAATACGGGCAACAAAAATATTGAATAAAATTTTTGGTGGTCAACGAAAAAGATTCATTAAAATGAGTTCCAAACCATGGAGGGTTATGCAGAAGCATCGACAGGTTTTGACAAAAATAAATGTGAATTAATTTTCGCAACAAAAATTCTACAAAAAATTCATACCATCATGATTTTTTTTACAACAGTTTTGGCTATTTTAGTATCACTTTTTCATTTAAAAACTTTTTTTGTTACTTTTTGGTTATTATTTCCTTATTGTATTTAAAAAAAATTTCTTTGTAACTATTTGGTGGCAATTCTAAAACCAAATTTAAGTTCAAAAAATGTTATACGAGTATGCTTTTTTCACTTTTTTTCCTCGATAAATTATGAAATAAATATATATTAAAGAAATGAGTTTGTCAAAATTGTAGCCATGATGAATTTTGAAAAATATAAAAGAGTTAAAAACTTTTAAGAAAGTTGTCATATTTCTCGCAAAGGAAAAGTCTTTAATGAAATTTAAAACACCTGCAAAAAAAACTTTATCGACGGTGGAAAAAAAGGAAATAAGCAAGTTTATATAAATTTTTAAAACCATAAAATTATATTATTTTTTATTATTTAACTTTTGACCTCAAAACCACCACAGTCATATGTCAAATATTACTCTAATAATTCGACCGATTGATTTTAAACGATATGAAAATTTAACCCTTGAAAATTTATATCATCCAACTTTAAATTCATTTTTTTATCGATTTACCATGTTTTTTACAATTATAAATACAATAATTACACCAATAATGATTTATATAATTATAAAAAAATCTACTAAAAATATGGGAAATTATAAACATATTTTAGCTTTACAAATAGGAATAAATTATATTTTTAATGTCGTTACTTCGCTTTGGAATCCAGTATTTTTTTGGCCTTTATTACTTGGATATTCATCTGGGCCTTTGGAAACTTCATCCACAATTTCTTATTTAATTTTATATATTGAAATTGTGTTAATGTTTTATTTGGGTGGTTTACATGTTTATTTAATACTTTTAAGATATGTTTCAATGTTTCTAACATCTTTCATTCATACACTTTATCAAAATAAATTGATTATGTATATTACTTTGTTTATGGGATTATTAGCTTCTGGATTTGTAGCTTTTAGTAAATCACAATTTTTTTTTTAGTTTTTGAAATGAATGTCACTTTTTTTTCAGTGCCGTTTGTTGTTGGCGACGTAGATCCCAAAGAAATACAACGATTAACTGAACGAGATGTACCTGTAACAAAAACTTTATTTACAATGTTCCCAAACATTATTGGATTTCATCCTAAACTTTCCAATGGCAATATCAACCTTCTTCTTAGCCTTGCAGCATTTTTATTATTGATTGCGCCTTTAGCTTTCATCAAGCTATCATTGAGCTTAACGATTCGATTACAAGCTCTTAAAACTATTTGCTTTCCCCAAACGTATGCATTACATCGAATGTTACACAAGTAAGTACAAAGTCCATAAATAAACTGGGGAAGCTTTTGAAATTTTTTCTTACTTCTTTTTTTTCAAAATCACCTGCCTTCGATGGAACAGATTTTTGTTGCTTTTACAGTAAAATCTTACTCATTCTTTTTAGAGCAATGATAATTCAACTTTTAATTATTACTATTGTTTTATTAACACCCGCTGAATTACTTGTTATTTTGCTCTTTTTTGAAGTTCAATGGGGTTCATATGTGACACCTATATGTAATTCATTGGCACATTTACATTTATTTTTAGAAGCTTTAAATTTACTTTATTTCATTAGACCATATCGTCATTTTTTAAAACAAAAATTTGTCGATAATCGATTTTAATCAATAAAAAAACATTACTCAGAAATATTTTTTAAAAGAAACATTAGACTTTGCTCAAAAGCAGCTATTATTATTAAATTCTCGTTTTTTGTTTTAACACAACACAATTAAACGAAGATCCCACAAGTTTTTTAAATTTATAAAGGAAATTTACAAACAATTCTAAACAGAGAACTGCCAAGTTGGTCTTGCAAACCACCGCCCCAAATTTCTCCATAAGCATTAGTTTTTAATATAGGAAAACCACTCATCCATGGATTAAAATCCCATGGAGTTCCATCAGACCATTTCCAGGAAATGCCTCCATCATTTGTAAATCCACCAGTCCATAATCCATCATATGCCTTGTAATGTAATGCTTACATAAGTCTGTGTGTGTATGTTGCTTAAGTATTTTATTTTTGTAAACAATTTTATTACTTTATTAAAAATAAAAAAATTATTTTGCCGTTGAAGCAGCAGTTACAGTAAAAACAAGCGAAGTGTTTTGCTTTCGCATAAATGGTTTATATATGGTTTTTCGAAATGGTGAAATAATAAACATTTTTGCAATTGGATTAAATAATGGTGATAAAGCAATGATGTAATTAAAAAGTGATGGAAACCATGGAAAAATGCTATTAAAAAATGATAAAAATTGAATTGGAATTACCATCGTTAGCAAAGGGATCATTGCCTAAAATTTAAATTTTTGGAATCAAATTTTATCTTTTTGTACAAAAAAATAATTATTCACAACATTGGAAATCGATAATGGATCCTATCAATTTTAATAGGTGATGATAATTTGAGTGAAGTATCGCATCTTTGTAATCCTACCTCACAAAACAAAACCCTACTAATTTGATTTTGAACTTTTCGATCAGAAACTGCAAAATTTTTCCTTTGTCGCCATAGTTTATAAATAACTGCAACCGAACAAATGATTATGACTCCAAAGCTTCCCATTGATAACCCCGCAGAAAATGGAGTAATCAACTTTGTTTTTGGCTAAAAATAAATTTTGTTGTTGATTTCTCAATTTTACGAAACATTTGAAGACATACCCTTGAGCTAACAAGAAAGCTAACTAAATCTTTAGGCTGTATCTTTCCAGTAGCAAATAAAATTGGAGCATAAAATGACATTTCATCTGATTTAGGATAAAAACAAATATACCAAACATAAATGGAATATGTAGGAAAGAGTAAAGTAAATGCAACCAATGCACAGAATGCTTTGGTTGAAAGAGATATATTCCTAAAAAAAAAAAAAGCGGCTCATACTTTTTATTTCACAAAAAAGAAACCTGAAAGTTTCTTTTAAAGCTCTAACATTATTAAAGCTTACCAACAAATAAGAAAAAATCTATAAACAAATTGAACGCTTGCTACAGGCATGGAAGAATAAAATAAATAAACATTTGCAATAATAAAAAAGAAATCAATTGGATGCCCAATATATCCTGACCATCCTTCAACAATTAAAAAATACCATAATTCATCAGGAGTGATAACAACAATGGGAGCAGCAAAGATAATAACGATAGCAAAAATAAAATCAAAAAATGCACCAAGATATAAAATTTTTCGATAACTTGCAAGTTGTTTACCAGATTTTTTATAAATTAACCAAATTAAAAATCCATTTAATAAAATGGCGCTATGACCGGCAACGGTGGCAAGATCAAGTTTAACTATTTTTATTCGCACCTTTAAATTTCAAAAACACTTTGAAATGAAATTTGCGAAACGCAATTTTTTTTGTTATCAAACCCTTCAACGACCAATTTACTCAATCGCAATTTTTTTAAAGAAGAAAATATTAATATATGATGCTGGTTGTTTTTTTCTTCACTTTTTATAATTATTACTTGGTTCCTTCCATTTTCAAAAGATATTTTTATTATCCCAAAATAGAAAATGCTTAATGAAAAAGCTTTATTGTTTTTTTATTTATTTTGCTTTTGTTTTGCGGACTCACACGGCTCTGGTTTTATTAACCTATTATTATGATTATTCCATGGCATTTTAAAATCAACCCACGTTTATTATTTTTTTTCCACTGTTTTTTAACATACCATACCGTAAATCAAAATCATCATTTTCAAAACTCCTCTTTTTCCATTTATATATTTTTAATCCTAAAAATATTCTCGCGCGCATCATTTTTCGATACAAAACTTCAGAAAAGCTTTTTGAGAATGAGAGAGTCTTATTTTCCACTTTTTTTTCTCCATTCATGATTGAAAGAAATTGAGGATATTGGCTGTCAGATTTGAAAAAAAATGATGAATGAAATGAAAACAGCATTCATGAAAAAAGTATTTGAATAATGATGAAAACCGTTTATAATTTCTTTTGCGCGTATAAGATTTATAAGGTTTTTGCGCCATCTTCGACATTTTCTTTTTGCATCAAAAAAGGGGAAAAGTGTTTTGTTTGTTTTCCTCTTTTCACATTTATCCCATTAAAAAAAATGGTGTCGATTAGCAGCTTTTTTGCCGAATAAATAAATGGAGGAACGGTTATTTTAGTAAATGACTAACACTGAACTGAAGGAAAAATAAAGCAAGCTCACACGCGCGCTTGACCTCTTGGATATTTTTATTTTGGATGCGCTCATGAGATAATAATGACCTAAACAAAAGAAAATAGTTATTTCAGCTGCTGCTACTGCTGATGGCTGATGCGCCGCATCTATTTACCACCACTAAAAGTGTCATTTCATTCACAGCTCATTTAGGTTATAAAAAAAAGAAAATAGAGGAAGGAGGAGGAAACGGATGGAAATGAAAAGCGTCATTTAGGATTAGCTTTTATTAATCCTAATAATAATAATAATAAAAATAAAAGTTTAAATATGCTAAATAAATCAGAAAATAATCTTATGTTTATATGTAATTTTTATTCTCGTTTTTCTTAATTTGATTTTAAAAGTTTACTGCGACTTCTACCATGACGAAGCTTTACAGTACCATCCATGTCAATATTTTTCTAGACCATGAAAATTTTCCCATTTTTCTTTTACTTTTAAAAGCTTTTCTAATGGTCATTTTTTTATTTTTACTTGAAAATGTGCCCGCTTTTTTTCTTTAAGTGATACTGCACTTTTCTCATTGATATTCTCGAGGATTCACTCGTCACCTTTCTTTTTTTTTGGTTATTTGTTGACAAACTTTATTTTTTCGCCACTGCAGCCCACCTTTTTTAAAACATACACGAAAGCCTGGTAGCGCTATAAAATAGAAGGATCTACTGTAACAATAAATGCAAAAAATAATTTTTTTTAAGTTTTACTTTTCTGTATTCAAACATAGCGAATTATAAACATATTTTACTTGCTCTTAACTTGTAAGCCATGAGAAATTTTAGCAAGTAAAATGAAACCAATTTTCTAACTAAACCCATCCTCTTTTTTAAGTTCAAAAGTTACTTATTTTTTAAGATATTTATTTTTTTTTTGTTAGAAAAACTTGTGTACAATTTTTGCATCCATTTTTTTCTTTTCTTTCTTTTTTTCTTCCAAATTTGATTATACTCACAGAATTGGGTTCCTTCCATTCCAAGAGGGATTATTGTTTGCCCTTCCTCTCTTTCCCCATTTTTTCATTTTCTTAAAAAAAGTCATGGAAATTTTTTTTATTTCGCGCAGCAGAAACACTTGTGTTCGTTATTTTGGAGTGAGACTGACTTTTCAAGTATGGTCCAAAAAATAAGAGAGAAAGAAAAAAGTAAAAGTTAATTAACAGCCTATATTATTGCATTACAAATTTTGGTCTTGAGCAACAACATCTTGCTGCCGAAGTCGGGTGGTTTTTAAGCTGCAAAAAAAGTTTGTTAATCCTTAAAGAAACAACACGCAAAAATTCATACATATTTTTACTTTTTATTTTCCATTAATTTTTTTTAATACGTAAAATTAGTTTTTAGTAAAAAAAGTATATTACTTGTAAAATACTTTTTTTAGTTCTCAATTTGCAGATCTCAAAAGTAAAATGGCTGAACCGAAGGAAGATGAAGGAAATCCGTTTAAAAGATTTGGAATTTTATCATGGCTTTTAACGATTTTGTTGATTGCAAGTACGGCATTAAATTTATGGCAAAAAAGTCAGCTCAATGCTTATGAAGTAAGTTTACTTAAAATTAAAAAAGTTATTACTCTGATTCTTCTTGTCATGAACATTTGAAAACTATATTTATATCATTAGACCAAAATTATACCAAAAGAGTTTTAAATTCTATTTTTTGTAGAAAGAATTACAAAAATGCCAAACCCAACTTGTTACCATAACTTCAGTATCATCTCATAGAACAAAACGTAACGCTGAAACCATGGAAGCTCATTCATCATTTTATTTGCCCTTGTACACTCAACTTACAGTAAGCCATTTTTTCATTACGTGTTATAATTAACTAACATGAATGTCCATCAATTTAGCCTCAAGCAATTCAACAACTTTGTGCAAATCGATATGACATAATTGATAGTAGTAGCAGCAATATCAATAATAACATAGCAACAACCAATTATGATTCATCAACAAACAACGATGTCATAATTATTCCTGCCACTTCTTCATCAAAAACGATTGCCCCAGAACAAAAAATCATTAAGCAACAACAATCGGATAAAAACAGAACCAAATGGAAAACGGGACTTTCAAAAAATGGAAAACGAAAAAGTTATTATAAAGTTCAAAAATCCAAAAGTAAGTAACGTTCCAAAAAAAACTATTTTTAGCTCAAAGGAGAAAATGAAAGTCCAAAATAACCCGCAATTAAAACTTTTTTTTCTATTTTTAGCATGCCCGTTGATCTCTTCAATTCACGACAAACAAGATTATGGTGCAAGAATGTATGAAATGGGTTCAGCTATTCGCTCCGATGATCTTTGGTTTATAACTGAATATGCAATGGGTTACATGCTTTTTGAATACAATACTACCGCCACTGCCACCAATGAAATAGATGGTTTATTAAAAATTCCTTCCAATATTTACACTTTGCCTATGCCCTTTTCTGGAACTGATCATGCTATTGGAAAACATTCAGATGGTTCAAGAATTTTTTATTATCAAGTTTCTTCAACTAATACAATTTTGGGTTATAAAGTTAAAGATGATAAAAGTGTTCAAAAAGAAATATATTTTGAAAAGAAACCATTATATAAGCATTCCGCTTCAGAAATTGATCTCGAAATTGATGAAGGAAATTTATATGGAATTTATCGAGATCGAAATAATACTGCTTTCACGATAATCAAATTGCATCCATTCACTTTAAAGCAACTTGAAAAGCATCAAATTGTTGTCCACTTTTCTGATGATCTCGTAAATGCATTTATAAGCTGCCATGTTTTTTATGCTGTTAGACAAGAATTGCCCGAATCTAATCTCAAAATTGAACCGATTTTTGATTTCCAAAAAAGGGAATACATTAAATTTGGCCCAAGTCAAATTTTACCTACATGGAAAAGTCACGGCATTCCTGCAAATATTCAATTTGATTCCATTTCTCAAACCTTGAATGCCTTTGATAAAGGAAACATTTATTCATTTTCAATTAATCGTCAATCATAATTGTAATTATCACTTTTTTTGATCTCATCTTTATTTTTTTAAGTTATGTTTAAGCTTTAACCAAAGTCTGATTTTTAACCAGCAAAACTTTTTAAAACTTCTTTTTTTTTAAATATATATAAATATTCTATGTACAAATGTTTCTAAAATTTCTCATCAGCTTCAATAAATTGATAATTAATAAAATTGAGATCTTTTAAAGGATGTTGCTCTTTCGCTAAAAGTGTGAAAGGGCAAATAACTTTAATGCAAAAAATTAACTAACAAATATTGACATTGCTTATCCAAAGTTTGGTAGCAAATACACTCAAAGTCTTTTGATTTTTTAACTGTCCGCTGTTTTAAAGACATGGATGATAGATAAGCTTCTTCAAAAAAAGATACTGACTGTTCTGTGCTTTGGTTAAAAAAAATTGTAATGATTTAAAAAATTTATTTAAAAAAAAAAGCAAGCATGGATGAATCTAATAAGAAAGTTATCTAATTAACTATTTGGTACCCAAACTGAGCAATGCTTTGATGGAGCATAAGCAGAATTAAGAGGACAATTAAAAGCACTTCGAAAAGCTGGAAAATTTTGGAGAGTACCAAAAATCCTATATTTGGATGGTGAATGTTCGTCAGTAAGAATATCATAATAAATATCATCATCTTTTGGAGGAATTTCACACCATGGTTGAGCAAAAGATAAGAAAAATAATTGGTCATGAGTTAATTGACCAAAAATTCGATCAGGTAGTTGTGGATCTGGGCCATTGAGAGATACCCATCGACGATATGAATTATAACTTGAATGAATTCCGCCATTATCTGCAATATTTTCACCTTGAGTTTGTTGGCCATTAAGATTTCGGGGAGAATATGAAATATTTTGAATGGCAGTAAAATTTCCATATTCATCGATTACACATTCTGCCATTTCTTCAAATATCCGTTGAGAAGCATCGGACATCCAAGTTTCAAGGATGCCTTCACTATTCCATTGAACGCCTTCATCATCAAAACTGAAAAAAAAACAACAACAAAAACGTGCTTTTATTCTTTTATAAAAGCATCTTTCCTACCCATGAGTAATTTCATGACCAATAACAATACCTAACGCTCCAAACTTAATTGAAGCTGGCCATCGTGGATCAAAAAATGGTTGTCGTAAGATTCCTCCAGGAATGGTAATGGAATTTTGCTGTAAATAAATAAATCTTTTTAGAATTAAAATATATCTCAACTTTTTGATTTTGTTTTATTTTACAATAACTTACTGTCGGGTCATACCAAGCATTGACGGCGCTAGCCGCTCCAAATGAATTCATATCATTAAATTTTGAATTTGTTAAACTAATGTATTCTTGATAGTAATTAAAAATATACAATTTTTTTAACATTAAAAAATAATTATCATTTTCACCGAATTTAAGGAACTCATGGTATTCATCAAGTAAAGTATTGTTAAGAATAAAATCAGGATAAACAGCATTTATTTTTAAATTTTGAATTTTATCTCTTGCGCCTTGTAAGGCTTTTGGATCATTTTTAATCCATGGTAAATCTTCAAGCATGCTTTCCATTGAATTTTTTATTTCAATAATGACTTTGAGGGTTTCACTGAAAAAAATTGCAAAATTATGTATTTTTTTTAAAGCGCAGTAATTCGTTTGTCGAAGAATGGTAGATCATCAAAAGTAATTACGATAAAGCTAAATTCAAAGTATAAAAATACTTTCGTTTTTTTATTCAAAAAATTTGTAATGCTTACACGGCGATATAGCATCAGTCAAAAAGTGAAGTTCATATGGATTTGAACTTCACTTTTATATCGCCGTGGCTCGCTTGCTTGACTTTTTTCTTCTTTTAATGCGTATCTTAAGTTACGTACTTTCTAATATATTCTCTCGCTTGTGGAGTAGGATATAAAGCTTCTGTAAAAATTCGTCCATATGTATTAAACAAATAATTCAGATCTCCCACGCATGTAATTTCAACATCTGCTTCATCTATTTTTGAGGCGTATGGATCCTTTCTTTGAATTTTTCTGCTAATATGAACTGATTTTTGATATAAAGTGATGTAGCTGCTATTTTTAGGGGAATAAACAAAACGTTGTTGTGATAAAAGCAATCGATAATAAAGATATTTGGCAACTATATCAAAATCGATTTTTGAGATAAAATCATCCAATTTTGCAAGCATTTCAGGTTCAGAAATTTGTACCCAATAATTTTCAACAAAATTGGAATCAATAAAATTTGTTCCTGTTAAAGTTGATAATTCGTTGACATATGTTGCCCAATCTACAAAACCATAAGAAATATTTCCAACTGTTATGGGATTAATGAATCGAGAAAAGTTTCTTCTAGTCGTGTCGTCAACGCTGTAATTTATTGCAAGAGCATGTTCAAAATCAACCATTTGATTTACATTATATTCTAAAGCATTGTCATTGCAATCCATTTTTATTGAATTGAAATAATTTTGGAAAAGCTTTAGCATATTCGATTTCAAAGCATTTTTAGTGTATTTTTCCCATGTACCATTCTGATAATAAGGTTTGCGATAAGTAAGAAAATTTTGATCAATGGTAAGACTATAATTAAAATTAAAATTTTCATCTCTTTTAGCATTGATTTCAACGGTAGGCGTAACTAAAGTATCTGTCCAATATTCAATTGATAAATATGCCATAGCTTTTGCTAATAATTTTGGATCTGAATTTTTATTTGAATGAGTCATATCACAAAAATTATTTTTATAGCTGGTTAACTTTTCAAAGTCATCTAAAATTGTTTTAACAATTTCGCCATTTCTAATTTCAGGAATGTTTTGAGGGCTTTTCATTGCAGCAATCGTTTTTTTACATTCTTTATAAAAACGAATGGTTTTGTTTATTGAAGTTGAAGTGAGTAACTCCTAAAATAGAATCTTATTTTTTGTTTTGTTTAAAAATTTGCTATAATTTACCCCTTCATAGCCAGGAGTAATGAGAGTTTCCATTTGTTGAACCATAATTTGATCATTTTGGCTTCCAACTATATCAAAACTGGTTAGTTTTTTGGTGGATCCGCAAGCATAATCATAAAACTTTTCGCAAGGATTAATAGAAAAATTCATTGAATTTTGGAAAAATGCTTGAGCTTCATTATATTTTGTATAAAGTTTTTCATCAGCTTTAATATTGTGAAAATCGCGAATGTTAAGATCGTTTGAAGGAGGTTGTTCTTTAGCTAAAGCTAGATAGAAGGAATAGTTATTTTATTGCAGAAATTTAACTCACAAATATTGACATCACTAATCCAAACATTGCAATGATTAGCTGGGGCAGAATTAGATCCAATTGGACAATTAAAAGCATTTCGAAAAGCTGGAAAATTTTCAATTGTCCCAAACACTCGATATTTTGATGGTGAATGAAAATCGCCAATGATTTTACCATAAATTACATCAGGACTAGGATGTAATTCACACCAACTTTGTGCAAAGCTAAGAAAAAATAGCTGATCATGATTGAATAAAGATATAAGATCTCCAGGAAGCAGCGGATCACTACCACGAAAATTAATTGTGTTACGATAAGCTTGAAAAGCTGCATGTATCCCTGAATTATCTGCAATATTTTCGCCGGCTGTTTGTTGACCATTAACACAGTTTGGTTGATATTTAGAAGGATCGAGAGGACAGAATCTGCTGTATTCTTCGATAACACATTCAGTCATATTATTAAAATATTGTTGTGAAATTGGATCAAGCCATGTGGCAAATTGACCAAATGCATCAAATTTAACGCCATAATTATCAAATCCATGAGAAAGTTCATGGCCAGCAATAACTCCCATAGCGCCATAATTAACTGAAGCTGGCCATTCTGGGTCGAAGAAGGGTTGATGAAGAATAGCTGCAGGGATGGTGATGGAATTTAACTAAAATAATTTTCTAAAACGAAAATCAAAGTTTAACAAGCTTACCTCAGGTTGATACCAAGCATTCAAAAGTCCAGATCCCATTCTTCCCCAATCAAAGCGATCAGTTCCATTATTTTTCAGAAGCATATTAAAATCTAATTTTATTCTAAAAATGCTTATATAATCCTTCATATCTTTATAACTGGATGCATTCATAAAGCCTTCGTCTAAATCTTGATAATATGTTGAAAGTTTTTGATCATCGGTAATCCAATCAGGGTAAACAATATTTCGAACAAGATTTTGAATTTTTGAATATGCGCCTTTTTTAGAATAAGATGACATCCATGAAATTTGATCAACCATGGATTCCATTCCAATCAAAATACTATCAACGATATAAGTCATTGAATTCTTGACTTTATCTCGATCTGCTTGCTTTGGATAAATTGCATCAATAAAAACTCGGGCATTTGCGAAAGAAAAATATTCAACGGTTTCTCCAACGCATTTTAGCATTTTTTCATCTAATGTTAACGATTTTTTTGCTTTTTGTGACATTGTTCTGATACCGTTTTGGAAATGCAACCGGTCACTAGGTTTGGCTTGATAGCGATCAAGAAAGGCATCGTATTCAATACTACCTGTAGGGAAATAATCTTTATTAGCATCCAAAAGACGGTAGAAGAGGTAATTCACAAATGTATCTGCCGTAATTTTGTCATTAAATCCATTTGTAAATCCTTGATTTATCTGTTTTAAACTTTCAGGGTTATCAAGCCAAATAACATAATTTGGATCCAATAGTTTAGTTTTAACAGCTTCATCGGCTTTGATAGCAATTTGTTGGAGGAGGATGAAAATATTTAATGATGAGAAAGTTGAATTAAAGTCTTGCAAGCTTATGTAAAGATTTTTATCAGAATTGGCATTAATACTTGAATAATCATTTTCAAGAAGATATTCAAATTCAACAATATTTTTAGCTACTTCTTTAACATCATTTGGATTTACACCCGCTTGAGTTATATTGATATAACCCATTAGTAAATCATAAACTCTTTTAGTAAGTACTGGTTTTGTTTTTTGCAATGCTTTTCCATTATAATATGACCATCCTTGAGAAAGAATAGGCTGATTGAGAGAAAGAATATATGGCAGTGAACCTTGTGGATCCATCGAATTTACATCAATCGAATAGTCAAACAATGAAGGTCCGTACATGCCTTTCAAATAACCAAGTGCGAATGAAGTTGCATTACGATGAGGCCATGGCTGTTTTTTGTCATCCAAAAGTGGAAATTTTAATTTTGTTTTGTTCATAAAATCATCAACTATTGAAAGTATAATTTCACCATCGGCGGTAATAACATCCCATTTTGAATAATCGCTCATACATTGGTGATACATTTTTTTAACTTGTTTGATGGGTAATGACTAAAATATTATAAAAATAAAATTAAATGCAGCTATTAAATAGAAATTAATTCCTAATCGAAAGAAAGATATTACGAAAAGGCTTGATTTGAATAGAGGTGGCAATACATATTTTAAAAGGATGCTTCTTAGACTTTTCTCTTTAATGACTTGTTATATTTCATCTTTCATTTGCCATAGAATTCAAAATTTCTTTTATTTAGCCGTTTAAAAAGTTCTAAAAATAAGGAGCACAAAAAAATTTGGGATTCAAAGAAAGATAAGAAGCTTTCATAATTAAGTTCATCGTCATATTAAAAAAATTTATTCTCTAATAAGCTTTCTTGTATCATCATTTTTTGGCTTTATAAATTTTCATTTTAAAAGCATTCAAAACTTACATCATTTTCGTTTTTAATATTGTAAGCATCGGCCATTTTTTTATAATTATCATTCTTAGCGATTTCGAAAGTCGAATCACTTTTATTATAATTTCCACAAGCATATTGATAAAAATTATCGCATGGATTCACTGAAGTATCAATGGATTCACTAAAATATTTTGCTGCTTCTTGATATTTAGCTGTATGAGATATTTGATTTGGATAAATATTGGCGTTTTTATTGCGGCTTGAAGCCATAAAATAATCATCAACTTTTTTGTTGTTGGGTATATGATTATTAGCATAAGTGAGAGTTACAAATGAAAGAATCAAAATTACTAAAAATCCAAGAATACCAACGCTGTTTCCGGATTTCAAAGTCATAGCTCCACCATCTGCCATGGCTATGTTCCAAGTAACAAAACAAAGCAAGTTTACCAACCTGCTTTCAAGCAATCCTAAAAATTCACCTTTTCGATTTGAGAAAAGTGCTTTAAATAGTTTCATAATTTTGCTATAGCTTTTGTGCATTTTACACTAATTAATACAATGAATCTTTTTCTGCCATTTAGAGCTTTAGAAATGAAGGTTGATGAATGGTTAATGGTGTTATGAAATGTGATGTTTATCAACAAGAATGGAAAGGTGCCTCAAACTTAGCTCCACCAACAAAAAAAGACATTGAAACAACTGATAGGTCTTTACTAATATATTTTACCCGCTCACAACCTAGCTAACTTGCTTACTGCAAAACACCAAATTCCTCGCTTCCTTTTTATTGGATTTTTAACAACTCTTCAAATACAAATAATAGGCAAAATGAATAACAATAATGGAGTAATCATACTCTTGCAACATTCTCACAAACTAAACGTAAGCGCACTTCCATGGGATTCATTGAAAATAAAATGAAAAATTTTTTAAAGTTTGATAACCGCCCATAATTAATTAATTGTATGTTACAATTGATTGATCAATCTATTGGTTTATTAAAAGAGCATAGGCTTTTGCTGCTTTTTTGTTTGAAAATGAAGTTTGTAGGGTTGAAGGTGAAAAAAAATGGGCATGAGAAAGGGCAAGAAATTCAAGAGCGTTTTCGCTTGGGTTTCATTTTTGCTTTGATTTTTTTTCATTTCCATTTTTTGATGATGTTCGTTGTCATTCTTCTTTCTTTTTTTTCTTTAAATTTGATGGATGTTGTAATTGAACAATGAATTTGGTTGTTGCTTCTCCATCTTCATGTTATAGGAGAGTTTTTTTCGTATTGTTTTGGTTTTTTCTTTAGTTCAAATTTTTAGGAACTCAAAATCTTAGCAATGATTCTTTTAAATCTCCTCCATCAACTCAAAAGCCTGATACAACAACTTTACCAACTTCAACTTCAATTCTCATAGTGTGATTTCTTCAAATGATAAAGGACAAATAATACTTCGAATTCATGCTAAACCTGGAGCAAAGAAAAATGCTATAACTGATTTTGGAACAGAAGAAATTGGAGTTTCAATTGCTGCACCGCCAAGAGATGGAGATGCTACTGAAGAGTTATTATCATTGATGATCCAATTTTTGGGGCTTCAAAAAGCTGTAAGCGTGGATATGATAGAGTTGATGTTGCTTGTTCATACGCTTATTGGCTCAATGTAACTCTTCCAATGACAGCGGGTATAACAACGAGAATAGCTCTAAGATCCAACTTCTTTAAAAAATATGGTATGTCTTTAAAAAATTAATAGATAAAAAAACACTCCTTGAAAGTTTACTAAAAAAATAGAAAAATATTAATTAAGTTTTTAGAAAGACCCATTCCTTCAACAAATTGGCGTGAAGCATTTACAGATGAAGAAAAAAATAAGATTGTTGAAAAAATAAACGAAAATGTTTTGAAACAAAATGGCAAAAGTTTGAGCAATGGATCGTTAATGCGTATTTCACCTTTAGCTATTGCTTTTAGAAATATGAATGATTCTGAGTTAGTTTTCAAATAAAAATGGTTTTGTTGCCCAGATCATAAACTTAAATTTCAGATTGAGAGATTTAGCAAAACTTGATGCTTCAATTACACATTGTCATCCAGTGGCATTGGATGCAGCTGCAACCTATGTTATTGCTTTTGCTGCATTGCTAAAAGGAGCCAATAAAGAAGTAAAGTTTTATTTAGAAACGGCTTTAATAAAGTTAATTAATTCTAGGAAGCATATAACAAAGCATTTGAATCAGCTGAAACTGATATGGTTCGAGAATTTATGAAAGATGCCAAAACTCATGCCATTCCAGTTAAACTATATCAAGAAGATTTTTCTCAACCTTTTGTCACATGCGGCGGAGATGACAAATTTATGGGTTATTTGGGTGTAAAAACTTACTCAAACCAAAAATATTTCTAATGCCTTCTTTCAACTTTTAGATTGCACTTCAAAGCGCTTTTCATGAACTTTTACATGCTGAAAGTTTTGCTACCGGATTAGAAAATGTTATATCTCGCGGTGGTGATGCCGATACCAATAGCTGTATTGTTGGAGCGTTGCTAGGTGCAAGATTTGGTGAAAGTTCCATTCCAACTGAATGGATTGAAACTGTTCGAAGGGCTTCACCATGTTTATTTTGTGAAAGCAATGGAAGAGAATCAATTGACATGAGTTTTTTATCAATCAAAGATATGGATACTTTGGTTCCAGAATTAGCAAAAATCAGTTAATTGTGAATCGTTAAATTCGATTTAAAATTTGAAATTAATACGACTCCTTAAATTTTAAATCACAATTTTTAAAGTTGTTTATATTGTTATTACCACCATTACATAAGAATCATTTTTTATAAAGTATGAAGAAAAAACCGCTCATCCAAAAAAAATCACCAAACATAAACCAGTAAGAAAATAATTGAACTTTGTGTTAGACCTTTGTAAAACAAACACATACTCGAAACCATTGCGCACATAAATTTTTACTTTCTATTTTATGTCAATCACTTTTTTGTTTTGTTTTGCAAATTCATATTAATTTTGATCAAACTTGTCAATTCTCACACTTTCTCGTTAAAGAAAGAGGCCAATTGATAAGAGAAAGAGAGGAAGATCGATATGACACAAACACAAACATGCATAATTCGATCAAGTCTAAAAAGTTGTATAAAAATGAAACCCAAATATTGCCTTTTTCTCATTCATGTTTTTTGATCACTTTGGGTAGCAGCGAACTTTAATTAAAGAAAAATGAAATTAGTTATATTAATAATTTTTATTTTAAATATTTTATTATTTGTTAATGCCGCAAAATTATTAGTATTTAGTTTTAGTGGAAGTAAAAGTCATATGATTTCACAAGGAAGGGTTGCAGATGCGTTAGTTTTAGATGGACATGATGTTGTAAGTTTTTTTTTCTTTAATGCGAACTTTCTATTTTGGTAAATCTCTTATCCACTCTCAATTTTTTTAGACTTTTCTCAGTGTGGATGCAGTAATTCCAACCAAAGATTTCCAAACTACTAAATTTGCAAAAGAAATAATAATTGGAAGAATTCCAGAAGAAAGAAAAAAATTTTGGCAACAAAGTAAAGCTTCTTACATGGAAGCTCTTTTTAAAGATCCTGGCTTATTTGATTCATATACTTCGATATCTCCTTTCGTCCAATCTATTGATATGATTATGGAAGGTAAGTGTGAGGAGGAGGTTTCAAAGGATTAACAACAACTCAATAATTTCTTTTATTTTTAGTTGCACTAACCGAAGATAAAGAAACCATAGAAAAATTAAAAGCTGAAAAATTTGATGCCATTTTTGTTGAACAATTATTTCCACATGGTAATGCCCTCGGACATTTACTTGGAATCAAAATTCAATTCATTATTCACAGTTGTCCATTGATGGAGCATTTCACTTCACTTTTTGGTATTCCTAATCCCACTGGATGGGTTCCATCGATTGGGAGTTTATCAATATCAGATAAAATGACATTCTTTGATCGAGCTCGAAATGAATTGGAACATCATCTTTTGAATGCAGGATATTCGCAATTATTCCATGGTGCCACAAATCTTTTTCGTAAAATTTATGGTTCATCATTTCCTGATGTTAGAGATATTTTAAAAGAAAATGCTCCATTAATTTTTGTTTCGGTTAATGAATTCATTGAATTTCCTCGTCCCATTTTCCATAACATCATTTATTTTGGTGGACTTGGAATGAATGGAGTTAAAAATGAATCATTACAAGAGCCATTTGAGAATGAAATGACCAAAGGAAAAAATGGAGTAATTTTCTTTTCACTTGGTTCAAACGTGGATTCAACAAATCTTCCACAAATTGTAAAGAAAAATCTTATCGATGCCTTCGCAGATTTTCATGATTATCATTTCATCGTAAAATTAGAAGCTACCGATGCAGTTGGAATTGAATATGCTAAAACTAAATCAAATATTTATGTAACTCATTGGGCTCCACAATCCATTCTTTTGCAACATCCTCGATTGAAGCTTTTTTTCACTCATGGCGGTTATAATAGTTTATTGGAGGTTGCTCTTTCGGGTAAACCCGTACTTCTCATGCCAATGATGTATGATCAAACAAGAAATGGACAAATTGTGGAAAGAAATGGCTGGGGAAAAGTTTTAAATAAAATGGAATTATTGAATGGAAAAAATGAACTTGTTCATACTTTGAAGGAAATTTTAACTAATACAAAGTAAGTTTAAGCAACAACAACAAAAAACAATTCGCGGCTGAAATCCTAGTAATAATAAGCTCTAAAAATAAGATAAAGAAAAATAAAGAGCAGCGAAAATTAAAACTCATTTCTTAATTCTTATTCATTGATTTTCAGATACCTAAATGGCGCTCAAAGAATCAAGCATTTACTTGAAACTAAACCATTTAGCGCACACGAAATTTTTGTTAAAAATGTTCAATTTGTTCTTGATAATGGTGGAAAATTACCCGAATTAAAACCAGCTTCAATGAATATGAATTTAATAACCCAAAATAATCTCGATGTTTATGCATTTATTTTTGCTATTTTAGCATTATTAGTTGCTTTTATTTTCACTTTTGTAGCCTATTGTATTAGATTAAAAACTTCTTTTGTTTCGATTAATCCTCCGCCAAATGTGAAAAAAATAAATTAGGCTTATTTGGAATAAAAAACAACAAAAAAGGTTGAACAAAAAAAATTCTTTTTCTTTTCTTTTGAATTAAAAATGTGAGTGGTCGCCGGGTGCTGTGGCGAGCACTTGTAAACGCCAAGTTTGCGCTCGGGCTTCAACTACGAATAAAGAGTTAAGAGAAATTCTCTGAATTTCTACCAGTGTTTGGGGTTCACTGTAACTTCTTCCTTAATGGAATTAGAAACGTATCCCCTTATTCGTAGTTGTAAACTATGAGGTTGCTGCAAACCTACAGCTGGTGTTAATCCTGAGTACCTTAATAGAATCAGGAAACACTGGAAAAACTCTATCTTCGGGTACGGTTTTCTTAGACTAAGCAGCCGGTCATTAAGTTGACCGAGGACTTTTTGCTAAAAAAAAATCATTTTATTCTCATTTTTTACCATATTCGGCATCAGATAGCATCAGCCAACCCATTGCTGACATAGGTGGTTGGAAACATTATAAATCGTTAAATCCACACTAAATTACCCTATTTTGAAAATTTCATACGTATAAAACCTTCAAAATGGCAGGGTTTCTCATTAGGCATTTCGTACTCCTCCCTAATAAAATGGGTTTAAAACTATACAGCCTCCAGCCAAATCAATACAACCAATAAAAGTAAGACAAAAATAAAAAACAAAGAAATTTATTAAAAGATAAATTAACAAGAATGGAACAAAATCAAAAAATAAACGATGAGATACAATTCCCAAAGATCCTTTACAATACTTCAAAATCATCATCAAGCCGACGACGCTTGGCTGAAATCATATCACTGTCATCGTCGGAAGAGGAGCTTAAAGCGAGTTGTTCCTTTGAAAATTTACCAGCTTCACTCATGTTTGATACAACAAGATTTGCAAAATTATCACGTGCTGCTTCGTCTAAAAGCAAAAAAATGATAAATGTGTTTAATAGTTTTACAAAAAGCTTACCATCGTCGGTGTCCGAATCGCTATCAGCACCAGCAGCAACTTGAGATGGCATTTCATCATCGTCTTCGTTGTCATCAAAACTTAAATCAAAATCATCCTTGATATCGCCATACATATCATCATCTAAAATATTGCATTTTAAGCTTAGAAGATTTTACAAAAAATATTTACCTGATCCAGCCCTTGTTTTTTCATCATCAACATCAATGATTTCAGCCATGGATCGATCAGGATCTTCTTTAACAGTATCAAGTTCAGCTAGTTGAGTAGGTGATGGTGCAAGAACAACTGATTTGACATCTTTTTTAAGAATTGAATCCAAAGAAAACTCTTCTTCTTCAATAATTGGAACACCTTCATCTGCTTTCTTCCTTCTAATATTTGCTTCTAATTCAGCAAGTATATCACCTCGTTGACAAATTGAAGCATCGACATAATTCAGAATTTCAATGGCTTTGAGAGTGAAAATATTCTTGACACCATTATAAGTTTCGCTATTGATTTTGATTTGTTCCATATCCCGACGAAATTGACCAACTGTAAGATATTTACGTTCTTTAATGTTCTGTAAAATCATTCCGAAATGCATTGGATTTATAACGATGTCATAATATTTTGGTGCCTAAAACAAAGAAGTTGTATTAAAGAAGCAATATCCTACAGCAAACAATGGCCACAATCACTCATGCACACACCCTTAAAAATTTAATCCTTACCTTTTTAACATCAACCTTTGCATGAAATGCAGCACTTTTGGGAATATTTTTGCAACCATCAATAATTTCTTCCAATAAGTAAGATAATCCAACGACGTCATCTTCATTCAGCAAAGGATTGATTCGTTTTTCAATTTCGATAAGAGTTGATTCATTTTCTTGGATTTTTTGAAGAGCGGCATTAATCACGTTTGTTGCAGATTTTGTAATATCATGATCCTTACCAAAATATTCGTTACAATTCTCAAGTATTAGTACAAAATCTTTTATGAAATCATTTCGAAGTTGATAAGAATTGCTTGTAATTTTTCTGTGAATTCTTTGAAGAGTCATCGGATTCTTGATACTCTTGTTATAATCAGGGAAATCTTTTTCACTTACAGGATACATTAACTCTTCAGAATCAGATAGATTTTTAAGTTCGAGAAAAATTCCTTCAAGCGCAGTTGCCATAGTAACTTTAGGATCAGCTCTTCGTCGAGGAATAGATTTATGAGATTTAGCAAGATGATCGACATCATTCACGGCTGATCTTCTTCGAATTATTCCAGCCATAGATTTTTTCGATTTCAACGTTCGTCCTTCATCATCCGAGTCATCGTCTCCATCATTATCCGCATCACCAGTTAAGAAAGAAGTTCGGAGATCACCAGTGCCTTCTTGATTCTTTATAGCTTTGATGGCATTTTTTGGCATTTTTCTTTTCAATTCAGTTCGATATTTACCATATTCTGGACAATTCCTATTTGATTTCGCATGACCTTGTTCACCACAAGCTGAGCAATAGATTTTTAGATCCTTTTTTGGTTTTGGTAGTGCTTTATTCCGGATAAACCTTTCATTTTTTGTCGTACGGATTTTTACATAAGCTTCAGTAAGTTGGAGATTTGAAATAATTTCAGAGTGAACCTAAAATTTTTGATATCCAATAAAAGCTTGCATGAAACAAACGAAAAAAAACTTACAACTTCATTTGCACCCGCATCCCGAAAAGTTCGAACAATCTTCAACTTTTTCATTTTATTATCACGATTCCAAACTGATTGAAGGGCTTTTCGAGAACTTTCCAAATTTTGTGTAACAACCATTTCATCACTTACAGGAGCATAATTTAACAAAGATTTTGGAAGAGATTCTTTTTCAGCAGATGTTGAAGGGCCAGGAATATTTGGTGGTATAAGAGATGAAGATGGTTTGCTATCTTCACCATGAACCATTCGCATTAAATCATCGAAATCCTTTTGTTCACTTCCGTCACCAACTTTTTTTTTGATACTTTTTTTAGGCAGCGGCTTCTTTGATCGAGATGATAGTGAAGAGTTTTTTCCCAAAGCTTAAAAAAATAGTGTAATCAATTTGTAATA
Source organism: Panagrolaimus kolymaensis (assembly GCA_028622995.1). Taxonomy (NCBI): domain Eukaryota; kingdom Metazoa; phylum Nematoda; class Chromadorea; order Rhabditida; family Panagrolaimidae; genus Panagrolaimus; species Panagrolaimus kolymaensis. Next base: position 2,229,466 of record JAJQJQ010000020.1, read on the forward strand.
ATAAAAAAATCAAAATTACCTGTTGTTACAATTTTTTCTAATCTTGCAACCATTTCTTCATCTTGTTCATCTTCTTCGGCACTTGAACCATCATCCGATGATAAATCAGCAGCATTGGATAAAGTTTTATTTTGGAGATCAAAAATTCTTTGACAATATTGTTTATATTCTTGGTTCATATCAGCATAATTCAATCGTATGTTACCACGAGCAAATCGGGCCAATCCAGATAAATCCGATCGAGCTTTAGCTGCTTGAGTTGAAAGTCTACGAATAACACCAATAATTTCCCATCGACTCATTGCATTGATTTCTTCATCACGAACACCTAATTCCTTACAAACTTCTTTAGCTTTTTTTAATGGCAGCTTTCTAAAATCCGCATTTGTTCCATTGACTAGTCGTTTTTGAACAGGAGGAGCATCTTCTTTTTGTGGTTTTGCTGTTACACGAACATACGAATAGCCTGCACCACAACCAGTTGGATCAGCAATACCACTTTGATCAAGAACACATTTGCCCATTTCAGCAGCTAAAAATGCTCGAGTGGTATTCCATGGCGCACATTTTATATCATCTTCTATTGTAACTTCGTGATCACTATCATTTTCAACACCAGCACAAATATATTTCTTTTCATAACCAGCATCCTTGAGTCTTTGTTCAGCAGCAAGCATAGAATAATTGGCACAGCACATTTCTGGTGTAATCATAGCGAGAACTTCTTCCTTTGATGGTAAACGAAAATCTTTTTTAAGAACCCAGAATTCACCAGCTTTAAGGTTTTTAACAAAAGAACATTTTTCAAGTCTTTCCAGTACAGATGCTTCATCATAATGCGGAAATGCAGCTTTGATATCATCCCTTTTGAGTCTTCGTAATTTTTCTTTTGAAGCCCAAAATAAGCGATAAATAAAAGCAAGTAGAAAATCTCGAACAAACACGGAAGCTTTTTTAGAAATTGGATTTGGAACTTCTTGAAGCGGACATTCTTGTCCAACCACAAAAGGAATGGGACATTTTCGGAGTATCAAGCTAAAAATTATGTTTAGAAAAATTCATGAAACCAAAAACAAAAGATACCTATTTCCACGTTTAATCAACAAATAATCTGTAGTTTTAGGTGTGTGTTGAAAGATTGGAGCACGGAACATATTATTTTCAATTGCTTGAAGATGTTGTCCAGGATGAAGATTACCCAAAAATGGAAAAGTATGAGTATAAGCAGTTTCACCAAATTCCAGTTCCAATTCCATCTCCACGTCTTCCTAAAACAGCATGATTTAATAAAGCCCCACAAAATCGTAAAAGCTTACCATTTTATAATAATTTCGGATTTTGCTTGCCATTCCTGGTTGATTGAGTAGTGGCGGATGTTCTTCACTGTATTCCAAAAGTAAGAGAGTTCCATCTTTTGCAGATAAATCAGAAATAACACGAACAGGAAAAACATCAAGACCAGCTTCAGAAATTTTTTTCTTTTCACGAATTTCTGCCATATCAATCATATGTTGTTTGAGACTTTGAATATCAGTAAAACCACACGTATCAATAGGCAATGAAAGAAGGATACGCTTTTGCATAGGCATACGATGAAAATATCGCAATCTTGTTGGACCCAAACATGTTGGAAAAAATGCACGATGAATGTTTTGAGCTGGAATCGAATGTTGGATAACAGAACCACCAGAAAATACAATATTTTGTTTGGTTGTTTTGGGCGCATAATAATCGTCGTTTGATAGATTAAAAGGATCGCGATCAGCTATTTGTGCCATCGTATTTTCCCATTGCTCTTGTTCTTCTTGTTTTCGTCGCTGTTGAACTTGACCAAGTATGAGTTTTGATTTCTTTGTAAAGTGATAATCATTTCTATCAAACGAACGAGAATCTTCACTGCTATCGATATCATCTAGTGGAATATCATCAGGAAATCCAAAAATTTTAGGATCATCTTCGAAATCAAAAGTAACGACTTTAGGCTCCGGTGGCTTTGTAAGTTCAGTTGGATCCCAAATGATATCATCCTCCCAAGTAGTGTGTTCCAGCTCATAATTTTCTGCAGGAAACATTGAATGATTAGCATCGAAACCACCGTTGCCTATTTCTAAAATGGTTTTATTTTACTAAAGATAAAAAAGCAAGAAAATTACAAACCTTCATCGTTGATTGCTTCGGCTTTAAACCAATCTTTGGGTGGATATTTATTGTACAGTTTTACAAAACTATGATAAGTTCGAGCATTTTTCATGGGAATAAACCCTGAATAAGGCAATTTTCCAGTTGAGTAATCATTCAAAAACTAAAAAAATATATTTTTAGGTATCAATATTTAAAAGTGTAAGCTAACGGATTCACGAGCTGCTTCAATATCAAAGAAAATATCATCTTCCCATCGAGACAAGGTTACAGGTAAAAATGAACTATCAGGTAAATTTTCTCCAGGTTGATATGAGTCTTCATCATCTGATGCAGCAGTGAATGAGCTTCTATTATGAGTTTTGTTCTTCAGTTTTTTTAAACCATAATCAAAATTTTTAGGATTAGAAGGAACATTCATCCGATCATACCAAATTTGTGATGGTCCAAATCTCCAAGCAGGTGGTTTACCTTTATCATCAATTTGAATGCTAACGAGTTTCATCTGAAATGTGACGATGAAGTAAGTACAATATTAAAACAGTTGATACAAACTTACAGTAGCTTCATCGTATAAATTTTGTGGAGATGGCGGCGGTAAGAGTTTTGGTTCAAATGGTTTTCCAACACCATTTCTGAGATCTTCTTGAATTTTAGCATGTATTTCTTCTGAGTTATGAACATATGGTTTTGAAGAACAATAATGATCAGTTTGACGAATAGAAGAAGCACCAAGAAGACGAGAAAAACGAAGAATTTTGTTTGGATGAAAATCAGGATAAATTTTCCTAAAATGTATATATTTTATTTTGAACAGAACTTAAGATACATATAAATTTTTTCCATACAATAAAAATAAAATTGAACTAACGGTTTAATTATGGCGAAACTTTTGTTCTCCTGTATTTTCTAATTTCCATGCTTTTGTTAAACTCAAATTAAGGGTCTTAAAAAAACATCAAAGATCAATGTCTTCGATTTCGGTATTAATAATACCGGCAAAAGGTGCATCATCAAGTAAGGATGGTGAAATAAAATTATATTCTTTTTCATCCTTGTTTTTATCTCCCAAAATAAGCTCTACTATATCATCACTAAGTCTGTATCTTTCTCGTATTCATATTCATCTTCTGAAATACAAAAATTTATCTTCTAAATTATGCAAAATCGTCGATGATTACGATCTGCTTTCGTTTGTTCCATTGAATGTGAAATCTACGGGAAAAATTGTGAAACTTTTAAAGTTAGCTGATACTGCCAATGGTTTCGAATTAACTGAAGCAAAGGATTTGCGTTGTGTTATTGTTAAACAATAGTTTATTTTACATTGTTATGTTAAATTTGAATTTTTTTTTTAAATTGTGATTTACTAGTTAGTTTAAAACGCTTGTTCGACGAAGTAAAAGTGGTGAGGTTTAGGTTTAAATCAGATCTTCAATAAATCAAACGCTTCACGTAATTGATTATCTCAAAAAACCAAAAAACAATTGCATGCAACTAGAAGGTATTAAAAAATGGAATTTGATGGAACTTAAAGCTGCTAGTAGCGCGCTTAACTAACTACAAGATTACACAAAAAAACAAATTTAAAAAGCTCAACATGTTAAAGTAAATTTACCTAATATCAATATTTTCAATTACTTGATTCACTGAACCAGCCAAAGGAGGAGCATCATCACGTAACGATGGCGGAACAAGCACAGATTCTGACATGATTTCATCTTCATCGACGTTTTCCATTTTATTTATTAATCCAAAAGCGTTCATATCTAAAAAAACCAAAAGTTATATTTGTTACTGAAGATATAAAAGTAAAAATGGCCACGCAAGATTCAATTTAAAAAATGTGATAGTTTGCTTTCATTGCTAAAAAAAATTAATGTAAACGATGTAGCTGATTTTTTTCTTCTGGCTTTGCCTTCAATCTTTGTTTGATACTTCAAATATTTTTTTCTTTTGCAAAGTTTTACAGTAAAAACAAAAAAAGCGGAGGATCCTAACATGTAAGGGAAGATCGTGTCAAGATGCAGCGGTTTTCAATCCTTTCTTGATTTTTGTTTTGTTCGAGTGAAGTTGTTTAGTAGCCAAATATGGCAATTATATGTTTAGTTTTTGTGCATGCAGAAGCATAATTCATGTTTTTTTTTATAAATAAATTTTATGATAACTAAATTCTGGCAAAAAACAAAAAATACATTTAATTTTTCAAAGTATGTAAAGGACAATCCATCCATATTCTCTTGATTTAAGATGAATCTGGTAATGGTTCAATGGAAAAATGATTTGGAACGATAATATTTTGAAGTTCGGGAATATGGCTTGGATTAGGAAGAAAATCGAATATATGATCGATTTTTTCTATGGCCTCTGTATCACGTTCGCTTATATGTTTTTGTTTTTCCAAGTGTTTTTCATGAACATTATTTGTTCCTGAATGAGCTGGAATATGGTTGCTACTTTTTTGGGGTTTTACTGTTCGAGATAGTTGATGAGACGAAGATGAATCAGAAGTGCTTCGACTGCTATTAAGGCACTTGGGAGGAGGAGGAGATGGAGGGCGATTTTTAAGATAATGTTCATAAGTTTGGTCATGTTTAATTATTCCAGGAGAAATTTGAGTCTAAAAATAATAATTAATTTTGTTCGATAAAGGTTAATTTTCCAAAAATTAAAAAAAGGTTTACATTTCGAATAACTTTAAATTCACCAATATAATTCCAATAAATATTTTGATAAGGTTGATATGGATGAATAAAGAATTTTATAGTACCAGAAATTCTTACATTTTTTACATTCCCTAAATTTGTTTTATTATTATGTATAAGGAAAAAATAAGGCAAAAAAATACCTAATAAATGTTGAAATTCCGATGGAAACATTATCGGTCCCATTTTTTCAACATCAAGTTCAAGAAATTTATCATTTCCTCGCAATTTCCAATTAAGAATTAACCGATCTGGATGATTTAACTGTAAATAATTAAATTTAGGATTAAAATGTTGATGAAATAGCCACACAAAAAGAAGTAAAAGTTGTTGTTAAAAATAGCCGTAAACTGACATATTAGTTTTTTAAACCTAATAATAAATTTAAATATTGCCTTTGCTCATACAAAATTTTGGCCTACAAAATTCCAAATACATAACTAACTTACATAAATTTCACCATTGAGAACATTAGCTTTAAAATTACATTTTTCAATGTTTGTAAGAAAATATTTTAGCGATGGAATGCCTTCTCGAGATTCACCATAAATCATTTCTCCAACATTTCCAATGAAAACAAGTCCAATAGCAACCTCACAAAATTTTTCCCTAAAAAAATTACATAACTTATAATCTTTAATTCCTCGAAGCCTTCTAAAAATATTTTTTACTTATTATCTTCGCAATGAATAATTCCAAAAGTTTTAGCAGCATCATTAAAAACGATTGCAACATAATTAAATTTTTCAATAACCATATATCGAGTTTTAGATTTTTCTGTAATATTTTCATAAAGTTTTTTACAAATTCGAAGATGCTTCCATCGAGTTTCAATAATATTTTGAAGATCTTTATCCGGTAATTGTCCCGCATCTTCATCATATTCACTTGAATCTTCTTCTTCCTTTTCATCGTCTGCTTCATTTTCATTTACTATGATTGAATTTTTTTCTTCCTCTTTTTCTTTATTTTCTTCGGCTGAACTTTCGCTTTCTCCTTTTTTTATTACTACTGGGTTGGACTCATTTTCATGATCATCAATGGCGGCTAAAGTTTCATTAGTTTCAAATTCAATATTTTTTCCTTGAAAATGTAAACTTTCTTCGCTTAAATATAAATTTTGTTCAGAAATATTATTCATCGATTCTGAGGATTCATCATCATCATCACTTTCTTCACCTGATGATTGATCTAAAATTAATTAATATTTTTACTCTTTAAACATTTTAGTAAGCAAGCAAACTATCAAACTCTAGCTTTGGAGTATTGTAATAAATAAAAGTGACTTTTTGATAAAGTTTTTTTTAATGATTTGAAATAATATATAGAGCTTATAATTTTTATATTTTAGTGCAAAAACTAACTTTTGTCGTTTTCAGCCATTCTTCGATTTTTTGCAACAGCAGAACCACTGCTCACATTTTCATTATCGCTATCATCATCAGGAACGATGGTTTCATAAATATTCCAAATTTTATCTTGTGAAACTTTTTTACCTTCATCAAAATTTTTTGATATTGTTGTTGCTAAATTTAAAAAAAACTATTACAAAGATAAATGTTTGAAAAGCTTCTTACGTTTTTTATTATATAAAAGTGCCGAAGGATCGCTATATGAATCAGGTGATGAAGAATATGATTGATTAGATGGGCAAGAACTTTCATAATCTTCTGGATTTTGATTAATGCATAAATCATTGATAGGGGAAGAAGAAGCAATTGGAGAAGCAGGTAAGCTTCTATCGTCATCATTTGGTTGGGATAAACAAAAATCAATATTGTATCGATTCTTTGATGCTTGAGGTGATGGAGTTTTAAACAAAGTATTATTATCATTACGACTTTCTTCAACATCAGGGGAGTTGAAACTATCATCATCATTATTTTCTTCATCATCAGTATAAATAGGAGACTCTCGATGTTTTTTGATAGGAGAAGATGCTGGAGGCGGAGGAATACTAACATTTTCTTTAATTTCATTTTTAGGTGCAGCAATTTGTTTAACAACACCTTGAGCAACAACAACAACTGCATTCTTTACTTTTGATGATTCAGAAGGTTTTTTAAATCGAGGATCCCAAGGCGGAAAAGTTAAATCTTCACTATCTTCTTCTCCATCTTCACTATCAGGTGAATTTTTGGATTCTTGTGGCATTTCTAAAGCAACCGATGATGATGATGCACCACCAGGAATTAAAGTGGAAGCTGGACCATCTTTATTATCTGGAAAGCTTTCATACACTTCTTTACCAGCAATTGATGGTGGAGTAGGATATGGCAAGATAGGCGATGCATCATCATATTCACTATCAGATGGGCTTTCATATTCTAGAGCAACATTTGCAGCGACTGATGATGGTGTATCTTCTTCATCAACCACCAAAGATGGTGGAGGTGCTGGCACAGATATCAAATTTATCGGTGGTAAAGGTCCCGAATTGTGAGAAAATAACTAAAAAAAAGTTTTTGATTAGAAAAAAAGCAAATAAAAGGAAAGAAGAAGAAAGCTTACAATATGATCAATGTAAATATTTTCAGAACCAGAATTTTCAAAAAGTTCAATTCTTAAAATGGCTGTAACTTCTTCACCATCTTTATATTCGGAGATTATATTAGAAGTATCAATTTCACCAAAAGGTTCGATTGCTGTCATTCCAATTATGAATTTGACGATGAACTGAAAGTTTAATGAAAAAAAATTAAAAATCACTGTTTTGATTAAATCGTAAAAAAAGTGAAGAGACAAAATAATGAATCAACTTTAATGATTCACAAGAGAATAGTTGTATAATCCACTTTTAATTTCCCAAAAAAAATTAACTACTAACCTCAACTCCACCATCTTGAATATAAGTTTTATATAATGGATAAATTTCTGATTCAATATCAAAGCAATCTGTAGATGGATTTAATTTTCCAATCACCCATGTACCCGTTGTAAAGTATCTTGTTGCTTGTGAAATTGGATACAAAATATTTAATTGAAGAAAAAGGACATAACGTGAATCAGAATTATCTGTATCTTCATTAATAACGATTCCAATATCTTTCATTTTTAATAAAGAAAATAAAATAATTTATAAATCAAATAAAGGCGCTACTTAAAAATCCAAATAGTAAATAACAAAGCGACCAAAAGAAAGAAAAAACAATCACAAATTTGTTTTTATTTGATTCATGCGAAAAGAATTTTGGCTGAAAGCAAACTACAAAAAATGAAAATGCACTGAAAATTGCAAGCAAGAAGAGCGCTCTTTTTTTCACTAAGCCTTTTTCACAATTTAGGAACCTAAATTTGAGCTTTAATTTAATTGATGGCTCGAAGATAACTGTTTTTTCGTTGTTGCAAAACTTCCAAAATTAATCGAACTCCTCAAACAATAAAATGCAAAAAACAAAGCAAAGAAATAATTTCAAAGTTTTTTATTCATAAAAAAGTACAGACAAAATGCAAATAATAATAAAACAGATAATCAAACAGGTTACAAATAATAAAAGTAAATGAATAACAATGAAACAGTTAAATAATAAAATTATAATCCCAATAATGGAATTAGCAAATACGTTGGGTAATTTTCTTTTGTTTAGCATCATAGGTGAAGTTGTTTCCAGTGAAGAAGCGAGAACGATAAAATGTTGTTAAATTTTGAATATTGAGTTGACGAGCTTTAGATTTGAGATCCTCTTCAGAAATTGTAACAGCTTCGATTTCTTCACCAGCTTTATTACGAGATTGTTCATATTTAAGTTGATCAAGAGCAAGTTGTTTGAGATAGTAAAGTAATAATTCAGAATTATCCTTTTTGAATGCAAGTTGGCGAGAGAAAGCCTAAAAAAAATGAAAAAAATTATTGTTGGAGTAAAAAATAAAACATACTTTGCGCATTTGTTTCATGATTGATGCTTTTTGTGTTTGGATAAAGCATTCAAGAGCAATTCGAATAGCAGCATTGACATCCTCATCATTAACTTGAGATCGAAGATGCATCTTGGCATGAGCTTCAGACATACGAATCATAGATTCAACATGACGAACGGTAACTGCAATGGATCCAGTAGCCTAAAAAAAATAAAGTGTATGAGAAGAAAATTTTGAAACAAAATTACATACCTTTGATTCTTTACGCAATTCAGAATAAACATTTTCAAATCTTTCAAGACAGCGAGCATTATCAAGTTTAGGATGGATCTTGTCACGAGCATACATAAGATACTTTCGTAATAACTTTTGAGGAATTAATTTGACATTGGTTGTTGGGCAATTTTCTTGGAACACAACATCATTCTTTGCTTCTTCTGTTTGACCCTCAATTTCATTACTTGGATGCATTTTGCGGTGATTATTGATAACGAAATCAGCCAAATGTTCATCTTCTACAGGATCAACTTGATCACGAATGACGCAGAGAATATCGAAACGAGAGAGGATAGGTTCAGTAAGATCAACATTTTCAGCGAAAGTTCTTGAAGAATCATATCGGCCACCAATAGGGTTAGCAGCAGCGATAACAGTACAACGAGCTCGAAGTGAAGTAACAATACCAGCTTTGGAAATTGAAATGGATTGTTGTTCCATAGCTTCATGGATTGATGTTCGGTCTTGATCATTCATTTTATCAAATTCGTCGATAAGACATACACCTTTATCAGCTAAAACCATTGCACCAGCTTCTAATGTCCATTCATGGGTTACAGGATGACGTTGAACATAAGCAGTTAAACCAACAGCTGAAGCACCTTGACCAGTAGTGAGGATAGCACGAGGAGCAATATGAACAACATAGCGTAGAAATTGAGACTTTGCAGTACCCGGGTCGCCGCAAAGGAGTATCAAAAATTTAAACGATTAATATAAAAGAGTTTAATTTAAAAAAAAAGTAACATACATTGATATCACCACGAATTGCATGCTTTTCGTTAGGATTCTTCTGTTCACCACGGAAGAGTGCAAGAGCAATAGCTTGTTTAACATCTTGATGGCCATAAATTGTTGGAGCAATGGAAGCAAAGATCCTTTTAGCAATTTCAGGATCCTTTGAAAGTTCTTTGATTGCAGTAATATCTTCATCAGTTAAAGCATCAGTTTCAATTTGGTCCTTTGTTCGGATGTAATTTGCATGGATGACAGCCGCAAAAACCGGAAAACCTTGACGAGAATTGAGAGACGAATCATAGTTGTTAGTATAAACTCCAGTAACTTCCTAAAATTAATGATAATCAGAGCATAAAAAGTTGCAAATCAAACTAACGATTTCATCACCAGGTTTACAGATATCACACAAATCACCAGTAAGGATGACATCTTTGGATCTTGGTAATCGACCAGCTTCAACAAGATTAGGAGATTCTTGGATGGTAATTCTTTGATAATTTTGATAAACCGTTTCTTCAACGTTTAACTCAAATGGACCACGAGATTGACATGACGCACAGCTTGATGGCTTAACTTCATCTTCAGAACCTTGAGTAATTGGACCAATAACATAACCACAAGCAAGACAATTGTATTTGACAAGAGCTAAACGAGGTAAAATTCCAGATGTTACAGTTACAACTCCACTAGTAGTAATAAGCATATTGAGATGAATATGACGAAGCATTCGAATGTCTTCATAAGTAGGTAGACCAGCAATACGAGCATGAATGGTTGCACAAATTCGTTTATAATGTGGATACATGGCAGTAACAACATCTGTAGCAGCGAGATCAAAGAGTTCAATAATTCCAAAAGGAGCTTCTGGAAGGAAGAAAGAGATTGAAGGTTCACCATTGGTATCCGCAAGATCATCATAATCAATAATCAATGATTCACGATTCTCAGCTGCCATTTGTTGAATTTGGACGACATATTTGAGTTTATCAGATTTAGGATCTTTGAAATGACGAAGAAACCGTTTGAAACGACGAACAATTTCACGTGCAACTGCTTCATCATTAACATGATCACGAACCGTTCGACCGCGCAGATTTTCGAGAATATCCAAAGGAATATCTTCTTCCATTTCTTCTTCTTCAATAAATTCAAGACGTCTTCGCAAGCGATTGCGGCGAAGTCGATGGTTATCAGATTGTGATTGAGATGCATCACCAGCGTCATAAAAGAGCTAAAAACAACGATTTAAAAAAATAGTTAGAAGAGAAATCGAAACTTACATGTCGATCACCAATATTTGTAGCGTCTCGTTCTGCCATTTCGAGTTCAGCCGCACGTCGAGCACCAAAAGAAATTACACTTGCGTCATCATCATCGATCCCAGATTGTGACATAACATCTAATTCAGGTTGTGGACGATAGTCTCTGAAATTTTATTGGATAAAATTAGAAGAAAATATAAAACTCCTACCTTTCCATATCATCATCAAAGAGATCTTCTCCAACATCATCTTCTTCAGGATCAATTTCATCTGCTTCATCACCAAATAATTCAGCAATAGCATCGTCTCTTGCAGCATTATCATATCCACCATTGTTAATGGAAGATGCTTGAGTAGCTGGAACACTTTCAGCTACCGATGCAGCAGCATCATCACCATCATCATCGAGAACATCTCTTTGACGACGAGGTGCTCCACCACGACGATTTGAATTTTGTGACATATTTATTGATGCTAAAAATAAAGCAGATTTTTAATTGCAAAAGTGTAATAATGAATTAAAGAATAAACACGAAAAGAAGAGGACGTTGAATTTGAAGAAAAAAAACATTTGAAAAAAATTGAACTCTCTTTTACGCGCGCCAATATTTCCCGCGCGTTTCTTTCAATTCAAAAAAATAAATCGAAGTTTTATGGCAAACAATGACCAAAAAATGGTCGACGGATCCATTGAGAAAGATCTGAAAGTTGTTTGTATGTTAAAAAAGCAATCAAAGTTTTCAACGAAATAAATTAAGCGAGCGGAGTTTAAAAAAAAATAGCGGTAAACAATAAAAAAAGGAGTAATAAAAAGCGGGTGAAGGAAGGAAAAAAAGAGAGGAACGTCAATGAATGATGATGACTGTTTGCTGTGGTACAGCATTCAGCATGTGTTACAGTCGTTGTGGGAACACTAACAATGGAATTAAAAAAATAAACATATCGTTTACTTTATGGGCTTTTAGGTTTGATTTGATAATTTTTTGGTAAACTTTGTATTTTTATTTGTCGAAGAGAATTTCGTGAATAAATTTAAGCAGCAAAAAATAAAGGAAGATGTGCATGACAAATAACAATATTTAGCTTATGTTGTTATCATCTAAAACAACCAATTTTCGAAGTGAAAATTAGACCATTTACCAAAAAAAAGAGTAGGCTGATTGAGAAACTTCAAGTTGATAAGTATATATTGATTGAGCACCATCACAAAATTCCGAAGCCACTCCTACTATACTAATTATTATTGTTCCATTAGGTTTTAAACTTTCTTATTTACCCTTTTTACTATTCATTCCTTGTTTATTTCAAAAATGCTTTCAATACAATTTTAAACAAGATTATTTTTTTGTTTTACTAAGAAGCAAAACATTCCAAAAATTATTTTGTACAGCTCTTAGTTGCTGTTTTGATTAAATTAATCAAAACAGCTTAAGCTCCTTCGCCACGTCAAGGCGGCTGTACTTTGAAGGAGAAAAGGGCTTTCGCCCCCACCAGTTAACAGGTGTATCCGAAGGCAACAACGCATAAAGCGAAGGTAAGGCAACAACGCATAAAGCGAAGGTAAGGCAACAACACATAAATGTGAAGGTAAGGCAGCAACACATAAATGTGAAGGTAAGGCAACAACGCATAAAGCGAAGGTAAGGCAACAACGCATAAAGCGAAGGTAAGGCAACAACGCATAAAGCGAAGGTAAGGCAACAACACATAAATGTGAAGGTAAGGCAGCAACGCATAAATGCGAAGGTAAGGCAACAACACATAAATGTGAAGGTAAGGCAGCACCAAAAATTTATCCGGTTGCTTGGGCTTAAGTGAAAACCAAAAAAGAAACGCTTAAAGATTCGCTTTTTGCTGCCAGAGAGACAAAGAAAAACCTTTACGCGAACCTTTTTGGCTTGAATTACAAAAAAAATATAAATATTCTAACATAAATTTAGCTTTGACAAAAAACAAAGGCAAACTTTAACTTGGTTGACATAGCTAATGTAAGGTAGCTTATAAAGTGGAAAAACAAGGCGGTAATAATTTATTTTTACTTTATTAACAATTTTTATTACTCAATATTAGAAGAAGAAATATGTGGGAGAAATTGAAAGTTTTAGAAAAAAAATAAAAGAAGCATTTTTATTTCACCATTCTTGATTTTTTGGTGTTAGTAGGAATGTGGAGCATGGTTAAAATTAATCATAAATGATACATTTCGTTTCGAATTAAAACGATCCAAAAAAGACATCCTAGAATTACATTAATTGAAACAGAAACATCGATCAAATCCATTAAATTTTTTTGAAAACTTTTTCCACAGTACAAAGAAAGATTTTTTGAATGCTTTTTTATTCTAACAACGAAAAACTAACGCGAGTTGTTCTATCGTAATTCTAACGTTTTTTGTTTGTTTTCTTTATCATCGATTCCTTCATTTTGCATTTTTCAAAGTCATCGATCGCTTTCTAATAATATTTTCATTTTGCAAATTGAAAAGTGAAATAGATAAAATGTCTTTTAACAACAGGTTGAGCGAATTTGAATATTATAATGAATTTGGTCAAGGAGTAAGCGCTTTTTTTGGTGATTATTAATATAATTTTTTAACATTAATTTTTTAGGAAAAACTTGAAGAACCTGTTTATCGATTTATTCGACCTCGGCGTGCTGTAAATCCTCCAAAAGCTTTTGCATCTGAAAAGGCAGAAATTCGTCCTGATGATCATATTGATCGTGGACCAAGCACCTACTATGACGTTCCTGAGAAAGATATTATGGTTATTGGTGAAAACAAATGGGATATTAGAATTGCTGCAAAGTAAGTTTCTTCCATTTTCTCAAGATTTTGTAGTACGAAAATTATCTACTTTATACTGAAGCGAGTTTCTATTGGTAAAACTTTAGTTTTTTTAGACGTGTTTCTGATTGCTCTGGTTTTTCTCCTCAATTGAAACGGAATCTTCAACGGATGAATATCATTGATTTACGTATTGTTCAACGTTATGCTTTTCCTCTGATGACTGGTAAAGAACGCAAAGATGTTGTTTTTTGTGCTCGGTCTGGTCATGGAAAGTCATGTATGTTCTCTTCCTTTAAAAAAATATAAACATGCTTCATCTTTCAACCTTTTTAGTGGCATACTTGCTTCCAATCATTACAAATTGCGCAATTGCAAATCATGGTTTAAATCCTGATGAAATTCATACAGTTCATAATCCTTCCGTTCTAATCCTGTTGCAAAGAAATGAAGTTGCTTCTCAAATCAAACAAACAATTGAAAAACTTACCACTGGTACCGGTGTAATCCTTGGAACTGCTATCGGATCTGAACCAAGAGCAGACGAAATTCAAAATTATAATCTTAGAGGAGCTGATATTCTTATTGCTACAACTGGTCGACTTTTGGATTATCTTAATGTTGAAACTCCATTTGTAAGTTTCCAATATTTTCTTGTTGCTTTAACATTCATTTTTTGTTTTTAGCTTTTTCTTAAAACTGTCCATACCGTGATCTTTGATGATGCTGAATGGTTTATGAGCGATGATGAATGGATTCATGGTATCAGTATCCTCAAAGAATTTTTAAGTGAAAACTATCACACATTTTGTTTCTGTTCAACTTTGGATGAAAATTCATTGGAAAATCTTGGAAGCTTTGTTAAACCCGACCACTTGCTTATTGATATTGCTGCTCGTAACACTGTTGAAAAGGGCATCAAACAATGTTTTATGGATATAAAGAAAAAGGAACGAACGGCTAAACTCATTAAGTTACTTTTATCCAGAGTGGAAAACAGTAAGTTTGTTTTTAATTTAGGCTATTCTTTTATTGTACGCTTGTTTTTAGATCGTTATCCAAAAACTATTATTTTTACCAATTGCCGTGAAGTTTCTGGAGTTCTTGCAAGTCGATTAATGCATGATCACGCTCTTCCACACACGTTAAAGAAACATGTTGCTGCTTTCAATAGTGCTATTAGTCCTAAAAATCGCCAAGTTCTTCTTGATGCTTTTACAGCACCACCTCATACTTATCGTGACAATGCTGGTGAAACCAACGAAATTGATATCCTTGTCGCTTCTGATATTGCTGCTGCTGGTATTGATTTTAAGAATGTTAAAATTGTATGTGCATATCTCCTTTTGTTAATGTTTTGTTAATTACTCTTTTTTAGGTAATCAACTTTGAATTTCCTATCAATTTATGTGCTTATGCTACAAGAATTGGACGAACTGGTCGTGAATACGATGAAGAAAACCCTTACCGTGGTGAAGCATTTACTTTTGTTGATTCAACAATTATTCGAAATAATCCTGCACGACACGAAAAAAATATGATTGAAGTTCTTATTGTAAATAATTTTTTTATAACCAATCTTAGTTTTTCCTTTTTTGTTTTAGGCTGCTTCGAAAGCTGGTGCTGATATACCTCAAAGCCTTGGATGGCTTATCAATCGAACTTTGTATTAATTCTTTATTTGTTTTTGAAAAACTTTTTTATTGTTTTACATTAGACTTCTTTTGTTGTTTTTTCTTTGTAAAAATATTATAAACGATTTTTATATCTCTCTGTATGTTGTGAAAAGTTTTTATTTTACATGAAATGTTGTTTTACTTTCGTTATTTACACAAAGAAGGTATCAATAACTCAATGTTTGAGTTTCTAAAAAGGCGCCAATTTGGGTTCTAATTTTTTTGAATGTGGGTCTCTCATCCTTGTTTTCATTCCAACATTTTGTTAATAATCTCTTCCATCCTTCTGATATTTCTTCGGGTAATTGCAACCGATTTTCGTTGGATAAAAATTCTAAAATATCATTTCCATCAATATTTCCATATGAAATTTCTCCATGATTAAATACTTCCCAAGCTAAAACTGCAAAAGACCAAACATCAGAGAATTCAGAAAATAATCGATTTTTAAGGGTTTCAGGCGCCATCCATCGAAATGGAAGACGTCGTTGAATTGGGGCTTCATAGGTGAAGGTTTCATTACGAGATGAAGCCAAACCAAAATCAGTTATTTTAGCTTCCAATCTTGAAGTTATAAAATATTTCGAGCTGCTAAATCTTTATATAAAATTTCATAGTTTAAAAAAACATAAGTTGAGATTCATCACATTTGTGAAGTCCAGATATACGGTAGCAGGCATCATCTCTTCAAATTTGGGCGCCAAGCATGCAAGTTGTAATACTTTCGACACGAAGATTCTTCAAAGTGTTTTACATAGGGTGGACCGATCTACCGGTAGATTGAAAAATCGGTAGATCTACCGGTAGATCTACCGGTGGATCTACCGGTAGATCTACTGAAATCTACCGCAAGTCCAAAATTCGAAAAGAAAGGGATTTTGAATCAAGGAATACAAAATTAAGGATATAAGGCTATTTTTGGGCACAAAAATAGGTTTTGCAAACTTTTAAAAAAATTTCAATTTTTCAACAGGGTGGACCAAGCTATTACTTTCCTATCATAAACTCTCCCCTGTTAAAAAAATTCAAAAATTTTCGGAAATAGAGAAAACATCGTTTTTATGCATTTTAGAACCTGCTAATTCATAACTTTCGCTTAAAAAACTCCGAGAACGTCTTTTTTTAAATTTTGGTGGCGCGGTAGATTTCGGTAGATTGGAAAATTTTTTCGGTAGATTTCGGTAGATCTACCGGTAGACACTATAAGGTCACAATGTCTTGACACGAAAATATTTAAATTTTTTAAATAATTTTTACTGTAATTCTTTTTTATAACAATTTTTTAAACTATTTTTGTCAGTTAAACCACATTTTGGAGGTGATAAGGATAACAATGATACCAAAATCATCACCATTTGGTAAGAATTTGGCGAACTTCCAATATCGCATATATCAGTTTTAACTTGTATCGAAGATCAGAATATCTGTAAACCTGAAATTTTTAATCTGTATGGAAAATCAGCTTCCTAACATTCATGTGAACATGGTTGACTCGTTTTTTTCTAAAAAAATCTAAATGCCGTCCTGAATTGTACAATTTAGTTCGAAAAAATAGGTGTTTTTGACCCCATTTTGACGCATTTTTGGTGCTTTCTAGCACCAAATGTTACAATTCAGGACGGCATTTAGATTTTTTTGGAAAAAAACGAGTCAACCATGTTCACATGAATGTTAGGAAGCTGATTTTCCATACAGATTAAAAATTTCAGGTTTACAGATATTCTGATCTTCGATTGAAGATTGAGTTGGTCGGAAGTCTACTAAAATGTTACCAATCGTGATGAAATTTTGTATCAATAGCTTCCTTATAATCTCCCAAATATAAATTTAATAACAGAAATAATTAAAAATGTTATTAATAAAAAGAATTGCTATGAGATCCGAAAAAAATATTTCGTCGGGTCTCAACACGGTCACAAATGAACTTATAGTGGGTAGATCTACCGGTAGAATCTACTGGTAGATCTACCCGGTCCACCCTAGTTTTACACCTTCACACAATTTTTGCTGTAAAAAAAAAAATTCCTTTCTTTTTTGTTGTTGACTGATTTTCTTCATTCTTGCTTTTTATCCAATGTTGTTTGTGTTGTTTTTACGTTTTGCTGTTAAAAATGTTTTGTTGAATCATTGAGAAATTTTTTAAAATCCTTTTTTCGCGTGATTTTGTTTCCTCTTTTTCGTGAAAATATGAAGTTACTTCTAATTTACTTAACTAATAATAAATCTTTTTTTAGTTTCTCACCTTTAACTCTACACGTATTTCAAATTCGCGATGGCAGAAAATCTCAAAATTTCTGAAGACAAACCAACTAAATTTACTCTTGTTTTCAACGATGGAAAGAAGTTTCTCATCACTGAACAATTCTATAAATTGTGTCCATTTATGCAAGATTTAAGTAAAACATTTGTTTCTGACGAACCTGTAGAAGTTCCATTCGAAAACCATGATTCCAAGTGCTTTGAGATTATTTATAATCTTTTCAACCTTATCAAAACTCAAGATCGAAAAGCATATTTTATGGCTTTAAAAAGTGAAAAAGTAAGGTTTTTTTCTTTCTTTTGTCCATTGAATGATGAATCATCTTTTTAGTTTGAAATTGAACCTTCGGCATTATTAAAATCCTTCTTTGATGGTCTCGATGATACTGATCGAGTTGATGCAACAAATTTCTGTGATGGCTATCTTTCCATGGATTTTATCAAACGTTACTTTGTCTTGTATTATGCTCTTCGCGTCAAATCTTCTTCACCAGATGATATTCAAAAATTGGGAATTATGCTAGGATCGCTTGTTTTGGATAAAAGCGATCTCGAACTCCATGAACTTCAAGAAGAAAAATATCTTTGGAAAATATATGGAAAGCTTTTTGAATCTATCATGGATCAAGCTTTTGATGTTTAAAAAATTTGTTAATTTTTCCTTCTTTTATGTAATATTCAAAATTATTTTCGTTTTCTCATTTTCTTACTTTTTTTGCTTGAATAAACAATATATGTAATTTTCGAATTTTTTGAAGACTTTTGTGTATGAATCAACTAAATGAATGTTTGAATTAACAAGGTATTTAAATTTACAATTTTATTCATTCATAGACAAATAATAATAAAAAAAAATACGATTAATTAGAATCAGCGGTGAAACAGCATAAACAAAGACGCAATACCATTTTAGTCATTAATAAAAGCAATTAAGGTTTAGCGCATTGATTTGCCGGATAACTGAAAATAACACTTTGTAATATAATAATTAAAAAAAAGAGTCAAAAACTTACATCACTTCCACTTGTGTAAGGAGAAGGATAGGATGGTGTATGAACTTGAGTGAAAGCTGGTGGAACATTAATATAATTTTCACAAAATACATTAGGAAGTTGATGAATATCAGCCATGGAAACTTGAGATGGAATATAGCGTCCAACACCAGCATTTAGATATGGATTGATTGAACTTGCATTGCTGTATCCGCTTGAATAGTTTCCTGGAGGATTACCATAACCAGCAACATGATGATGATGAAGAGAGTTTAAAGGACAAGCCCCATAAGGAGTCTAAAAATGTTTAAAGTTAGTGTTATGACAATAAAAAATAATAAGCATACGGAATTTGGTGCTAAACCAACAACAGGATAAGTACCAGGTGGAATTTGAGCATTCATACGTGAACGAGCATTACGTGCAGTTAAATCACTAAAGCTTTTAGCTGTAGCAACACCAGATGTTGGACTATTTTCTCCACTTCGACATGTGTGAACTGAGTAAATGTTGGTATCAAAATCACGACTGAAAACATCAGGAAGCTTTTGAACATCAGCAATGAAAGATTTTGAAGGAGCATAACAAGCACCACCAGTATGACGATATGGATTGCATGACTATAAAAATAAACTATAAATTGCATGATATGAAAAAAAAAACAAACATTTGTTTCAAATGGAGAATAATAACTTGGTGGATTAAAATGATTAAAAGCGGGTTCACCAATGTTGCATTTTCCACTGAATGCTTTATTAAGTTGATTGATATCAGCAATAGTTGATTGTGAAGGAGGATGATAATGTCCATGAGCACCGGGAGTACGATTTCGTGAACGAGATCTTGAACGATTACCATAGCCGCCATTTGCAGCTGGATCATTAATGCCGTTGAATCCAAATGGAATACCAGAACTTCCAGGAATCATAGGAAGAGCACCACAATTCCAACATGGGTTATTAAAGCTAAAAAAAATCATTAATAAAAGGGAGAAAATTGTTTTAGAAAACTAACCTTTTCAATGGTGTATTTGCATGAGAACAGAAATCATGATTGAAATGTTTCAACCATTCAGAAAAGCATTCGCAGCCATGGTCATGGTTATCCCAACATGCTAAAAACTATTATGTAATCAGTAACTTCTAAAAAGTAACATACGTTCTTGTAAAGCACCAACAGCAGCTGTTGCATGAGTACCAATTTTACGAGCACAAACACCAGTAGCAGCAGATCGTCCACAAACAGATGGAACACGACTATGAGGAGGTAGAGATGGAGTACCACCACGACGACCTCCGCAAGCAGATGGAACACGACTTCGAGAATGAGAAGGAGGTGGAGCGACTTCACGACGACGTTCACAAGCAGATGTAGCATGAACAAGAGGAGGTGGAGTAACACCACGACGACCACCACCACGAGATGATGATGGAGGTGGAGTAACTATATTACGACGAGAATGACCACGATGTTGTTTATTTGCTTTGCTTGAACGAGAAGAAATATTGTATTCCTTGTTGAAAACATTAGGAAGTTGATCAATATCAGCAATGGAAGAATTTGAACGAGCATGAGTTGCACCAGCATATTGATATGGATTAATTGACTATAAAAAATGTGTAATGATTAACTAAAATAATAAGCAAAACGTACCTTAGACGGAGGAGTTACAATTCCATTAGGTTTACCATATCCACCACCAGCACCCGAATAACCACCATAATAACCAGCCATTTTGCGAACGAAATCAATCAACAAATAATAATACGTTCACGAAATGCTCCAACAGCAATTTCGTACAATGATCAAATTTTGTTTGGCATCATCTTCCTTTTATGCATTTTTGAAGCAGTATCATTGGAAATGATAATAAAAAATTTGCATTTTATAAATTCCAAAATAAGTTTTTTTTTCTAAAATCAGCTAATTTATATCAGGCTTGCATTTTTATGAAAATTTCAATTTTGAACATTATTCCTATGCGCTATTACGGCATTAAATTGCAGAACTAAACTTTCATATTTTGTTGGATCTTTTTGTTTGTTACAAATATAATTCCAAAATGCTACTGAAACATTTTTTTCTTCTCATAAATGTATTTTAATAACTTCTTCGGTTGAGTCAATAATGGATGATGCAACCCAAAATTAAGTAAAATTTAATTTTTAATTTTTATATCTTTGGTAATTTTATGGTTTTCAATTCTGCTTGTTTGTGGTTACAAAAAAAAAACGACGTTTGGTTTTTGGGTTTTGTATTCAACTAAAGGTTTTTTGCGAGATTTTTTGCCGTTCTTTAAAAAAGATTTTTAATGTGTGTTTTTTAAAATACAATCTTTCCCCGACGGTTATAAACATCAAAAGTGTTTTTTAAAAATTGCAAGAAGAAAAAAATGTTGTCTGCTTTTTAGTTTTTTTACAATAAATAATAACAACAAAAAAATATTACGATAACATTGCGAAATTTACAGCATAAAATTTTAGCGTCTCACTAACATGAATTATTAAATTAATTTTTTTTGTTTTGTTTGTAAAAAGTTTGTTACTTTGAATCCACGATAAGAAGCTAGCTATCAAAAAATGAAAACGTGTAACAAGAAATTTTCCATTCACTTTTCCTTTCTAGTAAAACATGTTGTCATTTATTTTTTCCGTGTCAATTTACTTTTTCATTCACAAAAAAATGAAAAGAGAAAATTTGCATAGACATGAATGAAAACGCAGAAAAGTGTTTTGCATTCTCATTTCATGGAAAAGGATGGGTGTTAAGTGGTGGTTTTCTTTTAAGGAAGCATTAAGGACCAAAATAATTGTAGATAGTATTCAGCAAAGGGATGTGATACAGTAAATAAGAGCTATGCTAATTCATTTTTATTTTCTTTGACGGCCGAAGGCCGGCGTAGCTTCTAGTTTTGAATTAAAAGTAATTTGCTAACAAAAATTTAAATAAACACGTCTGAAAAAATTCTTTATTTGTTTTTTATAGCTTTTTTTTACGCTGCAAACTTGTGTGTGTTTTTTGGCAAGTAAAATTCTTATTTTGCTGCTTTTTTTTATATCTTTTGTGACGTTGTTAACCGCAGTTTTTTCCTTTCACATCTTCGTTACCGTGGTTTTTGAACCTCTCATTTTTTTCATGTGTGGTTGTTAAACGTTTTTTAAGCTTTTCTTTTTTCCCTTTTCCTTTCTTTCATTCGAGTCTCTCTATTTTCTAAACTATTTTTTTGCTTGCTTTTTATGTACTGCGCTTTTCCGCAATACTCATTCATAACAGGCTTGCTTGCGTTTTGCCTTCTGCTTTCTTTCTTTCTTTATGTAATGCTATTTTTGCTCCCTTTCACTCATTTGTTTTTTTTTTTTTGCGGTCCATTTTTTACCGGAATGGATTTTTCTCATTTGCAACTGCAGTTGTTACGAGAAAAGGGGTTTCCCCGATTAGAAAAAATATGCTTGTCATCGTTTTTTCTAAATTTTTCTCAGACATTTTGAAGGGAGACGACAGAAAGCACCGCCCTTTTTGAAAGGGAAACCCCTTTTCTGCTTATTGTTGCACAAAAAAAAGATGTTTTGTTTGTGTTTTTGTTTTTTAAAGGATGAGAAAAAAATATAATAGAATGAATGAAAAGCTTATATAAATAGGGATGGAGAAAAAAGGAAAATATGTGAATAAATGGCGAATTTTAGGCTTCTAACCTTGTAAGAAGAAAAAAAATGACGATAAGGAAGGAAAGAATCATAGAAAAAATATGTACTTTTTCTTGAGTTTGGCTAATCTTAATTCTTTCTTTGAGTCACCAACCCATTTGGAAAAACCCCGTTTCTTTTTTAAATTTTGTCTTTGACAAAGTTTCATAAATTTGTGATAAAGTTGTAATAATTCAGGAACTTGAAAAAAATTATGTCATTCATTTACCCGTTTCTCCCGTTTTTTTCCATGATGGTAAAAAAAACGATTGTTCAAAATGAAAACAATATACTCGTCTTCTTCGATGTGTGTGGGGGTGAAAAATAATGATTAAACTTGTGCGCGAAACACCTTCCATTTTTTAACGTCCAATAAGGAAATTTCCGTTGCTTTTTTTTGATGCTCAAAAAGCACCTATTTAAACCATGATTTTTTTTTGATGTGTTTTCTTTATTAAAAAAATGTTTTTTGTATTTTCTTCTGTTTCCAATATGATGATTCAAAAATTCTTGGTGGCCACTTTTACGGAAGTTCAAAAACCGCTGACACAATGGGTTCACCACTCACTTTTTATATAACTTGTGTTTTTATAATTTTTGCAACTTTTTATACTTTGCATTTTTTGTCTTTCTTTTCTTCACATTCTTGCCATTTCCGGTACTGTAATCCATCATTAAATTTCCACCTGATTGTGTTATTCCTCCTGACAAAAAAAAAGTTATACTCGAGCATTGAAAAACATCTTTGATTTCACTTTTTTCTTTTGTTGCAAGGTACAGTTGACCCCACAGCTGAATTACAAATTAAATAATAATAAAAAAACTTGTTTTGATTTTTATTTCATCGCGTTTCAATGTTTTTTTGGTCAAAGATTGTTCAATATAAAAAAGGTATTATAAAAGAGTGTATTTTTTTCAGTGTATATTAAACTGACCTTTTACTAACAAAAAAACTTGGAAGAAGATGGTTTTTCATCGTGCAATTTTTACTCTTAATCGACAACTTCCTCGACTAATTTCTGCAAATGGTAAGTATATTCTTTCGGGTTTTTTAGTAAGGTAGTTTGTTATCTTGCGAAGCTCTTGACTAAATATTTTTCTTTTTTTTTTAGATATTTCACTGATTCAAATTTCTTCCATTACTCGAAGTGTCAAAGATGATGCACCTCGAACAATTCAAACTCATCATCGTCCTGAAATCAATTCACCCATTCCATCACCACCTGTTCAACATGTAAATCTTAAACTTGGTCGATCTGAACTTCTTCCACCAATTCGAAAAGGAAATAAAGCTGGCCTCGTAATTTTTGACAAAGATGGCACTCTTATATGTTTTCATTCAATGTGGGTCCCTTGGTGTATAAATATCACTCAAAAATTAACAGACGCAACAAAAATGGATATTTCAAATAAAGTTTACAAATTGCTTGGATTTTGCCCTGTTGAACAAAAAGTTAAAACTGGTTTATTAGCTGAAGGAACGATGGATCAAATTCGTCAACGCATTGTTGACTTACTAGTTGAAAATGAAATTGATAAGAAAACTGCTGAATTAATTGTTCAAACAAATGTTCAAAATTGTAATACTTCTTCATTCGACACTCTAAAACAAATTCATGATTTACAAGTGCTATTTCAAAATTTAAAAGAACATAATGTTAAAATTGCTATTTGTACAGCTGATAGCAGGTTAGTTGTTTGCTTTAATTTTTTTTGCAAAAAAATATGTTTCAAATTTGTAAGAAAAGAAGTTTCATATATAGGGTTGTCCTTAGAATATGGTAATATGCCTTCATAATTTTGAAGAAAGCCTTAGTTAAAGTTTTTATATTTCGAGCTTTCTCAAAGCCTTAAAAATTGTAACATTTTTCTAACAAATGATGACTAAAATATTGTTTTCAGAGAAGGAACCATGACAGCATTACGTAGTTTGGATCTTGAAAAATATGTGGACATTGTGGTTTGTGGCGATGATGATGGAGCTTTGCCGAAACCCAATCCCCATAATGCCCTTTCAATTTGTCGAGCATTAAATATCGATCCTGCTGTAAGTTTTTTTTGTTTCGTATTAAGTTTTATGTCTCATGGGATAGTTTTCTAAATAATTAAAAGTGTCATCCATACTTTCTTATTTTCGTCAAGCCAAAGTAGTGGGAGTTTCTTGAAAAACATCTTTCAAAGTTAATTATTTTTTCTCTCAAAACTGAACTTTGTGAAAATTCTAGCAATAATAGCTTTTTATTTTTTGCTTTTATCAAAGATCTTTTCCTAAAAAATTTCAGCGGTAGTAAACAAATTTCCAAATTGCACATTTAGTCTAGTCTCTTTCAAAAAAATCAGATTAAAAATTTCTGAAATTTTCTGTTTTTTAAAAACAAAACTATAAACAAAAATGACTAAAGTTTGCGGTGTGTTTTCTTTCGAATTACGTAAAAAAATTAAAACAACAAACAATGCACGAACTTTTTCACATGCGCAAGCAAGCAAGCATTTGAAACCAAGAAAGCCTTTTCTACATATTATTTGTTTTGGTTTTTTTGTTGCAAAAAAAGAAGTAAAAAAGAAAGAGAAAAGGGTTTTCTCTCTTTGCGATCTCTTCCGCTGATTTTGAAAAAAAGTTAAATGTCGTTGATAAATGCGTAATAAAATTCATTCATTTACAGCTGTGAGAAAATGAACTTTTCTTTCTTTTTTGTTATTGCAAAAATGATATTATTTTGTTTGACGATTATGTAAGCAGTGGTAAATCATAATTTTTGAGGTCTATGCGAATAAATGAGTAAAAGCATTAACGATAGTAGGGGTTTAAAAAGGAAAAAATATTGTAACTCTGCAACAACTTTTTGATAAAAATAAATAAATAAAACAATTGAAAGAAAAAAAAGGCGCTAACACATTCAAGTAAAATGATTAATCTCTTTATAGGATGCTTTGATGGTTGGCGATACTCTTGCTGATATGGGAATGGGAAGATCGGCAAAACTTGGCGGTACTATAGGTGTACTTTCTGGTATTGGTGAACATCATGAATTATCTCCACATGCTGATTATATGGTAAGCAGCTTTTTCAACTACAACTTTGGAGTCGAATTTCTCGATATCAATGTTTTCTCAAACTTTATCGCATTTTTAATTCTTAAATTTCAGGTTGAACATGTTGGAAAATTAATGCCAATCGTCCTTGATCCTCAAAATAAATCATCACGTGGAAGTGGCAAAAAGTAAAACCTCAACTTCAATCAAACATATCCAATTTAATCAAATTTCCTATTAATCGATGTAACAATTATCTACCGCGTGCATTATTTTTTTATTAGCGAGTTATAATTTGTATGTATTTGAACGGTATCCGTTTTCATTTTATATGTATTTGTCTATATTTGAAATTCACTAAATAGTTGCTTTAATTTGATGTCATTTATCATTAGAAATAAATAAATTACTAACATAAATCTTTTTGGAATTTGATACAAGAATTGAAAGGTTAGAACTAACATAAGCTTATAATGACAAGATTTTGAAGGTTAAGCTTAGGTTGGCATGAACATTCGGAAACAGGAATTCATGAAACAATTGGAAGAAAATAAAAGTGGCTAAATTTTGTCCAAGGTTAAATAAAAGAAGTCAAATTTTTATTTGAGCCACATAATTTCTGAGATTGGAAAAAACACCAGCAATAAAAGGGAGAATGGCTATGCATACGATAAAAAGGTCTCTTCCTTTACCCACAAAAAAAATTATTTGCAAAGTGTGAAGAATCTTCAGAATTTTTGACTTTTGTATTTTATTTTTGCAAATGTCAAACAGTGTTTTTCCATTTGGGGTCATTGGATTTTTCTCAATCATCTTTGGAAATCATCTTTTTTATTGATAAATTTTATTTTTAGGTTCACTGCTTGTTGTAAACTAGTAAATAATGGGAGACGCATTGGATCCAATCAAATCAGCACTATCAAAACATTTCGAAGTTTTTAACTCTCAAGATACTGAAAATGGTGATTTCGATGTGGTTTTTCAACTTGGAGATAAGGTATGCTCATTATTTTTTGTGTTATGATGATTTCGCGTTTTTAGAAACTTTATGCTCATAAACATATGCTTGCTTGTTTGTCGAAACCTTTCGAAGTAATGTTCTCTGAACGATGGAAAACCAAGGATGAACCAATCAAAATCGACAACTATTCATTTGATGATTTCAAGGAATTTCTCAACCATTTTTACTTTTCTGAATGCAAACTCACAAATGAAAACATATGTGAAATGGTCGACTTGGCTGAATTCTATGATGTTCCCAAAATGAAAGACCAATGTGATGAATTTTTGTCAAAAACGGAAACTACTCTTGAAAATGTCCTTATAAAGTTTGAAATCTCCCAAATATATTCATATTTGCCAATGTTTCAATCTTCAGTCAAGTCTTTTATGCTTCAAAATCTTTCAAGCTTATTAAAATTGGAAGATTTCATGAAAATCGAGAAAGAACTGCTTAAAGATATTGCTGGTCTCCAACGTTCAAATTCGCAAGAAATGGAATTCTTTGAAGCTGTAAGTCATTTGGCTTAACGTAAATTGTTATGTTTATATGTATATAGTTTAACTTTTAGGTATACAAATGGGCTGAACATCAAGCTATTATTAAACAAAGTTCAACTGAAGATGAAACCTTCGATCTCAATAAAGCAATCAAAGAAGAATTGGCTGATATTTTACCTGAAATCCGCTTTGAACGTATGGGCCTCGACTTTTTACATAAATTTGTTTGTGAGTGCTTTACTTAATAAAAGTGAAAATTATTATAAGCTTTTTAGTACTTAAAGGATTTTTATTTTCTTATCCAGAGTTGAGTAAAATTTTACAAAAGGCGAAAAGTGGAGGAACTTATGGTAGGTTTATGTTTTTAAAGTTCTTGTCATTCTTAATTTTTTCATTTTTTTTCAGTAACAATTGTTAGTTCAAATGGTAAAACATTAACTGGGAAATTATCATCTTATCCATCAGTGCTCCCTGAAATTTATGATACGATTACATCCGCAAAAGATCCAAATTCATGGGGCGGCCAATACTACCAATACTGGGATACAGAAAGACTACGTCCATCCAAACCAAGTCAATTGAAAAAGAACAACAATGTCAAATATTATCTGATTTTTGATGCTGATGGTGATCTTGCTGTAAAAAGTGCTTCTCAAATTAATGACTATGATTATTTGCTTGCTGAATTGGATGGCGATGATGGTTTTGAATTAACTGAAGGTTGTCAAATTGAAGCTGTTCATAAATTTTAATTTTCTTTCATTTTGTCGGTTTTTAACATTGTTTTGCTTGTATGTTCTCATGTGAATAAATTTTTTATTAACTTTATTTTGTTTATCGTTATTATCTCTTAGACCTGATTTTTCAGTATCAAGTCTTCATAAGATAAATACATTTTTGGAAATCCAAACAAGGGTATAAGCATAATGAATACTGCAAAACATGCATGTAAAATTATTCTGAAGAGCACCAAATCTGTAACAACAGAAACCAACATATTATTAGTACCAACAACAAAGCAAGCTAACCACATCAGCAACGTATACTGTTGCATATTCTCATTGCAAGTCAAGTAACTGCAACGAATTACCAAACCATCAACAAAGCCACATTATTACTTGAAACAACCACTGCCAATCCGCCTCAAAATTATCTCCTCCCCATAATGGAAACTTTACTCATCATTGATGGCCGCCACCAACAATCTAACACATCGTTTCATTTGTTATTTGTTTTCTTTCTTTGTATGTAAGATAAGTGTGATAATACAACTAAGAAAAAAAAGAAACTAAGCATTTATTAAAAATTAAACCAAAAAAGATGCAAGATTTTTAAAAGAAAAATCTTTGATGAAATAAAGGAATAAATAATAGAAATTTTTTCATTTGTTTTAAATTTGTGGCACATAAATATCTGGAAATGTTTGTAAGTTATTTTCTTTCACAACCGTGTTTACATACAAATAAAGGAAAAAATAAAGTATAGCATTTAGAAAAATTTCCTAAATTGGTTAATAGTAATAGAAATGTTAGTAATAAAAAAGATAGACGCGTTTTGAAGAAGAAAAAAGAAGATAATTTATAATACAAAACAATCAAAGCCATTAACAGAAGAAAAATAAAACAATGGAAGTTAATAAAGATAAAGAAAATTTGGTAATAGATAATGAAAGTTACAGTAATTTCGTATCGAATAAGATGACACTGGGTGATCATTGCCTTGTACCCAAGTGATTTGCTAATAAATAGAATGTAAAATTATAGAGACTTGATAATAATATAAACAATTTTTTATTTGATGTTATTCGTTGTTGGTAGCGATAATTCATCTTCTGAGTCATCATCATCAAGATCATCAGTTCGAAGAGGCTTGAATCCCTAAAATAAATTGAGTTAGTGTAAGTTAACATTCGCTAATCGTTCTCCATCATCTTATCAAAGAATTCAATGAAAACATTTTTGAAGACATTTAGTTTGCTTCAAAGAATCATGAACTTACCGCTCGATCAAGAAGTGTCGTGGGAGTTCTTGAATTGATTGCCACTCGATGTCTGCGCATAAAATACATTATTCCCATTATAAAAGCCATTAAAACAATCATAACAACTACCATTGTTCCTTGAGTTGATGAAGATTTGTTTGAAGTTTCTGAGGAAGACATAGACATATCACCATCATCACTCATCAAATGTGAACCGGAATGTCCATCTTGATTCAAATCAAATTTCCATAAAACTCCACCAGAATCTTCAATTTCTCCTACGTATACGCTATTATCTTTTGCTCGAACGATATGAGGACAATGAAATTCAGTTGATTTGGGTCGGAAAGAGAATTGGAAAGTTGATGATCCAAGTGGAACATTGAAAACATTGATTTCTTTGGCATCTTGAGTTGGAACACCGGGAATAAAGAATAAACCATGAGCTAAAATCGTTCATTTTAAAAAAGACAATTAAAAACTATAAAAACAAACCTGGACAAAAATGAACAGAATAAACATTTCCAAAGAATCGATTATCACGGATTTCAGAGATAGGTTTGTAATTCATATCAAAAATTTGAACTCTTCCATTTTCACGATCAGCAACATAAATTCTTCCATTTTCTTCATCCAAAGTAATATCATGCGGAAGTTGAAAAGAACCAAGTGAGAGTCGACTAACTTCGTGGCCAGTTGAAATTGAAGCTTCTCCAAATTCAGCGATGAATTTACCAGATTTTGAAAAGTGCATGACTCGATTATTGCAATAACCATCAGCAACAAAAATGGAGCCATCTTTTTTTGAAACAGCCACTCCAGCGGGTTTGCAAAAATGTTGATTATCCGATCCAGGAACAAAGCGTTCACCAAGTGTAAGAACGGCAGCAAGTTGGCCATCAGAATATTTCCATTTTATAACTTGATGAGAGCCGACGTCAGTGGTGTAATAATAGTTTTCATCATCAATGAAGATTCCATGAGGCATATAGAATCTAAAAATAATGTGTTATTAAAGGATTGTAATTTTAAATGCAGATGAAGCAAATTAGGTTAATGAATAGTTAAAAAAAACTTACAAATCATTTCCAAAAGCTTCAACAAATTCCATTTCATCGCCATTTTCTTTGCCCAAAATGATAGCTGTTTCTGATACCGGTGATTTATCAACAAGTTGGTTATTGTAATCAAACGTACTAAAATATTTGCTTTGAATACCTTTGACATTTGCACAAGAAACTTACGAAGCATCCCAAACTTTTGAACCACGATGAAAGATTGCTAAATTTCCTTTAGGATCAAAAGCCATACTTGAAATTTGTCCAAATTTATGATCTCCAAGTTTTTTTAATGCAAGTTTTTCAACAACGCCAAAAGGTTTTGAAGCTTGATGAGCAGCATGTTCCCATTCTGGATGAGATGGAAGTAAAGTTGTACCTTCTTCAGGATATTCCGTTGAAACAATCGTTGGATTTTCATTTCCTCCACATACTGCACCATATGGGAATGGATCGGGTTCATCTGCAGATCGATAAAACATCATATAAAAGTTACACATTTCATCCACTCCCATTGCTCTGAAAAGATGTATATTAGTTTATAGTTATAATGTATGCATAAACATACCCCATTGGAACTGGTTCTGTTTTATCATGAGAATCAAAGCGACACATAGCAGCTATAAAGTCTCCATATTTAATTTCAAGTGGATTTTCAATCTTTTGGAAAAGTTGAGGCCATTGTGGATTACGTTTGCCAATTTTTTGCCATTGATCATCGTGTTTGAGATATGCTGAAACTGCTCTTCCCATTCCATGTGTATGAGTTCGAAAAGCAAAAGGATGAAGGGTTGAATTTCCACGATAATAACATGACATATTGTTGTAAGCTGCATCAAGACCTGGTGGAATAGGTTCTCCCGAAACAAAGAGATAAACTTGTGCGATATATTTTGGTCGAACTGATGATAAATGAAGTTTAATACCTGGAAAAATGGGAAAGATTAGACATGATTTTTAAGTAAATTAAATTTAGATAAAATAAAAATAATGAATGTAAAATAAGCAAAAATGTGAAAGCTTCCAACAAACCTGAGAAATCTCGAACATTTCCTTCAAATGGACGAGAATAATGAATTTGTAAAACTAAATATTGTACTGGATCACCATTGTTACCAATTGGTATTGCAACATCTTGAGGTAGTTCGAGTGATGGAGCATTTCTTGCCCAAGCATAAAGAATATGAGACATTCCAGAACATGTTGCAGCACCCTTCCAAAATGATGAAGAATAAGCAGGTTGAGCACAGCCATAAAGTAATATATGATGAACTCGATCCCCAGATGCTGATGGTTCAAATTTCACAATATAACCTGGTTCAGCTTGAATTGCTACACTAACATAATCATCATTCTGAAATAAAAGGAGTGAATGAAAAATTGTAATTATAATTTCTACAAAAAATCTTACCTGATCCGGCGAATAACCATTAATTCGAACATCAAAATATGTGATATCTCCTTCGGTTGATTTCTTTACAATTACTTTTGATTCAACATAATAAATGGTTAATATTATTGAGGTTAAGGTTAGTAGCAACCGCCTTGAAGTCATGGATGCGGCGGTGGTGATGAATCTTCTTCCGGTGGATGGAAGATTATCTCTAAAAATTATTTATTTTTAAAAACACATATCACATAAATACTGGAACGAATATAATAAAACCCGATAAAACAAAACAAACAAAAAAATTGAAGGTGACAAATATGAATTAGAAGGCGATAAGGTACTAGATACATATTCAGATGTGATTTGATGATTAGAATTTTGTTATTAATTTAACAAAATGGAGGTGGATTTGCAAAATAAAATTAGTTTATAAAAAAATTTTAAATTTTTAGGTCAAAAAAAGGCAACATGAAAATGTGGATGTCGTCGATGGCAAGGAATTGCCACAAAAAGAAGACACACAAAACAGAAAAAATCACAAATCACTCAACACCGTCAAATCACAACTTTCACAATACATTTTCATCAACAAAAAACCCCACAAACAAATAAGACTAGGAAATCACATTTAATAAAAAAAAACTGTTTGACCAGACAAAAATGAGGAAGGCAATAATATTCAAAGCTAAAAATTTTCACAACCGACAAGAGAAAAATAAAGTAAGAGATTCAATCGACAAAAAAAATGAAAAAGTTAGGAAGGAAGAAAAAGCAATATTCAATAAAATATAAAAAATGCCTAATATAAATTGTTATAATGCTTGTTTCATTGTGTTCATTGACTATTTATTTATGCGATGGATGATGGTTGATGGAAAAAAGGAAAGGAAGGGAATGTTTTTTTTAAAAGCTTTCATAGAAAAAAAGGGCGAAAGAACAACCAACATTCACCGACTCGAGAGAGAGAAGAGTAGGAAAAACAAGGAGGTCAGGTCAAATCAACAAAAAACGCGATAAATTTTAAATGTTTGATTTTCAAAAACTAGCTTAAATTTTTTTGATATTTCTATCGTTTGTAATTTGACAGCTTGACAAAATCTTTGTTGTTCTGATGATGGTGAATTTTCTTTTTGTGAATTATCAATTATTTCATTTGTTGAACAACCATTTTTTGTTGAAGCTAAACATATTGAATCTTCAAGTATGAGATAATCAATAGATTCCTTGCAACTCATGCTGTGGACATTATCAATGGAATATTTACCATAAATTTTATAAATCCTTTCTGTTCTTTCTCGAAGTGATTTATCTTCAAAATGTGGATGATTTGCAATGGGACGTGAAGTGCAAGCTTTAACTCCAGCCATAAGTTGCATACTTCCAGCATAAATGGATTCGGGTGGAGTTTGTGAGGATATCCATTCCATAAGGGCCACAGTATCAGGGTCATAAAATTCCTAAAATTATTGGGTTAATAACTTTGCGGTAAAATAAAAAATGAAAAAGAATGCTTTTAATCGAGAATATCTGTTTAGAGAAAAGTTTGGTTTAGTATTGTCTTTTTTCTTATATGAATTTTTTTTGAAAAGAGCCGAAAATTGAATTTTTGTTTGTATAAAATCAAGAAATAAGAAGCAAGCGATTAAATTTTATACATAACCTTTTCAAATTTATCGATTCCACATTTTCTCGAAGAAAATATTTTTTATGAAAGAAAAAAACATTATAAAACTTGATAAAGAAAATGACTCAACTCAAATAAAGTTCATGTCCTTTTTATTTTTTGATAATGCAATGTTTACATTCCCAAAAAAGGTGCAAAGCGGAAGGAATAAAAAGGATTTTTTTATATGTATGTATGTCACTTGGATACATTTATTTAAAAATAATATATGTGAAAACTAGCTTTATTCCATTTTTAACCTCTCGATTTAAAAAAAAATTGTTTGCGGTGTTATTTTCCATTTTACATGCGAACGTGCTTTTTTTCATTGCAAAAATAAAAATGTTTATTGACTTTTTTATAAAAAAGCTAATACACGCGATGAAGATTAAAAGGTGTAACATATGTACGTACACGTTTAAGGAAATTCCATTTTGCGCTTTTTTTCCTGATTAATATTTTTAGAATGTTTTTATAAGCTTTTACTCCCAAAAGTTGTTTATTTGCTTTCTACCGTTGATGATTAGGAAAAATCACCAGCTTGAATTTTTTTGATATGAGACTCTTGGAATGCTAAACCCCATAAGGTTAGAAACGAACCTGTTCATTGACCATTTGTTGTTTATAAATTTCGTATTGATTATTAGCCATTAACCAAATAATTCCAATTATAGCAGCATATTTAGGATATTTACCCATCCATTTATCCCCCATCTTAAATCCATGTGCTGCAATTACAGCAATTTGAGGAAACCAAACATATTTCATTCTCAAAGTTAGGATAGCCATAATTCCTGTTAAAATTGATTGTCCAACAACAAAAATTAGACTTTCATTAAAAAATTCATGGGTTTCAAAATGATTGTTGCTATTTTCAGGATGGGAGTTGCCTTTGTTAAAAAAGTTGAAATATAAATGTTTGAGAGTAAAATAAATGACGATTAAAAGGGTGAAACAATAAATCGGTAACATTCCATAGGTGGTTGTACGATGGAAGAAGCCATTATCAATAAATGCAAAAGCTCCATGACAAATGTAAAGTGCAGTTTCAAAGGGTAAATTATCAATGGGAAATCCAAGTTTAGCTTTAACAAAAGTCCAAATATGTGAATCTGCTTCGATGGAAAATATCCATTTCATGAGATTTGATAAAGTCAAAGTACACGCAAAAATTAGACACAATTGAAGGATAGCATTTTTTACAAGGTTTGGAGAATGGATGCGTTTTTGATTTTGGAAAAGTGTTAAAATTAAAATTGAAGAAACATTAAACCAAAGAAATACAGAAGATAAAAGCATTTTTTGAAAGAATTGTGAAATCAATAAACAAAAGAAAGCCACAATTTCAAAAGCAAATATTTTAACAATTTTCGAAGAAGATGACGGAAAGATAAAAGCTACAGCAACGAGGGATAAAGATTGCAAAAACAATATAAATTGATTAAATTGCCAAAGAATCGAAAAAATAAAAGTCCATAAAATTATCCATGGATTGACTTTCCCTCGAGGTTCACTACCAAGTTGGGAAAGAATAGAATAATTTTGTAACCAAAAAAATGGTAAAGCAAAAATTTCACGCAAATTTACAGTAAAAAATACTCGAGTTGAATCATCAATATCCGCAAAACTCCAAGCCGCGGTTAAAAGCCCAAAAAGAAAGTTGCCTGATAACTTCCAAGATAGAAGGAAAACCGCGGATATCGCAAATCCCGATAAAACAAAGCACGCATAAGTATAAAATAAAATAGGTTCCAAAGTTGTTATTAAACCCAAAAATTTTAAAACTTTAAACAAAAAAGCCAAAATCACTTCTTGATAAACATTCATTCGTTGAAGAATATTAATCGCATTTGGGGCTTCAGTTAATTGATCGGTTAACAAATTTTTAATTCCTGCGATTAAATCTACTTCGAGAAGGATCTCCTTAAAATATGAATAATATAAACCCGCTTCAGTTCGAAATGAAATTTCTTTTTCAACTTGGTTTATATTACTAAACCATAGCCTAGTTTCATGAAGTTTAAACATGTAAAATGAAAATAATAAACCCGAAAGGATGCATAAAATAAACCCAAATAAATTGATAATAACATTAGCAGTCGATGAAAAAGAAAATGTAAATTCATCATTCTTTTTGCTGATGACAACATTCTTCTTCTTTTCTTTTCCTTCACCTCCTCCTTTTTCTCCTCCTCGAGCTGCTGCTGCGACTGCTGCTACCACTTTAGCTTTTGGCATTCTTTTTTATTGATTCTCTCTATTCAATGGCAACAAAAAAAATGCCGCTGAAAAAGGGTTTTTTTACTCAAAAAATACCACAGAAAAGAAGAAAAAAACCACACACGCGTGCGTGTATGTCAATTGCGTGGCTCAAGAAAGAAAAGTAGCTGACGTGAAAAATTTGAAAAAGTGTGTGGAATTTATCCAACCAAATATGGGAGACCAATTGGTGACGACGACGACGACGTGTGGACTTTAAAAGAGCAGATCCTCTTGACCTTGAACCACAAAAAAAGAACTTTAAATTGATTAATATAAATAATAGATTTTCTTGTACAATATTAATTGAAAAATAACCTTTAAATAACAACGTTCAGCAATCAATAAAATTGCTTGAAACTCAAGTTTTAGACAAACGTTTTTTAAAATTGGGGACACTTTTCTTTCATTCAACCAACGACAAAAAAGTTGTTTGCGCAGTTGAAGAAGAAGAAAAAAATTAGTGTTTGGTGAATTTGTTTTTCTTTTTTTCAATCGAAAGATTTGATTCATTTTTTCTTGTTGATCATTGATTGACGACGACGTGTTATTTGTTTGTGGTCTTGCTATTTTTGTTCCAAAAAACGTAAACTTTTTTTTAGTTATTTCAAAAATTTGGTGATTGTTCTTTCTTTTTTTTGTTATTGATTGAATTTTTGAAATAATTTTTAAACGCAATGGTTTGCGATAAATGTAAGTGGTTTTTATATTATTTTTAAGGGGTTCATGATAGCTAAGAATGCGTTTTAAAGTACATACTTAACGGATAAAAAAAGCGAAGGTTAAGTAGTTTGGAAACGAACGTTTAAGTTTATTCCTTTATTGTTATTAAATTTCATTATTTTTCAGGCACAAAGAAGCTTTCTAAACTTGCTACAGTTAATGTTGATCGTAATAAAGCTGGTAATGGATCATCTGGACGAGTAACAAATGAAAACAAATTATTATCTTCAAAAACAAAGTATGTTTCAGCTAACCTAAATAAACTATGTATATATAACAATAATGATTTTCAGGTTCAAAGCTACAACTGGAGCATTCCGTAAATGTCGATTATGTAAACTTATGACACATCATGTTGCTGCTCATTTTTGTAAGCTTTCTTTATTAATATTTTCTTGATTATGTTTAAATGAAACTTTATTTTTTAGGTCAAAATTGCGCATTTCAAAAAGGAATTTGTTTTTGTTGTGGACGTAAAATGGCAAATGTTTCGATGACTCGTCAAGAACTTGTTTGATCTCGTCTTTCAATTTGTGCATCTCTTCAATTTTGTTTTTCAAGTGAATATACGTGTAAATAAATATTCTTTTTATTTCGAATTTACAACAACAAAAAAGTTACCCAAATTTTTGACTAGTCTCTACTGTACTTTTAGAATATTTTGAAAAAATTAAGAATGGAATCATTTTAAAAAATAACTTTATTATTATTTCACCAGTATTAATCTTGAGCATTCGACCGTCGAGTCCTTCGTCTTGCGCGTTTAGCTGCTGCTGCATAACTTTCTTCTTCCTCTGATGATGTAGCTGGTGGATCTGAATCTTCTCTGAAATTAAAAAAAAGAAGTTAGATTCGGTAAATAAGAAAGATTAAACAAAATAAACTTACTCAGCATATTTAATCCTTGCTTGACGATTATTAGCTGCACTAGCTAAATTATTCAATGCTGATAAACCAAAATTATACCTTGGTGGAGGACAATTTCTTTGTTTAGCCCGTTTTTCTCTTTCTTGCATAGTTTTAGGGAGAGGTTCATCGAATTCATCGGTAGAATCATAAGGTTGAATTATTTGGGAATTAGCATCCAAATTTTTTGATTTTGGCCCTCTTGGATCATGTCTCCATACATGAACGTTTCCATCCCATGATGAAGTAATGATTTCATTATCATGTGGATGCCATTGACAATCACGTACCACCGATTTATGTGATTGGTATCTTTTATGTAATTCACCGGTATATAAATCATAAACGCAACAACTTCCTGATGCACATCCCGTATAAATAAATCTTCTACCAGTATGTTTAGGAGAAAACCTTGAACGAATAAGTGTATGAAGAACTGAATGACCATACATAGTCATAATTGAAGAATCACCAGGTAAATTAGTATGTTTGATGGTTGATTTATCCATATATTGCCATCGATAATCCCATTTTTGTGAACGAACTGATTTTCGAGTTGCTTCAATTCCATCTTTGCATGAATGTATTCTTAAATCCCAAACTTTGATAGATTGATCTTTAGAATTTGTAAGAAAATAACGATCATCACCGCGTGAATCAATAAAAGTTACACCATCTCGATGTCCAGCAAATACTGCAACAGGTTTTCCATCGCCTTGATAACCCATAGTTCGACGATCCCATAATTTTACAAGTCCATCATCTCCAGATGATAAAACTAAATTGGAATCCTCATTTGCAAAGCAAACGGCATTGATGTCATCTTCATGCCCATCCACTTTCATAACACATCGATCGGCATCTCGATTATAAATATATAAACCTGATGTTGTGCCTGCCATAATTTCACTTCCATTTGAATTAAATTTAATTGAAAATATTCCAAATCGATTATCTTCAATATCAATAGGCATATCTTGCCATCCATGATCTTCATTTTCTAAGTCAAATTGATAAAGGACATTATTCCAAGTCGAATAAACAACGTGTCGGCCATTTGGTGAAACAGCAACATCCAAAATTGACCATCCAACGTAAGGCACTTCAATGGTACAAGTTTTAACATAGCGTTTTCGAGCGGTTCTTCTTTCATAAATGCGAATATTTTGGTCTAAAATAAGCAAAATTTTTTAAATATAAAGTTTTAATTGATAAAAGCATCCCTAATTTTACAGTATATTTTTTTTGTCTAAATATTTTTTACTGAAAGTCAATACACTCCTTCCCGAAATTTCTTAATTTCTTTATTTGGTCATAGTTCACATGTTCAATTCTCTTTGTGACGTCAAACTTTGTCATCTCAGATTTTTTCTTCTTCTTTCTCTCAAAAAATCAATAAAATGAT
This sequence comes from Panagrolaimus kolymaensis, assembly GCA_028622995.1. Taxonomy (NCBI): domain Eukaryota; kingdom Metazoa; phylum Nematoda; class Chromadorea; order Rhabditida; family Panagrolaimidae; genus Panagrolaimus; species Panagrolaimus kolymaensis. Next base: position 2,267,756 of record JAJQJQ010000020.1, read on the forward strand.
ACGAACCTTGACTTGCTGTTAATAAACCTTCACCATCACGAATATAATGAGCGCAAAAAGTTTTTGTTTGATTTCGATCAACTATTTTCCTTCGATTGGGAGTCATTCTAAAAGATATATCATATAACTACAAGATTTCTGTGAAATCCAATGTTCGCTCAAAATTCTTACCGGTTTCGATAAGCAACAAGTTGGGATTCATCTATAGCGGATGTGAATCCACGGGATGGTGGAGCAACCATACCATTTTGTATTCTGGGTGGACCAACACCAAATTTAGCATTTCTAACTATTGAACGGATTGATGAACATGAAGGTTGAAAGAGATTTTCTTCTGATATTGGTTCTTCCGTTAATTTGTTTGTGGATTCCATTAATCTTGAAGATTTTGGGGGAATGTCAAATGAAAGTCCTGATTCGGTAATAATATCATCACGAAATCTTTTGTAACTCTGAAAAAAAGGGAAATAATATTTGAAGCAAGAGAAACCAAGGTTAAAGCTGTTTTGCTACATAGGAATATAAACTTTCAAAGAAAGGTTTATGACAAGTTGGCTGCATCCAGTTTTGCTTTGTTTTTAATTTAACGCTCATTTAAAAAAACAGCCTAATGAATGAATCAAAGATTCAAGTTTTCAACATCCTAACTTTCTCTGAAGTATATATTCCAAAGCAAAGTTATTTAAAGGCTGTTGTTTCAACACTATGCTTTTTGACTAAAAAAAACAGTAAAACGTATATATGTACCTACCATATGAGAATTAACATTTTTAGGATCAGGAATAGTAAAATAAATTCGATCTTCACGTTGTCTTTGTGGACAACGTTGGTTTATTTCTTCTTCATCCGTTGAATGATCACTTAACATATTAATGGATCTGTTATTTGTGATACTAAGCTATAATAATATAAAAAATCAATAACAACGTTCAATTTAAAAACATACATAGTTTTTGAAAAAAAAACAAAACAAAAAATTGGGAGAGAAGAGAAAGAATAAATAAAAGCGAGAGAGTTTTATAAAAAAAACAACAACAGTACAAAGATGAGAGAGAAGAAGACAGCTGCAGCAGGAGGCATCCGTAGTCAGTCGTTGTCGGCTGCGGTGGACGTGAAGAAAAAATGATGACAATTTAAAAAAAGTTTAATGCGAGGGGGAAAGAGAAAAAAAGGCAACCGAGCAAAAAATAAAAAAATAATACGGAGATGACAAACGCACAAACTACAAAACCATTCTCCATCCATCCTTTTTTGTTGAGTGGAGTCGATGGGATGGATGGAAAAAAACGTGAATTAAGAAAAAGCATGCGTGATTGAAAAAAAAAATTTTGGGAAGACAAAAAACTTACACAAAAAATGTTAGTGGCGTAAAAAATAAAATAACAAACAGATTTTTTTTTTCAGAAAGAAATAACGATTTTTTGTTTATTTTTGGCTCGTAAAAAAATTAAATTAAAAAGTTGTGGTTTGAATTTAGAATATGGTAGTAATCTTTTGAATTTTTGTGTCCATTAAGTAAGATGACTACAAAAGGGACCAAGTGAGTGAATCATCAATTTTATCAACCATTTTTTTTAATTAGACATCAAAGAAAAAAGAGGTAATGAAAGGAAGAATCCTTGAAAGTTCATATGTCCAAATCTGAGTGCAGCACTACTGTAAAAAGAATTTTGGCTTTTTTTTAGTAAACATTAATAAAAACTATGATAAAATAAAAAATGAGAAATTTCTAAGATTGATACAACCAAAAGCAGCTACATTAAATTGGTTGCAAGAAAGGCAAGAAAAAAAGAATGAATTAGAAATATGTAATCATTTTTAATTTGGACTTTTGAGAGTAAAACACATTTTTAAAAAAAAAGTTCAAATGTTGAGAAATTTAAAAAAAAGAATAACGTTTGTTGTATTTTGAACTTTTTTGTTGCCACTTATAAAAAATTGCTCTTGAACTATTTATCCGTTTTTAGAATGAAAACTTTTTTTGTTGATGAAATCTTTTGGAAATATTTGAAACTACAATACAAAAAACAAAAAATAAAAGGCGAATGAATGTTCATCAGAAAGAAGAAAAAAAGAGAGACTGGAATGGCGATAAAAGTGAGAAGAGATTACTGTAATAATTACTTCTAAAAAGGTTGGATTTTTTAAATAAAAGCCTTTGTAGCATCTTTTGTATCCTGTGTCCTATCTTTTATTTATTGTAGCATACAGTAACATCAAATCAAATTCTCCCTAATCGATTAGCAAAAAATAAAAATAAAAAATCAAAGAACACCACAAAAAAAAAATAAATAAATAAGAACGTGATTTTTTTATTTCACTTTTTCAATGACTACTAACTACCGACGCAAAACGACGACGACGAAGACCTCAGCTCGAATGCATCGAAATTTATTTTTTAAAAAGCACACGAGTAAAAATACTTTACTTTAAATTTTCTAAAACATTTTTATATTAGCAAAATTCCAAAATGAATTTTTGATGATAAACAACAACAACAAAAGCCTTTGATGACCGTATCTTCTTTTTTTGATTTTAAATACCACCAACAATGTAAAAAAAAAAAGTGAGAAGCTCCGCCTCACACAAACACAAAAGTTTATTTGAGTCACGAAGAATAATGAAGAAGAAAAAAATGACTGACCAATTTATTTATTTTTGGTGATATTTAGGTTAAAGAAGAAGAAATGACAAAAAAGGATGACTTTGAATTGAATTGAATTGAAATTTTGAAAATATTTGTTTGAGGGAAGAAAACACAAAAAATAAAAATACAAACCTGTCCACCACGAAGTAAATTTCGAACTTGTTGTAAAATTGATAATGGATGCTGCTCATCACCATCGTCTACTACTTCCTCATCCTCTTCTTCATCATCTTCTTCATTTTCGCCCTCTTCTTCGTCCTCATAATCATTATTATTGTATATGTTATTATTAGGTATTAAAATTTCATCATTCCTTTCAAGGCCTCCTCCTCCACCACCTAAATGGAATATAGCATGATGGTGTTGTTGCTGATGTTCATCTAAATCATTCTCATCATTTTCAAATAAATTAATATATTGCTGTTGTTGTTGATTAAGAAGATGATTATTTTCAATTGAAGAAGAAGGAAAATTATTTAAATTATAATTTATTGTTAAATCATCAATATGTCGTTGTTGCACAATATTTTGTAGTTCTTCAAGTAATCGATGCCTTGCTGCTATAGCTGCCGCTGCAGCTAATGATGGAGGCACAGAATTATTATATGATGATGTACTCGTTGCTGTTGTTATATTAGGAATATCAGATAAATTATTTTCATCATTCCCCGATATTGATAAACCCGATAGCACAGCTAATAAATCTGCATTAGAATTTACGGGTGTACGCTGCTGAGAATTATTTCCATGCGATGATGATGCTTCAGAGGAATGATTGCTTCCCATTCATAAAAAAAGGAAGCTTTGCGACACCAAATTAAAAAAAGATCAAACTACAAAAAACGAAGATTTAAAATTTTTGGAATGGTTGAAATTTTTTGAATGACTAAAAACCGACGACATTCAACGAAAATAAAAATTCAATAAAGCTTCGACACTTTTACTTCAACAAAAAAAAATGTCATCAAAAAAAAGGATTCAATTGGTCAAAGAAAAAAAAACATTTCTCTTTTACTTTTTCTTTTAATTCTTTAACCTTCCATTTTCTAAGAAACAAAAAACGATGATAAATAACAAAAATTGCACAAAATAAAATAGAAAAAATAAAGTATTTTAATGTTTCTTCGCATTTATTTTTTTTCTTCGTGTTGTTAATTGGCAAAATGTTTTTTGATGACAAGGACTTCCTCTAATGCAGCCGCCATCCACCAAATAGATAGATAGAGGAAAGAAGTTATCGTCCAACAAGAAGTATGCATGAAGGATGGAATCAATCACGTGTTTTTCCAAACTCTCACTCATCACAACATACATATCAATTCCTTTTCCATTCACGAGGTATTCCCATTTTTTATGCTGCATTTATGTTGGAATGACATTATGGATTCGTTTGTTTGAAAAAAGAAAAAGAGAAAAATCAATCGCTAACTTGCAAACTTCTTTCAAAAAAAAGAAAAGAAATAAATTTGAAAGGGAAACAATTTTCGAAATTTCTATACCTTTGTATTCGACAAAAAAAGGTTGATGAAATAAATGCTCCCATTAAGGAAGTAGTAGTAATAGCATTTTAATCATTGATCTTTTAAGCAACAAAAAATGCTATGGGTGTTCAAAGTACTCACGCAATTTTAGTCCATGAGAGCATCATGTTTGCTCTTTTTGGTTCATGCTTAACAGCCTTACTCTAAATAATCAAAAGAATTTTCTATCATGTAAAAGGAAATTGTTATTTAAGGTGGAAGAAATTAAAACCAAAGTATGATAAACTTAAAGTGGTGAATGAGATAAAAGCAGCCACCTTCATCTAACAATCAAACAAAAAACAGTAAAGAAGATTGTCAAAATAACCACAAAAATCGTTTATTAATAATGTGTGGTACAAACTAAAACTCTCATACGGCATATCAATAATTTTAAAACAATTCAATACAATAGTTTTTACAATAAAAAAGAAAACAAAGAAAAATTAATCAAGATCATCGGTGTCATGAAAGACATTTGTTGGTTCAGGAGGCAAAGGATTAGAAGGATTTTGAGTTGACCAATTTTCTGGATTGACTTCTTGACGACAAATAGGACATGTGTTATGACTACGTAACCATGGAATAATACAATCAGGATGGAAAATGTGATGACAGGTTAGTTCAGCAACATCTTCACCAAGATTAAACGTATCCATGCAAGTTGTACATTGAGCTTCATTATCGACATGCTGTTGAGAAACTTTGGTTCGAGGCAAATATTGAAGATTTTCATCGCTAATTCTAGCTTGTGATGCATTTGGATCAAATTGATTAAGAATTTGAGTAACGATTTCATCAAAATTTCCATCGGTTGCAAAGTCTCCAAAGCTGAAAAAATAGGAAATATATCATATACAAAATGAAATAAGTAACTTACTTCAAGCCTCCAAATCCGCCTTCTCCACCGCCAAATTGAATTCTAACAGCAGTATTTGATGGTATTAAATTTCGAAGAAATTCTTCAATAAAATTGCCACCACCACCTTCGCGTGCTTGTGGTTGATCAGCGCCAGCATTCTGTCGTTCTTCGCCCATAGTAGAAGAGTTATTTCGAGAACTGGTACGACCAGTAGGATTTTGTTGTCCATTATTCATGGCTTGAAGAAAAGCTGGCATAAGCTGAAAAAATAAGATGAAAACGATCAATATAAAAGCAGAAAAACGGCTTACCGTAGATTGAATAAAATCACTTGCTGTTCGAGGAGGACCATTTGTTCCCGGAGGAGAACGAGTGGCACGATGAAACTGTGTTGGTGGAGATCCACGAGTACCCATGGCAATACCACCACCATTCTGCCCCATAAAAAGTCCAAGAAGTTCATTTAAAGATGCTCCAGAATTGTTTTCATTTGGATTAGGACTTGAATTTTGTGAAGGAAGTTCATCCGTTAAATTATTTACACCAGGAATAACTTCTTCTATAAAACCGGTATGACAGAATGTACATAGGTAATTCTGAAAATATGAAAATTGACTTTTGGAATATGTAACAAAGCAACTAACCTGTACATGATCACGATGTAAATATTTATTACATTTAAAGCAAAAATATGGTGCAGGAGCAGAATCCATCTAAACAAAAATGAAAGTTAGACATCCATTGAAGGTACTAAAGCAACAAACAAATAATTATGGTAGTTATAACCGAAGAAACAGATAAAAAGAGAATTTAAACAATAAAACTATTTATGGTAAAATCAACAAAAAATAAAACAAAACAATTCAATGCCTTTTTCCTCCACGTTTTTTTCCACCTTTAAGTTCATTTGGATTACGAGGCATTTTACGACCAATACCACCACGAGATCGAAAACCAAGAAGAGCAGATTTTGAAGTAACATCAATGGTTGAAAATGGTGCATCGGATACTGGATCCTAAAAAAGTAAAGAGTTAATAACTAATTAATTTACGAATGTTTTTTTAATTTTAAAATACTATAATTGTCGCAATTACTGAAGGGGCAAACGTACAAAAACTTCAGTTTAAGTTACTGAAACATCGTTTGCCCCTACTTTCAGATAAAGCTTTGATTTTGCACACATTCGACACCCATTAAGTCTGAAAGAACTCAATGGGCTCTAATTAGGTGCTACAGAAAACATATGCAAAAGCCAAAAAAATATTATGTTTTCGACTTAAAATATGAATCTTGCTGTAAATGTTGCAATTACTAAAGAGGCAAACGTACAAAACTTCAGTTCTAAATTCACTGAAAAGGCGTTTGTCTCAACATTTAGAAAAAGCTTTGCTATCGCGCATAGTTGACACCCAATGAATCAAAAAATACTCGTCAGGCTCTTATTATGCGCATTTCACTTATATACAAACAAGAAAAAACTAACCTGGAAAACTTTAGCCATTCGATTCTGAGGCATCATATGATCTTCTGTTACACGGATATCATTACCATGTTTACCACCTTTGGGAGTAGGAAGAGAATATCGATAACCACGAGTAACACGTTCACGTTCTTTATTAATATGCAGCCTTTGATTACCACTTTTATCAACACTGACGCCAATTTTGTGTAATTCTTCGTATCCACAATTAGGACAGAAGCGTTTGGTTACGTTCGATGTAATTTTCTTACAAATTCGACAACGAAGAACATAAGTTTTGAGACGAGTAATACGAAGACCATCAACACTTGAAATATTCATTTTCATATGAAGTAAAACATTTTGAAGAGCAAAATCAGTTGTTAAACATGCAACGGTCATCTTCAGAGTATTCGGGTCCACAGATGATTCCATACGATTGACAACATCAGGAAGGTTTGATTCATCAACCCATGTGCCAAACCCTAAGCGCTGCTTTCCTTTAGTTTGTTCTTCTTCTTCTTCGCTGATGCAATCATTAACATCTTCTTCATTTTCATCTTGGATACCTTCATCGTCGACGACCAAGTTTGAAACATTTTGGCACAATTCTTCCACCACTTCTTTAACATCATCTTGATCATCTTCTCTAGCCAAGTCTATCTCCATTTCTTCTCCAACCTTTTCAGCTTTTGTTTTCTCAGGAACATGCTTATGTTTCTTTGAAGTATCATGCCATTGAGGAAGTTTCGCTTGAACATCATATACAATTCCCTCGCGTCCACAGTGTTCCACGTGAAGATCATGAGCTAATGCAAGTACTTTCAAATCAGTGACAGACAAACTTGCATAATCGCCAGTTTTCTTACTCACTTCAATAACTAAAAAACAAATGATGAAATTTGTCAACGATAAAAAAAACATACCAATTTTAACGGATTCTGCACTAGGTTCACGATGAATAATATCAAATGGATAAGCTTTGATACGTTGACGAGCAGCTTTATCCTTCAATTCATCAACAACACTTTCAAGAGTATAAATTTTTGATGCAAGATTCTAAAAAAAAGTGGTATGAAAATATTATATGATAGAAAAACAAATAAAAAGGAACGGGAAAGTTCTGGAAGTTTCGAGTAAAGATCAAAGTTTCTAGAAGGATTTTTGCTTTTAGAAGGTGAGTAATAATACACACAAAGTGTTAGTTGCATGAGAAAAAAATGTGGAAGAATGCCAAATGGTAATTATTTATAACATCAGTGAAAGCAAATTTAGTTTTTCTTGTTCTCGAGTTTTGAATTTCACCCTATTTTTAACTCTTTATTTTCGTCTTGTACTAATAAGCAAAGCACCAATAGCACGTCGATATCCAAATATACTTACAATTAATGGAGCATTCTTAATGAAACCACCACTATCAACAACAAGATGATGAATGGGTACATCTTCTGGAGCACGCATATTGAAGACAGAACAGAAAACCTGTAGCTAAAGTAAAAAATCGATTAATAAGGCTGTAAACACGAAAAAAAATAACAAGATAAAAAAATAGCGAAAAAGTACATATGTGTTTCATAAAAGTTTATTTTTTTGAGGAAACATGGGTGTAAAACGTCAGTTATGGATGAAGAGTAATATTTTATGAAATTATTTTAGTAAGTTGGACTAAAGGATCGGTAATGTATTTGGTATGTGGAAGGAGGTTAAAAAGTAATGCAAAAGCTTCAAAAGCAATCAATGAAAGAAGAAAATTTGTTGATTTTGTAAAATATTTTCCTACAAAATTTTTGACATCCCGCATCACGCTATTTGGCATAATGTCTACAAATCTTTTAGCGCACTTTCAAAAAGGAAGTTTCAAAACTGCAGAGTTTTCTTCTTCTTCGATTTATTCATTCCAAAAAAATTTTTGGTTGTCAAATTTTTAATGTCTGAGTAAATTTTTCAATAATTCATTTTTTTGCATTCATTCCCTTCTCATTTATTTGCTAAATCTTCTTGAATTTTATGTTTAGAACTTCAAAAATTTATTTATAGTCGCAGAATTTGAATGCTGTCAAATTACCGTTTGGGAACTAATCAAGGTATCAATGAATCACAAAATGATCTTGCGCAAATAATTATTGATTCTCCAAGAGATGATTATGATAGAGTACCATCTACAAGTACAACAACAACAATCTCCTCAACGACAACTCCACAAGGATGGCAAATAGAAAATATTACATTGAAAGATTATGATGCGGTTCGACAACTTTGCAGTGAAGCCTTTCCATTGGATTATCCTGAAGCATGGTTTGAAGAAGTTGTAAATGGAAGGTATATCGCTTTCGGTGTGTTTCATGGTGAAATTCTTACATCTTTATTGGTTGCAGAACTCAAACATGTTTCTGATTGTGATCAAGAAGTAAGTTATCTTTTATCTCGTTTTTTTTGGTTATAATCATCTCATTTTTAGGATCATGGACTTGATTCAAATCCTGAATCTCTAGTTGTATATATTCTTTCACTTGCTGTAAATCATCTTTATCGTCGTAAAGGTATTGCATCAATTCTATTGGATCATCTATTAAAAACTGTTGTAAATGTTCCACCACATCCAAAACTTGTCTTTCTTCATGTTCTTGAAACAAACTACGGAGCAATTAATTTTTACAAAAGATTGGGTTTTCAACATTTTGCAACTCTTGCGTATGTTTATTTTTCTTTAACCTTAATACCCATTCAAATAAAAGATTTTAGCAATTACTATGTTATTGATGGAGTCTATCAATCTGGATGTACATTTGTTCTCTATACAAATCGATATCGCACTTATTCAGTAACTGAGATTTTTAATAGAATTGCTTCTTTTTTATGTCGACCATTTTGTAGTGTATTCAGACCTAAACTCTTCTAACTATGTTTCTTCTCTGGTCTTTATGTAATGTCTCTTTTCTGGTCTTTATGTTATGTCTCTCTTCTCTGGTCTTTATTTTATATCTTTCTTCTCTGGTCTTTATGTTAGAAATCGTAGCAACACAGTATTATCTTCAATCTCTTTTATTAGTGCTTTCAACTCTTGTTTTTATATATAAATGTGTTTTTAAACTCCATAAAATAAAGGATTTTGTTGTCGTTGAATGGATGAAGAGTAAAATGATTGTGACTGGTTTTGTGGCCGATATTTTATCTTTATTTGTTCGTTTATTTTCTGAAAAGTTTTGAAATCGAATCAATTTTTACGATATTGCGGATGTTATAAATCTAAGAGCAAGCTTGTTTTTCGCATATCCTTACACCAACCCATAGCTTTATCTTTTTAAAATTTCTCTAACGCTTACTTTTACATCATCCAAAATTGTTTTCTTTAAATTATGAATTGCTCCAATAATATTTTTGCATTCGTTTAGCGCTTCTGGTGGAACTGCACCATCATAAATTCTCAACAATTCTTCTAGATAATGCTTTTTCGCAAACAAATAATATAGTTCTATTGCATTAAATTCCACTAAAGTATCGCTATTTTGAAACACTTGCATGCCCAATTCATAGTTACAAACTACAGTATTGATAAAATTCATCATCCATGCTTCTGTTTCGGTCATGGCAAGGTTTTCGGGTATTACATCTGCTGGCATCTAAAAAATTAGTGTAAAGATTTTTTGAGAAGAAAGTTTTAGCTTACGTTTTGAGCAAGATTAACATTAGTTGGGAATTTTGAGAATAATTTTATATGAGCGATAGAATATGCAACAAATTTTTGTGTTCCACGTAAAATTACTGGTAACGGTATATTATCAATCACTTCCCATTGCCATTGACACATTGCATTTTGAAAGGGTTCAAAATTATTTGCAATTTCCTTTGGAAAATTCACTATCATATTCCATATTGGTGTCAAAGGCTTACGCATTACATTATTTTGTGGAAAAATTTGAGATGATAGTCTGTTATTCATTTTCTGAATTCTGGCATTTATTTTTCTTTGCGCTGCTTCAAATCTCATTTGTCTTTGTGATGGTTGCAATATTCCTCCAATTCTTCTTCTTCGACGTCGGATGGTTGGCTGCTTCTTTTCTCCAGCCAATCCCGCTTCAGATGATGTTAAGTTAGGTAAAGATGAAGCTGGTTGAGGCGTTTCTGAAGCTGTTGAAGAAGATTCATCATCAATTTGAATAACTTCCGGTGTATTTGACTTTAAAAATGCAACATGCTCTTCTTTTTTTGTAGCATTTGATCCGTATAATGATGGAAAGCCACCATTATCAATTTCTTCACTTAAATTATGAGTTTCCGGAATTGGGTTAGGTTCATTTTCTGCAATTATTAGACTTTTATGTTAAAAACATTTCTTTTATGATAACAAACAATGCCACACCAAATAGGTTTGTTATCAACTTTGACCTTTCAAGTCAAAACCTTGCTTTTTTTTGACTAACGATAAGGCTCTAATAATTTTGGATGGGACAATAAAATAATGCATTTTGCAATAATTAGAAACATTTTCGAAAGCTTGTTTTATCAACATAAGAAGCAAGCTTACCATTATAAGACTTGGGTGTCACAGTAGCTTCACGATTTCCTTCGATACTTGAATTTTCAGTCTTGGGTGATTCACTTAGTGTGTCACTAACCTCTCTATCTTTGTCATCATCTAGAAATCATGGAAATTACTTTTAGTTATAAATCTCAAAATTTACCTTTAACTTTATTTCTTTTTGCTTCAGGGCTACTTGGTTCGCTTGACATTCGACTCGCTTGACTTCTGGTTCTAACATCAAGCGTCATAGTTATAAAATTTTATCAGCTATGTATTTGTGAAACACACTTTTAGTTTTTTTTAGTTTTTTTAAACAAGAGTTAAGAAGAAGAAAAAAAACGTTAGATTCCAAAAATGGTCATAAGTTGTTGTGTTTGCTGATATGAAAAATGTTGCTTTCTGTGTGCCCTTATTTCATTTTTAACGAGTTATCATCTTAAATTGTTATCATATGCTCCTATAAGTATACTCGGAAAAGTTTCTTATCAAAAATGATAGCTGCTTCTAGCCAAATCTTTCGATGTTAAAATTATTGTGAAAGGGACAAATTTTAGGTGAAAAATAAGAATAAATGCATGCATGTAAAAGGGATAATTAAAGTCTCTTTATTTAGTGATTTAGATTTTTTTAGTAAATTCATTAAGAATATGAAAGCCTTTAACACCAAATTAAAAGAACATAAGAATCAGCATTTGTAATTATTAATCATCCTAACATAAGTTATAATTTGGCATCCTCGATAAAAAGAGAAATAAAACATTTTTTTATTATTGAATTTTTTTATTGACTAAACTTCTTTTGATTTAACTTTTTTGTGTGATAGGAATTTCTCCCTTGGGTTCTTTGTTTAGAAGAGTAGAATTACAGTATACCTTATTAGAGTAGTGATGAGGAACGATATTGCTTTTTTTAATAACAAATTTGAAATTATGTTTATCGTTCGTGTATTTTCATCATCCATCGCTTTGCGTGATTATTTTTCTTTCTTTACATTTCTTTTGCTAATTTGACGTTATAATAATCTTCTAAATTTTCAGGATTTTTGGATAACAATGTCTGCTCCTATTGTTGATGTCACCGATTGTACGCCAGAACTTGCGAAATTTTCAATTAGTAATATCGATTTATCTGTTGCAAATTCACTTCGTCGAGTTTTTATTGCTGAAGTTCCAACCATCGGTGAGTTTCTTTTACTTTTTTACTTACACTAATATATGATTGCATTAATATTTTAGCAATTGATTGGGTTTCAATCGAAGTGAATAGTACTGTACTTCATGATGAATTTCTTGCACATCGTGTTGGTTTAATTCCACTCAAATCTTCTGGACAAGTGGATGCAATGCAATATTCTCGTGATTGTGAATGTTCAGAATTTTGTCCAAGTTGTTCTGTTGAATTTACTCTTAATGTGGCTCAAAATGAAGAAGGTACACTTAAAATTACATCAGATGATTTAATTTCAAGTAATCCACAAGTTATTCCTGCAACTGCTGAAAATGATGCACCAATTACCATCGTTAAAATTCGTAAAGGTCAAGCTTTAAAGTTGAAAGCATATGCTAGAAAAGTATGATTTCGTTTTTTTTTTGTTGCTAAAAGTTTTACATGCGTTGTCTTTTTAGGGTTTTGGTAAAGAACATGCGAAATGGAATCCAACAGGTGGTGTTGCATTTGAATATGATCCTGATAATGCATTACGTCATACAATTTTTGCAAAGCCTGAAGATTGGCCAAAATCTGAATATTCTCTATTAAGCAAAGGTCAACAAGCTGATTATGATCCATACAGTAAACCAACAAAATTTTATTTTGGTGTTGAATCATGTGGTTCTTTACAAGCAAAAGAAATTGTTCTCAGTGGTATTTCTGTACTCAAAGATAAATTGAATAACATTAGCTCTCAATTACAAGTTGAACTTTTACGTGAAGGACGCTGATATCAAGAAATGGATTTCAAATGTTTCAACTTTTTTACTACTAAATTTTTACGGTTGATGATATTACATATGTATTTGGTCTCATTTGTTATTGTTTTGTTTTTATCGCTTAATTTATAAATCATTTGCTTTACCATGAATTCTAATTTATTTTGTAAATGGTTAATTAACCGTTTGATATCTTTATGCAGCTTTGCAGCAATGCTTATTTTTCAAACGACCATTTTTTAGCCATGTCAGCATTACCTAAAAAGCAAAAAGTTGCTGGAAGCTTAGCTGATAAATCTGTTGTCGAACAAATTCGAGTAAGTTTATTTTCACTTTTTTTTCTTCATTATTTAATATATCAATTTCTTTTTTTTAGAAAGATCGTGATCAACATGCAGCTGCGCAACATAATAAAACCATTGATATGATTGATATCAAAAAGGTTGACAATCCTGCAGAAAAAGCAATTTTAGCTGAATTTGATCGTCGTCGAAAAGCTCGAACTTTAACTTTGCCAACTGATGATATTAAAGTTAAACTTATCCTTCGGAAACAAAATCATCCTATTTGTAAGCCTTTTTCACTCGTCTTTTTTTGAATTTGTCTTATCAAATATTTTTAGGCTTATTTGGTGAAGATATTCTTGACAGACGTGAGCGATTAAGAAAAATATTATCTGTATTACCTGAGGATGAAGTAACAACAATAATCCATTCTGTTGATAGAAAAGAACCAACGAAATCTGAGTTGCCAGCAAATAATAAAAATTGGTATCACGAAGGTCCAGTAGAACTTCGAGATGCAAGAGTTAAAATTGCTGATTATAGTCTTCCACGAGCTCAACGAAGATTACAAGTTGCACTTGAACGATCCAAGAAACCAACAACGGAGAAAGCTCTTCGAAGACAAGAACTTCATAAATGGATTCATTCAATTCAACTTCATGGATCTCAGGTAAGAAATTGTTGATCTTATTTGTCTTTTTATTAAAATTTTGGTTATAGAAAAATGCTATTTTAGGCTGCTGGTCTTCGTGCAGTGTCATTTTGTGAATTTTCACCTGATTCAAAACATATTATTACCTCATCATGGTGTGGACAAGCAACAATATGGTCAGTACCAAATTTACAAAAAGAAACTCAATTAATTGGACATACCGATCAAGTTGGATGTGCGCGATTTCATCCATTAGCGTACACAGATGGAACGTCAACACTTACAGCAGCTTCATGTGATCATGGTGGAAGAGCATTATTATGGGCAGCTGATAAAGAAGAACCTTTAAGTGAATTAGAAGCACATGGAACAAGAGTTTCTCGATTAGCTTTTCATCCAAATGGAAGATATTTAGCAACTTGTTGGTAAGTTTTACTTTCTTTTTTGCATCTCTTTTTAACCTTCAGTTATTTTAGTCACGATGCTTCATGGCGATTACATGATCTTACAATCAATAAAGAAATTCTTTTTCAAGAAGGACATAGTAAAGCTGTATTTGATATTGAATTTCAAGGTGATGGTTCTCTAGCTCTTACTGGTGGATATGATTGTTATGGACGCGCATGGGATTTACGAACTGGTAAATGTATTATGTTTCTTGAAGGTCATCAACAAGCTATTCATACTGTTGGTTGGCATCCTAATGGTTTCCATGTGGCTACTGGTTCAGCAGATAATAGTTGCAAAATTTGGGATGTTCGTATGCGTAGATGCATTTATACTATTCCTGCTCATAAAAGTTTAGTTTCAAGATTGAAGATTGATACTGAAGGTGAATATATGGCTACGTGTTCATTCGATAATTTAATCAAGATATGGACGACAAATGGTTGGCAATCTCTCAAAATTTTAGAAGGACATTCTGCTCATGTTATGTGCGTTGATATTTCACCTGATTCAAAATGGATTGCATCAACATCAAAAGATCGATCACTGAAATTATGGACTTCATCGGATATTGTTGAATCAATGTGATAAATTGTGTTGTGAATGAAATGAAAGAAAATTATTATTTTTGTTTGAATTATTTTGCAAGGTTACTGTAATCTGTTTTTATAAATTTCTTTTGATCTCTCTGTTGTGTTTTTTTAACTTTGTTGATTTTTTTTATTTAATAAATATACCATTTTGACAATTGCTAGTGCGAGGAATTAATGAGACTGTGAGATTTTCTAAATGACACATGTTTTTTTATAAATGGATTTTCCGTAGTGAGTAAGCGTTGTTTCGAAATTTTCTTAACTAATAAATGCAATGTAACAAAGGTAGCAGCTACTTATAATTTTGATTTTCATGAAGATAAAAAGTTTGCAAAGGTGGAAAAAGTACGTACTAAAATAGCATTGGAGCATTAGGTTAATCAATCATAAATGGAAGCTAAATGCCCTATTCTTTGGATACAATTGAATTCAGTAAACCCCGGTGTTAAATTTTTTGGTAAAATAAAAAGCATCGAGAATTGATGAAGAAAAAATATTTTTCCCAAAAGTCTTGATTCTTGCTCTCGAATGGTTTAAATCTTGACTTCAACGTTGGAAAATTACTGTCTCATCCTTTATTCAATTTTTCACTGCAATTTTTTATTTTTTCATGAGAAATACCAAAAATTTGCATGATTTTATTCATTTGAAAAACGACCTTAATTTTAGTATAAAAGGATTGACTGCTTTTCAAAAATCATTCATTCGACGACGAATTGCTTCAACTTGAACGTTGCGCTACTTCTCTCTCTCTCTCATCTCTAAATCTCAAACATCATCATGGCTGATCGCTCTGCATATATGGCTCCTGGTGGCGGTGGTGGTGGTGGCTCATATGGTGGTTCTTCAGGTGGCGGTGGTGGTGGTGGTGGATATCAACGTGAAGAATATGCCTTTGGTGGCTCATCTGCTGGCTCATCTGGTGGCGCTTCAGGTGGAAGTGAATCAAATAACAATGCTGCTGGATCTGGCACTCCTGGCGTCACCAAACCACGTGCTGATGTCTCATGCTATCTTGGTCCCAAATAAGAACTCCGCCAACATCATCATGCTTCAATCATTGTCGTCATGGTCGTCGTCGTCTTCTCTCACCTTCCTCGTCTCTTATGTAATAATATAAAAAATGTATTTAATCCGATTTTATATTTTGTGAAGTCTAAATAAATATTGTCTGATAATTCTTTTTTGTGTCTTCTTTTTTTGGATTCTTGATTGCGTTTGCTAAGGTTAAAATTATTTTTGGCTTGGATTTGCGAGGGTTCAATCTTCAAAAATAATTGCATTTTTTATTCCAGGTTTCCATTTTAAAGATAATTTAAGTAATAAATTAATACTTTATTGGAACATCTTTGCAAAGTCTTAAAAATATAAAGAAATTTTTCCCTCTTTAAATCACCATACAACCCAAATGTTCACTTTTTATTCTCCTTCCTCATTAGCCCCTTTATTTTTCAATACTTTCTGTTTTCAATGTAGTCTAATCACAAAGCAATCAACAAAAAAAATTTTTATCATTACCCTCATCTTTGTTTGCTTGCTTGATTGTTACGTAACCACTTTTTTGTACTTCTTGTTGCAAAAGAAAGCACACCATTAAATTAAATTTTCCGTAAAGGATGTTGGATCGTTGCTTATTATTTGGTGTTTCTTTTTGCTTTCTTTTTCAATTAAGTTTTTGTGCTGATCGAACATTTACAATTGATTATGAAAATCAGCAATTTTTAAAGGATGGTCAACCATTTCGTTATATTTCGGGTGAAATACATTATTTTCGAATTATTCCTGAACTTTGGAAGGATCGTTTGATGCGGCTTCGAGCGGCTGGGGTGAATGCCATTCAAGTTTATGTACCATGGAATTATCATGAAACATTTGAAAATCATTTTAATTTTGATGGAAATGCAAATATAACTGAATTTTTGCGTTTAGCTCAAGAACAAGATTTATTAGTTCTTTTACGACCTGGACCATATATTTGCGCGGAATGGGAAAATGGTGGACTTCCATATTGGTTATTAAAAAGAAAAAGCATTGCTTTGAGAGTTTATAATACGCCGTAAGTAATTTTTATTGGATCCCCACCGATTGGTGAAAAAGGAATTCTTTTACCTCCAAATTTTTAGTATGTTTAAGGTTTTATTATTTTTAGTTACATCACCGCTGTACAAAATTATTATGAACGTTTATTACAAGAAATTAAACCCATGCTTTATCAAAATGGTGGACCAATTATTATGGTTCAAGTTGAAAATGAATATGGTTCATATGGATGTGATAAAAAATATCTTGCATTTCTTCGAGATATTATAAAACAAAATTTAGGAAATGATACCATTCTTTATACAAGTAATTTTGCAGCCAAAATTTTTTAGAAGTAAAAATGTTTTTTTAGCTGATCCACCTTTGGATTTGGTCGTTGAATGCGGCTCAATTGAAGGTGTATATCCAACAGTGGATTTTGGAGTATCCCTTGATTTTGTTGTAAAACAACATTTTGAATTACAACAAAAATTTTCTAAAGGAGGTTCTTAACTTTTCATTTTCTTAATTTCCATGAAGCAGTAAAATAATTTAATAATTTTTTAGGCCCAAATGTTAATAGCGAATATTATCCTGGATGGTATACAGTTTGGCGACAAAATACTACGACCTTACCCGATAAAAAAGCGGTCATAGATACAATGGATTCCATTTATAATTCGAATGCTTCATTTTCGATTTACATGTTTCACGGTGGAACAAACTTTGGTTTTTGGAATGGTGCAGAACCTAATGGAGGCGTAAGTATAAACTTATTCAACTATTTAGAAAGAAGGCTTTCTAATCAAAAGTATCGATTTTTTTGGAATAAAACTAAAAAATGAGGAGAAAGATTTATTTTTTCTTGATTGCCAACTTTCATTTTTCAGTTAATAACTTCCTATGATTATGGAGCACCCGTATCTGAAAATGGCGATATCACAGAAAATTATCTTGCAATTCAAGATTGGTTTAAAAAACTTCCAAATTGGCCTCATCCACCCCAAACCACACCCAAAAATAATCCAGCACGAGCTTACGGTGATATAACTTTAAATAAAGTCGATACATTGCTTCATGGTTTTAACAATGCTCCACAAAATTGTCGCCCATCAACTTTACCCATGACTTTTGAAGATCTTGATCATCCATATGGTTTTGTGGTGTATCAAACAACTTTAAGTTTTGGAGGACAAAAATTAGAAATTCAACATTTAAAGGATCATGGATATTTTTATCTTAATGGAATATCCCAGGTTGCAATGCCATTAAATCGAATGGGTTCTAATGTGAGTATATTTTAGGGAGTAATTGTCGATGATTTTGGTTTATATCCAAATAAATCGATTACACTTCAAAATGCTAAAATTGGTGATGTTTTATCCATAATCGTTGAAAATCATGCTCGTCAAACTTATTTAACCAAAATTGATCCTAAAGTAAGTACATATTTTAATTTTTAATAAAACATTCAACAAAAAATTGATAAGTTTTTTTTTCAGAGTTAATGCTTTTCAATTTTTTGAATTTATTTTTTTCGTAATAATCTCTTGTCCAGTACTTAAGTATTTTAATGACTTATCTAAGAAACCTATTGCTTCGCTAAAAAAACAAAAATAGCAAAAATATTCAAAGATGAAAAAATCAATAATATTTGAAGGGAAAAAAATAAAGCTTTGCAAGAAATTGCAATCGATCTTTCGATCGAACAAGAAAAAACAAAAAAATGGCGATGCTTTAAACTAAAACATTTTTTTATTTTTAAATAATAAAAAAAATAATAAAGCGATTTTTTATGTATGCTAAAGAATTTATTAGCAAAATTGTTTGTAATTTCTTGGTTTTTTTTAATTCAAAGATTGCTGCCAAAATTTTGGATTGTATCATCCATTTGTTTTACCATGTATTTTTGTGGGATTCAAAGAAACAGCAAAAAAAAATGTCTTTTAATTACAAAAAAACGTAAATTTATTTTAGGGAATATTATCTAATGTAACATTAGATGGTTATATTTTAACTAATTGGACTCAATGTGGAGTTAATTTTGAATCAAATTCGCCATTGTTGAATATGGCTTCTTCAACTTCGGCACCTTCAATAAAATCAGAATCAGATACAGCTGGCATTTACACAGGCACATTTACAATTGATGGTGATATTAATGACACGTGGTTTAATCCAAACTTATTTAAAAAAGGGCAAATTTTAATTAATGGCTTTAATCTAGGTCGTTTCTGGAACGAAGTTGGACCACAGGTTTGTTTGCATTTAAATATGTTTATGAAGAGGCATTATGAAAATTGTTTATTACAGATTACATTGTACGTTCCTGGCCCAATTCTTCAGAAAAGCAATAGTATCGTAGTTGTGGAATTGCTTGGAAAAGGATCAAACACAAAAATTTCATTGGTTGATAAACCTATTAACTTTTTTGGCTAATTTTGAAGTGAAAAAAGTTTTAAGTAACTTTAAAAATGAAATAAAATAAATTTTAAATAAAGTTTTCCAAATATTATTATCACCCAACAAATAATAAGAAAAAATAGAGCTTTGTACATAAAAAAGAAGTTCATGATTACAGAAAAGCAAATGGATGAATTCATCAGAAATGAGCGGATTCATAAAAACAACAAGAAAAAAAAATCAAAATTAACAAACTTTGTTGTTTGTTATCATGGTCATATTGGCATAAAATGCAAGTTTTTTTAGTGAAGCTTAGAAAAAAGTAACTTTTGTTTACTCTTCTGTTACGTTTACTTTTAACTTTTTGATCCGAATTTAATCTCTTTTTTGGTAGTTACAAATTAAAAAAATCTCGAAGTGTTTGTTATAAATAACAATTTTTTGTCCAAAGAAAACGCAAACATGAAAAATTTGTCTTTCTGTTACTAATTTGGGTAAAAAAAAATAAAGAATTTTATTAAAATCATTTAAAAAAATAAAAGGAAATTTTGTTAATCTCTTTTTTGAGCCCATTTCATATCATCATCTCTGGGTTTCATACCAGTTATGGAAGTTATTACAATTTCTAAAATTCTCCAAAATCCAATAAAATCTAATGGACCATTAAGCCATCCAGTTGTGATACAATAATTGCAAGCATGTGGAGCAATGTGATGTACTTTATGATGATATCGAGGTAAAATAATGTGAGCTTTTTGAAGCGTGGTTATAATTGAATGAAGTTGAAAATAAGTATGTGACCATTTATGAATCTAAAAAAAGTGAGACAATGAGAATGCGAAAGCTAAAGAAAATGGTTTTAATCCAAAGAAAAATTTTTGATGATCGATAACACCTGATTTTGACTAGAGCATATTAGGATATTAGAATCCATGGAAGTCGTAAAATTTATCGAAAGTATTTGGTTTTCTCCTAAATTTGTAAATTTGATGTTTTTGTTTTCAAAGCTTTTCAATTATAAAAGTAAAAAGCAATGCTTTAATGTGCAAAAATATTGTTATGATGGAAGCGTGTATTGCTTTGCCGTACATTTTTTAGGTTTAAAAATAACCCCACTTTTAATTTTAGCTTTGGGCTTTCAATCAATTCTAGGATAAATCAGAAATTTGAAGAAGAAGAAAAATGATTGGCAAAAATGGCAGAAAATATTGTGAATTTCCATCACATTTCAATTTGAACCAAAAAAAGTAACTCACTTGATTCGTCATAGCAACATAAATTCCAAGTAAAAGCCAAAACCAATGATTGGGCAATAATTCATCCAATTCTTTCGAACTTAATACCGCATGTTGATAACAAATATGTGTCAATTTAGGAATGCATAACATAAAATTATCTGAATTAACTTCAATAAAATCATGCCGAGTTATAGCAGTTGGATCAACGTGATGTTCACGAAAAGGTCGAATAAAATTTCTTCCAATAAATGTTTCCACTGTTCCCCATGTATCCGCACCCCAATGAACTAAACCAGAAGCAAAATCAGCTACTAATATACCAAAAAATGCAGCTAAAATTATTGAAGCCAAATAGACTAT
This sequence comes from Panagrolaimus kolymaensis, assembly GCA_028622995.1. Lineage (NCBI taxonomy): Eukaryota > Metazoa > Nematoda > Chromadorea > Rhabditida > Panagrolaimidae > Panagrolaimus > Panagrolaimus kolymaensis. Next base: position 2,288,691 of record JAJQJQ010000020.1, read on the forward strand.
TTTAAATTGAAATATAAGTAAAGTTGTAACACAAATAAATAATATTGATGCAATTGAAAGACAAATAATTTCTTGTAATCGTTTTTCTAAAAACAAAAAAAGTAAAAAACTATCCAAATTCTTTATAAAATAAAGATTATAAACCTGGGCTATACATAGATGCAAGATGTTTAGCTCCAGCATGACTAGGTCCCCAACGAGGTTTAGCTTCACCCATTATTGAATTAACGTTTCCATTTGGATCATCCTCAGGCATAGTTGATACTTCTGCATCATGTACAGCTTTAATAATTTCTTCATATTCTTCTGTATGCTCTAATGATGCTTGAATTTCTTTCGTCAACACCGTCATTTTTTTTTACTTCTAAAGTTGGAAACTTTAATAATAGTTTTAAAGGAGATTACAAAACTGTTTACATCTCGGTGAAATAAAACTCAATTTTTAACCTATAAATTTTTTCAGTTATAAAGTCTTTACAGTGTAGCGATGATGCTCATGCATAACACCGTGATACAAAAATTTGAGACAAACCAATAATTTGTTGTGAGTAGCTTTTATCAAAAAAGCTATAAAAATGATTCATAAAAATTTAGGGCAAAAGTCAAAACCACAATTTTTTGTATCAAATGAAAATATAAAAATAAAATAAATAGAGACATCTCTAAAAAAGTAACAAAACACATAAAAAAATTTTTTTAGGTCAAAGTTTAATAGGGTTTTAGTTATTCACTGAAATTTTTTAGTTCCTTCTCAACAACAAAAAAATGGTTCACATGAAGCTTAATTTTAACACAGACAGCAAAATATAAATTTTTCAAAGAATCATAACAAAATTAGCAAATAAAAAAAAGGATTAATCAAAATAAAAATAATTTGTTGAGAAACATTAAAAAGCATGCAAATGTCAAAAAAAAATTGCTCGATCCTTTCTTTCATTGAGAGTTTCAAGTCCAAAGTGCATTTATCTTTCTTTATTCATTATAGAAAAAAGAGGGAGGAAAAAAAGAGTAGCAGTAGCAGGCGCCAGCCTCAATCGAACTTTTATCAGTGCTTAATTCACCTTCTTCTCTTTTTTTTGTTTTAAAGCTAAAAAAGTGGTTCCATATAATTTTTTTTCAAGCAGCAAGAAAAATCATGTTTGTTGTCCTTCATTATTTCTCACCACCACCATCGCCATTAAAAGCTACCACCGCCGCCGCGCCATCATTTTATTCGACACAACAACTGATATGTTTGTATGAAACATAAAAAATATATTTTTTGCTTCCTTTTTCGATTTTTTTTATTCGGTGATTTCCGTTGCTGTTAAAAGTCATAATAATCGTTTTTGTTTTTGAGGAAAATAATAAAATAAAAGGTAGAAAAATTAATGGGTATTTATTTTCCTTGTTTTTTTAAAAGCGCTTTTGTGGTTGTGATAAAAACAATAAACTTTTTTTAGGTTTGTAGCAATCAAAACCAGACAAGGGCATTTGGAAACTAAAATCTCAAATTTTGTTTTCCATAAAAAAAATGTGGATAAAGCAGACCATGGAAATAAAAAAAATTCTTTAAAAAAAATTGAAACAAAAAATTAGCTGTTTGCTTTTTAGTCATAAAAATCATCTAACTCCCTTCATTCAATCACCTATCATTCATCCTTCAAAAAATCTGCCGGAAAAGAAGAAACATAAAAATGAATAATAAAAATAATTAGCATTGTCTCAAATTTCCGTCAAACTGAAAAAGAAAAAAAAGTGTAGGCAGTTAGTTTAGTTGAGATTTAAAAGATCCGCCCGCTTTTTTATTTTATTTTTTATTCTCAGAAAATGAGCTGCAAAGTCTGCTGACTGACCAATCAAAAACAAAAAATCATTGACGTTTATTTTTCAAAGCAACCACAACATTCATGTGCATTAAACGGGGGTATTTATTTTTTGTTTGTGGGTTTACAAAATAAAAATGTTTCAATTACCTTTTTTTGATTACAAACTTTTGGAATAAATAATAAAAAAATAAGCTTCAAGAAATTTAATTTTAAAACCCCCAAATGCTATGTTGCAGCAATGGTTACAGTATATACCTTTTGTGTTATTTGTTATACTATAATCCAGGCTACAATATAGCAAAAGAGATTCCTTTTTAAACAAGATTAAAAAAATCTTTAAACACACATGAGACACATTTTTTTTGTAAGCATCATTGAAAATAAATAATAAAAAAATTGTACAACTTGAAAGCCAAAATCAAGGGGAAAAATAAAATAGTCAGTGTACTATTTTAATAAACCATATAAACGATTTAAATAACAATAATAAAATTTAAAGAGGCAGAATATTACTAAAAAAAAATAGCGAAGGGAAAGAATCGTATTTCATAAAAAAATAAAAAAAAATAAATTTGTGTGTCAGATTTTTTTTTTGTAAGCTCAGAAGTTTTAATAATAATAAATCAAGAAAATATGCAGACGTTTCAATAAAAGTTTTTTGAAATAAAAAAAGGCGAAAGATATCCTAAACCATTCAACTATAAAATGAATAATAAAAAAAGCTATTGTGTTTGGGTGACAAAAATAGGTCTCCTAAAATAACTAAAATAAAAAATTTGAGGTCAAAATGAAAAAATGGAAGCTATAAACCACAAAAAAAAAACAGGTGAGGATTACCGGATTAAAAAGATGTCATCAAATAAATAAATAAAAAATAGACTCAGCAATTGACGAGAAAAAAATCCCAGGTAGCTTTAAAAAAAGCAGGCGATGAAGAAGAAGAAAAGAAGAAGCAAAAGGGCAATTTGTTGAATCATTGCTCACGCTCGCTTATCTCAAGTTCTTCGCGTTCTTTGTGTGTATCTTAAAACCCATTTTTATTTGAGTGACAGAAAAATTAAAATGTTTCAATGATAGATAGGTAGGTTTTAATCCATAAATGATAATAAAAAAAACTCTTTGACATTGACATAAGCAAAATGAAGCAAAAAAAAGTGAAAAAGATTGTAGTTTTAAGAATGCATGTATGAACTTTTTATGTATTTAAATTTAAAAATAATTTGTAATGTAAAGTTTTGAAAAAGAAACAAAAATAGCGGCAAAATTAACCACGGTATTTTGTTTACTTTTGTTTATTGAAAATTTGTCACTCATCCGAATGTTACAACCTGCTGAATACAGAAAAGATAGGAATGAAAAATGGTGATTCTGTGATTGACTTTCAATAATCTTGAATATCTTTATTTACCTCTGCAAGTACTCTTGCATGGCCTACACATTCAGCATTTGCTAGAGAAAGCGCAGTTTTGAAAAATTCAAGAAAATATAACTATTTCATGAAAGTTATTTAAAAAAAATTAAATAAAGTTTGCTTCTGTGAACTCTGTGCAAAAATTGGCGTCCGGACAGGTCATCGAAAACCCATAATCTCGAAAACAAATAAACATCGAAAAAGGGAAATACGACGAAATCTCGAAACACCGTAATCTCGAAAAAAAAAAACATCGAAACACCATAATCTCGAAAAAGTAAGTTCCGACTCAATATCGAAAAACAGTACAGAAAAAAAAGCGAAAACAAGAGCAAAAAAATGAAAGCGCTTCAGTTTGCAAATTCCCTTCCTTCCTCAAACGAATAAGCTTTTGCAGTCTGCAAAAAAAGGTGCACACTAAAATATGCTAAATTTTTAATCAAACAACAGCAAACAAAATTTTTTCAAGCTTTTCATTATTTTTGAATCAGTTGCTGCATTTTTTGAGCGACAAGAAGGCGGCTGTTCTTTTCTCTTTGTGAAGCTTTGGAAATTCAAGAAATATATTGAAATGCGTCAAAAAGCACCTTCAGGAACTTCATCGAATTCATCTAAAAAGCAAGTTCGTCCATCAACGGCATCAACATCAACAAGCTCACGACGAAGACGAAGTGATAGTGGAAGACGACGACAAGATGATTTGGCTGTTGAACCAATCAATGATGGAACTCGATCAAAACCTCGAATTGTTAAAGGAATACAATGCAAGTTACGTGAACGTAATATTCGAAGGACATTGGAAGAAGACCAAACTAATAGTAAGTTAAAATTCTTTTTGTTAAACCATCCAATTGTAAAACTAATAATACTAAATATATATTTGTATCTTTGTTTTTACTATCTAATATTTTCTTTAGAAACTCAATCCATCCATGTGAATCTTGATCGTGATCGTCCAACATCGCAATTACAAAAACAAAGATTTCAAGAATTTACACGTGATGCTGTGAATAAAGGTGTGAAAGGAATCTTGGATGAATACATGGTAAACCTCAAGTCATTTGTTCCTATTGGTGTAACCAAGCGAGCTTTCGATGCAAATTCCAAGAAGAATCGATATCATGGTGGGAAATGTTTGTGTGTGTACCTTAAAGTTAATCCATCATTTTTTAGACGTAATCTGCATCGATAATACAAGGGTCATATTGAAGAATCAACCAGCTGACTATATCCATGCAAATTTCGTCTGTGGTGAACCATTGGTCAACACTTTCATATTAACTCAAGGTCCAATGATGAACACCGTGAAAGATTTTTGGTATGTTTTTCTGTAGTTTTTTTTGATACAAAGTACATTCATTTTTTTAGGAAAATGGTCGCACAAGAAAATGTCGGAAATATAATTATGCTATGTGAAACCGTTGAAGTTGGAAAAGAAAAGTAAGTTTCCATTCTAATAGTTTATTCACTATGTATTTGTTTTCTCATTTATGAAACTTTGGTATTTTTTAGGTGCCAACAATATTGGCCTCGTGAAGAAGGATGTACTGTCGAATGGCCTGGTGTACAAATCAAAAATGTTAAAATGGATATTACTGATTCAACAACAGTTATATCAACATTGGAATTGGTATTTGATAAGAAAGAAAAAATTACATTGAAGCATCATCACTGGAAAACATGGTTAGTTTTCTCTCTTCATCTTTTAAAGCATATTTTTGACCAAATAACATTTATATTTTTAGGCCTGACAAATCTGTGCCTTTATCGGTACTCGCTCCATTTCGGCTTTTAAGAAATGTTCGGCATTCTTCTCGTCCAACGATCGTTCACTGCTCTGCTGGTATTGGAAGAACTGGTTCTGTCGTCGCATTGGAATTCTGTTATCAACAACTTCTAAGTGAAAACAAATTATCGGTACTTGAAAGCGTCAAATTGTTAAGACGTAAGTTTAGTTTCTTTTAAATTCAAGCTAATCTTCATTTTTCCAGATATGCGAATGCACTCCGTCCAAACAGATCTCCAATATTTATATCTTTTCAAATGCTTATTGATTTTTTCACAAAAGAATAAAACAATTCCACCTGAATGTATGGCATTATTTGATAATTTTCAAAAAGAATATCAAGCTATTATCGATGCAAAAATGACAGAAGAGAAACCTGAAACTTATGCTCCTCTATTGCCAATGAAATTTCAATAATTTGAACAATATTTTCTTTGAAAAGTCTTATTTTTGTAATTGATTGATAAAGTTTTTTAAATTATGTGTGTAATAGCTCTTCAAAATTTTAGATGTTTCAGTGAAAGGTTTTTCGTTAGAATTTTTTGAGGGTTCTAAAGCTTTGTCATGGAGCATTTTATGTGCTTTCAAAAGCTTTTGCCGCTTGGCATGATAAACTCATGACTCACTTTCGAGATTTACGAGCTGTAATAAGTTTGCATGACAACGTGTGATCCTTAGTAAATATGAGTTCTTCACGAACAATGCATATGTAATTAACTTTTTTCAGTGAACAAATTAGTTTTTTGCATGTTTGGAAGGTTTTCATACACAATCCAATGCCTTCTTTCTTCCCATGATAGCTATGGAAATGAAATTAATGTAAGAAGAAAATGGGAAAGTTGTGCTAAGAAATATTTTAGTTTAAAACAAAAAACTATGGCTTTACAGCCTGTAAAAGCAACAATAATTATAAAGGGTATATTTATTCAAACAAAAAAGTGACAACATTACAAAACTGTTTGGAAAAGAAACATAAATAAAAAAACAGATAAACAAAAATTAACAAGTAAGTTTATTAACCATTAAAGGGTTTACCCATCAAGTCTTCATAAATCCATCCATATGTTTTCCAAAGAGATTCTTCAGTAAGAAGGTCATGATCTTCCATATCATTTTTATCCAAAGAAGTGGTTCCAAACGCCTTTTTTACCTTTTCATTTTCGGTAGTTGGAGTTGAATTGTTGAGAAGAGAATAATACCAAACAAAGTAACGTTTAATAAAATCCATGGAAAGAAAACCAGTACCGAAATTTGCTGCATTGATTCGATCATCATCACGGAGTTCATCAAAGAATGATTTTAAAGATGCAGAAGGTTGAATTTCACACTATAAAGATGATGATCATTCAATGTACGAAAGAAAACAACACTTACATTTTCACCTTTTAAAGCCATAGCATATGATTTTGAATCTTGAGTTTTGATAAGGTAGAAAAGTTCAAGAATAATTTTATAGCTTTTTGAATCATAATCCTTGAATGGAACATCTACAGGTGCATCAGAAACAAATGTTTCACCCATTTTTTGCAAAAATGGACATAATTTATAAAAATGTTCAGAGACGACGAACTTCTTTCCATCGTTGAAAACAAAGTTGAACTTGGATGCTTTATCTTCAGCAATTTTGAGATCTTCAACCATTGTGATGAGATGATCTTCAGCCATTGTGAGATTGAGAGAACGTGTAGCTTGAAAAGTCCGTTAACTAAAAAAAGAATGCATTATTATGAGTTGAGTGAAGTCACGAAAATACGCCGGATATTTATAAATCCGAGAGATAAAAAAAGAAATGCACGGTTAAAATGATGAGAAAAAGAGCCTTAAAATTATTAAGGAAGCATAAGATTATTCGATTCAACGACAAACACAGAAATAAAAAACTTTTCACGAAGTCGAGTAAAGGAAAGAAATACTCAACAATTAAAAAAGATTTTTTTTTTGTTTGAAAATTATGGCGCCACTTTAGCCCAAAAAATGGAAAGGCTATCGTATCAGTTTTAGAAACAATCGCTTTAAAACTTAGGTTTCTGCGATTTAACATAAATTTATGTTTTTTTAGTGAATTAAAATTGTAAGATACCGGAATTATTTGTTATTTCATTTTATTAGCTAAAAATTATTGTTTTATTGTTTGTTGAAGTGTTGATTAATTTCAAACAGTATGCATTTGTTATAATTGTCGAATCCCTTTTTTTTTCTTTCCTAACTTTGCTCTCCATTTTTTTCATTCAAAAATACAAAACATATGTAATTGTTTTAGTTGAAACTTTTTTTTAACAAGAAAGAGCAAAGGAAAAAACATTAGAATACCAAAGCAGTACATCTTTTAAAAAAAGACTTGAACATTAATAATTCAAACCGCTTTTTTGTGGAGATAACGCAAAAACTTTGAATGAAAGGTCATTAGCTAGCTGGTACATCAATTAAAAAAATAAAAGCATGTAAGGCAATTTTGAGGCTTATTTTTATTTTGCAAAAGAATTTTCTCGTGATTTCCGGTGATACTTCGAGTTTCATTCTTTCTTTGAAAGTTAACTAAAAATATGCGTTGTTGAATATTTCAGAAAAACGCGTTGAATTTTTTAAATATTTAAATGGGATTAGAAGAAAAACAACGAAGCCATTATTTATATGCTTCAACAATTAAAATACATAGTTTATTTTTATCAATAAAGATTACAAGGTAAATAAATCACTTATCGCCCCATCATTTATATCGCATTTCATAAGCAGCTTTCTTCAATGCATGCGTACATAGAGTTTTAATTAAATATTAATACCAAAAAGTATTTCATCATGTAAATAATAGCATCTTTCTTTTATTACTTTGAAATCAACATCTTTTTTTAAGAAAACAAATCACAAATTGCTCTTGTTCACAATCGCATCTCTTCGATCAAATGTTATGTTTTTAAAGAACTATCTCAAACATTTCTTGTAGCCTTCGAATGAAATCTAAAGGATAATTTGTTCCCACTTTCTTACTTTTTTTATTCGATCAAAAATACCCCAATGTTTCATACTTTGCAAAATGCATATGTATAAAGTTTAAACATCACTGATTTAAAATTGCTCTAACCTCTAAACTTTTTTGCAATTGTCTCTCCTCGACCGCAATTAAAATTTTAACAGGTTTTCTAATTTTTCTATTTTTGAAGGAAAGAATGTCAAGAAAATTTATTTTTAATAATTATGGCACCACAATAAAATTTTATTTTCCTTACAAACAAGAAGAAAAAAAATTGGTGAAAGTAATAATCAAGCAGCAAAAAAAAAGTTGGGATTGTGGATGGATGGATGAGTGATGTTTGTGTTGAGAAAATGAAAATGAGAAGGAAGAAAAACGAAAAGAAAAGATGATGATGACGAAGAGGCCTTCTTTTAATTACAAGTTTTTTTTTTAAACGCATGACTTTTTTTTCTTAGGGTCGCAGTAAAACTTTTGATTTCCCTTTTCACATTTGATGCCGGTGACTTCGTCATATTCTTTTTATGCTTTTGTTTTAAAATTATTATGAGGGTTAAATGCAATAAATAATTAAAGAAGGCAACTAACTAAATGCATCTCAATAAAAAAGGAAAGAAGCAAGCAGCTACCAAGAATTTTGTTTAATCATAAAATAAAAACAGAGGAAAAAAAAGCGAGCCACCAAAAAAAGAAGTAAGAAAAACCTAAATTTATAAAATAATGAATGAATGCTTTTTTGCAGAATATAAAATAAGGTTAAAGAACGATAAAATGTTCGCGTATCAAAAAGTTCAATCGCGTTTACCTTTGCTGGACTAAGTCCGTCCAGCTAGGTGGCTGGCTTGCAATGAAAATCTAAATCCTGTCAAGCAAGAATGATTGATAGTAATAATTTATTTATTTTGTATTACTGTAATTTTATAGGAACCTTTAAATTAACACCGACTTATGATTTTCTGTATAACATGTTTCAAGAAGAAAAAAAATAGAGCCCTAATAATTATTATTAAAGAAAATAAATAAATAAATAAATAACCATCTGAGATTTTATGTAACTGACTTTTTTAATTAATATGTTTAAAAAAACGCTATAGTTTTTAATTACAAATATAAAAAAATACAACAATTTTATATATATATTTTTTTTGAGAGCTTTTTTGTTTTGTTTTTGAATTTTGAGAGATATTATTTAACAACGACAATCCAAAAAATGTTTTTAATTTCACAAAAACAAAAACATAAAAATATTATTTTTAAGTGGTAAAAGTTTTTGAACATGCTGAACTTGGTGATATATCACTTTCAAAAAATTGTGAATGTAAATGATCTCCACGTTCTCTACGAAGATAACCAATACGTAAAATGGTTTCTAATGCATTTACAGAATCAAGACCACATTTTCTTGAAACATTTTTCAATACACATCTTTCCATTTGATAATATGAACGACATTTAAATGCTTCAATTCGCTTTAATTTTGATAAAGTTTCAGTCATGAGATTTGTGCTTGAAATTGTAATTTGTTCAAGTTCTTCTTGGGTGGTGGCTTTATTGACGGCTTCTTCAATATCACTGAGGGTTTTAGCATAACTTGAAATCATGGCTTCGTTAATATCTGATCGAGTTTGATTATATGATAATATCGACTAAAAATGCTATTATTATTAAATCCTAAATAAAAAATGGATCTCGACAAAAAAGCATGTTTTGCCTTTTTATTTCTAGACACTTTTATAAATCTGGGGCTATAGATGAAGGAAGGATAGATAAACTTACAGTATGACATTGTTCAAACCATTCTAAACCATTTTGTCCTATGCATGCATAAGTTGAAGGAGTAGCCTCGGGTTTTTGACATTCATTTTCAAACATAATTTTAATATTTCCATCATTATCCATCATAGAATTAATATGTTCAGAAATTTTATTATGATCTTGTAAAAATCCAAATGCACATTGAAATTGTAATTCATTTTTTAAGCATGCTGATTGAATGGTTTCTTTCATAGATTTTAATGGCATTGTCATTAATGCAGCTGACTAAAAAAAAAGAAAAGAGATGACGACGTTGAAAAAAAAAATATTAGGAAAAAGCTAATAAAGCAAATGGGTTGAGAAAATTTTATTTATGGGATAAACCTAATCTCAAAAAAAGATGCATAATAAAAAAATTTTGCTTACAACTGAATCCACTCCAATGGCCTTTAAAATTCCTTGAGATTTTCCTTCAAGTGTATGGGGTTTAGGCATTTCAGATTCATCACCAATAGTTTCAAGTAATCTTTGTGAAATATCTAATGCTACAGTTGAACATGCACCAAGATGTTTAGCATATAATACCATTCTGAAAAAAATTATATGATATTTATTTTTAGAAATAAATTTTTTTTGTTGTTATAGAATTAAGCAAGCAATGATTTTTTATTTAGGTAAGATTAAATATTCTGTAAAAAAATGCAAATTTTTTGTTGCATTGTTAAGTTTGGAAAATTTTATTGTAAAGAATCTTCGTTATTTTTGTTCTGAGAAAATAAAGGGATTAAAGTCCATGATAACTTATGTCTGCCGTTGTTGTTTATTGTTGATTCAATTTCATTGTTTTTTTTTTGAAAAAGCTTTTTGCATGGAAACAATCTTTAACGACAATGCTTAATATGAAATTCTTACACACAAACAAAATAAAAACATTTTTCTTTTTATAATTTCTTAAAGAATCATCAAAACATTTCCTTTTTAAAAAAAATCCCAAAAAAAAACTTTTGACGTATTGAGGGTGGATGGATGGAGGATGGATATGGACAAACAACATGTTGCGTGTAAAAAACAATCTTTTAATGTTGTCCCTTTTTTTTTTTTTATTTGGTGGGTGACTTTGCTTCTTCTTGTTTATCAACAACAAAAACATTCAACAAAAAAGATAATGAAATGACGTGATTATTTTTACTTATGTTTTTTACGATCTCATAAAAATTCTCAAAAAGCTTTCTTTTTTCTTTTGTTTTTTGGCATTTTTTTTGTGTGCCCTAAATTTAGGATACAAAATATTCGAGTATTTTGCTACAGAATACTTTGTAATTTCCCTACAAACTTTTTTTTGTAATAAAAAAAAAAGAAGTTTAATTTCTTTTAATTTTTGCTCTTTAATTTACGACCGTACAAAGTTGAAAGACAAGAAGAATAATAAGAAGAAAAATGAGAACATAAAAAATCGGAAATTGGATAATTAATTAAAAAAAAGAAGGGCGCATTGCATTCATTTTTAGAGTTTATTTTTAACTACCCACTCTCTTTTTTTTATAGAGAAAATATGTCGATTGATTTATTACTTTTTAGTTTTTTTGAAATCAAAAATATGACGACAAAAGAACAATTTTAGTTTAGGAAGACATCTTCTTTCTTTTTTTATATCATCGCCCCCAATATTATGTATCAAAATCAGAAGAAAAAAAGTAGCACGTTTTAATTTTTTTTATTGCTTTTTTTCTTTTTCTCAACATTGAACTTTAACATTTCACAAAAGAAGTCATCGTCAACAGGAAAGTAAAAGAGTAAAAATAAATGTTAAAAATTACAAAACTTTTCTTATTACGTTGCAATATTTTTTTGAGGATTAAATATTTTTATCTAAATAGTGCCTTATTTTTTTGCAACATAAAAAATTATTTTAAAATTTTTTAAATCCTTTTATTTATTTTTGTAATTTATAGTGTTTATGTTAGTGAAATACTTTAGTGTTTAATTTTTTGTTTATGACTACTACTGATGCACAAAAGTCCAAAAATGGGAGTACATATTTGGAGGCTGCTTATATTGAGGATAATCAAAAACATATAATTTCGAAAAGTTGTAATTTTAAGAAACTGAATTTTTTTTAAATGTTTCAATATTCAAAAATCACCGCCTCCATGTATTCAAAATGGTTAGAACCATCCATTATAATTTTACAAATCACCAATTTCTTGTTGTTGTTGCTTTCTTTTAAAAAAATTTGCAACCATAAAATTATACTCAAAAACACACAAAGAACGTCGAAACATTTTTTCTCAATTCTTCATCCATCATTAAAAATTCACCTTTATTTATTTTTTTAAGAACAACCAAAAAAACTAATTTTAAAGCACTCATTACTTTTTTTTAAAAGCACTCTTTTTAAAATAATAATCAGGGTTTAAAAAAAATTTGTTTGCAAATTTTTGGTTCTCTGATATATCTTTTTGCTTGTTGGAAACGAAAAAAAAACTTAACTTTAACAGTTTCAAAATTTTTTCTATATTTAAAAAAATGAATGCTAAAAATAATTTTTTTTACTACAAAGTTATTTTTAAACTGTAAAAAGCAAAAAAGATGAAATAGTTTTTTTTCCAGAAAAAGAAATGTAAAAAATAAATTTTTAATTTCCAAAGCCAAGGATTATCGTAGATTTTTTTTTGTGTGGGATTTCCTTAAGCCACTAAAATCTTTTATTAGAAATGTGAGAGGGAGATAAAAATAAAAATAGCTAGTTGTTATTAATTTTGGTCGGAAATTTGCTTTCATCTTATTATATAGGCTACTACCAAGATTTTTTCATTCCAATACCATATTTTTTTTGGTTTACCACTTGCAATGAAAAAAAATAATGACATCACGCACGTGTGAAAACAAAAAACCCTTGTGATTGCAATGTTTCAAAAAATTAGTTTTTTTTGCTAATAAAAATTCCCACCAAATTTTGGAGTTTACAATTATTTTTTTGTATGTATGTTAATTTAAATCAACAGTAAACTTCTTTGATGTGCTTTGTTCATTGCTGCTTGGATTCCTTCCCACGGTGAAAAAAAAATAAAATCCAAAACGAACCTTTCATCATCATTTTCAGCTTTCTGTAGCGATTGTTGATAACTTAATCGTTCTGAAAAAAAGGAAGCTTTTATTTATAAATAATAATTATAAACTCATAAATAAATTAAAAGTGAAAATTAATTATTTTCTTTTTTTCTTATAAAAGTTACTTTTATTTTTAGGTTACTTAAATAATTAATTAATTATTACTCAAAAATAATGATGATGGTCTAGTTCCTTTTAAGATAATAGAAAATTAAAAAATATTTAGAGAACAAAAAAGTGTTATTAAAATTAAGTGTTTCCAGAACAAAAAAGTGGCATTTTTTGTTCCAATAAACATATTGGATATGACTGTAATGATGATGTGATACCAATCAAAAAATTTTTTTTATTACTATCACGTTTTTGTATTTTGTTCAAAAAAACATGCTTTTTTTCAACATTCAAAGCTCACACAATATTTATGTTTTTAGGAAACCACTTAATTGAAAAACAAAAAAATAATATTCTATTTAAAAATAATATCCGGAAGAAGAAGATTTATGATAGAAAAGAGCTTAGATATTAAAAAAAGGAAATTAATAAACTAACCATTTTCACCAATTTGTTTTGCAGCCGTTATCATATCCCTTGGAGCATTTTTATAAACAAAATATTGTTGTGCATTAACTCCAATAACAAAAAATAAAATAATAAATAAATTTTTTAACCCAAGTAAATTATTAATTCTCAACATGTTTTATTTTTAGTTGTCTGAAAAAATGTTTAAAAAATTTAATAATTCTAGATCGATCTCGACGAAGAAAAAAACTTTCACGAGCACAGATTAGAGATATCGTAAATTTTACGAGTTAATTAAGTTAGAAAAAAGTTAAAAAAAGGCATTTTCGCAATGGAAAAATTTCTTTATCAAGTTTTGCTGATTTTTTTTTATTCAAAGTCCACCGCCATTGATTGGAAGCAATTGAAAAGAAAAAATAAAGAAGATATAAATTTATTAACGACCAAACCAAACAGCAAAAAAAAAATTCCGCGCAATCAATGAAGAAAAAAAACAAAACAAAAAAAATATTAAAAAAAGAGAGCTGTCGTCGTTTGGTTTTTATCATTTTTTGATCAGTCGCAATTTTTTTGTTTTGTTTGACACGCCTCAAAAACCAATAAAAAAAATCCACTGATTTCAAACTACCCAAAACTAACTACATTTAGGAGAAAAAAGAAGAAGGAAATATTTCTAAATCATTAAACTTCCATCTCATAAAAAGAAAAAAAATTTACGATCTCTTATCATAAGGTCATCATCGAAAATAGTTATTTCCGGTGATATAGGCGATTAGAAAAAATTTAAAATAAAAATAAAATATGTGTAGCATGAAAATTGGTTTATATTTAGCGGAATGATAAAAGTAAATTCAGCTCATTCATATACGCTTCATCTTCATTTCCAAAAAAAAAATCAAAGTAACAAAGCAGTCGTCGGTCGTCAACCATAAAAAGGAGAAGGATGGATGGATGCTCCTCCTAAGGCCTTTAATATTTTTTTTATTATCCAAATCTCTGTTTTTTTTTTTACGGAAAAAAGGCGTTAAAAAAATGGAAGAAAAAAAAGTAGGCGGAGCAATAAGAATTTTTTTTTATTCAACGTTCGAGAATTTGTAAGTTTTCTTTTTTTATTTGGAAGCCAAAAAGGAAAAATGCTATTGAAAAAAAAAATATGGAAGGTTTCTAAAATGCAGAATCTTTCTACCTTTTTTTGTTTGTTAATTTACACCTTTGCTTTATAGAAAAAAGTATGGATTTAAACGTGGTGGTTTCTGAGACACTTAGCTGAGTATGTTTACAGACAAACAAACGCATTATGAGTGGGGTTTGCTAAATAAAGCTGCACACTTTAAAAAGAATTTATTTTTCTCAAGTAACACAAACAGCAAAGTTTTTTGAAATTTTTTGGAAGCATTTTTTTTTTCTTTCTTAAAGACAATGAGGTACTTTAGAATCGTTTATGGGCCAAAAAAAAACTAATAATAAAATGCAACTTTTGAAATTCGGGGTTTTAAAGTTTAAAATGTGAGAAAATTTCTTTTAGAAAGTTGAAGTTGAAAAAAAAACATTGATTTTTTTTTACGAAATCATTTCAAAAATTGATAATAAAAATAATACGCATATCAAAAACAAAACAAAAATAACTACGTAGGCAACAATGAGTAAACAACTTTGGTATTTTCATTCATTCAAAGTGTATATTAGTGTTGGCTACAAGGAAGCTGCAACAGGAGCCTATTTCTTAAGCATTGTATTTCTTTCGAGAAAGGATTTTATTAGTTCTCACCTCATTAAAAGAATTTTTTTTATTAGTAATAGTTAAGAGTAAAATAAAAATAATTCTAATTTTTTTTTCAAGCCTAGCGCACTTACCATTTTCGATTTTTTTGACTTGACTCATTATAATGCGATTAGATAGACGCTTTGCTGTTCTTCGCCATCTTGAAGAATGCAAAACAAGGGGCTTCATTAATGTGATAAATCCATTTGCCAAAAAATAATAATATTATTTTTGGTAAAATCACCATCATTATACATAGTTTTTTAAGTGTGGTTATATTTTTGCTTAATACCCACTTATTATAAATCCTTTCTTTTTAATGGATGGACAATTAATTGGTTAAAGATGGTAAAAGATAATTTATGCATTTGAATAATTAAATTTAAAAAAAATTGTATAGTGCAATAAATTAATTATTAGCTCATCAAATAAATTTTAAAAATTTTGAGTTAATAAAGATTAATTATATATTTTTTAATTAAAAAAATAAATGTCCTTCCTTTTTTGAATTTTTTTTTATTTGTGATTCATTTTTAGAAGAAAACAAAACAAAATTAATTAATGTTTATTTATGAAAGATGCACCCAATTGCATAAAATGGTTGAAGTTTGTGTTCCCACAATTTTTTTTGCACTCTTTTTAATTAAAACTTTGAGAATCTCAACTTTGGGAAAAAATACAAAAATTTTGAACTTCATCAATTTAGAATTCAAATAAATGCGTCACAGTTACAAACATACAAGTTTTAAAACTTAATAAATAATACAAAATTTATTAACTTCAAAAGGAAAAATAAAAATGCGTCATAAAAAAAGGACATTTAACACAAAAAGTTAAAAACATATACTGTCTTTGATGGAGAGAGTCTTGAAAATATAAGTATCAATTTTTTGGGATTTGTAAGGAAAAGTGTCGGTTGCTTTATATTTTAAAGAACTTCTAAAAAAGGGATAAACAAAACAAACTTCGCAAAAAAATGGAATTAATTTAGTAAAAATTAAACGCCATGAATTCCATCAACAATTTATCTATTTTAAGACAAAAAAAACAGATAAATCCATGTCTTGGCTCCAAATTGTTTTTGATTGAAAAAATAGAGGGTGTTAGAAGAAGGTGGAAAAAATCTTCTTATGGCTTCGTTTATTTATTTTTATTTTATTTTGTGGTGTGATTCTAAACACCCAAGCAAACAAAACAAAACAATAATGCAAAAATTTATGCCAAAGGTTTTTTTTCATTTTAGAAGTAAGTTACAAACAAAAGAAAACATACGAAAAAAAAGTTTTTTACTAGACAAAGAAAGTCATGATTTTATAATTAATAAAATTAAACAAAATGACGATGTTAATTATAAAATTTATAGTTAGAAACAATAGAAATCTTGCTGCCAAACATCATCAAAAAAGAGTCAGGTGGCTGGTTTTGAACTACAATGATTGAGAAAAAGAAAAATTAAAAAATTTAATTTTAATAATTCTTAAAAGTTTTTTTAAATAAGAAGAAAATCGTTGTAAAAAAACTTTTACTAAAAAAGGGTTATTTTCTTTTTCATATTACATCTTTTATTATGGAAAAAAACCAACGGAAATGAAAGTGTAAAATTTCATTTATTTTTAGAAAATTAATTTTGACAACTTGATGATGGATCAAAATGATCATTATTACACTACGCATTACAGGTTTGCTCTTTCTCAAGTAAGTAACAATTTTTTTAACCTTTATAATTTATAAATCTTTTTTTGGTAGTTTTTAAGATCAAAATTATCACGAGTCGCGCAATAAGAATGGTTATTTTTAGAAGATAGCCCACCAGAAACAAAAAGAAATGGGGTTTCTTAGTGAATAAAAATAATTAACTTTCAATAATGTTTCTCTTCAATTCGAAGCAACAGCTCTCAAGTCTTTTTTCAGAAACTATGGCACGGCAAAAAAGAATAAGTAAAATCAAACGTCAAAACATAAAAAAAAGTTATTATAATTAGAAAAAGCCATGATGACACACATTTTTATGAATAATTAATTTTGTTTCACTCTCACAAAAAATTCCATGCTTTTATAAAAGTAAAAGTGTATGTATTTCAAATTAAAAATAATAATAATTTTTTGTGTGCGTAAATTCCGGCTTTTAAAATGTTGCGTTTTTATTTAGTTTATTTTTTTTTGAGAAATAATTAATTTTTGCCATACTGAAAGGATTGACAAATTTCACGAACTTCGTTTTAAATTTATTAAAAACTAAATTAAAATACAAAAAATTATTTTTAAAATCATAGCAAAATAAAATGGAAAATGCATTGTAAAAAAAAAATATTATAATTTAGGAATTTTGTTCCAAAAAGTAGCTCCATGATTTTCATTATGGTTTTTACAAGTTTCTTCAAATCCTTTAACTTCATCTTTGGGAAGTGGCATCGTTGAATAAATTAAATCCTCCTCCGAATTTTTAGCTTTTTTTGCACGAACTGCAAATTTAAGCATATGGTTTCGAACAGCATTAATAAATTCAGGATTTTTTCCAATTCTCTTGCTTCTTGATTTTGAAACTCCAACATTTGAAACTAAAAATTAATAAAATTTTTTGAAACTAAAAATTGATAAACTTTTTTGAATTCAAAAAACACCGAATCATTCTTTTTTGTCGTCGAACAGCTTTTTTTCTTTTGAGTCAATTATCTAAGAAATTCTTCTTTTATAATGCAACGTTGTCTTTTAAAAAATTTTCCCGTTGCAATAATAAAGAAACCTTTCTTGAGATAAAATGACGAAAACTTTTTTTTGAAATAAATATACTGTAGTAGATATTGGATGGCAGTGAATCAAAATTATACTTCTTCTTTTACATAAACTTACAATTTTTATTTTGAAATTCTTTTTGTTCTTTTCTTAAATCTTTTAAAGCTCGTTGTTTTACATGAAAATCATAAATTCGAAGAATGGAACCATATTTTTCAAACTAAAATTTACAAAAATAAATTTTATTGTCACAAAAAATTTTTTCCGCAACAATTTTAGGTCAATTTTTTTCTCATGAAAATTGTTAATTCTTTCACTGAAAAAATAAACTAACCTGGGGATATAAAATTTTTAGCATTTTTAGTGCAACAACTTGTTTAGCTTCATCTTTTTTTGCTGAAGTCAAAACAACAACTTCATGTTTATCTCCAATTTTTAGTTTAAATTCGATTTTAGAATGTCCAACTTTTTTAGTTTCCATTAAAAGCTGTTGATTTGAAAGTGGAGCGGATTTGATTTAGATAAACATTTTTGAAGGATTACAAATGGTTGAGGTTGATTTAATCGATGACTATATTCTGAAATTCTTGAATCTTCAATATCCATTAAATCGAAAAGCTCAAATTCTTTATCTTCATTTTCACAATAAATAAAAAACTTCTATTTTGGAAAAAGCCTTTAAAGTTTACGTTTTATAAGACCCAATTCCATCATTATCAAATTTAATATCCGGAATCAGTAAATTAAGGGCGGAAACAGCTGCATTATTTTTTGCTTTTTTAATACTTTTACCATTTCCTCTTCCAAGTATTACAATATCCTTAAGTTTCTCCACTTCTTTTTCCTTCCCCTCAACAAATTGTGAACGAATTTTATATTCTTCTTGAATAATATCTAATCGCTCACGAAATGATGAATTAAAAATTATAGGCGAAGATATTGGATTGATTTTGATTTTAGCCGCTGCTTGATATGGATTTATTGGATCTCTAAACTATATTATTAAAACTCACACAATGGAAGAAAGATGGAATAAGCAAGCAGCTTACGTGAAATTAAAAGTTTCATAATCAATAGGAAATTTGAAAACTTTTTGAGCATAATCATTTAAAATTGCTACAGCTGTTTTTCCTTGAGGATTTAAACAAAATTCATGGGTTGTTTTTGTTTTAGCTTCTTCCAATGATGGCACTGTTATAAGTTTTGTATCTGAGGGAAGTACTGAAAAAAATACGTTGAAATCAAACATTATCGATATCAAACTTTTAATGAAAAGCTTTCGCTTTTATATGCTCAAATCGCATCACTTGTTAATAACTCACTTGGTCGCTCTAAATTCATTAACAAATTTGCTTTATTCGCATTTAATTTTTTGATATCTTTAAAATGTTTTCTTGCTTTTTTCCATTCTTTATAACGTCGATATTTAATTGGTTTAAATTCAAATGTTTTAGCAGCATACTTATGAAGATCTTCAGCAGATAAATCGCCTCTTGCCACCTTTTCCGAATCCTTTAATTTTACCAACATTGGAACGGCAGCGGTGATCTCTTCATTCATGAAAATTGTATTATCGCTGCTGCGTTTAGCTTCATGAATTAGCTCCTGTTTTTCTTTTTGAGCTTTCACATTTACTTCGTTTTCTTCTTCAACTAACTTTTTCTGGTAATAACATGGAATGGCTGATGGAGGGACTTTATGATGTCGAATGGAACCTAAAGTTTAGTGATTTTAGTTAGTCATATAAAAAAGGATATTTCCATAGCTTAAAAACTATTTATTACCTTGGCCAATAAAATATGGTCGACTAAAAGTGCAAACTCGAGTGGATTTATGTAAATAAACAATTAATCCATTATCATGAGTTACTTCAATCCAATTATTTGGTAAAATATTAAATAAATCTTTTGGTTGATGTTTCAATATTGTCTTTTTATAAACTTGATATTCTCCTCTTTCCTTTTCAAGCATTTCATCGATATCTGCTTCCAACATGTCATCGATAATATCAAATTCATCGTTGCTAAAAAATTTAAAAAAACATTTAAAAAAATGTGAAGAATATAAGAAATTTAAATATATACATATCATCAAAATTGCGAGATTCTACAAATTCTTTCAATTCATTTTTTTCTACCAAGTCTGGAGGAGTTTTAGCTTCTATTTTACTTTCTAAAGTAATATCACCACAATTTGCGATACCAGAAAAGGGATTTGAAGAAATAGAAACTTTATTATCGACGACAGCAGCACTTATATTCGCTACTAAATTTCCTTCTTCTCCCAGTTTTTGCTTTTTTGCTAATCTTAAATTCTTTAACTTAAAATCACTAGATTAAACTTTAAAGCTTAAACTAACTTTGTAAAAGGACATTCAATGCTTGAAACATTTTCAACTTCATTGATTGCTAAAAAGGATTAGTTTTAAAAAAAGTTTATAATAAAAATTTTAGTTTTTTCTTACTACGTTTTTTAGATGTTGTTGTTCCATTTTTTGGTACTTCCATCGTTAATCAGTTTGATATTTTTATAAAATAATAATAATACGAGAATATGAAGAAAACTATAAAAAATATGATACTTGATTTAAATATTTTTATAAACCATAGTTTTGTTGTTTCAAACAAAAAAAATTCGTAGACAAAAAAGACTAAAATTGGCGCTATTTGGTTTTTAGCAAGAAAATGCAACAAAAAATTTTCTTCGACTTTTAAAATTTATTTTTTTATTTATAACTCATCTTTCAAGATTAAGAATTGCAACTTTTTAACATTATGATGTTCCGTTAATATTTTAAAAAGATAATTTGATTGCACACTTAAATTAATAATAAAAAAGCTTTATCTTTCTCATTAAATTTTATGATTTTTTCTCTTTTTTAATTCCAAGGTGCCATTAAGCTTCGGGTCTTTATTTTCATCCCTTTGGTTTATTTGGGTCATCTATTTGCCTTAAAGCTTATTTATATATATTTAATCATTATCAATTTGTTCGCCATTGCCAAAAAAAATTAATTAACTATTTTTATTTGATTCGGTTGCTTGCATATATCCATTGAGAAATTTATCTGTACATATTTATTTTGATATTTGGTAATATTAATATTTGCATCTTTTTTTTGCAAAAGAGAAAGAAAAATGCATGATTATTCAAAGCTTCCATTTCTTCAAGAAATTTATCTTCGTCCTATCCTTCATGCCTTTTTTCAACCTTTTGTTGCTGATGCTCATAAAGCTAGAGCTTTACTTGATTTTTCATCAAAATTTCACATGACTCCGCCATATTGGATGAAACTTTTACTGTAAATTTTTTATTTTTATTAATTCCTAATATCTAAATATAATATTTTTATAATTTTAGAATCCTTCAAGATTTTAATGTTAGTTTAGAAACAAAAAAAGCTTGGCAGACTTTAGCTATGTCTCAATTTTATTCTCCTTTATATGGTGATAAACAAGATAAACATATAAAATGGGATGGAATAACAGAGGTTTTAATGGCTTGTCAACTTTATGATACTTATCCACATGGAATAATGGCTTTGGAAGAAGCCCTCACATTTCCTCATCAACATTTAGAAGGAGTATTAGAAGCTTTTGATGCATTATCAGGTAATTTAATTTTTAATAATTTTGTAAGCAGCAAAAAAAATGGCGCGTGGCTTTTAAGAAGATTTTGCAAATTCTAAATCTTACATTTATCAAATTTTTAGCTAAACCAATGTCAAAAGAGCTCTTTGCAAAATATGAAAAATCCCTTGAAATTTATAACATCCTTAAACTCGCTAAATTCGATGCAGAATGGTATAAAGCTTTGGAAGCGATTGAGGATGAACAACTCATAATTTTAAATCTTGAATATTTTATTGGTAAATATTATTCATGCGTTGAACTTTGGAAATATTATATTAATTTTCAACGACATCGTAATCCAACTGTAAGTTGTTATTCTTCCCTTTTTTTCGTTTGGATTATAAATGTAATTATTTTTAGAAAATGTTAAATATTTATCGCCGATTTAATCGTTTCTTCATTGGTGATTTAAATATGATTGAAGAATATCGGTATGAAATAGAAAAAGTTGGAAATGCAGGCTTTGATGTAACTGATTTTTGGGTGGAAACTATCGAGTTTGAGCTTCAACGAATTAATCTTACATCAGCTCAAAAACTTTTTGAGAAAGCTATTATGTTTATGGTGAAAAAGGATTTTAAGAAGCATGCAAATGGAAAGGCAATGTTGGAACATTGGGAAATGTTTAAACTTGTGAGAACATTTTATTCATTTCTTGAAAGATCCATTGTAAATTCAAATAGTCCTAATGAAAAATTTAAACAAATGTTAGAAAAATGGAGTGAAATTATGAAGAAAAATGAAATGAAAGAAATAGAAAAAATGGACATTGAGATAACAGAAGAAAATGAGCAGCCAGCAGCAACAGCCACTCCCAGTCAAACAAAAGGCATTGCAAATAAATGTAATTTCGACGATGAAGCAGCCCTTCCTCAGTCTTTTTCATATCCAATTTCTATGATTTATCAAATGCTTAATTCTGCGAAACCCAAAACTCTTTCAAAACTTTTTAAATCTTGTAAAGCTCTATTTCGGTTTCATCGAACTCCACTTTGTTATCAACTTGGAGTGAATGATGAAGTCAAGCCACAATATTTCCAACAATCCCTTTTCCTTCCAATCACTCATCTTAATTCCCCTGCGCTTCATCGCCTTCAAATAGTTAATTCACTTGATTGGATAGTTGAAACCGATCGAAAAGCTCTTTCCCGAGTGATTCCAAAATTAAATCGATGCAATGCAAAATACATTCACATTGATGGACAAGATTTAACGCTGGATGAATTCAAATTTTTAACTACGAATGTTCAAAAATTACATTTATGCGATACAAATGTTTTTAAAGCTGATGGTAGTTTAATGAGTTTAGAAGAAATTACAAGTTTCACAGTAGCTCAAGTGAATGTTGATGGTTTACATATGTGATATTTTTGATTGATAATGTTTATAACTTATTGACTTTATTATGTTTGTTTGTATATAATAAAATTCATCTTTCCATTCGCTTGTAGACTATTTTTCAAATCGAAATTTATAAATTGTAGGCTTATGTGATGCCTACTTTTTATTATTTTTTCCTAATTTCATAATTTTTTATATAATTTTTTTTTAACATTTTCCCTTTTCCGTTCATTTATCCTCCAAATATTATTCTGGATTCCCTTCGTGTCTTTCGTGCGACTCCGTTGCTAATAATCATCAACCTGCTATCAAATTTATTACAATATTTTGCATTTTGTTGATTCACTGTGATCTTAATTAAATAGTTTAAAATTAAGCCGTTCATATTTTTGCCTATTACTTCTTTATTTTAACTTTCGACCATTTGTTTAAATTTTATCTTTTCACAGTTACTTTTTTTGTGAGAAACACTTTATTTTTTTAAAATCTAAATTTGCAACAAACACAAAAATATGAAAAACATCAACAAAAAATGGACAAATTGAATTAAATCTTTTCCATCCATTCTTTTCACAAATTTCTTTGCTTGCTTGTTTGCCATTTTTTCTGCCACCATATATTTTTTGCTTTTCATGCAACAATAAAAAAAGACCAAAATCAAATTTAAAATAAAATATTTTTTTGAGGGAGGTCTTTTTTTTTTGCGCAACCAACGTTACAGCAAAATTGATCGATTGCATATTTTTTTTCTTTCTAAACACACCAATAAAAATTATTGGCCTCGCTTGCTGCCTTTCCTCTCATTCTTGTTCGACGATGGTTAAAAAAGAGGAAGGAAGGAAAGGAAATAAAAAAAAGTCAGTCAGTGTTAGAAGAAAGAACGGCTTCTTGGAAATAAAAATAAAAATGTGCGCAGATGTGTCGTCGAGGAAGGAGAAAAACGGCGCGCAAAAACATAGAAAAGAAGAGGTTCAACATTTTTTTGGCCATAAGTTTTCTGCGAGCTGTTCAATGCCACCAAATTGCAAAAAGGAGTTAGAAGAAGGAGGGGGAGTTAGAAAATGAATGAATGAGTGAGTGACCAATCGAAGAATGAAAAAAAAACAATGTGTCTATGACAGATTTTTCTATTTTGCGCTCGCTTGTTTGCAGAAAAATGGAAAAGCAAAAAAACTGCCGGAAACTAAATATATTTTCAAGCTTTTTTTCTTTTCCTTTTTCCGGAATGAACGCTTCTTGCTTGCTTGTTTGCTTGTACATAGATGGGAGAAGCGGCTACTATATTCATTCAGCTAACTTTGGACATGTCCACAACAAAGAAGAAGAAAAATTGTTTTGCATCTAACTTTTTGACGACGACGATGTCGACAACAACGAAGAAACGCGGTTCTTTTCTTTTTTTAAATATTTTATTTCTGTCTTCTTCTCTTCCTCCTTTATTTTTATCTCAATTCTTTTCATTTATTTTTTGCTTTTCTCATGCCAAAAAAAGTTTTTTTTTCACTCTAGGCTTCCCTTTCGGCAACTTACTTGTCATCTTTCATGTTATTTTTTTTTGCTTTCCTCAAATTTTTTATGTTTGCTTTCATTTTTTTTGACGATGTCGACAATTTATAAATAAAAATTTTAGCTCTCAAGTTTTGGCCTCTTTTTTATTATTATTTTTATTTTTGAGTCATCATAAAAATCAATTTTATAATTATTTGAATGGTGGTAAACCGTTTATTTTTATTTTTATGGCTTTTTTGAAAAGTAAACAAACTTGTTTGGTTTGCTTTTGTTAAGCAATCAACAATTATTTTGTTACTCATATTTCAATTTTTTAGTTTAGCTTTTGCCCTCCAAAATAAAAATCCATAAGCCTAAAAAGAATAAAGAGTAGTTACCTTGAAAAAAGAAGTTGAAATGAATGTTTTTGTTTTAGCTTTCAAATTTACTTTAGCTATTCTCTATCAACACAGATTCTTTCTTCATCGATCCAAGCTTGAAACATGTACCATGAAATTTTTTTTCGAATCTATAATTTTTTATTCTCATGTTTTACTAATAACTTTGCCACTTTTATATGTAACTCAAAATTAAGAAACTTGTCTATTGAAGAATTAAAACCAATTTGATTTTTACTCAAACCGTATTTTCTTATTCTTCATTGTCTTTGCCCTCCTATTTAATCCATCCATTTCTATCGATGGAATATTTTTTATTATTTCCGATATATTTTTTTTCACTACCATCTGGCGAGCGGAGTTTCCAATCAATTTTAATTTTGAAGAAGCTGCCGTCTTTCTCCATTTCCTTTGAAAAAATATTCTTATTGCTGCTCACTTTAGATCTCTTCAAATTTTTCAGACGACCACCACCAAAGACTCTCCTTCTGGTCAGTTCTCCAACAAAAAAAACCAGCCTTCCCTTATTTTTTCTTGTAAATTGCAATGATTCCAAACGTGATAAACTATACTGACTGACTTTGACTGTGCAAAAAAAGAAAAAAAAGGTGCGAACAACAAAGCCAATTCACTTTTTTTTATGATCGCATGTTTGAAGGTTATTATTATTTTTTAGTGTCTTCTTCTTCTTTGGCCTTCCATTTTTATTGAATGCCTTGAATTTAAATGTTTTGAATTTTTATTTTTTATGGATTAAAATTATTAACTTCGTTTGCTGGTTTCAAATATTTCCAAAGATTGTATAAAAATTTATTGTTTTAATTTATTCTCGAAATTTGGAAAAATACCAAAATAATCAATCAATACAATGCTTTCTTCAAGGACACAATTATTTATTTTATTTTTTATTTATTTTTCCACTTCATTTAATTTTGTCGCTTCCGATGAATCAAGCGGATTTTATCCAGGTTTGCTTTTTTATTGAAAGTTCGAATTCTTTGCGTTTAAAAAAAAGTCTAAATTGTCAGAAGTCAGAAAATGATTTTAAAAAATTTGTTAATTTTTTTTTATGATTTTTAATATTTTTTCTTCTTTTTTTTGCCAAATATTTACTTTGCTTTGATCTAAAAAGGTTTATTGTGTTAATCCAACTATTAATCCTTTTTTCAGACAATGTATTTTCACGGGGTTCACTTGGTTATGGCCCAATGGTTGTCGATAGTAAAACCACCAGCTTATATGTTGGTTCGAAAGGACATTTATTTAAATTATGGCTTTTTAATATTAATCAAACATCATCCGATAATCTTGTAAGTTCATGATTTTCACAATCGACTAAAATTAATTTGGAAGGAGAAATAATTTTCGGAAGTCGTCTTCAACGAATTTTTTCGTTTTGATACTTTACTAATTAATTTTCTGTAATTAAATCTTGATTTTTTTTTAGTTTTTGGAACGTAAATTTGAGCCTCGCCCTGAAGAATTAGAGGAATGTCTTGGAGAAAATTCCGCGAGTGAATGTGATGCATGGATTCGAACTATTTTCCTTACATCTGATAATCATTTAATCCTATGTATTTCCTCTGCGATGAAACCCCAAATGTTTCATTTAACCTCACATAAACTCGATGATAAATCTCATCCACGAACCATGCTTGGAATATGTTCTCCCCAATCAGGTTTAAACACGACTGCTTTGTATGTGGAGGATGGAAATCCAGATGGAATTCCATCCATTTATTCTGGAATTCGAATTGGTTTAACATTGGAAAATTATTTAATTTATCGTCCACCTCTTGAATTTAATAATCGTCAAATTCATTCAGCTCTTTCGACGATTTACACGGATTCTAAATGGTTAAATGAGCCACAATTTGTTGGTTCAATAAACACTGAAAATTATGTTTATTTCTTTTTTCGTGAAATTGCAATTGAAGCTGAAAATTGTGGAAAAGTTATTTATTCGAGGGTTGCAAGAGTGTGTAAAAGAGATTTGGGTGGAAAAAATGTTTTATCACAAAAATGGACTTCATTTGTTAAAGCTAGATTAAATTGTTCCATTTCAACTTCACAATTTCCATTTTATTTTGATCATATTCGTAAGCTTTTTTTGATTTTTTGGTTCTTTATTTCCAGCTTTTTCAAAGCAAAACTTGATTTTTTCTAATTAAAAAATTTTACTCTTTTTTTAGAATCCATTGAAAAAGTTCCAATTGGAACAGATACCCTTATTTATGCAACATTTAGCACAGCTGAATCTCCATTTGTTTCTTCCGCAATTTGTGCATTTACTTTAAGTTCCATTAATCGTGTTTTTGATAATGGGTTATTCCTTGAACAACAAAGCAATTCATGGGTTACTACACTGCCCGACACTGTGCCACAACATCGTCCAGGAATGGTAAGCATTTTTTGTTTTGTGGAAAAAAATTAAAAAAAAAAGGATTTTAGTGTGTCCCCGATTCTCGAACTTTACAAGATACTGATGTTCATTTTGCTCAATCACATTTATTAATGGCTGATTCCATTTCGGCTGGAGAACCTTTGCTTTATTCAGGCCATCAACAATTTGGAAAAATAGTTGTTGATCCAAGAGATGAATATTCCACAGTGCTTTATATTTCATTGCCACAGTAAGTTTTAAATTTGCAACAACATTTTTGTATCCCAAAATGTTTTTTTGCTTCGAAATTAAAATTTGGTTATTTTCTAAAAATAAATAACTAAAATGCATATGGATTTTAAAAAAATTTTTTAGTGATAACAAACTCATTAAACTCCTCCATAATCGACATGAATCCGACGCAGCTCTTGCTTCTCGAAAACTTGCAGAATACAAGCTTCCATTTCCAGAAAAAATTAATTCCATTACTATTTTACCTAATGATTATTTATTTATTGCTGATAATAAGAGAGTTTCTCAATATCGCTTGGCTCAATGCCATCTTCATCTTGATTGTGGCACATGTGCCACCGATCCACATTGTTCATGGAATATTGCGAGATCAGAATGCTTTTCACAAGAAACCGTCCATTCCACTGCCGTTGGTTGGATAACTAATGCAAAATCAGCTGAGAGATGTGCAGCATATGTGAAATCCATTCCAAAAACTATTTATCCTGGAGATTCCTTACATTTGGAATGTTCAGGAAGCGAAAATATTAATTGGTTTATTGATAAAGAAATTTTCACAGAAGATACTGAACGAGTTAAAACAACAAAGAAAGGAGGATTAGTTATTATTAATGTAAGTTCTAAAACATATTTAAAAAAGTTTTTACGCTATAGAAACTTTGGATTACCTGAATGCCATTTTATGAAAATGCTTTCTCAAGTTCCAAATACAAAAAATAAGCGAATTCAAAAGTTTATGGATTGAACTTGAAAAAAAAGAACATGCAAAATAAAATATTTTTTTTAGGCCACCAGTGCCGAAACAGGCACATATCAATGCGTAGTTTTGGGAACTCCAGTTATTGATTATCTTGTTCGAGTTGATGATGGTTAGTTTTAGTTTTCAAAAAACAAACTTTATAAATTAGTAAATATTAATAACCTTTTTAGAAGAATGCACACGCCCAACCACGGTTGAACAATTCCATTCCATTCAAAGAGATTGGTGTCGGAAATTTGATAGCTATAAATCAAATATGATTAAATGGCAACGTTGGTATGAAAATAATGTAAGCCATAAAAACATATTCAAATAATAATGTAAATGTTTGTTTATTAAAATTTTTAGAGCCATTGCCCTCGCTTGCCTGAAGAATTCAATCATTCCCAACATAAAAAAACTGCTGCCGCGGTTTTGTAAATATTTTTTTTATGCATTAAAATGTTATTGTTTTTTTGTTATTCTTTTCTTTTAATAATAAAACACGACTTTATAAACTAATTTGATGAAGCAAATTTGAACTTTTTATTTAATTTTTAAATTTATAAAAAAAACAAGTATTAATAATGGCACATTTTAAAATTTTTGAGCAAATATTCTATTATATAACTTTTCGATTCTTTAACTCTTTTTTTTGTCACACCATTACATCGTGACCTGAAGTGTAATCACTGCTTATTTCATCCTAAAAAAAATACATATTTAATTTTAATATTTAAAAAAAAGAGAAGTTATTCAGTACTTTTTCACCCATAATACTGCAACTTGATTCAACAATGGTGGATAATCTTTTAGCCACTTGTTCTGAATGGGTATCAGATGTGGATAAACCTTGTTCCACAACATCATAACTTCTTGTCACTTCTTCTTCTTCAATACCATCGGCAACCCAAGCCATACCCTTCCAAACTTGATGCATGATATGCACAGCTGGCGCCAGCATAGCCACAGTTGCTCGACTTTCTTGCCTATAATTAATTTTTATTTCTTCACAAAAATTTTATTAGATTGATTTTTATTTATTAGCAAAATATTAAAAAAATGATTCCAAAATTGTAAGCTTTTTTTTTTGCTTTTTTGATTTAATGTGCGCGGCTGGTAGAGAAGCATGAAAAAGAAATTTGGGCATATCGATTACACCATCCTCGGTAGTATAGTGGTAAGTATCCGCGCCTGTCACGTGCGAGACCCGGGTTCAATTCCCGGCCGGGGAGAATACTTTTTTTCATTTTTCCAATTTTTTAGGCATTAAATTTATTCATTCAAGCCACCATATTTATTTATTTTTTAAAACCAAATTCTTACCTCAATGGAAGTTTGGAATCTGTATCACGACCAGTGCTATGATTCGTTGCAGCACTTTGAGCTTGCATCGCTATCATTCTACTCCTTAAACCATTCATCTTTGGACTTGATGTACCATCCGAAACGGGATACATTTCCTTAAAAAAATTATGCATATTTGCAATTATAAAATTGAGTATTTATTAAAAATAATTTTTGTTGCTAAATTTAGAAGCTGAATAAAATCTAAATTTAAATATTTTTTCAAGACGGTATTTTTACTCCTCAAATTTCATTTATGCCCTTTATAACAAAAAATTATAAAAGTAACTAACTATTAACTATTTTTAGGGTTGAAAAATGTGTGGTTTTCGACGACAGCAAAAAAAGAAAGTGTCAATTTTATATTTTGCTTCCTGTTTTGTTTTTTTCACCGACGACTAAAAGTTATTTTTCTTTTAAAATCGTCTTTATTTTAAATTGTTTATCCAAAAAACGCTACATAACCTTTTTTTCTTCAGCAACAACAAATAAAAAAATAAAATAAATACACACCTGTAACATTAAACAAAATTTTGTATACCAGGATGGATTTTGACACGCATTTGGGTTTGCTATACATAAGGCACACGCTAACATTGTACCTGAATAAATAAAATGGGGGATTTATAGCAACAAAAGAAAATTCTGATCATTCGAAATCTTTTTTTAAAAAAAGTTAAAAATGTCGCAAGTTTTCATTTGGTTTCACAAATGCTAGCGAAATAAATAAAAAGTTATCAAAAAGTAAATTTGTGTTTAAAAGAAATCTTACCTACAATACATAATAAAACAATATATAAACCAAAATTATATGTTTCTAAATCAATTATAGCGATGGTAACACAAAAAAACATTATTGCAAATAATATTAATATTGATATGCAAGCATAAAACATTTTTGATTAATAAATAAATTTTTTTTTAATAAAATGAATAAATAAATAACGATTGGAATAATAATAATGTACAAATATTTTTTTTAATATTAAAATTGAGATATTTTTGCGAATTAGGTTGATTCACCAAAGAAAAAGATCCATTTAATTTTTTAATAAAAAAAAGAAGCAAAGTTGCTGGATCTGAAAAATAAAAATAAAAATAAAGTTGAAAGTTTTTAGATGAATTTCGCGGCGGAGAATAAAATAAAGTTGAGGCACGAGAGAGAAGTTTAAAAAAAGCATGAGATTTCGATTCTATGGTAGAAGAAAGAAGCACGCCATACATCCGGAAAAAAACTTTTTTTTTGGAAAGAGTCGCAATGAAAAAAGAAGATTGAAACAATCAAAGCTTGATTTAGTATTCTTTTTCATGAGTTTTGGGAAAAATGAAAACATAGGCACTAAGAAATCAAAGTTTGACTTTTTATAAATAACAAAACGTAAAGCAACAAAAAAAATGTCAAAAAGTCTGGGTAATAGCAAAAATAAAATAAATTGATTATCGTATAAAACTTTGATAAAAAAAAATTGTAGCGAAAAGATCAATAATACCTCGCAAAAAAGCTGATAGATACATACATTTTGTAATTCTTAGAAAATTCAATTTTTCTAACAAAGACTGCAACAAATTATAAAATTTTAATGGATAAAAACATGAAAACATAAAAATACCATAGGCTTAAAGAACAATTTTTTAACAATTTTAACAACAGCGTTCATTATTTTCTAAACTGTTATTCGAATGAAACAAAAAAACCTCATTTTTCAAAAGGCATTTTTTGATGCTTTTCCAACTGTGTTCAAAAATAAAATAAAAATAAAAAAGGGGTTTCCATTTTTCTCTCTCACATTTTTTTTGGTATTAATGAAGCTAATCGCTTTGCTTTTGCCATCCATCCATCTGGAGAGATGAGAGAAGAAAGAATCCTTTTAAAAAAAAAGCAGGCAAAATGAAAAAAAATAAAGAGCGAAGAAAAACATAACAACCGAAGGAGGATAAATAAAAAAAAGTTAGAATCGATTCTTGCTTTTAAAGTCAGCCGCGTGGATTTGCTTCATCTCACTCACTTTTTTTTTTCTCTTTCTCTGTCTTTAATTTC
The DNA here is from genome assembly GCA_028622995.1 of Panagrolaimus kolymaensis. Classification (NCBI taxonomy): domain Eukaryota; kingdom Metazoa; phylum Nematoda; class Chromadorea; order Rhabditida; family Panagrolaimidae; genus Panagrolaimus; species Panagrolaimus kolymaensis. The sequence continues at coordinate 2,320,162 of JAJQJQ010000020.1, forward strand.
ATAAATGTTGCGCAGCCAGTCTTTTTTAAAAGACTTTTTATGGAAGGCCTTTTTGCCTTTTTTTATGGAAGAAAATGAAAAAAGGGGTGAAAGAAAAAATAAGGAAATGTTTGACTCTATCAAACTCCATCGCTTTTTTTACTTCATTTTTTTTTAAGTGTAAAACGTAAATTAATTGAAAGTTTTGAGCTTGAATGAATAACAACAATAAAGTGATAGGTCAAGAATATTAAAAGGAAAGGATGGAGGAAATAAATAAAATGATTAAACAGAATGATAAAAGTTTTGTATTTTATATATTTTCTTCTCTTTTATGTTTAACACCAGCAGCGTGGCGCAGTGGAAGCGCGCGAGGCCCATAACCTCGAGGTCGGTGGATCGAAACCACTCGCTGCTAACTCTTTTTTATTTTTTTCTATAACTCAAAGTAAATTTTTTTTAAACTTTTTATAAAAGCATACCACTTGGTAGTTCAAAGTCAATAACAAAGTTTTATTTTTATAAACAAAATTTCTAATTTCTAAGAATTTTTCATGAAAACTTTTTTTTTCACTAATTCATTCATCCCATCATCTATTTAACCCTCTTTCTTTGGCATCATCATCATTATTCTTTGGGCTCAAACAAAACAAAAGAAATAAATAAAAAAAAGGAAAAAGGAGAACTCATTTGAAAAAAAACTTGAGTTCAAATTTAGCTAAGAATAAAACTTCTTTTTTCACACGCATTCCAAATGAGAAATAAAGAGAAGAATGGAAATGAGTGACTGAAGAAAAAAAATGCAACTTTAAAAAGTTTAATTGCGTCAAGTTTTCTTTTTTTTCCAGCCAATAACAAACATAGGCAAGCGACGAGAAAGAAAATGAAAAGGAAGAAGCTTCTTGTTTTATTTGAAATGGACTAATCGCTGCTTCTTCTGCTCCTCCAACATCACCATCACATTTCCAATTGGCACCAATGAAAATAAAAAAATATAAATATAAGAGAGAAGAATATTTTGCATTTTTTGCATTCTTTCTCGTTTTTTTTCTTCTCCAAAAAATTTAACATTAAAAACTTTTCTCAAATTCAATGAAAATGAAAATGAGAAGAAGCATTAAAAAGAGAAAGATTTTATTTTATTTTTAACTACTAAAAACTAAAAAAGATTTTTGTTGGAATAAATCCAGAAAAACACGAAGAAGAGAAAATAGTATAAAAAAAGGGACTTGAAAAAAGAGTGACAAATTTAATCCCTGAAATAAAATAATAATAAAAAAATCCCAAAAGCCTGAACATAACGATTGGGAATGAAAAAAATTTCTTGACATAATTATTATCATACTTCTGGCCCTAACAAAGAATTAGCATTCACATACAAATATTTTTAAAGGAGAAATAAAAAATAGCACTTTTGACGACAACATTAAAAATCGAACACGCAGAACTTTTAAGACATCACTTTGTAGCCAAATATGAAGAACATGTTTAAATAATCTCTTCTCTTTTTTCCATAAATTTTTTTGTTTATAATTTTATTTGATACTTTTATTAAAAAAAATAAGGTAATTTTGATAAAGGTCAGTCAGCGTTTGTCCAAAAATAAAAGAAAGGAGTTTTGATTTTTAAAAGGAAATACTCAAAAATAAGTAAAAATTGTTTTAAAGGGACATAGCTATTTCATGCCTTTTTTGAAATTTCGTTTGCGGGCACTGAAAGTTACACTTGGTAAGGCGCGTGTTTGAATTACCGTGTAAGACAGAAGTGACACGGTAATTCAAACACGCGCCGCCCCGACTGTTCCTATCAGCCCCAGTATCGAAATTTTTGAAAAGGCATGAAATAGCTATGTCCCTTTAAATACAAACAAAAAAATTATAGGTATAAAGAAAAGTTTATGCCTTTTAAAACCAAGATTAAAACATTAATTTCTTCTTTAATTTTTTAAAACTAAAACAGAAACTTTATTAGCAAAAAAATAGACGAAATTAAGTAAAACAATTAAAGAATTATTTTCGGCTATAAAATTTATATATAAATAAACTCAAAATTAAACTAGTTTTTAATTACTAAAAATTAGATTTAAAAAAAGTAGTCTCTAAACTTTGAATTTTAATTGTTTGTCGTTCATCTGTCTTCTGAAAGCATAAAGCGTTTACTCAAACCATGGTTCCAAAAAAAATATGTATTAAAAATTTATACCTTTGCAACTGAAAGAAAGCTCACATTATTTATCAGCAACACTTTTATTTATTCTTTTTTCTTCTTCTTTTGAATTCCCAACTTTAATCCTTCTTTTTTAAAGAAAAAGAATAATAACAACGAATGTTTTTATATAAACATCATAAAAATTTGGATGTTTCTTTTTTCAAAAGGCAAAAAAATAAACAATTTTTTTAATTCCTTTTAATACTTTTTTAAAAACAAAAAAATATGACTTTTGTTTTTGAAATCTTTAAGGTTTCTTCGACTTTGGATGTGTAACTGACTAATGGCTTTTTGAATTTATCCTTCTTAGAGGGTTTTCTTTTTGTGGTTATTAAAAGCTATGAATAAATATTTAAAAACAAAGATACATACTTTTATCTCAGTAAAAAAAAAGTCTGGCTTATTTTCATATTTTAAATAATCAATTTTGATGTTTTTTGTTTCTTCAAAAAAGTAACAACAATTACGTTAAATGGTGTTTATAAACGTCAGAAAAATAGCGATGAAAGATAAAATAATAAATTCAAATAATTATAGGATTTCTCGAGTTAGAAAGCTGGATTGGTAGAAAATAGCTATAGCGTCAAAAAGTTAATTGATTATGAAAGTTTTGAGGTTTTAATTATATTACAAATATTATTGGGAATCAAATAAAGGTTTCAAAAAAGCGCAAATATTTTTTTCAATTTTTAATTATTATTATTTTTTGAAACATCAAGCAAGCAACAAATCTTTTTAAAAAAGGAAGCCAATGAGTTCCAGAACAAACGAAGAAAAATATATTTTGTTAATTTGTTGTTTTTTTAAATAAATAAATCTGATTCCATCGAGTGAAGTTATTTTTATCCTTTCAACTCCTCCACACACACAAAATATAATAAAATAAAACAGCCAAGATTTAATTGGTGGCTGCCAGCAGCAAAAAAAATGTTTATCTTCTCAAATAAAAAAGTTTTTAAAGCTTAAAAAACAACGAGAAAACTAGCGGAATTAAAAAAAAAGAGTCAGTGTAAAAAAACTAAAAAGGACAAATTTAAAAATAAATATGCAAACTCTTTCTCCTTAAAAAAACTGGCACTCAAATAACAACAAAGTTTTTTCAAAGAAGCGAAAAAGAAGAAATAAAAAGTTTCACAAAACTTAGAAGCGAATTTCCTCGACCTTTTTCATCCTGAAAAAAATAAAAATAAAACAAGTATCAAGAAAGAATGAGAAAAAAAAATTGTTGCAAAAAAATGCATACATTTTTTTTCGCTCCTTCAATTTGCATAATTAATTAATAATGGTTAAACTTTTTTTTCTCTCGCTATTCTTTATTTAAAAAATCCAAGGTCATAGATAGGCATTAAGCATAATACACATAAAAAAATATTTCTCATTTGAATTAAAAAGTCTGTGTATACAAAATGACGACGAATCGATAAATATTTTTTTTAATATTTTGAGAAAAAGGAAGAAGAAGCCGTTGCAAAAAAAAAAAGTTATTTGGAACAGGAAAAATAATAATAATGAATAGAATCTTTCATGTGTTTAAAATAAAAATGGAATAATAAAAAAAGGTCTAAAGTCAAAAAATTAAATAAATAAATGGGGTGCAATTTTTAGAAAGAGATTGAAAACCAAAAATAATTTGATGGAAAATAAAATTAATAGCCAGGTGAAGAAGAAAAAAACAATTTTGTGTTCACCAAAAAACGTACGTCAAACTACTTTTCTAAATTTAAAATTTACTGGTCGAATTACAAAATTTTTTAAAAATATGTTTCATTCCTTACGTAATTAAAAAAAAAAATGTAAACTTTTGTTCAAACTCAGAGATAAGCTTAGAAATAATTTTTTTTTTCAATGTCGAAGATGCCTATGGCAAACAATCATGCTAAACCAAAAAATGCGCGGGAAATTGCGAAGTTTTTATTCAAGTGATTTAAAAAAGTGGATTCTTCTTATTAATAAATATGAAAAATAGCATTCGGTTATTTTTGTAAAGCAAAAAAATTATTTTAATTTTCATTTTTTGTCGTTGAGAAAATTGATTGGATTTTATTTTGATTTTCTTCTTCTAAAACTTTATTTTGTTTTATTTTGGATGCAGCATCGAACTGCCAATTGTTTGTAAAAAAATACGGATCCATCCAGTTTTTAGTTGGTATGTGCTGTGTTTCTGCTCTTCACTGGCTGCCTTGCTGTGACATTTTTTACAGTTCGAAATTCGAAAATCCTTTTTGTTTCTTTTTTTTCGCTAAAAATATGCTTGCTTTTTTCTATGCTTTTAGTTCTTTGCTTTGCCTAAAAATGGCCATTAGTCATTTAGTCATTTTTTTTATATTCTTCTTCTTCATATTCACTTTTTCTTTTTTCAGTGCAGGCGAAGACATTGTTGTTGCATTTACTTTTTTGTTTCTCTGTGTTTTTGTCTGTCTTGGACGAGCCATAACCTCGAGGTCGATGGATCGAAATCATTCGCTGCTAATCCTTTTTTATAATTTTTCTCCATCAAAATAATATCCTAAAATAAATCTAAACGGCGCCATTATTATATTTTTAGATAGTTTATTTTGATAAGCAATTCCGGTCAAACCTATTATTTTTTTCCTTTCATGTAAAAAAGCAAGCATCACCATGAAACACTCCTTGGGTTTTTAACGTTTCAAGAAATCATATAAATTTTTATATCTTCTTCCTTTTTTTGTTATCTAATTTTTTCCCTTAATTTTGTTGTAGTTCACCAACTTTTATTGTTATTTTCACTTTTTTTTCTTCGTCGTCGTGAATAAAGAATTTTAACTTTCGGAGCTCTTATTTTAGTTTTTTGGTAATTAACAATCTCGACTTGTTTGTTGCTGTTTTTAATATTTTTAAAAAAATGCATAATAATACTTTTTTAACAAAAACAAAAACAACGAATTATATTTTTCCTACGATTTCTAATGGTGGAATTCCATTAATATTTTCCAATTGCTCTGATTATGAATATCCTAATGATAATAAATATGCTACGTGTGATTTATCTTCCAAGGAAGATCCATGCGAATATTTAAAAGTAAGTTTATAATTTTTTTCTTATGCTTTTATTTTAAAATTGAAGAGATTCATCGATTTTTCAAAAACTTTGATTTTTCCAACAAATTTTTCTCCACATTCTGAGCTATCGAAGGCGTGAGTGAGAGTGCTTCATTTAAAAAAAACACCTAGGCACTTCGACTCATTGCTTATTTATTGATTAGCCTCCAAAAATGCTTCGCTACTAACCGCAACCAAAAAACCAAAAAAGAAAAAAAAACGAGTGGGAAAATGATAAGACTTTTTTGTGTCGAGGAAAGTGTGGAGGTGTTGAAGAAGAAGAAAAACTGTTTTTTGTTTTGTTTTTTCTTTTCATTTCTCTAAAGTTCACGATAAGCTTACGTAATAATGACTTTATAATTTATTTTAAATGACGATTAATTTATTAGTTGCTTGATTGCTAAAATAAATAATAAACATTTATTTCATAACTATAAGATGTGAGGCTTCACAGATTAAATTTAAAAAATTCTTCCGGTGTTCCTAAATATTTTTTTATAAACAAAATAAGTCTTCAAATTTTTAGTACCTTCATGTTGCAAAGAATTTTCGCCCATATTTCTTAGGTTTAATACCATTAATATTTTCTATTATCGCCCTCCTTGTAAATTCCATATTTGTATTTATTTCAATTTTACTTTTAAGAAAAAATAATGAAAAGTAAGATTTTTGAATTTTTTCCATTACAACAATGACTTTATATTATTTTTTTGCAGAGCTGAAATACGTTACACATTTTTATTAAGTCGCTCGATCAGCACAATAATCGCTCAAATTATGTTTTATATAGTTTTAATTTCATGGAAAAGTGAAGAATTTGAATATTATTTAGCTGCAATATTTTTGACCCTTGCAAGTTTATCTTTTTTAACTTTAGCTGGAACATACGTGGCATTATCAATAATTATTTATATTGCTGTAGCCAAATCGGAATGGTATGAAGATAATATAACGATTAAAAACTGTACAGCAATTAATATTATTAATTGGACCATAACTGTTACACTTTCAGTAAGCAACAAAAAAGGGTTTAGTTTTGGTACAAATTTTTTTTTGCACATTTAAGGTTTTTGTTGGAATTTATGGTGCCACATTGTTTTATCCTGATTCATCTCCAATTACTTGTGGGTTTCATGCATGTCAAGAACCATTAGCAATTACGCTAATAATTTTAACCATTATTTGTTATTTCACTGTTTTGGCCGTTTATATTTTCGCTTTATTACGAATTAAACGTAAAAGTCATCAACTGATAAAATTAGTTCGAAAAAATTCGATAAAAAGAAATATAAAATTTATGAATCGAATGTCATATAATTTAATTATGTTTGCAATGTCTAAACTTCCATTATTAATTGTTTGTATTATTGGTTTAGCAAATTTAGAAAATCTTAAAACTCTTGGAAATGGAAAGAAATCATCATGTAAAACATTTTTAAATGGAAAATTATATTTTCAAGCTGAACTTTTTGCTTCCATTGCTGGATTTATTTGGCTTATAGGTACATATTATAAATTTGTGGAATCACATAGCAGAAAAATAAAGTAATAATAAAATTTATTTTTAGGAATGATTTTGGATCCAATAATAAATTCTATCAGTGATTATCGAATGATTCAATCTCGTCTATTGAAGAAGCCAGCTAAAAAAGTTACTTCTCGAATATCTAAATAATTGTTTGCTTTTTATTTTTTAACTGAAAAATGAAACTTGAAAATAAATCGCTTTAAACTTATGTTAAAAATTATTGTTTTCCTTTTCCCTCAAATTTTTCACGAGTCATTTTCCAAAAAAATATCAACAAAAAAGTTTTTACCTTTCAATTCATGACGTTGAAAATTTTATGCTAACCACAAAAATTTATTTCCACCCTAGTTTTTTTCTTTGTTTCATGCATTCTTTTGCATCCTCTTTTTTAATGGATCTGTTTTTTTTCTGTGATAAAAAAAAGAAGCATAAAAACTTGTTATCAAAGCAAAATTAAAAGAACAAGGAAAAAAAATTTTGCTAGTAAAACAATGTGACGACTTTTTTATGTTGGGTACGTACGTGTAAATGCAATTAATTTACAAATTAAAAACAACAATACCATGGGAATTTCAAAATTGTTCTGATGAATATGAATTTCCTCATGACCACCAATACCTTGCTTGTATTAAGTTTTTATCATCTGACGCTGATTTTTGCGATTACTTAAAAGTTTGTTTAATTAATTGATTCCAACAAAGTTCATAACACCGCCTGCAATGGAATTTAAAAAAATTATAATAGTTTTTAGATAGCGAAAGCCAATTTTTCTCCCTTTTATTAATTGATTGAGCTGTAAAAAAAATAAATTCATGCCTCTTTTTAGTTTGTCCATCACGCATTCACATTCCCATATTATTTCCTTGGTTTAATACCATTAATATTTTCCATTATTGCTTTAATTATAAATTTATTTTTCACTTACATCACAATATTAATTTTTATTGGTAATAATACTAAGGCGTAAGCAACAACAATAACAACAACTCCAACGTTTTTAAATTTAAATCGCTTTTTTTTAGAAATGTAAATAAATACACTTTTCTTTTAAGTCGTTCAATTTGTACTTTAATCGCTCAAATATTATTTTATATTGTTTTAATTGCATGGAAAAGTGAAGGATTTGGATATTCTTCAGCAACAATATTTTTATTTCTTGGAAGTTTGTCGTTTTTAACTTTGGCCGGAACTAATGTGGCTTTGTCAATAATAACGTATACCGCAGTGGTTCATACTTTTTGGCATGATAATAATATGACTTTAATTAAATGCAGTATAATTAATGCTGTTATATGGCTTTACAATCTTATCTTTTCTGTAAGTTAAATAAATTACCACGATTCAAAGTTTAGAAAAAGGCAAAACCAAAAAATAAAATATTATTTATTTAGATTTTCGTCGGTTTATATGGATCCACTTTAATTTATCCCGATGAATCAAACATTGATTGTAAATTCGATAACTGTCAAAAACCTTTAGCAATTTCGATTACCATTTTATTATTTATTTCATATTTTTTTGTTTTATTTGTTTATGGCATAGCAATTTTTAAAGCTAAAAAGAATGAAAATAATTTAAAACGAAATGTTACAATTTGTGGTAAACGAAATATGACGATGATGCATCGATTAGTGTATAATATCCTAGTTTTTGCAATAATGAAAATTCCATTATTGGTTATTTGTGGATTTACCCTTCATGATTTAGAAAATTTAAAAGCCCTTGGAAATGGCGAAGAAACGGCGTGTAAAAAATTTTTACATGGAAAATTATATTTTAAAGCTGAAGTATTAGCCAGTGTTACAATATTTGTTACTCTTCTTGGTAAAAATAAATAAATATTATTTTAGTTCAGATTGCTTTTATAACAGATTTTAATGAATTTTAGGAATGATTATTGATCCTTTGATTAATATTATGTTCGATTACCGAATAATCAACGAAAGACTCCAAAATCATTTATTTCCAGATGGTAGCAACTTTAGATTTTATAAATGCTTTCCATTTTTATCACATAAAATTAAATCTGCTAAATAAAGTTATTACGACATTGCATATTTCACTTTTTTTTTCAACCAAAAGTGTCCATTTTTTAGCCACTTTTATATCACTATTCCTCATGAACATGTTTTTTTACTGCCATGATAGCTCAGTTGGGAGAGCGTTAGACTGAAGATCTAAATGTCCCCGGTTCGATCCCGGGTCGTGGCAATTCCTTTTTTTCATTTTTTTTTTCACTTTGAAATGCTTTCAAATTTGCATATCCAACTTTTCAATCCAATTATTATTTTAGTTGTTTTCAAAAATCTCGCAAAAGCTGACAACGTACGTTGATTGAAGTGAAAAGAAAAAGAAAAAATGGCAGTATTTTTTGGTGAAATTGAAGAAATTCCAGCAAATGTTTGTGGACAAATTGATGATCAATATATTATTGAAGCACCTATTGATGATATGGTCAAAAGAGATTTTTCTATGTATCAAATTTATGACACAAATATGCCTGATCGTGTAAGTCTTATTTTGGGCATCATCATCTTCCTTTGCCTTAAAATAGTTTTTGCGTTTTATTGATATGCTGTTTTCTTCCATTTATTGTTCGCTCACATCTTTGACACTTTTTAGTATTATTTACTTTTTAATCCTCATTTTCAGAATCTTTATCTCGTAATACCACGCCATGATGTACGTCAAAATCGTCGAAATACTTCAATTCATCGAATGCTGAGAGTTTTACAAGTAATCAAAAATCGTTCGGTTCATTTTCCGAGTTTAATTCTTTCTGGTCGTTTTGAACAACTTGTGTTTGGTCTTGATGGCGAGCAAGCTTTAGAGCGGTATGAACAAAGGCTTTTATTTCTTATCATAAAAAATAAAAAGCGCACGTTATTTATTTATTTTTATAGAGATCCTGAATGGCCTCAACGTCCTATGGCAATTATAGAATCAGATAATACTATGCTTGGAACATTACCATGTTTTTCTAATAATGGTGCTTTACCTGTTGAAACTTCACTTCAAATTGGTATTGGTGTATTTCGAGCTTTAGCTGCTTTACATCGCGCTGGTTTTGTTCATCGTTTAATTTCACCTTATTCGTTTACCGTTCCATCACCATTATCTGCAAATTCAATTCAACATGGAATAACAATTATCGATTTTAGTTTTGTTATACCATTTCCAATAAAGTAAGTTTATTTATTAATCTTTATTACTAAATCTTTGTATGGTAAAAAAAATTTAATGGAACATTTTTTATAGGCCTCGTATTCATGTTCCATTTGTTGGTACAATGAGATATTCATCACTTCGTGCACATTTTGGTAGAGAACAAGGTCCATCAGATGATATTATTTCGTTGATTTATATGGTTTGTGAACTTATTAATGGAAGGTATGTTTGCCACTTTTTTGATATTAGCGAATATGCTAGATTACTCATTACTAAAGCTTCTTTTTTTTCCAGACTTCCATGGCGCTCTGTACATGAAGAACAAACAATTATGATAATGAAACGAGATTTTCCTAAATCTGATTGTTTTCAACGGCTTCCACGTGAAATTCGACGTCTTTATCGTGAAATGTCTTTAACTCCAGGACCTGCTATAATTGATCATACAAAAATTTTATGTGATTTTACAACAGCTTTAAATCGAAAGAATCCTGATTTACAAAAGAAACTTCCAGCATATTTAAATATTGAAACACCAAAGATTCAACCGCCTCGATTACGTTTACGAAAAAACAAGAAGAAACGAACTAATGTTAATGCTCCTGTTCCAATCGCAACCAATCAAGATGTTGGCAGAGTGAAAACACAAGATACTGGCTGAGAATCAACTCAAGATAATCGTCGAGTTACAACTATTTCATAAACTATTGTATGTTTTATTAATAGAAAAATGTTTAAATAAATAGAATATGTTCACAAACAAAAGCACTTGGGTGAAATGAAAAGCAAAGTTAAATTTTTTCGTTCCTGATCTACAGTAAACAAAGTTGCGGAATTCTCTGACTTTAAAAGGTGAACAAGCAAAGCAAGAATTCCTATAAATCTGAGAAAGTTTTTCAAATACAAAAAATATAGTACGTGGCAATAAGATGCAAGTTTTTTTTGAAATTTTGAAATTTCCAACACCATTCTTTAAAGTATTTTAAATCACAAAATTCTGCCATTTTTTTGTTAACAATTTCAGTTGCAAAATCAAGAATTTCGACTTCATTTTCAATTTCTTCTTTCATCCCAGATTCAACGTGCGTTTAGAAAACAAGTGGAGCGAGTAACAGCCATAATTGGTTTAAGAACATATAAAAAATAAATAAATTTATGAATTTCTGTTTTATAGCAACATTTCAAAGGCTTTTACTTCAATACGTTAGTTCCTTTACATTTAATTAAAAACACTTATGTAAGGGATCATCCTTCCACATTCGCTTTATTTTATCCAGAGCTTAGAGAGTTTAATAAATTTTGATGGGAATTTTCAGTTATTGAAGCTTTGAGAAAACCATTAACATAAACATTAACTTTTAATGTCATTCAAATAATAATGAATTGAAACTTTTTTGAAGGTAATAAAATTTGCTTGTTTCACGAATTCCAAATAATTCAGCTTCATCATAAACATTTCTTTCTTGTCTACCTATATAAAGCGAGAATGTATGTATGTTTGTTTGTTTGTTTGTCGATTTGGTGTCCCCTAGCAAATGGAAATGTGTCTAGCACGTCCTATGCAGTTTTTCACGCTGATTACGAATATGTGAATTTCGTTTATCGGAAACGAGATGGTCGATCAGGACAAGCATTTGAAATTTGCATAATCGAAAAAATTCTCGACGCGAATGTTTCTCTTTGCATATGTTGAAAAGGAAAGCGCGCGCTTTTTTCTTTTGTTTTTGGAACGGAAAATGTTCTTTTCGAGATGTTTTTATGCATAAAAATATGAAAGAGAATGGTTAGGGTTGATGAAGTAATGATGCTCCCGAGGTAGTTTAGGAATATGAAAACTGCCCGAAAATTCAAATCGAAAAACGCAACGTTAACGTATCGTTATAAAGCCCAGCTTGCGGTGGTGGCTAAGTTCCAATAGAATCGTGTAAAAGTTTTCGAAAAGTGTTTGTATGTTCATAATAAATGGGTGAGGGACCACCGAAGGTGGGCCCCATGCGCTTGTTACTTCATAAATATTGAAAATGCATAAATTCTTTCTTTCTTTTGGCGCCAAAATATAAGAATTTTGTAAACTGCATCATCGTTTCCTAATTTTTGCGCGTTTTCTTTTTTTATTTGTAAATTCAAAGAATGTTTCATCATTTCGCGTCATTCATTTTTATCTTTCATCATCAAATAAAATCTTCTTTTGTTTAATACTAATTTATTTTTAGACATTCTGACTGCTGTAAACTAATACAAAATGGCAGACGCTTTGGATCAATCAAAGCTATCAAAACAACTCGAAGCTTTCTTTTCTCAAGATGTTGAAAATGGTTTTTTTGATGTTGTTTTTCAACTTGGAAATGAGGTATGCTCTTTTTTTATTCTTGCTTTATGATGATTTTGCTTTTTTAGAGACTTTATGCTCATAAACATATGCTTGCTGGTATCTCAAAGCCTTTCACAGTGATGTTTTCTGAACGATGGTCGATCAAAGATGAGCCAATCAAAATCGAAAGTTATTCATTCAATGACTTCAAAGAATTTCTCAATGTTTTCTATCATTCTAAACCAAAACTCACTGACGATAACATCTTTACTATGGTCGATATGGCTGAATTCTATGATGTTAGCGAAATGAAAATGCTTTGTGATGAATTCTTATCTAAAATGGAAATCACTCCTGATAATGTCTTTCAAATGTATGAATTCTTACAAAAGTATCCATCTTTATCTAAAGCTCGATTATCAACCAATTCTTTTATGAATGAGAATCTTTCAACCTTGGTAAAATCCCATGATTTTTTGAAATTCAAGAAAAAAATAATTAAAGCTATGGTTGAGCTTGAACAATTGGATTCGAATGAAGAAGACCTTTTTGAAGCTGTAAGTTATTGGGATTAGTCAAAATCCATATGATGTTATATTTATGGTTGAATTTTTAGGTATATAAATGGGGCGAACATCAAGCTATCGTTAAACGTGGTTCAGCAGAAAATGAAGCTTTTGTTCTCAATCATGCAATCAAAGAAGAATTAACTGAAATTATACCGAAAATTTGCTTTGAACGGATGGATCTCGACTTCTTGCATAAATTTGTTGGTGAGTTTACCATTAAAAAAAATTCTCAATTTATTTAATTACAAACATTTTAGTTCCTAAAGGATTTTTATTTTCTTCTCTCCAAGATTTGAGTGACATTCTGGTTTGTGCGAAACGTAAAGGATTTTTCGGTAATTTTTTGTTTTTTAGAAGTTTTATTATTATCCTTTTTTTAGTAAAAGTGATTGATTCAAATGGTAAAGGATTAAGTGGTAAAGTATCATGTGATTCTTCAGTGTTGTACGATATTTATGATACCATTACATCGGCAAAAGACTCTAAATCAAATTCAAGACCGACGCGTAACGGTAATTATTACCAATATTGGACAGCAAAAAAAACTCATCCATCCAAACCAAATCAATTGAAGAAAAACAACAATGTCAAATATTATTTAATTCTTGATGCTGATAACAATCTTGCTGTAAAAAAATCTTCTGAACTTATTGGAGGAAATTATTTAATTGCTGAATTGAATGTTGATGACGGCTTTGAATTAATTGATGGATGTAAGATCGAAGCTGTTCGCAATTTTTAAACTCTTTATTTTATTGATATTATAAAACCTGTTTTGTTGTTTGTTTTCATTTCATGTGAATAAAATTCTTTATTATTATTTCTTGCTTAACTTTGAACACGACAAAAAATTGCAATCGTTTTTTTTTTTTGTATAAATTAGCGATTAAACATAAATAACATTATTTAAACATAATTTGAAGATGAATGAGATTCCAATGAAAAAGTCAATTTTGCTTTGTATTCAATTCCATTATGAAAAATGAAAAACATGGATTGGTAAACTTTTTAAAACCGATCTCTCTGAATGAGATATGGAATTTGGCACGCACACTGGGTTTAAGATTGTTCTGAATATAACATCAAAATTTTCCATGTAGCTTATGTGGGATAAAAATGAAACTTTCAGCATCTGATGCTATTATTGTTAAACGAAATATCGTTGGGTAAAGGCTAGAATCTTTATTTTTTGAAAAATTGTGAAGAATAGTTTACTTGTTTTTCATTACCAAAAACGTGGTCAATAGCACCTTTCAAACAAAAAATCAATTGCACGATTTTTTTTTGGTAAGACCAGATCTATCACACGGATGAACGACAACCTCATATTCAAGTATGATCAATATGAAAGTTTCGCAATACCTTTAAAAAATACTATGACGTTTTTCTGTGACATCAACTTCTCATAAAAGCCCAATTTGATCTCAAACTAATCTTAACTATTTTTATCAACAGCTACTTTTTACCTATTTTATAACATTGCCTTGATAAAAACCAGGAAAATGGAAGCTATTTCATTTATGGACATGCATGCATAAAGTTAAAAGATTAAAGACTACCGTAAGCCAACAAAATGAATAACAATAAACCCATTTATTTTTCATAATAAACTAGTGTTAAAAAATAAATTAACAAAAAACAATAATATTATTTATTATTTACAAACACCACCATCCATCCATCACCTTCCTTTATTCATCAGCAGCACGTGTGGATAGTTCCTTTAATTTTGTTGCAAATTCAGCACCTTTTAATTCGGTCACCATTAAAGCAAATGCTTCTGCATCTAAACAAATTTGCCGCTTCATTTTACTTTCATCTGAATCATTAGCATCCAAAGTGGTGGATTTTCCTTTTTGACGTAAAATGTTTGCTGTTTTATCCACCGTATCAAGGACCTAAAAAGTTTGACTTTTGCTTGTGGTATGTTCGAACTTCGAAGTATGAATGGTAAATACGAACCTCATTAGCTTTTGCAATAAAAGTTTCTAATGCATGAATCAAAGCATCACTAAAAGCTTCGGCAGGTTGACCATAATTAATTTCAGAAGATAGTTGTTTCATTTCATTATAAATATTTTTTACTGAATTCACATAATCCGAGGCTTCAGTAGGTAAAGCAAGTTTAGTCCAACGATATTTTTTGGGAACATTACCAACCATTGAAACATAGTAAACTATAGTTTTGTTTAACCGAGTATTTAAAAATGCTTCCATTTTAACTTCCAATCCTTGGAAATTTATTGAAATAGCTTTACGATAATTTTTTAATAATGATTCAACTGAAAAGGAGGTTTCGTAAATAAATGGGTTTTATTAAGGGGAGAAAGACTAACAATCGACAGAGTTAGAGATGGCATTTGAAAGTAATAATTTAATTATACGATCCAATGCAGCGCTAATTGTGGAATTCATATATCCTTTAACTGCAAACATTATTTGCCAACGATTGTTTGAATCGGAAATATCTTGTTGAGTATCTTGTTGTTCTGCATTCCATTGAGAAAAGATACTAAAAAGCAGGCACAATTAAAAGTCAATTGATCTCGCCCCAAAAGCTTCAAGAAAAAAAGACACAATGAAAGATAATAAAAAATACAAATTTATTTTTGACAACTAAATAATCCACAAAAACCCTAAGCTTACTCTTTAATTTCATCACAAAAATCAAAAAAGTTTGATATCAAATCTCCAAATAATTGTAACATTTCATAATTGCAATTAGGAAGTTTAGATCTTGCAAGTACATCCACAGTATCCAAAAATTTCTTACAAACATCTTTCAATGCATTCACATCATTTTTAACATTTTCTGGCACAGCAGCATCCATGAAAGCGCTATATTCTTTTTGAATTCGTAGTTTTAAATATATTGAAGGATCAAATAAGGATGTTACTTTCTTCAGATAATAAGCATACGTTGAGCGATCAGGAAAGGCTTCACAGAATTCATGCCATCGAGTAAAACAATTTTCAAATGGTTCAAGTTGAGTTGGAATAAAATCATATTGAAAATGTTCTTCAGAGAAATTGAACACATAAGTTAGAAGAGCAGAAAGGTAAAACTTTTGAAGTGATGCTTTTCCCAATTCTGGAAGTGAAGAGTGTTCAATATTTTTGATCTCATTCAGTGGCTTTGAAACAGCTTCAAGAAATTCATTCCATCTTGTCGTCAAGGATGTTGAATCGGAAAGTCTTAAATTGGAACATATTCTGCTAGCAGCGATTTGAAGAGCTTCGTCGG
The DNA here is from genome assembly GCA_028622995.1 of Panagrolaimus kolymaensis. NCBI lineage: Eukaryota > Metazoa > Nematoda > Chromadorea > Rhabditida > Panagrolaimidae > Panagrolaimus > Panagrolaimus kolymaensis. The sequence continues at coordinate 2,336,229 of JAJQJQ010000020.1, forward strand.
CCATATCCATTTCCGTGACGTTGAGAAGCATATGGTAGTTGAGTTGTAAGTTATTAGGATTGAACGGTATCGAAGAGCTTAGAGAGTTTCTAACATACTTCAAATGGTTTTGAATCGAAATCTTAAGATGTTCAAATTTATCAGGATCTTTAGCTTCCAATGCTTTCAAGTAAATATTCAAATAAACCAAGCGATTTTTCAAGAACTTCAACCATTCAATGCTTCCATGAGATGTTTTCTTTCCAGTTTTGACTATATCATCCAAGATAAGATACACATTCAATTCATTAACATTCCATGATTCTTTAGCACGCGATTCAGAGAGGATACGTTGTTGCTTCTCAAAAAAGGAATATAGTTCGGAGATTTTCTTTGCAAACGTATTGTAATCTTCCCATGATTCCTGAAATGCTCATAAAGTTTATCAACCTCTTCATTACGACAAGAAAATCATATTACAGTTAGTAAAAATGGAAAAAGTTACTCACATCATGTTCAGCTTCCAATGATTCCACAGCTTTATTCAAAGCAACAAGACGGGATGAAAGTTCAACGAATTGAGTATAATCATTATTAATTAAATTGATTAAACCATATTGAAAATGTTGTAAAATTCCACGTAATTGTTTATCAACTTCTTTTAAATCTGATTGACGTCGAATATTATCCATTAATTTATCCACATTGAAATCAGGTTGAGTAAACACTTGTGGATCAAATGTTAAATGTTCTGTAGTTGTTGATAGAGGTGGTAAAGAAATTGGAAGATGTCCACCATTTTCATTTATTTCTTCTACAGCCATAATTGTTATAAACAAAAAGAAATTTCAAGGATGAAGGAATCTTCTAAATTTTTGCTTTCAATCAACTTTCAAAAAAAATTTTTGACAACTTTGCATTTATGTAATGGCGACGTATTTTCGTTGTGGAACTTTGGAACAAAAAAAAATGGACATGAAATTTTTTTTTGAAAAGCTTTGATTGACCAAATTCGAGAGAAGATAGATAAAATAATTTATGCACAAGATTTATTTTATTTCAAAGTAATTTTTTTAAATGAATCACTGAATTCATAATGAGTAATTATGTAGAAATATCTCACATGCATTTGCACACCCATGTAACTTTGTAATTTTATTTTTATATTTAAAAAAAGTGGATACAAATTAAAATTGAGCATTTTGTTCAATTTTATAGCAATCATCAATGGTTTGAATTCGAATTCTTTTAGGATAATTATCTTCAGAGTCTGAATCGGAGATTGAATATCCGTGATTGTTGTTTTGTTGTTCAGGAAGTAAGTGGCTTAAATGATCCTCCAAGAATCCATAAGCAGAATTTCTTGGTGAAGTTTGATTTTTGCTTCGTCTCATATTGTTACTGAAAAAATTATATGTAGTTTCTAAAGTAAGCAAAAAAGAAGAAAAGTAAAATTACAAAAGATATGAGCTAGCTGATTTAACAACTTTATCGATTTCATTCCTTTTTTGAATTATATCTGGGTTTGTAGCATCATTGTTTTGATCTACGTTAAATCCATCGTATAACAACACTAAAAAATGAGAGCGCTTACAAAAAAGAACTCATGAAAAAATTTCCAAACTTTTAATAGCTTCAATAACATCGGCTGAAATGGGAGTTAATCCTTTCTTCACTCGAGTTGCAGCAGTATAATGATGTAATTTGTCTCGGCCCCAAATCTTAAAAAAATGTATGTATATTCTAGGGTAGCAGAAAAAGAGGATATCGTAATTTGAAAGAAAATTATGGTAGCTTAAAATTTTCCTCCGGCACAAAATATACTTTAAATTTGTCAAATTTTTCTTAAAACTTTAAAAATCTCAAAAAAAACTAACTTTGCAAATTACATTTTTGTATAAATCTGAAATTTCTTTAACTGTTGTTATTCCATCTTTGCATTTTGTGGAATTTTGAAATACTTCCACAAGATCTATTCTTTTTATGGGTTGATCGTAAAATGCAATTTGAACAACAAAACTTTCACGTAATTTTGATGTTTCAAAAAAAAGTGGAACAGTATTTCCCTTTAAAAATAATAATAATACATATGTATTTGGCTTTAAGATTAGCTATAAAAAAGTTGGAAAATAAAACTCACGACACAGCTACTATCTTCAGCAACAGAACCTTGTCTACCCAAAGCAAGATAAAGTTGATGAATTTTGTGTTCAGTTTCATCTTTAAATGTTTCAAATTCATTTTTTAAAGCTTCAAATTCGCTTTTGTGGACATAATTTTGTTTTAATTTTTCATGTTCAAATTTCAGATTACGATATTCAGATTTGAGTTTATCGAAATCATGTTTTGAAATTTCACTTGCCGTGGAAGAAAGAGGAAATGATTTAGATGGATTAGCTAAAGGTGGTGCTTCACCTTCAGTAAAAATAATTTTTTCATTATCATTTTGTTGTTGCTGTTGCATATCTTTTTTGGATAAAAGTTCAAGAACTTCAATTCGTGAAAGTTTTTTCTGTAAATAACATTGAATTCCTCCTAATTCCATTTGATTTGATAGGGGTTCTAAAAAAATATAACAGTAACTAAATTAATAAATATATTGTTCTAAAACCACACGAAAATTGACGAGATAAATATATCTTTGTTCCTAAACCCAGTAATGGTTTTTACTCTTTCTAGCATGCATTCATTTGAAAGCGAGAAATCCTAATTTAGAAGGCTGAAAAGCAAAAATGCAGCACACCTTCCTTCTTTCAATTCCATGTACGTAGAAAGAAATTTCTCCAAAGTCACAAAATTGATTCAGTTTAACTTTGAATGCATTTTTCTTCATTGCAGCAGCCAAACCTTCCACATTTTTTCTTTCTGCACTTTAAAAAATGCATCAATGCACATTTATATGTGAATAAACTCTGCATTCGTCGTGAATGTACATAGCAGCAGGCAGCGTCGAAGTACATCTGCAAGAAAAGGATGCACACAGACAAACCTATGAATGAAAAAAGTAAACCCTTTTTGCACAGAATTGCATTTTTTTGGAATGCGTAAGCCTGCAGCTTTTCTAAAAGCATTCATTTGATTTACAATCTTTTGAGGTTATTTAATCATCGAATGCACGCTAAAATCGACCGTGATTACGATATCACATTTTCCATCAGAAAACCATAAAGACGAACAAAACAGAATTAAACTATTTATTTCTATTATTAACACACACAAAAAAGAAAATCAAATAGCTAAAATAAGAATATCTAAACTCAACAACAAAAACAATAATAAAAAACGAGCTAATAAAAAATAAAGTTATTATAATGCGTTTTCTTGACCATCAAAAACAAAAGCTTGATGTTCCTTCCTTTCTTTGAGTTTTCGTTCAAATGCCTTCCGTTGTGATGGTTTGATTCTTTCGAATGGTCGATCTTTATCTTCTAATGTTTCTAATTTAGTAGCCAATTCTTTGTACAATATCCATTCATCGGTTGAAACTTTAGCCACTTGAGTTGCGAAAATTCCATCATTTGTATCAAGAATACGGTAAAGAGGTGGATTTTCCTAAAAAAATAAAGATAAAGAACATCATAAAAGTGAAAAAAATAATTTTAAAAAAGTCAATGATGTAAAGCATGGAACTTATGTTACTGATCGGTACTTACTAGTTTTAATTGAGGCTTTTTAGGATCAGGAAACTCATACTTCCCAGTTTTTAACAAAAATTGATGACGATTCATAACATCTTCTAATGAATGTCGACTCCATTTTTTTGATTCAATAAATTCATCACCTTCAATTCCCATATGATAATAAATATATTCATAAAGAAATTCAATGAGTTCAAAATTCTTTAAAACGATTTCAGGATCATTCATTAAAATTTTAGCCATTTGTGGTCTAGAAAAGAATGAGCCCATAGCTTCAGCATTTTCAGCCATTTGTTGTTGATTTGATGCAAAAAGTATCGCAGGACAACCTCTAACTACTCTTGCCATGGATCGACCAGCTTTGACTCCGCTTCCAATAAATACGGATAAACGTTGAGTAATTTCATTTGAATCAGTACTAAGAAGTTCCTGAGTGTAGCTACAAATAAAGAAAGTAAGAAAAGGCTATGAAAATAACAAAAAAGCGATAATTACCTTCCAAAGATTCTGATTGCATCTTGAATGGAGAAACCACACAAATCACATAAGCAATCAAGAATTTCAATAGATTTATTTCCATTATTTGTAAGAGCAGCAAATAATTGGGGTTTCAAAGTAAAAGCATCAAACAGGAATTCAACATGAATACCAGCTAAAAGTTCACATTATAAGTACCAACAATTGCAGCATAAAAGAAAAAGTAACTTACTAGTTTTTATGAGCTCTTTTAAAACATCCAAAATTGTTTCAATTGCTGTTTCATCGGCCCAAGGAAGTAAAAATTGATGACCACGTTCTTCCACAGTACTAACAACTTTTTTCAAAAAAGCAATAGAAATTTCTTTTTCTTCATTTGATAACATAACATTTGGATATTCGGATATATCATGTTTAGGACTAAAATGATATTCAGGACGACGATAAATATTTTCAGCTTGTGGAAGTTCATCTAATGCATCAGGAATAATTTGATTATCATCATATTTTGAATGCCGTTGTTGTTGTTCTTGTGACTTCTTTGATTTTGAATTCTTTCTTGATCGAGGAGCATATGGAGCAAAGGATCGAAATGGTTGAATTGATGGAGCTATAGTTGTTATTCTTTGTGGTAAAAAAACAAATCCACGAAAGATTAATGGAATTAACCTTACTGACGACATGTGTCAGGCAATATACCCTAAAAAGAGAAAAAGGATAAATAAGTGTTAGAAAATGATGAGGATAAATAAACAAGCAATCATAAAACCAGATCAACAAGAAACAAAAAAAAGTGAGAAATTTCTAACGTTTTTGCTTGCTTTGATAAATGAAAGGCTCTTTGCCAGGAAAGAAGCGCAATTTCAAAGAATGGATTATTTTTTGTTTGTAAAAGATAATTTTCAATCAACTTCATTCGAGGAGGTTATAACTCAAGTGTTAGAGAGAAGCCATTTTTTTTAAAAGAAGTAAACCCATTTTAAATTCGATGAACTTTAATAATCTCTTCTGCTTTCTTTAATCTTTGAAATCGTAAGAAATAACAAAATCCATTAAATCCTTCAAGTCTATCGATCCCTAATGATTTTGAAATCTATCATAATCAATTTTTTTGATTTTTAAAGAATTTCTCAAAACTAAAACTGATACATGCAAATATTCTTCAGCAATGATCAAAGTTTGCGCAATCGCCGAATAACAGTGGAAATAAAACCCAAAAGCTCACGCCACCCATATTTAATCCTTCAATATGTTACTTTGGTAAGCAATGGACGATTAAAATTTCATTAATTAATTTTTTCGATAGTCTAAAAAAATTATTCAAGCAAATCATGAACGAATTTGAATACCTTTGGAAGTTTCTGAATTGAACATACAAACATTAACCATTAAATTGGCAAATTGTTCCATCATTCATTTTCTTCGTCTTTAGCAACATCGGAGGCATTTTTTTTTTACTTTTTTTTGTAGCTGCTTGCTTCTCTTTATTTTACATATTTTTTTTATTAGTCTAATTGTTTTCTATTAATCCCTCTAACATTGTAAGCATGGGTAAAGAAGAAATGCAGAGATATCAAGAAGTTATAAGACGTGCTAAAAGAGATGCTCGTTCAGGTATTTTTAAATTTTTTTACAACTTTAATAAATTTGGTTTTTTTTTTCAGAATTACGAACAGAAGATTGGAATCGAAAACGTTTTGCTGAATCATTTCCTGATTTATATTTTACTGAAAATATTATCCGTGTTTCAAATCCATCGGTAGAAGATTTTGAAAGAGAATATAAAATGCCTGGAATTCCAGCAATTTTGACTAATTGCATTGAACATTGGCCTGCAATGAAAGAATGGACTATTGATGTAAGGACTTTATTACGCTTTATACTTACCCGAATAATTATTTTTTTCAGAAGCTTGCTGTACGATTTCGAAATCAATCTATGAAAGTTGGAGAAGATGATGATGGTTCGAGCGTTAGAATGAAATTAAAATATTTTGCTAAATATATGGAACTTAATGAAGATGATTGTCCATTGAATGTATTTGATAGCTCATTTTGTGAAGTATGTTTATGCTTGATATTTCTTAGCATTGACATTAGTGCTATCGACCTTATCCAATTTCGTCTTTATAAACTATACATTCATCAACGTCATTTTTAGAAACACAAGCTTCGCGAACTTCTTGCTGATTATCTTCCATTAAAATATTTCTCTCATGATTTCTATCAATGTGCTGATTCAAGTCGTACTCCACCAAATCGTTGGTTTATAATAGGGCCTCGCCGATCTGGAACTGGGATTCACGTGGACCCCATGGGAACAAGTTAGTTTTATATTCTGATGCCTTTTTTGATTGCAATTCCTGATTTTTAGGTGCATGGAATGCTTTAATTTCTGGTATAAAACTATGGTGCCTCTTTCATCCAAAAACTCCTGATTATCTTGTTAAACCTGTATCAACTGAAAAGGGTAAACATCCTGATGAAGCAATCACATGGTTTACAACAGTTTATAATCGAGTGCTATCAAATGATTGGCCAAATAATTATCCACCAATTGTTGTTCTTCAAATGGCTGGTGAAGTTATGTATGTTCCATCTGGTTGGTGGCATGTTGTGCTTAATATTGAAGATACTATAGCTGTAACAGAAAATTTTTGTGATGAAAGTAATTTTGAAAGATGTGTTAAGAAAGCATATTTATCAAGGCCAGCATTTTTGGAACATTGGATAGAAAGATTGCGATTATATCATCCAAAATTTTATGAACAAAATCAAGATATTATTAGACGGGTTCAAAAGCCAAGGTTTTATGCAGATTCTTCAAGTTCCACAAGTTCTGATAGTGATAACGATGGAGATCAAAAGCTGGAAGAAGAAAATTTCTTTCAAATTACTCATAAAAGGTACGTTATTTGCACACTTGCTTTTCTTATTCATAAGCAAGCTATTTTCAGAAAAATCTTGCCTCAATCTGAAATGCCAGATGTTCGTCGTCCTCGGGTTAATTGATAATACTGGTAATTCGTCTACTTTTGTGTCATATTCGCCTTAACTTTTCTTTTTTTGTCATTTGTGTATTCATTGTTTTTGATGTAAAATTTGGATCTCAATAAACTCATTTATACTTAAAATTTATAGCCAAAATTATGTAACAAAAATAAAGTGTTTATTAAAATTTCAAACATACAAAATCAAAACAAAATGTGTTATTTCTTTTTACCAGCTAACTTTTTTCGTTGTTTCTTTGAAAGCGTATGTGATTTTCCTTTGGGTACTTCCATTGGTGGTGGAACAAAAGTTGAAGATGATGGTTGTTTATTCACCTAAAAACGTAGCAAATAAGTTTAAAATCGATGTCTAAAATGTACTTACTTCTGTTGATTTCTTTTTAGCAGTAATATCAATGCAATGTAAAGTTGAAATCATTTTTTCAATTTCTAAACAATCTGAACCAAAACCGATTGTATTTATCTTTGGAAGGTTTAACACTTTTGAAATTTCGGTTGATAATTCAGGAATAACATAAAATTTTGTTTCTTTTGTTCCGCTGAAACGTTTTAATACTTATTGAATGAGTAATGAAAGTTGAAAGATTCACTCACTTTGTAGCCAATAATCCCATCACCTGTCCCACAGCACTTGGAGATATCATAGTTGAGTCGAGTAATATCCATTTTAACTTATTGTTATTGTAAGCTTTTAAAGTTTGCCTTAATCCAATGGTAATAAGCTTATCCTTAAATTTAACATATGATTTCATAAAAGAGCTTCTAAAAAGGGAACAAACCTTGTTGTGAAATGCCTCAGTTGATGAAGGAATTGGATTTTCATTTGACAATGTTGCATCTTCTTGAACTTTAAATTTATTTGCAGCTTTTTGACGAATTTTACCAGCAGAAATTAGAAATTGAGAAAGAGATTCGAATGATATTTTATTTTCATCAAGATGAAAGTTGATATGAAATGATGATGTTACATAAGGTCGAGGTGGACCACGTCTAATCATTTTCAATATAAATGTTTAAAGTGGAGACTAAAAACCCACGAACGATGATTGTTCTCAATCAAAGCTTCAACAAACATTTTTAATAAACTTTTTTGAATTAGAACCAAAACTTTGGCCAAAGGAGGCTATCTTGCCAGAAAAGCTAACACGAAATTTTGTTGCTTTGGATTTTCAATCAAAGTCCAATTTATGAAAACTTTACATTATTTTTTGCAATTTTAGAATTTTTTGTATTTTTAAAACAATAACCGCTGAAATGCTCGGAGCAAGATTACCAAGCACCTTCAAATACCTACAAACCGCGTATTTCTTACTCATTTTCACCGTGGCCAATTTTTCTTCTTTCGCTTTTTGAGGAACAACAACGTGGCATTTTTTTCATTTTAACTTTATTGCTTTATTTCCTTCATTTTTCTTAATTCTTTATTTTCAGATCCTTATTCAATTCGTCTAAAACATGGTTGAAGCTTTGAATATTATTCATAAACTTTTTAATGACTATCAAAAGACAACGCCCAACTTTCTCAAGCTTATCGATGCTTACATGTTTTATATCCTTTTGACTGGAGTATTTCAATTTGCTTACTGTCTTCTTGTTGGTACCTTTCCATTCAATGCTTTTCTCGCTGGTTTTGCTTCAACTGTTGGTTCATTTATCCTTGCTGGTAAGTTAGTTTTGTCTTTACATACTTTAAGAATATGGATTCTCTATTTGGAAATTTCATCGGCGTCATTTTAGCATGTCTTCGCATTCAAGTAAACCCTGAAAATCAAAAAGAATTCAATGGAATCAATCGTGAACGTGTATTTGCTGACTTCATCTTTGGTCATCTTGTCCTTCATCTTGTTGTTTTTAACTTCCTTGGTTAAAGAAGAAGAAAAAAGAATTTCTACCTGATTTCGTTATTTATATAATTAATTAGTTAATAATATCATGCCTTTGTTTTTCTTTGTTTTGTATCCTTAACTTATTTCGTGGTTTATTTATTGTTATAAAAGTTAATAAAGTTTCAACAAAAAAAAGCTTTTTGTTTGATGAAATCGTTGTTTGACGATAGTTACTTTTTGTGATTTTGCAAATTTATTGAGATCGTAAAGATTTGGTTTCAGATTATCTTCTCCTAAAAATGGGCAAACCAGTAGCAGAGAAAAAATTATCAAAAAAGAATAAAAAGAAATCGTAAGGCTTTTTGTTCATCTTTGCAACACCTACAATACTTACATACATACTTTTCAGGAAATTCGTCAATGAAAAACGCGATGTTCGTGATATTAAAGTTATTCGCGACAAATTGTTAACCATCGAAGACATTGAAAAAGAACTTGAAGAAGAAAGACAAAATACAATCGGTAAAAGCTTTTTTGTCCATTGCTGTAATCTCTAAGACTTTTTTTTGCAGCTCCAAAAGAATTGAATGCTGAAGAAAAGCAACGTCGATCCGGTGTTGTTTATTTTCCATCAATTCCTCCAGGATTTACGGTGTCTCGACTACGTGATGAACTTTCAAAGCTTGCAAATATTGGAAGAATTTATTTACAACAAGATCGAAAAAAACGAAAAGGATCAAAAAGTGCTCGATATTCTGAAGGATGGGTTGAATTTATGTCAAAACGAAAAGCTAAAATGGTTGCTACAATGTTATGTGGTCAATTAGTTCTTGGAAAACGTACTTCTTTAGCTTATGATTGTATTTGGACATGTAAATATTTGCATGGATTTAAATGGGTTCATCTTATGGAACAACTTGTTTATGAACAAAAAGTTGAAGAACAACGACTTCGTGCTGAATTAAGACAAGTTAAAAAAGCCGCAGAATATTTCGCTGATAAAGTTGAAAAGGGAAGCCGAATTAAACAACTAGAAGAAAAGGTTCTCAAGAAAGGTGGACTATGGGAGAAATATTGTCGACAAGTTGAACAACGAAAAACTGTACAAGCTAAACCAAATGAAGCTGATATTGCTAATGATAAGGAAGATTTGATGAAGTTGATTTTTGATGCAAAGGATGATGAATCTGATTAATTTTTTGTTATTGTATTTTATTGTTGATTTTGAATAAATTTTTTTACATATGTGTTGAAGGAAACAGCGTAGTGCAGTAGAAATAAATGGCTAACATTTGTGATGAATCCACCTCGGCATTCAGGTGGCAAACCTGGACATGGCTTCACCCGCTGACTTGAGCTAGGAACTTAGTAAAATTAAAAGTGTAAAAATGTTCAAGGCTGGGTTTCAAATCAATGTTTCTAATTTTCAAAAAAATCACTCCAGCTAATTTACAACAGAAAACTCGAAATCAACTCCGGAAGAGATTCCATTGAATCAGGAAACGGAATCTAGCAATACTCCTTACAAACAATTTCCAAGCGTTTTAACACCAATAAATAAATATTTCCGTTTAACTATGTTTGAGGATGAACAAATGCAATAATCGAGGAAATTTGTCCTTCTTGGATATTGTTCTTGTTAGTAAGCTAAAATAAACCCATATCATTAACTGTGAAAACAGAAAAAAACTTTAATCTGGCTGAAAGCTTTTAAAATAATAAAAGTTTGATTCAATAAAAAAAAGTCTGCAATTCAAAAACACGAACAACAATAATTTGCTGAATTTGAAAAATCATACAAAATGGTTTTATGTTTTAGCACGAAAAAGGCCAAAAATTCCGTTTCAAAATCTTGAGTATTTTTTTATTTTCGTATTCTTTCTTCTTGCTTTGATTGCTAGCGTCTCTGATAAAGTTTTTCATTGTTGTTGGGTTTAATTTATTGTTATTTTCAATATAGTTGGTGGTACCTTTGCTAAAAACCAATGTCATAAAACTTGGAATACTTCGGCGGATAAAAAATCTCAACAACCATTCGTTTCTCTTAAAATAAATCGCATTTGAAAAGTGCAAAAAAATAATTTACTGCGCGCGCGCATACATATTCTAATTTAACATTTTTTATCGAGCTTATATTTTTTCGTTTTCATCAAAATCATTCATTTCCTTTGTGCTTGCTTACATGTTTCACGTTTAACAACTTTTAGTTCATTTGCTGTTCAAAATGTTCAATAACTTGATTACAAGTGTTCTAAATAATTACGTTGGAGAATACTTAGAGAATATCAATGCTCATCAACTATCAATCGCACTTTTACAAGGTATGAATTTTATTTTTTTATAATCTTGTTTTGGAGTTTTATATAATGTTTAACCTTTTTAGGACAAGTCGAATTAGAAAATGTTCCACTCAAAAAGACGGCTTTGCGAAAGCTTGATGTTCCACTTCAAGTCAAATCTGGTGTTATCGGAAAGCTAACTCTTAGCGTACCTATGACTCGAATGAAATCAGAACCATGGATCCTGAAAATGAATGATTTGTTGATCGTTTTATCGCCACCAGAAGGAAATGTTACTGCTGAAGATTTGGAAGCATATGAACGGGCGAAAAAACAAGAGCTTTTAGATGCGTTGGAAGCTCATCATAAAGTTAGTTGTTAAGCCATATTTATTAATTATATATTTTTATCTTTTTAGTCCGAAATCTCCTTCAACATGGGAATGCCAGCAAAAGACGAAGCTACACAAAATCAATATTGGGGTGCATCTTTAGTTTCTGCTGTAACAAATAATATTCAGGTAAAATTTTCATGCGCAAGGTCATTCATAACCTCCACATATTTTTTAGCTTATTATCTCAAATGTCCAAATTCGATATGAAGATGATTCAACAATGCCAAATAAAATTTCATTTAACGTTGGTTTTCGTATTGAAGAAATCAGCATTCAAACCACCAATTCTCAATGGAAAGCGGAATTTGTTCAACCTTCTGCAGGTGTCAATGTTTTCAAGAAACTTAACATCAAAGGATTCTCATGGTTTTGGAATTGTCACCAGGAAGTACGAAATTATCCTTCTTCTGCTGCTAATTTAAAGGTAGATCTTTACTAATCCTTTCTTTCTTTTTTATCATCTTTTATATTTTAGGCTTCTTTGTTTACTGAAAGTTCAAAGGAAAATCACTTTATCTTGCATCCATTTACAATGCAAGCTTTAATGGAAAAGAATTCAAGCAAATTGCCATTAAATACAGTACCAGCTATTCCAAGATTTAAAGTTGATTTGCGTCCTGAAAATGTCAATATCGAAATGTCTAAAAAGCAGTTTGCGCAGATTCGGATGCTTGCAAGAGAATGGGCTAGATTTGATCGTGCAAGACAACATCGTAAATGGAGACCTTCTATTGGTGTAATGGGAAAGTATGTTTGGACTTTTTTGATAACATTTTTACTATGGTCTTTTTTTTAGTGCAAAAGAATGGTGGAAGTTTGCTATAAGTCGTTTTATGGATGAAGTTAAAAGAAGTCGACAACGTTGCTCTCTTGATTTTCTTGTTACTCGATCAAAAGAATTAAATCTTTATTGCAGTGCTTACAAAAAGAGACTCGAAGCTTATATTGTTGATCAAGAAAATATAAAGACTGACGGGTAATAACTTCTTACCCTTTTTTGTGACTCTAAGCATATTTATTCGTATTATTTTGTATTTCCATTTCAGTATTCATCGAAGAAACGTAAACGAACCTGATCATTCTATCAATGCCACTGCCGAAGGTGATGCTTTTATGAAACAAATTGAACTCGACTCTAACTATTCCTATCATGTATGTTTATTTTTGCTGTTATGTGAAATACTTTATTCGTATTTAGGAACTCCACATCTTCCGTGAAACAGTATTTCGTCGTTTAATGCGCCAAAAAGAAGAAGAAAGAAAAGCTTGCTCTGTCGATACTGAAAAATCTGCAAATGAATCGTTGGAAATATCAAAAGATGCCATGCATAAGCGCTTACCATCAGGAAATATTGTAAACACCAATGAACTTCAAGGATTGTATAGTTGGGCTTCAACTTGGTTTGGATCTAATGAAGTTAAAGGTAATAATACATCATACATGGTTCCATTTCATCTAAAATATTTTGTTTTTAGAAGATACAAAAAAACATGATGAAAATCAAGAACCTCATGGAGTTTATGGATGGGTTTCTAGTTGGTTTGCTCCTAATCAACCTTCATGTAAATTCATTAATTACGATAAACAGCTATTTTACAAAAAATATTTTTAGTTGAAAAATCACAAAATTTGCAAAAGATTGAAAAGAAGGTTGAAGCAGAAATCATGGATGTTTTAAGTGAATCGTGGGATGATTCTACCGTACTTCGAAGGGACAATCTTCTTGCTGAAATCGATTTGAAACTTGAAAGAATCATCATTCGTTTTGTTGACGATGACGAAAAAGACCGAAGCAGTCGTGTTATTGCTATGGATTGGCGCCATGTATCATCTCGTGTTCAACTTGCTCCTCGTGAACATCGTATTGAATTCTCGCTTTCTGTTGGTGATATGTCGGTTCAAATGCTCCAACTTGAGCCTCTTGTTCCAAATTCTCAAGGTGGTGAAATAAATGATTATCAATTTACAACCCATTTACTATTTGCCATAGGAAAAGCAAAACCAGAAGAAATAATTGGTGAATCTCATCCATCAGCAATAACAGCTGGGGTGCAAGAAGAACATAAAGATACTTGGCTAAAGTAAGTTATGATTTATGAAAGCGTGAAACTATTTGTGTTTTTCAGGATGAATTATTGCCAGAAGACTGCTCGATTCAATGTACTTCAAGAACTTGATGCAAAATTTTGTTCTCTTTCCGTGATCTATGACGACGATGCCACAAATGTTCTATCAAGCTTTTTGGATTCTGATACAGCTTTAATCGAGAAAACCAGTGATGTTGTAAATGTTGACTTTGATGATCTTGGCTCTGTTGGTGAAACTCATGGCAGTTATAATATTTCTATTCCATCTGTCCTTTTGGAACTTCGATCTTGTCATCTTTTTCTTGCTACCAAAGAGCCGGGCTTGCTTAGTTCACGTTTTGCATGCGCTCAAATCAACAATGTTAATGCAAAGTTGTTATATGGTAACACCGAAAAAATTCCTGCTGTTTTCAAAATGGATTATATTAAGAGAAGTTGGTTTTTTTTTAACATATTCTCTTTAACTTTCTCCTCTTCTTTCTTTTTTTAGGTAAAAGTGAATGTCTCTTGTACATGAATCTCTCAATTGCTGATGCTCGTGTTAAAACTCTTTATTCGAAAAATCATGGCATCTCTTTGGATGATGATTCACAAAAAGTTGCACATCCAATACTTCGTCTGATTCTTTCTTCGATTCAAATGGATGCTATTATTGGCAGAAACTTAACATCTTCTTTTCATTTCAACAGTGATTACTACAATCCCTTTGCTGGTGGTTGGGAGCCTTTCATCGAACCATGGAAAATTAAACATTTAAGCTGTATATGGAAACCGAACCAACTTCAACTTTTCTTGAAACCTGCTTTACATAGCTCGCTTGATATGAACATTACTCCTTCATTTGTTCACCAAATGAATGCTTTTTTCTCAAATGCATCTAATGAAGTAAAAATTCTTGATGAAAAAATTGCAAATGAACTATCTCGACAACGAGCTGCTCCTGTTACGGTTAACTATTTCAACTTCAACGTAGAACTCGAATTGGCTGCTGGTATTGGGATTTCTTTGGTGAACGATGATTCAGAAGAAATTATTTATGCAAGGTTAAATGGTGTTCAAATAGATTTTTCTCGCGTTAAGAAGACGTATGAAATTTCCGCACATGTCAACGTTATTCAAGCCGACAATCAACTCTTAACATCAAATAAATGGGAAGCACTTTATTGTCATGCAAGTGCCATTAAGAAAGAAACAGATGATGAAACTTCTTCTCTTGGATCATATCCTGCCGTTATTAAACCAGCTTTGAAAATTGAAATCAGCTATACTCCAATGGAACGATGCGATCTTTTTAAAGTAAGCGTTTTTCATACCGCAATTACATATTCCATCTTTTTGGTATTCATTCTTATGTGATTCTCTATTTCTTCTTTATTTGTTTTTTAGCTCTTTCGTTTGAAATCTTCTGACATGTGCATTTTCTTGGATGAAACCTTGTTGTGGAAACTCTTTCAATTCTGGGAACAAATTGGAGGCAGCGACGAGATTCAAACTCCTGTTACTAATAATAGAAGCCTTGTTAAACCTGTTGCTTCTCCTTTACGAAGATGTTACTTTGAATTTATGGAATTAGAATTTGGAAATATTGCCTTAACTGGTAAATTTTTTTATAAACATTATAACCAATAATTTTATATATTATTCTTACTTTAGTTTCGACTGTTGCAACATATGGTTTACCAAAAGATTTACAATTGATCAAACAGAATAGCAATATTAATCTTGTTTCTTTTGAAAATGTTATCATCACTCTTCCAGCTTTTACAAAACACCATTATGATGAAACTGTCGAATTTTTGTTTGAAGCCTTGATCAATTTTTATTGGGGTATGTTTTTTTTATCTATTGATCAAAATTTGCAACAAATTTTAACTTATTATTTTTTTAGGGGTTTTAATCTCAAAAACTCTAAATATTGTTTTCACGATGGATGCATTTGGAAGCCCTCTTGGATTAGCAAAAGATATGAAGGAATCTCTTGAAGGATTAGTATACGATGGTGATTTCACTGAATTTCTTAGTGGTCTTGGATATGGTGTTACAAATTCATTTTCGAAAGCTTTATCGTCTATGTCACGTGGAGTTGGCTCTTTTACATTTGATGATCAACATGAAGCTAAGAGAAAAAGAGCAATGACACAACATGAACCTTCGACATCAAAATCTGGAGCTGCTTTTTCACATTTTTGTAATGGTGTTAAAGGTCTTGGTATTGGTGTTTTGGGTGGTTTAACTGCGATAGTTGGAAATACATCAAATGCAACTAAAAAAGAAGGATATCTCACTGGTGTTCCCAAAGGATTTTTTACGGGTGTTGTTGACACTGTTACTAAACCAGCTCAAGGTATACTGGATTTGGTTGAAGGTACAGCTTCAGCATTAAAAGAAGCAGTTGGAAGTCATTCATGTAAGCTTTTCCTTTAACTTCGTGGTTTCAACTTAACTAAGAAATTTTTAGCGAAAAAATCTCGATTTGCTGAACACAGAATTCGGTTGCCTCGTGTATGCAAAAACTTGGAATCTTTGCTTCCTGTTTATTCTCATAGAATGGCTGAAGCTCAACAAGAACTTTTGCGTAATAATGGTTACTCGACTAATGAAGTGTATGTTTTTGCCTTATTCTTACTTTATTCATTTTAACATTTTTAGACTCTACGATGTTGAAATCATTCTCAAGCATAGAAATCATGATCTTATTGAACAACGCGTATTAATCGCCTCTGAGACTTGTTATTGTTTACGTCAAATCAATGATTCAACTGCTACCATCACACAAAAAATTGAATATCGAAACTTCAAAAAAATGTTCATTGAATCAAATGCTGATGTTGGAAAAGGCTTTATCTTCGTTGTCGTCGAATATAACAATTCAAATATATCAACTCGCTTAGTATGTCAAGATAAAGAAACTGCTAAAAGATTCTGTGAAAAAGTTTATCAAGCCAAACGACTTTATGATATTTCAAAAGAAACTCCTTTAGACGATGTTGATTAAATAAATTTTTTTTCTTTGTATTAAAGTATTTTCTTTTTAATGATAAATTTATAAATGTTATTAGGCTTTGTGTGTGTGTCTTATTTGTTGAATAAATCTTTTTGTATAAAACCCGAAAGGCTTTAAACGTGTATGAGTTGCTCATTTACAGCTAGTTCTTTTTTTCTTGAATAAGTGATTTCACAAGCAAGGAAGTTTCCCCTTTTTTGTTCAAACTAAATGTTCTTTAACTGCTTTAACATTGTTGGCGGAAGAAAATGAGGGAGAACAAATGAAGCTAATCCCTCCTATGTTAGCAATGGATTGGTACCATCTGATGCCGAATATGGTAAAAAAATTTTTAGCAAAAAGTCCTCGGTCAACTTAATGACCGGCTGCTTAGTCTAAGAAAACCGTACCCGAAGATAGAGTTTTTCCAGTGTTCCCTGATTCTATTAAAGTACATCAAGGTCAACACCAGCTGTAGGTTTGCAGCAACCTCATAGTTTACAACTACGAATAAGGGGATACGTTCCAATTCCTCGAAGGGAAGAGATAACAGTGAACCGCCAAACACTGTGAGATATTCAAGTTCTTTAGAATTTCTCTTAACTTTTTTATTCGTAGTTGAAGCCCGAGCGCAAACTTGGCGTTTACAAGTGCTCGCCACAGCACCCGGCGACCACTCACATTTTTAATTCAAAAGAATAGAAAGAGAATTTTTTTTGTTCAAATTTTTCGTTGTTTTTACGTGCGATTTTGTGAAAGTTAGATTTTTCGGTGTTGTTTAATAAATTTTTATATAAATGAATAAAGTTTGTAAGGATTTTAATGTTGTTTTAATTATTGAATTAGCATGTTATATCGGCAAGATGGATTTCCAATAATTTTATCAAAAGCTAAACATAATCCCAAAATTTTATTCATCGCATACATTATCCTCTCCTAAGGCATTCGTTCATATCATTATAACAAGTGCATAATTTCCTTTTTTCCCTTATTAGGTATTTCGTACTCCTCCCGTTATTAGTTAGTAACCACAAGTACTTTTTTTACATCGAGAGGTTATAAAGTTATTCATTCTCCTTTAATCTTTCATAATTTTCTTAAACCATCGCTGCCAATGTTTATAACGCCATTATTGAATTCAGAAAACATATTTTTGTTTTCTCAAACAATCTTTGTACAATAATAACCATTATGAGTATCTCAACTTCTTTGATGTAATTAATAAAAGCAAAGAACAAAGTGATAAACAAGGCGAAATCAAAACATTTTTTATTAACAAAAACAAACAAATTCAAGTCAAAAGTAAAAAAATCAAAACATGATTAACAATAATAATTAAATCACATCAAAGTAAAACTCATTAGCCGACACCACGATGATGGATTTTGGGCTATTACAATAAAAAAAAACAATTAGATCATCTTAATTAAGCCAAACAAAATTTACAATAAATGGAAAGAAGCTTGATCATCATATCATTCAGCTTTGATTGAAACGTTTTCTTCCGATGGTTCAGGAGTGAGAAGATGAAATAATTCATCCATTAATCTGCTTTCTTGATCGTCATTTTCTATGATAGATTCACCGATGATCCATGGTTGAGGAAGCGAAACCATTCTAACATTTTCAGCATTTGGTGCTTTGACATCAAGTATGAATTCTTCTTTGTTTTCATTTCTTTGTAAAACTTCTGATCGAATTGCTTCATCACCATTGATATAACAGTAAATCATTTCATGAGCTAAACCAACATTGTGTCTAATGGTTGTATAACCAATCTAAAAAAACAATAGATTTATATGAAACTTTATTTAACTTTATTAAAATTAACTGACCTTAGAAGAGTCTGCAGCGGCTTTGATAGAAAGTGGTGGCATTTCAAGAAAAGTATCCAAAACAGCCTTAAAAAGCTTGTTTTTTCGTGTCATATTTACCATGTTGTAAGCTGATACAACTTTGGAGACGATAGCGATGATGACTAAAAAATATCAAATAATGAATGTTTATAGAAAAATGAATCTAAATCTTACCATTACGATTAGAATCCTTCCATTCTTGAGCAATACCCATATCTTTTAAAGGCTTTAAACGAGGTTGATTTTTTCTTTCATATGGCTTTTTTTCACGTGGCTTCTTCTCGGTTGCAGCTTTCTCGACAGCAGCGGTTGGAATAACATCACTAAAAATTTATGGAATGAAAAACAAATTTTAAAAAAATCGTAATACCTCGGACCATCATTGTAATATCCCAATTTTTCTTGAAATTTTTTAAGGTATTTTTGAAGAGTAACATTTGTAATACCATAAGTTGCAGCAGCTTCTTTGATAGTCATTCGATGATGTAAAATTTCGGTAAGAGCTTGAGCACGAATTTCAATGAGGCGACCAACTACAGGAGATTCTTTTAAAACGGAATCAAGAACTTCTTGAAATTGTTTTTCAGTAAGGCCTTGGTCATCAAGCTGTTGTTGAGGTGGTACATCAAGATTTGATGATGATTCAGATGGTGGTTCAGATATATCAATGCATGGAACAGCATCATTTGGAGGAGTTTCAGAAGCCATAAGAAATTAGCCTAAAAAGTACATGGTTAATTGGTTAGTAAGTTTTTCAATATTAAAGAAAGTTAACGAAAAAAATCGCGAAAAGCTGAACTATCGATATCTAAAGGAAATAAACGATCAACGAAAATTTTTGGATTCAATCCAACCAAAAGCAATATCCCAATAAAAAGTATCCGTTTTAGAATGCGCCAAAAAATACCAATACTGTAAAAAGCGTGTCGAGATTGAGTTTATTTTCGAAATTTTGAAAACCAATGCTTTTTTGTTTTGCTTCTTCAACATTTGCCTTTTCATTATTGTTTGTGAATTATGAATCTTTATTTAAAGCTATCTTAGATTTTATTTTAATTAGTTCAAATTGGCTATGGAATAATCTTTTTTTCACTTGCAAGCTTTAGAATGTAGCTAATTTCTAGTTTCGTTTCAGTTAGTGACCGTTGTTCGTTAATAACAAAATTTGCTTGCATCGCTATATTTTTTGTTGACCCTTCAATTGTTGAAGGTGCAGGTGCTTTTCTTTTCCTTCAACAACTTCTTTATTCGGTGACATAAATAAAGGAAAGATTTTTTATTTATATTGTTGTCATGAATGAACAAATTGCCAACTGAACATATTCCATAAACTTTTTTTAAATTTTCTTATTCATTGAGCTGCTTGAATATTTCTTTCGATCTTTTGGATAATTCTCCAAATATTTTTCATTCAATTCTTTGTAATTCAATAAATACTAAATGCATGTTCGAGCATATTTTGAAGTTGAACATGGAGGTTAGGGATAATTTTATTTAGAGCCTTCTAATATTTTTTTAATGATATTTGAAACACACTAACAAAAAAATATATGAAATATTATTCTTCTTTTTTTTATTATCTCCTTATAGGAAATGCAATCAATTCACTTGATTTTCATCCAACTGGTAAAAAACTTGTAACCGGTGGACATGGTTCATCAGGATTTGCTGGTGAAGTAAAAATATGGGATATTTCTGGAATTTATGGTTCTAAAAAGGATATCGTTATGATTGGAACTGCTGGGTTTCAATGTATGTTTTTTTTTGCCCTTTTTCTTTGAAACTCGAAAAAAGGCACATACATCGCTTATAGATTTTTTCCAAAAGTTATCAAACAAGAGAAACAAATTTTTAGATTGCATTAATTGCGTCCGTTTTTCCATGTCTGGTAAAGATATCGCGGTAGCCGATGATGGTCGAAATATTACCATATTACGGCTACAATCAAGAACAAAAAATTCTGATGGAAAAATAAAAGAAATTTATCAACCTGCCCATACCATTATGGGTCATATCCTTGAAGTTTTACATGTTGAATTTTCTCCCACGACTTTAATGTTAGCTTCAACTTCGATTGATGGAAGTTGTAAAATTTGGAATATGAAAAATTTACCCCAATGTTTAGCTATATTGGATGAAAAGCATGGAGGACATAAAGAAGGTGAAGCAATTAAAGGATGTTCATGGGATCCAATGGGAAAGTTAATAGCTACACAAAGTTCAGATCGATCATTAAAAATTTGGAAAACTTATACATGGGAATGTCTTTGGACGTTGACTCAACCATTTCTTGAAGTAAGTTTTTTGTGAATGTTAATAACTATTTAGCCTTCGCTAAAAAAACTTTACTCATATTAGAAACTTTTTTTCAGAGCAGTCAATCCACAATGTATACTCGAATGGATTGGTCTCCGGATGGAGCAGTCCTTATTGTTCCTTCAACAGTTAATAATTCAGGTCCATCATGTCAAATAATTATGAGAAAAGATTGGACTTTTGAGAAAGATTTGGTTGGACATCGAAAACCTATGGGTTGTGTGGTTTGTTTCTTTGAACAACCTATTTCTTACCTTCATTAAAACCATCAAATTTTCAGAGTTTCTGTAAAGAATTGAGAATGTTCAATGATGAAAAAGGACGAAAATTCTTTGGTTATGTCGTAGCAATCGGCGGTCGAGATCGAACTCTAAGTGTTTGGTCTATTCCTAAATCACGTCGACCTATTGTCGTGATTCAAGATATCGTTAAACTTTCTATCGTTGATATGAGATGGTTTGGTAGAAATTTAGCCATATCATCTCTTGATGGAACGGTTAGATTTATAATTTTTAAAGAAAGTGAAATAGGAATATCTTTATCTGAAAATGAATTAAATCAACAATGTATTAAACTTTATGGTTGTGGATTACCTGCACAATCTTTATCTCCATCCAATGATGCAGGAGATATTGAAAATGATTTAGATGAAGCTGATCAATGGTCTAAAAAGATATCAGAAATTTATTCATTGGAAATAAAAAAGGATATACCTAAATCCAAATCGATGGTGGTTGAGAAACCTAAAGCTCTTGCACCTCCTCCTCCACCGCCTCCAGCTGTGTTAGTTGCTAAACCTCGAGCAGAGGCAAATAATTCAGGTCCATCAATGATTGTTCGATCCCAAACTGGAAAGAAAAGAATTATGACAACATTTTTGGGAACGCTAGAAACAGCCGAGGAACCAACAAAAATTTCAAAAAATACTACTGAATTTCCTGAAAGACATATACCAACAACAACGATCGAAGCTGAAACAAAAGCAATAGAAAAGCCTGAAGTTGAGGAGAGTCTTAAAAAATATTTGAGAAATGCTAAATTTAATTATGAACCCGTAAGTTATGCATTTTATGCTTATTGTAACTTGGAGCAAGCAAGAAATATCAAATTTTAACTAAAGCTTGAATTTTAGAAAAAATCGACAAGACTCGAAATTAATAATGATGCAGAAATGGAATGGATTTATGATAATTTTGATAAAAATAAACCATTGCAAGCGCTACCATACTTTGGATTATATGATTTTGAAAGCGTTAGTTTTTAGATTTGCTTTGTAACTTTTGTAAATTACTGATTTATTTAGGATTCACAAAATAATCATCCCCTTACAATAACAAATGAAATAACTCATGGAATAGGAAAAAAGGTTGCAAGGATATGGAATTTATCTGAAAATGTTAATACCCAAATTGATGGACACGTTATTGGATGTGATATTAATAAGTTTGTTAATAGACTTTCTTGACGGTTTATGTAATTATTTGTTAGTTTTAGAAATTTTTTGGTTGTTATAACTGAAAACAATCTGATTTTGATAATTAATAGAAAAACAGGAGCAACGAAAACCCTTTCTCAACTCTCCGAAACACCGAGAAGGATTCGAGTTTTTGGAAACTCATTAATTGTTTTATTTACTGATGGAAAATTTAGCTTATTGTAAGTCTTTTTTTAATAAAGCTGATGTCAAAATTAATGGGACATTAGCCCTGCTTTTAATTGTGTAAAAGCTCTAAAAATATTAAGCATCATTCTAATTTACTGTAATTTTCTGATTTTTTTAGCCAAATTTCTTCTTCATCCCCATCGAATTCCAAAATTTGTTCCGGCTCGTTGGCACATTTCAAGGGTGAAAAAGGCCAGCTAATAATCCACAATAGCCTTCCAATGTTTATAAATCAAAACCAAAAAGTTTTTATTGCGTCAATGGAATCAAAAAAATGGATTCAAGCAGCTTTACCAACTGCTGCATCTTCGAGATTTCCATCATGGTTATTTCCAACTTTATCCACAACTTCTGCAGCTTTATTCAATCGTATAATTACTCACGTTTCTTCAAATTCAAAACAAAAATTTAAATTTATTCCTTCAGAACAATTAGCTCCGGTATTAAATTTATCGAGCGAATTACGATTCTTTACTTTTATTTTGGAAGCTTCAAAACCAAAATTTCAAAAATGTGAACATTTTCGCCGCGAAGAAAATGATGAATGTCAAATTTGTCAAGTTTTTAATTTATTTACAAAATTTTCAATGAATTTATGTTTAAACGAAAAATAAAGCTATTGAATAAAATCGATAAGAGGCAGTTATTTTTGTTGAGAATTATTATGAACAAAATTACAATAAAAAAAAATACATACAATGATAACAATTAAAAGATAACGAAAAAAAGGGAAATTTAAAGATAATACATTATTGATACAATATAAAGTTTAAACATTTTGAGCGAATATTGATTCTTTAAACCTTCT
The DNA here is from genome assembly GCA_028622995.1 of Panagrolaimus kolymaensis. NCBI lineage: Eukaryota > Metazoa > Nematoda > Chromadorea > Rhabditida > Panagrolaimidae > Panagrolaimus > Panagrolaimus kolymaensis. Next base: position 2,359,546 of record JAJQJQ010000020.1, read on the forward strand.
TTCGTTTTGCACTAGGTTCTTCTGATCCTTCTTCTTCTTCTTCATCATCTTCATCATCTTCTTCAGGTTCATCAACATTTTCAGAAGCAAGATTGATTTCAATTATTTTATCATCGGAAAGTTTGAGTTGGCTTTGCGAACCATCTTTTGAACCAATGAATTCAATTCCAGGATATTTCTTCAATTCTGCGTAAAACTTTGTCTGAAAAAAAGAAAGACAGATTACTCAATCAATGTTGACAGTTTTTAAGAAAACAAACTTACATCTTGCCATTTTGATTCGACCATGGTAAAGTTGAAAATTACTTTGAGCTTTAAATTTTTGTCATTAATTTTTGGTTTTGTAACAAGCTCGATAATAGTTTTGGCATCTTCATCAGCGACATTATCATCATCAATAATGAGGGTTAAATCTTCAAGATCAGGAAATCCAGTTTTGAGATTCTTTGTTAAGCTTTCTATTGACATATCAGTGATTCCCCAACCAGCATAATGACCATGAAGCTTGAGCTTTTTAACGGATGGAAATTTCATTCTAAAAATGACATGAAGCATTAACAAAATGTTTAGAAAAGAAATTTTGAAGTAAAACTTACGCTTGAAATTCTTCATTTTCAATTTGATCATATGCTTCACCTTTCAAAAATAATTCATTGCATTTAAGCGAGAGACCTTCCATAAACTAAAATCCATCATTTTTATTGATCATTAAAAAAAAACTTACTCCAATGCAATAAATGTCAAGTTCAACTGTAGCTTTATCCAACGAATCCAAACTTTTGACAGCATCAGCATACTTTTGATTGTCAAATCCAAAATCTTCGAGTTCAATTTCTTTGACACCTAAAAGTAATCGATTAAATCAATAATGGTTGGAAGAAACGACAAACTTGATTTGAAAGCATCCCAAAAAGGAAGATATTTTTCATTAAACTTTTTGCATTCTAACTTTGTTATTTTCTTTTGAAGCATTTCCACGATTGGCTTGATTGAAAGGATATCAGATTCGAATTTAGCTGATTGAGATTTATCCTGAAAAAAAGAATAAGCTTGCATTAGAAAATGTGTGAAGAGCGATTAAACTAACAGTAACAATTTCGACGGAATCATTTGACAGAATTATCGTTTTAGCTGATGAAAAAAATTTAAATGCAAGTTCAATTGGTTTTTTACCACTCAGCATAAATTTTGAGATGAATTCTTCTTTTTCTTTGTTATCAGCATCTCTAAAATGTAAAGTTTGGGAAAATGAAAGCAACATCGTGTTTTACAAAACAGTAAAAAAGGAAAAAAAAACAAACCCATTGGAATCTTCTGATAAAGAAGGAATCTTTCCTAATTCTTTAAAAATTTCTTCCAGAGTTTCTTCGATGATAGCAGGCATGTTTACCTGAAAAAACCATTCTAGTATCAAAAATTTGTCCGCGATTTTGTAAAACCAATCAGCAAAAAAATTTTGGGCTTGACATAATAGTAATACAACCGAAAAAGGCACTTATTAACAATATTCATATAGGTAAACCGCGTCATCAAAATAACTTAAAAAATGGTGCAACAAACTTTTTTGGAATTAAAAGTTGACAACAAAAATAAAACAACGAACAAAACAAACAAAAGTTTTGTTTTTGTTTGTCTAAAAATTTTTTTCATCAAAGCCTTGGAAAGGGAAAACTTCGTTTTATTGCGTTTTTTTAATCTCAAGCACATGGACTTCCTTTTCCGCTCATAACCTTTGCTTTTTTTTTTTGCAACACCTTTGCTTCTTTCAATCTTTTCATGGATGAATGAATTACTTTGAATATGTTTAAAATTTTAATCCATCGATATAACAACGGTAAAACTATAATTTATTTTTAATCAATCAAAAAACTCTAGCATCCTTTTTTTCAGGTCTTCTCTTATCTAATGTAAAAATGTCTTCTCTCTTCTCTTCGTCTTTTACTTTGAATACACAGGTGCGCTGCTTCCTTGCTTTCTCTCTCATTAATTTTTTTCTAAAACTTTTGTCTCTTTTTTTCTCCATTTTTGCTATGTCAAATTTTTGAAAAGACAAAAAAATGTGTCGACGCGTTTTTAATATTTAAAACTTTTTCATTTTTACAGTTTACTTTTTTAGTTTGCAGCTTTATCGTCGTCTTCAGCAATAATGTCTTCATCAGGATCAGATAATGAAAAATTAACAAAATTTCGAGAATTGTTTAAAAAACATGATATTTCTGCATATGTTCTTCCATCAACTGACAACCATCAAAGTGAATATCTAGCTGATCGAGATTTTCGTGTTCGATTTCTTTCTGGTTTTAGTGGATCCAATGCTTTTACCATCATAACATATGAACGAGCTCTACTATGGACTGATGGACGATATTTTGCTCAAGCTGTTAAACAATTTGAACTTGGTTGGGAATTAATGAAACAAGCAGTTCCCGATGCAATTGAACCAGTGGATTGGTTAAGCGGAAATCTAAAAAGTGGTGAAAAAATTGGATTTGATCCTCAATTATTTGGTTTCTGTATGTTTTACTTTCCAATAAATTAATTACGGTTCATCGAAATCTTTTTTAGCTCAAGGCATAAACTTTGTTAAAAGTTTACAATCAGCAAATTTAGTTCCAATTCCAATTGCAACAAATCTTGTAGATCAAATATGGACTGAAAGACCCAAAGCTCCAATAAATTGTATTACAACTTTATCCATTGTAGAATCAGGAAAATCAACTGCAGACAAATTTAAAGAATTACGAGAAAAAATTGAAAAGAAGAAATGTGATTCAATATTGATAACAAGTTTGGATGATATTATGTGTAAGTTTTGTATTTAACCATTGAACGGTTACTGAAAAAACATTTGCATGTATTTTTAGGGTTGCTTAATATTCGTGGAAATGATATCCCTTATAATCCATTGGCATTCTCAATTCTCTTTGTTACAACTAATTCCGCTCATTTCTTTATTGATCGTCGAAAGCTTACAAAAGAATCAGTTGCTTTTCTCACCGAAGTTCATGTTTATGATTATGAAGAAGCTGAAAACTTTATCCGTCGATATCATGATGATAACAGAAATGAACATGGTAAAGAACATAAAGTCTTTGTTCCAGAAGAGGGAAATTATTTTTTGAGTAAATGTATCTCAAAAGAAAATTCCATTGTTGCTCCATCTCCTGTTCCATTTATAAAAATGATTAAGAATGATACAGAAATGGCTGGAATGCGAGCTTCACATATTCGTGATTCAGCTGCTGTTATCCAATTTCTTGTTTGGTTACAAAAAGAATTAGAATCAGGAAATGATAAAATTACTGAATTAAAGGCTGCAGAAAAAATGGATGAATTTCGATCCAAACTTGATAAATATGTTTCATTAAGTTTTTCAACGATTGCTGCTGTTGACAATCATGCTGCTTTTCCACATTATCATCCAGAAGAGCCAGAGGGAAATGAAATAATCAAAAAAGATTCTGTATTCTTACTTGACTCTGGTGGACAATATCGGTAAGTAGTAGCTTTAGGTTGCGTAACTACTTTGTAAAAAAGTGATACAACACTTGATCATTCATTAATTCAATATACTTTTTAGTGATGGTACTACGGATATTACTCGTACGGTTTGTCACGCGACCAATCCTGATCCATATTTCATCAAAATGTTTACTTTAGTTCTTCGGGGCCATATTGATACCGCTTTTCTACACTTTCCAAATGGTATTCCTGGTACACGTCTTGATTGTATTTCTCGTATCCCTTTATGGAACGAAGGATATGATTTCTCGCACGGCGTCGGTCATGGAGTTGGAGCATTCCTAAATGTTCATGAAGGACCAAGTGAGATCTATTTATTACCGTATCATCATGTCTAATCCTTATCCATTTTTTAGTTGGTATTGGTTTTCGTGCTCGTAATCCAGGAAATTTACATCCGAATGAAGTAATAACAATTGAACCAGGATATTATGAAGTTGGAAAATTTGGTATTCGAATTGAGAATTGCTATGAAATTATTAAATGTGGAAAACTTCCATCCGATGCTGAAAATTATCTCACATTTGAACCTTTGACTTTAGTGCCCATTCAACTAAATTTGATTCAACGTGATTTGCTTCAACAAAAACATGTAAGCCTCTTTTTTTAAATATCAATAAATAAGCTTTATCTTTGTTTTTAGATCGAATGGATAAATGATTATCATCAGAAATGTCTTGCAAAAGTTTCACCATATTTGAAAGAACATGGACTTGAAGAAGAGCTGAAATTTCTCGAAAAAAGCTGTAAAAAATTTTAAAATGATTCTATGTTTGTATGTGTGTAAAATGGTGATGGGTATTTATTATGTGTGTATTTCATAAATTTAATATTTATGTGCCTTATTTAATTGTGCATTATTTCATTTGGTAATAAAATTATAAAACTTTGTAAAGAGTATCGAGCTTTTCATTTAAATTTTTGCATTTTTTGCTATATAAAATGACAGAAACAAAATGGGAAAAACCATAATCACTCGATAATTCTAACAATTCATGCTTTTTGTTTGATGAAAACAAAGTTTGTCGTTTCTTTTTTTTGATTATTTTTGGAAAGTATGAGTTTAGATCTAACAAAAGGAAAAAGTGACGGTATGAAATTTGTTGCGTGTCTTAAAAAAGAGGCACTTTATTAATTTATGCATAAAACAGAAAAAATAAAACAATGATCCAAAAAATTAGAGATTTTTTTTACCAGTGTTATAAATACCCATATATTAGAATAATATAAAAAAGGAGACAATGACGTTAATTGCACAATAAGTGAATTTTGTTAGACTAGTTTTTCTGGTTAATTAAATTTGAATAGCATCATAATCAAAATCTTCAGTAATTGAAAGGGTTCGCTTTGAATGATCATAAAGTTGTTTAGCCCGAAGCACCTTTTCACATAATCGCCTTGCGGTTTCTTTATCACCACAAACTAATCGAGGAGTTGCCATTGATCTTTGTGTTGTATCATAACTAACTGCAATACAAATAAAATCTTTTCCTACATCCGTGTTTGGATCAATATAAATATTTTTAAAACATCGATATGGAATTCGTTGGGTGACTGAAGCAGATGAATCATTAATTTGTCGTAAACAATAACATTGTTCGGAACAAATTAGAACTCTCTGTTCAATAAGATCATGAGTACGATGGCGGAGAATTACTTCGACATCGAATAATCTAAAAAATAAAAGGTTAAAATTCGACAAAACTTTTAGTAGTTAAACAATAGCTGAATCAACCGCTTCTTGAAATTGCTTTTTATCAAAATATTTTACTTACACTTCATTAGTCGAATATCCATTAATACGAAGAAGCTCTTGTTGAGCTTGAGCCAATTCTGGGGAATAAACAGGAAGCAATGATTGTAAATTAGTACAAACTCGAGGAAGTCGAGTACGGTTTTCAGAAAATCGTGATTTCCTTGCTAAAATTTCTTTATTTTTCAAACTGAATTGAATGTAAAAAATGCTTACATGAATGACTTCCAACTGCTTCTTTTAATGCTGAAGCTGTACCTTCAACCAAATCCAGTATACCTTGAGCGGGTTTAGTTACAGTATCCACCACGCCTGTTACAATGCCTTTTGGAACTCCAGTAAGATAACCTTCTTTTTTAGTAGCTTTTGTTGTATTTCCAACGATTGCAGTTAAACCACCAAATACACCCACACCAAAACCTTTAACACCATTACAAAAATGTGAAAATGCTGCGCTTGAATCCGATGATGAAGGTTGAATTCTCATCATTCGTTTTCTCATTAATTCATGTTGTTCATCAAAAGTGAACGAACCAATTCCATGTGACATTGAGGATGCTACTTTTGAAATTGAGTTGGTTACACCATAACCTAAGCCATAAACAAATCCAGTGATATCCGCTTCAAATACTAAACCTTGGAATGAATCTTTTAAATCGGTTGCTAAACCACGAGGATTTCCAAATGCATCCATTGTAAATACAATATTAATTGTTTGCTTTTGAAGTTCCACTAAAAATATCGAAGGTAAAGCTTTTGATAAACCATGAAGCTAAAAACGTATAAAGTTCAAAAACTTACTCATATAAAATTTGCTTAAGGCTTCAATCAAAAATTGTAAAGTTTCAAAATAATGAAATTGTCGAAATGGTGGCAAAGTTACTATTGCATTTTCAAAGGACACCAATTTAATATTAAATTGACGTTTTAAAATTTGTAAATCTTTTGTTAAGCCATTTTTTGCTACAGTTAAAACTAAAAAAATTTAACCAATGTATTAATATATTTTAAAAGTCCTAATAATTTTTTTACAAACCTGTTAAAGCAACATTTCCAACTTCTAAATCCAATGTACCAAAATAGCATCTTCTCATAGGGGTTCCATCAGAATCGGTTAAACCCGGTGCACTCATATCTGGTTCAATATTAGGTGGTTGAATCATCGAATTTTTACTTACAACATCGCTTGCACCTGTTTGTTGAATGAATTGAATTAATTTCCAAAGTAATGTTTCATCCAAAAGTATACACATATCGCATAATTTTACTCGGAAACACTGCAAAATAAATAATTATGATTTAGTTTTTTAGCAAAGGCCCTTTTAAAACTTACATCAAAAGCATCATAGTGTTCCATGGGAGTATAATTCATTTCAAGTTTTAATGCGGGTTTTATAGATAAATTAATTGAATGGTCTGAACCTATTGGTGAAGAAGCTTCTGATTTATCATCATCCGTTCCTTTGATAGCATTAACTTGACAATAAAGGACTTGCCATCGATCGGTGGTTAAAATTTGATTATCCACTTGTATGATATTAACATGTCCAGTAATTTGATAAGTTTTTTCTACTCGACAAAAATGCATTTGAACACCTTGAAATCGTGCATAAATTAATTCTTCAGTTGCATTATTAACTAAAGATATTCCAATTCCAGCAGGCATATTTATTTCTCCATCAAAATTGTAATATTGCATTGTTGTTGATTCATTTGAAGATGATTGAGATCTTCGTTGTGACAACACACTCGATGAGGTAGTAATTCCAGGTGATCTTGATCGTGGCCTTGCAGTTTGTGTTGAGTAAGGAAGAGATAAATTTGAGGGTGAATTTGAAATTTCATAATGATCTGTTATTCGAACAACTAAAGTTGGACCAATATGAAGGCATTCAACATCTAACATTCCTGAGCCAGGTTTTTGTCTTTGAATATTAAATAATTGGGTTCTCGAAGGAATGTTTGATGAATTATTGCATAGTTTTAATGCAAGTTTATTGCGATCAATAACTTCAACAACCATGTCTTTAACGCAGCAAGCTAATGTTCCTTCCTAAAAAAAATATTTGGTGAACGAAGCTACAGCAATACGCATGAAAAGTTTTACCTTTGTGAATCGCCATTTTTGTGTTGTATTTCTTTGTGGATCCTTTTTAACTACCATTAAAGCGTTGCCATTATTTTCTAAGACATCCAAAACAAAACTTTCACCATTTTTAGCTGTATGATTCATTCCAATATTTTCTAATGAACCATCATTTGTAAGTTTCCATAATTGTCGATGGCTGCTATCCACGAAATTCATTTTATTTAAAACTACTTTACCATTTACTCGAGCTTCAAGAACAAGCTCATGTTCTTCCGTTTCGAGATCGCTTCGATTATGCGCTCGTGAAAATGATGGAGTATATTGAATGTAAAAATAATTGTCATATGTTAACGGTGGGCCACGTATAGGCTTAGATGGATCATAATTATGTGATTTATTTTCATACACTTGCAATGTGAGTTCTCGTTTATCATATAAATTATCCCAAAAATAATCCACTGAAAAAATGAATTCTAGCATTTTTTCAATTTTTAGAAAACTAAAAACAAACCTGTGCTATTTGCTTTACAAATAGTTCGAAATCGACTATAATTTAGTGAAGCTTGTTGATAAAGAACTGGAACATTGCTATGATTTTCAATTTTAATTGGAGCAGGAAAATAAAATGCATCCGTAAAAGTAACGAAAAATGATGCACCATTTAATGCTACTTCAACTCTAACAAATTTAGGTGTTTCATCTCGATCTCTCATAGTTACATGAAATGAGCCAATTTGATCGATTCTAAATGGATAACTCCAATGCGCAACATCAGCTCGACGAATACAAAGTCTTCGTTTATCTTCAAAATTTTCATGCCAAATAAAATGACTTTTAGATGCAAGTTGTAAATGTTGGCTTGAACGCTGAAAAAAAAATGCAAATAGCTAAATTAATGTAATCAAATTAGCGTACTGTGACATCATCATGATGAGAAACAAAAAGTTGAGTGGATGATTGATTATTTAATCGATATCGAGGAGTAAATAAAACAATTTGAGTATTTTTATATCTTCCTGTACATTGTCGAACTTCCATACCAATATCATACATTAATGTGGCATTAAAATCATGAGTGAGTAAAAGCTTTAAAGCTTGCACACCAGATGAAAGAGAAACTTTGGAAGAATATTGAGGCTTATAATCAGCATCGGATTCAAAATATCTTCCAACTCTCACCACACATTGTTTTGGACAATTTTGATCCGCAAATGAAAACATTAATGGATTTCGATCTTTAGCTCTTTCATGGTCATCAAATTGTCCGGCTGCATCGGCGTTTGTTGCTTCTTGCTTTATTATTAAAGGAATACCCGAACGATTTACAATCCAATATGGAACCCATAAAGATATTTGTAAAGATCCTCCTCGACCAATATAAACTGAACCGTATAAATCCAACATTCGATTATCTTTATCTATCATAGGCATAGATATTCGACGATCATCATTAATTGATTTTTCAACAAATTGTGATCGTTGTAACATCACAGGTCGAAGAGTTTTAAATTGTTCGGATCGAATTGAAATAAAGAGTTGATCTTCAGGATTTGCATAAGGTAAATGGAATCGATCTCCTGCAGCCACGCGATAATTTTGCTTTGTTATGGGTTTCGTTGTTTCAACAAACATTTCAATTTCCACTGGTAATAAATTGGTTAAAATTAAAGGTGGAACAAAAATCATTGTATGACCCGAAAGGGATTCATATTCAGGGTAATTTTCACGTTTTATTGCAACACACATCCAATAAATTTGTTGAGTATTTGTGTTGCTTGAAAATTGAAGGATTTGATTAATAATTTCACTCGAAGTTTTTGCAACCCGCCAATCTACAGATTGCCCAGAAATATTATTATTCCCTGTTGATAAGGATGGGCGAATATCCATTTCAGAATTAACAAATTTTAATGGAATTGGCAATTTTGCGCCTGATGCAATTTGAAGTTCAATGGATTTTGAGCGATTTGTGTTATCACTAAATCGAAGAACAACGGGATCAGGAAGTTCGTTAATTGCAAGTAATGCAGAACGAATGGTTACAACCTTTCTTCCATCCACATCCATTGTAACTGCCACAACTATTCGAGCTCGAATTGAATCACGTTTCTAAAAAAAACTTGGGTCAAAAAAAGTAAGTAAGTAATTTTAAATGGCAATTTTATACCGAAGATGTGCCACTTGCTCGAGTAACACGAAAATATGTTCCTACAGAATCCACATCAACGGGAGAAATTTCATCCCATCCATCTACACGAACAATAAGTTGACGGGGTTCATTATTTCTTTCCTTCTGAAATTTATCATCAGAATTCTATGCCTAATATTAAAAAAAGAAGCTCACAGCAATCATCAATCTTTTAGTTGGAAATTCAAAGGTGCAACTTTTTTCTATTCCAACTGAAAACCATTTTGCATTTGATTTTTGTTGAGCCAATCGAGCTTGAGTTATTTCTTCCACATGTGTTGTAAATAAAATATTACTACCTATTTCATTTTTTAATAAATATGGTAAATGATCGGCTCGTGAACGAATACAAAGATTTCTAAAATCTCGATCCAAACTTTTTTTATGTAGCGGCCATTTCGAATGAAATTGTTTCATTTGTTGAATTAATGTTTGACTTACATTTATATCCAATGGACTAAATGTATCTGGCTTTAAACCAATATGAAGATAATTGGGTTTCCAAATGCAATTAAAATGCTTAATTTTCCATGGCTCCATAAATGGCTCCCAACCATAAACCAATTGATTAAAATAATCTATGCTTATTTGAAATGATGAAGTTAAATTTTCACCAATAATCGATTCCATTTGAATTGATGAAAGTATTAATCGAAGCATAGGAAGCGCAACACCTTGAGAATCATCCAAAAACCAAAAGCATAAATGTTCTGAAGAGAAGAAAGCTTTTTGAAATATGAATGGTGGCCTTCCCGGAGGTTGATCTTGTTTAGGAATGAGGGAATTTTCAAATGAACTTTTCAACCGATTAAATGAACCAATAAAAACATTGTTTAATACGAGCATATCTTTATATGAAATTCTTGCAACAAGTTGACCCAATTCGATATTAACTTTTTGTTTGGGTAATTCATTCAATGTTAAAGCTTCAGTTAAACCATTTAAAAGAGCTTGAGCTTGAGTTGTTATCGGCTTAATATCACGTTTAATTGATATTGTGGCTGTAAAATCATTGGATATTTGACATCTCGTTTGATCTTGTGAAGACATAATACACCATGCACAATTAAGCTTTTGAACTTCGAAATTTGCTTCAAAAACTCCATAACAATCATTCAAATTTAAAACTGCTGTTGTAAAACAAATTAATGCAAGACTTGATGGATTATTAGTTTGTTCAAGGAAAAGTAAATCTGAATCACGTAAAGTAATTTTAAGCGTAATTGTATGCAATGGACTTGGACGAGGATTTGAAATTGTTCGAGTAAGGATTCCATCTTTGGGATAACCATAAAGATTTTTTTGGGTTGATGGTTCTTCAGGTGGAATAAAAGACGTATTTAAAAGGAAAAAATCTTTGGCATTATTCAACCAATCTAATATTAAAATTATTCTTGAATTTTGAAGGACTAAAGTAACGATAGGGGCTTCATCCTTCCTCATCATAATGTGAGCTTCAGACATTAGTTTCATGAAATTTCTAAAACACAAATTATTAATAAAAAGGTTCAGGACTAAAAATTGAATCTTTACCCTTCTTGACATTTTTGATTATTTTCACGTGAAGTTAAAATTAATGGAAAAGCATTTTCTGTTTCAGAACCCTTTAAATCTTCAAATCGAGTATCAATTAATTCCGTGCTTTCACAAATTAAATCAAATTCCGCTAAACTATCCACATATGAATCATATGAAATTCTAGCTTTATGAAGAACCATACGACCAAATTTTTTAAATTTTCCCGGTTGAGGAAATCTTGGATTTTGAGGAACAAGAAAATGAAATTGAACATTGATGAATGTAAGACGAAATGAAAAAGTTGGATATTTTTCTATGCTTTCAATCGTCTAAAATAAAATACTTTTGTAATGGGAGAAAATTAAAGGAAAAAAACAACGAACATAGCTTCGATCAGGATTTTGTAAAACTTCGGTTGGAATTGTATCAGGAACGGGAATAAGTTGTTCACCTAAATTCTTTTCCAAAAAACCTCGAAGAAGGCAATAAAAATCAGTGGAAAATAATAAATCAATATTTTCAAATTTAGTTAAAATTGTCAAATCAGGAGCTAAAAATAAATTTTTAGATTTGCAAAAAATTTAATAAAAGCCTTACTGTTGTGAGAAATTAAACCAGAAATATTTCGATAAACTCCAACGCTCAAATCACATTTTCTTGTTAAAATTCCATCTTTATGAACAGCAAAATAATAATTTTGAAAATTTCCATATCCAACTTCTCGAGAAAATGCTTGTTTTAGCTCTAAGGGGCATTCCTGATCCCCAGAAACTCGATATCCATCATGAATGGAAACAGCTGTAAATTTAACTTCCATTTTTTCGAGTAAACAATTATAATCATCAAATTTATTTTCCACGATTTGTTCATTGAGTTCAGGAGTTTGTGAACCTAATTGAAATCGATTTGATATGGAAATATTTGAACTTTGAAGCACGATAACTTGATCGCTGAATTGATTTAATGGAAGAATAAGGGAAGTTCCACCAAGTAAATCAACTTTAATTAAAGTTCGCATTTTTTGTTGTTCTTCGGGCTAAAAATGAAAAAAATAATAGAGCACCGGCAAAAAGTACTGTGGTTTCTAAAAGTTGTTGAAAACTTACTATTCCAATATTTTCATTTGTTCTTCGAACTTGATCTTGTAATTCAGCAAAATGAAACCAAAAATCCATAATAGAACAAAAAAATCGATGGGTATGAATATAGCATAATTGACAATCCTTTTCAATAATCATATCAATTTTCATATCACAGTTTCGCTTTAAATCTGGATCATCTGTTCGATATTTAATTACATCAATTCTCAATTTCCTGGAATCTTCGCCTCCACTCTTTTTTGAATTCGTGGATTTAAGGGTTAATCGTTCAGTATAAAATCTTGAATAAAATGGTGTTTCATCATGAATAAATAATTCAGAGGCTAAAATTTTAAGCAACATAGGTTGTTGAACATCTTTGAGATTAATTTTAACATCGATAGCTGCGGAATTAAGGAGTATGGTACCAAGTTGAGTTTGATTTTTAGGATACATCATATAAATTCTAGCAGCAGATATTGCAAGTTTTAAATGAAAATGATAATCTTCTTTTACTAAAAAACAAAGTAAAATAAAATTACAGAAAGCTTATCGAGTGGCACAAACTTTGTTTGGGTTTGCTTAAAGCTTCATGAGCGTCTGCTTTTTTGAAGATGTCCGGAATATTTTCTGCGTTGCCGTACAACAATTTTAAATCCTTTTCATCAAAAGTCCCAGAAATAAGATCGTCAAAATTAGTTTCAGGTGATGGAGCTTTAACTCCAAGTGCACCAAAAAAGTCTAATAACATGGTCCATGTTCGACGATTTATTGCAAAATCAACTCCACTAAATTCAGCATCAACGATGCAATTACGCTAAAAAAATTCGAGGATTAAGTAATGTTAAAGCTAATGGAAGCTTACTTTAGCATATTTAGATTCATATTCAGGATGATTGGAATCAACAAAAACAAAATTTAATAATGGCCCTTCAGGAGCATGAAACCCAAAATCATCATCGATTACAACTTTTGGTGGTGGAGCTTTATCTTTGATTGGCAATCGAGAAGCTAGTGGTAATTGTGGAGGTTTTTGAATGAAAACTTAAAAAATGCTTTCGGATGGTTAAAGGTAAAAATGAATGCAAACCTGGTTTAAATTCCAATAAGGTCGGTAACGAAGATGATAAAGTTGTAAAATGCGCGGGTTCTTCTTTATGTAAATTAGGGCAAGAATTGGATAAATTTGATGAATTTGCAAAATTACTTTTCTTTTCAATAGTTTTAATTAAAGGCATAACACTATTTTTCTCATATAAATCATCCACGATTAAAGAAGATAAATTAACTTTAAGTCGAGTTAGCATTGGTTCAGTTTTAGAAATTCCAAGATCCACATTCGTTATTTTCGCGCATGCAAATGGAGAACTTATTAATCCTGGCTCTTTATTTGCTAAAGAAGTCCTTCGAGATCTAAGTTCTAATAAAACAGATGGAATTGAAAAATTCATATAACAATGAGTTTCACCAACTAAACCAAGATCTTCAAAATCAATATTTGTTTGATCTTTAGTTGTATTTTGAATTAAAGCAGTTTCAGTATCAAAAAAGTTTGATAAACCATTCACTGCATCTTCATCGTAAATAACTGAAATGGAACTAAATTTTGCATCGAGTTCATGGAGGACATTGAGGCGAGGTGCCATACGACGATATTGCATTCTAAAAACATAGTAGTTTAAAATTTAGTTTTCCAAAAAAATAGAAAAAAAAAGTTTACTGAAATAAAGGTTTTTTAGTTTTTTGTTTTCCTTCAGTCATTAAAACAAAATGTTCATGATGTTGATCGGGAATATCTTCACCTCCTTCAATTGTATCTTCTTTAGCTCGACCAATTGCAAATAATAATTGTGGTGTAAATTTAGGGAAAGCTCCAAAAATTAATGCATCATCATCATCTGTTAATTCAGATGAACCAGCAAGACTTTTAATGTCATCATCATCCCCTTCCTTTTCCATATCTCCTCCTCCTCCACCACCGACGTTATTCAAATCATTGAGTTCTATTTTTAATCGTTGTACAGACATATCTCCCACAGAAAGAGAGATTTCAGTTCGATGTTCACGTGGAGAAAGTTGAACTCGACTTGCAACTTGTCTCCAATCCATTGCAATAACTCGACTGCTTCCATTTCCGCCTTCTTCGTCGATGAATCGAATGATAATTCTTTCAAGTTGTAAAACAATTTCAGCTAAAAGATTATCTCTTCGAAGCACCGTGGAATCATCCCAAGATTCACTTAAAACATCCAAAATTTCTTCTTCAACTTTTTTTTCAATTCTTTTCAAATTTGGTGGTAATTCTTTATTTTCAAAATTTGGCCACATTTCAAGCAACGATGCTTCATTTATATCATCATCCGCTGGCTTTTCCTCTAAATATTTTAAATATATTTTTTAAAATGAATTTTGAATTCTAACCTTTACTTTGATCTGAACCAAACCAACTTGAAATCCATCCATATAAACCTTGAGATTCTTCAGCCGCATTTGCATTATTAGCTTCAGAAGTAAATGGTGGTTTAATTAATTCAGTTGTGGGTGTTACAACTTCAAATGGTTCAATGGAATTTTTTTCTGCATCCGAAGAATTTTCTGATGATGCGGCGGCGGCTGCTTTTCTTTCTTCTTCCTTTTGTCGCATTAAACGACGAAATACTGTTTCGCGGAAAAGGTGGAGTTCCTAAAAAATGCGTTTTTATCTTTATTCTGGGTCAATAGAAATGTCAGACATACATGATAAGAATATTGTGAATCATGTTCAACTTGTTTCATAAAAACCATATCTAAAGTCGAAGTAATAGGTTTTGTGGAACTATTCCTTCTAGCGCTAAAACTAGGGTTTAAAAAAAGATAAATTTTAATACTTGTTAGTTACTTACCTCGATGGCTTTGAATTATTCATTTGATCTGCAATAAAAGTTTCGAGTTTTTGTTTATAAGCTTTGCAATATTGATTTAAATGTTTCGATCGGGTTAATAAAAATTCAGGCGTGCACCTGTGGTTATATCTTTGGGTTTCATCCATAACTCGATTGATTGCAAATTTCCACCATTCTTTTGCACTTAAATTCGTGATATTAAAAATGTCAATAATATGTTTTTTAAATGACATACTTTCCCTTAACGGCTACCAAAGGTCTCCATTTTCGATGTTGCCTTGCTCGATCAAATCTAGCCCATTCACGCGATAACACTCGAATTTGGGCCAATTGCTTTTTTGATAATTCAATATTAATTTTTTCTGGTCTCAAATCAAATTTAAATCTTGGTATTGCTGGTATAGTTTTTAATGGAAATTTACTGGAATTTTTTTCCATTCTTGCTTGCATTGAAAATGGTTGCAAAATAAATTGGTTTTCTTTTGAACTTTCCGGTGACATTGCAGCCTTAAATATTTGATGTTTAACAAAAAAATGATAAAAACAAAGAGTTTAGAAAGCTACCTTAAGATCTGAATATGATGACAAATTATGATGAGCTTCTTGGTGGCAATTCCAAAAAACCGAAAATCCTTTAATATCAAGTTTTTTGAAAACATTTACGCCCTCAACGGGTTGAATAAATTCGGGCTTCCATTGAGAGTTGGTGGTTTGAATGCTGATATGTTGAATTCGAATACCAAAATTAAATGGAATTTTATTTGGCATTGTTGTGTCATCTTCATAACGAATATGAACATTGGAAAGGATTAACTAAAATAAGAAAAAATTTGGAATATATCTGGCAAGCCCCTTCGTTTTCTCCAAATATGGCACAAACTCAAACCTGAATATTATTAGTAACCGCAGAAACTAATGAGGCACCCCAATATTGATTTTGTGTTGCTTCATCTTTTAATGGCATTCCCATATTAAAACTTATTTGAGTCTAAAAATGAGCTAGTAAAAAAAGAAATATATATTCGAAGAAAGCAACAAACTTTATGATGAGCTTCCAAAGCTTCAAGAAGCTGCTCTTTTTTAGATTGTTCATATCCGTCAACATCACTGGCATCAAAATTTCCATCAGATGGGGATAATAATATTAGCAAATCACTCATTTTAAGGATCCATGGCTCTGATCTCATTCGAGTCATGGGAACACTGAGGGTTAACTTTCCAATAACGCCTGATTTAACTTGAAGTGGAATATCAAATTTTCTAAGTGCTGTCTTTTTAAGTGGAACATTTTCAAGCTCAACTTGTCCTGAAATATATAACAAAAAGTAAGATTTCATCAACGGTTAATAAGCTTAAACTGCTTTCTCGAAGGATTACAAATGTAACAAAAGCTCCGAAAACAGTTTCTTAGAAGTTATTTTAGTCCTGCATTTTAGACAAATAAAACAGCGAAGCAACAAACCTTGTAAAAGAGCAACGGAAAGTTGATCGGCATTTAAATTCTCCAAATATTCGCCGATATAATTATTTAAAACCCATGTAACTAATCCTTCAAGCATTTAAAATAACGCTTTAACTAAAATGTAATAATTAGCAATTAAAATTTTTATAAATATTGTGAATCACGCGATGGCGAAGCAAATAGTTATTATTTTACAACGTTGAATTTAGCATCATCCATTTTTTCAATTCTTTTGTTTGCAAAAGTTTTACACGTTGATGGCAATATGTGACATGTTTAATTATTTAAAATCAGCTGTCTCAAAAAAAATTTTCTTGTTGGATTTTTTTATAATACTGGATTTCCAACAATCAACTTTTTATTTTTAAGGGCCGATGTCGTTAATAAAGAAGCATGCGAATTTGTAAAATAGTATATTAAAAAAAAGCAAGGAAAGTTATGATAAAAATTACTTCAAGAAAAAATTAAATTAAAGAAACCACAGCTTATTATAATCAAAATTTATAACCTCTTTAGTCTTGCTACCAATAAATCAATTTTTTGTTTATTGGAAAAATAAATAGGCTATTCTAAAATTATCGATTGGCTTTAGTTATTATAAAAAATTATTGGACTCATTATTACCCTTTAAGCAAAATTGCAGCCTTTTGTTAGATTTTTTCCTTAACATCATTATAATAACTAAGTCTTTTCTCACTTCAATTGCTTTTTGATCATACAATCAAAAAATGTTTCTTTAATTTGGGGTTTCTATTAAATTTTTTTGACTTTTTTAAGGTGCTTTGTTTATTATGAGAAAATTATAATATTTATAGAAGATTTAAAGCTGAGTTTTCTATCCTCCAATAAGTTGCATGCTTATGTTCAAAACCACGAGTTTTATAACAAAAGAAAACTATTCAAATTAAATTATTTGTTAATAGATAGGCAGAAATTTGTAATAAAAATTTTATTCACATAAATGAAATTAGACAAGAGATAAAAAATAAATAAAAGGAATTTAAAAATTAAGAACAGCTTCGATTTTGTAACCTTCATTTTAACAGAATCCAATATCGCCATCCAATTCAGCAAGTAGATAATCATCTTCGATAAGTTGAGAAGTTCGTTTTAAAGCAAGATTGTCACCAGCATCGAAAATCAAATAATATTTAACTTTGTTGTTCTTGTTCAATTGATTTGGTTTGGATGGACGAGGTTTATTTGTTGACCAGTATTGGTAATTAGCAAAAGGATATAATTTTGAATAAAAGTCTTGTTGACTAACAACTGATTTTGAATCTTTCATCGATGTAATGGTATCATAAATATCAGACAGCAGTGAAGAATCACAAGACAATTTTCCAGTTAATGTTTTGCCATTTGGGCTAACAACTGTTACTGAAAAAAAAAAAATTAAGCATGACAAGAACTTTAAGAACAGAAATTTACCATGAATCCTTCCACTTTTAGCTTTTTGTAAAATTTCACTCATTTCTTGATAAGAAAATAAAAACCCTTTTGGAACTAAAAAAATAGTTATTAGTATTGTTTTTTTTTTCAAGATAAAAACTCACCAACAAACTTGACGACAAAGTCGAGGTTCATGTGTTCAAAGCAAATTTTAGGTATAATTTCAGTTAACTCTTCTTTGATTGCATGATTGAGAACAAAATATTCATTTTCTGCTGAACCATGTTTAACGATAGCTTGATGTTCGCCCCATTTATAAACCTAAAAATTCAACCATAAATATAACATCATATGGATTTTGATTAATTCCTAATAACTTACAGCTTCGAAAAGTTCTTCTTCTTGTGATTCTGATCGTTTGAAACTAATAATAAGTTTAAGCATTTCTTTTTTGATATCCACGAAACCATAATACTTTAATAAGCTTGAAAGATTTTCAATCATAAAAGAATTGACTGTTGATTGAAATTTAGACAAAGCAGAATAGTTGTGAGAGAATTCACACATTTGAAAGACATTTTCAGGAGTGATTTCCATTTTTTCTAAGAATTCATCACAAAGCATTTTCATTTCGCTAACATCATAGAATTCAGCCATATCGACCATAGTAAAGATGTTATCGTCAGTGAGTTTTGGTTTAGAATGATAGAAAACATTGAGAAATTCTTTAAAATCATTGTACGAGTAACTTTCAATATTGATTGATTCATCTTTGTTCGACCATCGTTCAGAAAACATTGCAACAAAAGGATTTGAGATACCAAGCATGAACTTATGAGCATAAAGTTTCTAAAAAAGGAAAATTGTAGGAAACGAAGCTAAAATAAAGGACATACTTCATCACCAATTTGAAAAATGACGTCAAAATGACCATTCTCGACATCTTGAGAAAAGAAGGCTTCGAACTGTTTTGATTTGAGTTGATCAAACATATATCCCATTTTTGCAATAAATTACAACAACCAGAGCGCCTAAAAACAACAAAATAAACTTGATAGATAATAAGTTTGAAGATATCAATCACGTGACAAAAAATAAAATAAAAAGCGCGAAATGTAAAAAAAAGTGTATGGCAACGTAAGAAATGCATACAAAAAAAGGTTTGGAAACGCAAAAGCACTTTTTTTGCTCCTAAAGAATAAACATACTGGAAAGACGCCACATAAAATTTGAGAATCTCATAAAGTGAATGATAAGGTTATCCACAAAATCTTTCTTTTGTAAATAAAAAAAATGCCTAACATCGAACAAACGAATGAAAGCAAAACCAACGCAATCCCAAAATGCTTGAGCATAATATTTAAATAAATGATCGTCATTATTACTGAAAATTCCAATAATCGTAAAGATGGTTTAAAAAATATTATAGCATGACCAAATTAAGGAATTTTATTCACAGCTAGGCAAAAATTAATAATAAAAACTTTATTCACATGAAAAACAAACAATGCAACACAATGTTAAAAACCGATAAAATGAAAGAATATTAAAACTTATTAACTCTGATGTAACAATAAATATTTAGTTCAAAGCCATCATCCCCATTCAATTCAGCAAGTAAATAATTATTTTGATCAAGTAGGGAAGTTCTTTTTACAGCAAGATAACCAAAACCATCAATAATTAGATAATATTTGACATTGTCGTTTTTCTTCAATTGACTTGGTTCGGATGGACGAGGTATTTTTGCATCCCAGAATTGGTGTTTTTTAGCAACTGTTCCTTTTGAAAGTGACATCATGTCTTTTGCCAATTTAATTGTATCATAAATATTCGACAACATTGAAGAATCAAAAGACAATTTTCCAGTTAATATTTTATAATTTCCATTAACGACCGTTACTAAAAAGAGAAAAATTAAATATGAAAACAATTTCTAAATAAAAACTAACCATAGATTTCTTCACTTTTCGCTTTTTGTATAATTTCACTCAATTCTTGAAGAGAGGAGAACAAAAATCCTTTAGGAACTAAAAAGATTGAAGTAAATAATAACTTTAAATTTTTCAAAAACAATACTCACCAACAAACTTAATCATAAATTTGAGAGTCATCCGTTCAAAGTGGAATTTAGGTAAGATCTCAGCCAACTCTTCTTTAAATGCTTGACTGATATCAAAAGGTTCATTTTCAGATGAAGTTTGTTTAATATTAACTTGGTGTTCAGCCCATTTGTAAGCCTAAAAAATCAACATTATAGTATTTATAATTTTTCTTTAATGTCAATTGTCTTACCGCTTCAAAAAGATTTTCTTGATTCGAATCCAATCGTTCAACAATAGTTTTAAGGATTTCTCTTTTGATTTTCATGAAACTACCAGATTCTAATAAGCTCGAAAGGTTTTGAAGCATAAAAGACAAGAGCGTTGATTGAAACTTAGGCAAAGAAGAATATTTTTCTGAGAGTTCGAACATTTGAAAGACATTTTCAGGAGTAAAATTCATTTTGGACAAATATTCATCGCAAAACTCTTTCATTTCAGGAACATCATAATATTCAGCCATGTCGACCATAGTAAAAATGTTGTCGTCTGTTAGATGGCATTCGGAAAAATAAAAATGCTTGAGAAATTCCTTGAAGTCAACATATGAATAGTTGTCGATTTTGATGGGTTGATCTTTGGTTGTCCATCGTTCAGAAAACATTACTGCGAAAGGCTTCGATAAACCAGCAAGCATGAATTTATGAGCATAGAGTTTCTAAAAAATGGGATCATCAGTAAGCACAATTACAAATTAAAAACAAACATGCCTCATCACCAAGTTGAAAAACGACATCGAAATGACCATTTTCAGTATCTTGTGAATGAAAAGTTTCAAAACGCTTTAATTGCTTTGATTTGAGTTGGTCAGTTATGGCCATTTTGTAATAGTTTACAGCAACCAGAACGCCTAAAAACAAATAATATAATTATTGATAAGCTTGATGATTTCAATTTATAAAAGATAAAAATGAATCACGTAAAATGTTTAAAAATTGTTTGAATTTACAAAAAAGAAAACTAGCGTAAAAATTTGGAAACGATGCAGTTTGCAAAATTCTTTTATCTTGGCGCCAAAAAAAATTTTATGCATTTTTAATAGATTGAAAGAGATTCCACCTTTCCGAAAAATTTTGCTGGTTTTAATTAACAGCATCATAAGTTTTGTTTTTTATACCATTTTTTCCATTCCAATTCCATATGGACCATCTTGTTGAAAACCATTCAAAAAGGGAGTGTCATAAATTTAACCTAGCAAACTAACAACGTGGAAAGATTTTAGCTCTCGAAATTGTATTGAAAGTTTTGCATAACTATAAACATTACAACACTTGGCGTGGGTCCATCAATTACAATAGCAGAAACTCGCCGGCCAAAAAACGGATGGTGAAAAAAGCAGTTGCTTCTGTAGCAAACAATAAAAAACTAAAGAAAAGATGTTTGCGTAATTCAAAGAACTTCCAAAATCTTAAAAATATGTTTCAAAAAATACCATAATTTTCTGAAACGTTTGCAAATTTAACCATGCTAGCTTTAGAATTAGTTACTAACAATAAAACAAACTATTAAAAGAGCCTACAGGAACTGTATTTGTAACTTTATACAACTAAAAAAAGAATCAACTACATACGAGTAAGCATGAAACTACAGTGCTCCTCTGTTACATCGATCTTTAATAGTTTTACCCAATAATCATACAAGCAAATACAAAAACGATAATCATTTATTAATAAAAACACATTTATAATCAACTTTCATAATAAATTAATTTAATATTAATGAAAGAACAAATTAAAATACAAGACAAGAATTAGTGTTAGACAGTTCATTTTTCATTTGATTCTCCATAGGAAAGAACATCAGGACCAATCTAATAGTTGTTGAAATTGCCAGGTCGTTGTTGTTGAGGCATTTGTGGACGAGCAAAAGGATTGGCAAGACCTAAAAACAAAATATGATAATTAATAATATTCAGGTTTTAAGGAATATTTAGAAAAAAACTTACCAGGAGGGCCACGAGGTGGTGGACCACCAGCAAAGTTGGTTGGAGGAGGTCCTGGTGGAAAGCCACCAACATTAGGAGCATTTTGATGTTGTTGTTGACCCATTGGTGGTGGAGCATATTGAGATGATGTTGGAGCAGCAGCATAACCAGATGTTGGAGGTTGACCATAGCCTGTGGATGGAGGAGCAAAATGATGAGGAGTAGCTGATTTAGATGATGCTTGTGGAGGAGGCTGTTGCTGTTGAAGATGAGTAGGCAATTGCTGTTGAGGAACCTGATGTTGAAGTTGAGGAGGTTGTTGATGTTGCGGTGGTGACATTTGTTGTTGTGGAATTTGAGGTGGTGCACCAGGTCCATTAGGAGGATGAAATTGCTGTTGCTGTTGATTAGCAAAAGATTGAGGAGCATATTGAGATGCTGGTGGAGAAGCAAAACCAGATGATGGAGGTTGACCATAGCCTGTTGTTGGATTTTGACTGAATCCAGATGACGGTGGAGGAGCAAAATGTTGAGGCGTTGCCGATTGAGATAATGGCGGCTGCTGTTGTTGTTGAAGTTGATGAGGATGTTGATTTTGCTGGGAAACCTGTTGTGGTGATTGAGGTGGCGAACCATGTCCATTAGGATGAAATTGTTGCTGATTACCAAAAGGTTGAGGAGCAAATTGCGATGTAGGAGGTTGACCAAAGCCTGCAGCTGGTGGAGGATCAAAATGTTGAGGACTAAGAGATTCTTCTTTAATGGAAGAAGCTGTGACAATACCATTATGATCAACCTAAAAAAGTGTAGTTAGATAATGTTGAACCAGAATATGAACTAACTTGTTCGTGTGAAGAAGGATGAATGGTAGCAATTGATTCACTTTTGACAGGAGATGCAGGAGGTGAATAATGAGATTTTTCAACACCATTAAAAGCAGCACAATCTTCAACCATTGTTTTCAAGCTCTCCATTGTATTTTTGATCTTATCAAATTCATAAAGAAGCTTGGATACCGCATCATTAGAATCATTTCCATCAGAGAAAACATGGATGTACAATAAGGGCTCAGCCTTTCTTGCAAGTTGATAGTCATCATTTGAAGCAAGTGTGACTAAATCACCATCTGAAAAAAAGGAATATAATAGTAAGAATTATTAGGTGGAACAATGACATTTGTTGTTATAACTTTGGATAAACGGTTAAAAACCCCAAATGACAACAAAAGAGAGCTTAATTTAAGCTTCGAAGTTACAAAAAACATTCACATCGTAAAAAATCCTATCAAAAGAAGAAAACTAACCATTATCCATATATTTGAGAACGATGTTACTATTTTCAGTTAGATGAAAAGTTTCATTGATCCAATATTCAACAGCCGCAAGATCATTCAATTCATTTGAAGGAAATTCAGCACGTCTAATATCACTACCAAATTTAGCTTTTAAGATGAAACGTTGGTCCATCATAATTCCAAAGAACTATCTAACCTAAAAATTAGATAAAGATTAGGATGAGATGATGTTCAACAAAAGTATGTAAATACGAGAGACACGAATATTTATGAAAACTAAAAAATAATGATTTTCATCAACGAAACAAAAAAACGCAAAGATAAATGAAAGAAGGAGAGAAACTTTGGAAAGTGACACGTTTGCATTATTTTTTTTATTTCTTCCCTTTCGCCAAAAGCGAACGCGCACATTTTAAAAAACGATGGAGGAGGAAGAAAGTTTGAGTAAAATAAAATAATGAAAGCAAATGTTTTTTTTCTTATTCGAAACAAGCAAAGCAACAACATGCAAAAATTACATAATGAGGAGAGCGAACTTATTTACATAAACAAAGTGAAAAATGAATGCTTTTTATGTGAAAACAAATTTATCGAGACGTGTAGCTTTAAAAAAGGCGTCTTATGAATAAGGAGAGCCTAAACAAACCCATCAAAGCAGCTTTCTTGTAAAAAAGACTTTCATGTTTTCTTCACTTTAAGTTTTTGTAATTTTATTTCTAGCTGGAAGGGCTTCTCCTTGATACATTTCAAATACATGCAACACTCATTTGTTTATTTATCATAAGTTTTCCAGGTTTTTGATCAAGCTTCTTCTCTCTGCCTTATTTTATAATAACGCTTATTTTAAATTTTCTAATAGTACTTTAGCTTTTATAATTTAGATTTAACATCCTTTCTAATTTTTAAAACCTGCTTGCTTCAACTCCACAAAGATATTTTTCAATGACAAAAGCATTTTACAGGAACCCAAACTTTAATGAAAATTAAAGTTTTCTTTAAATTTTATTGTGAATTATTTATTGCATAATAATAATGGGAAAGATAAAAAAGAAAAATATACATTTAAAGCAACTGAATGATTTCGATGATTTAAATAAAGCAGGTACATAGTTAAAATAAAATAATAATTAGGAAATACATAATAAATGTCAAGAAGATGGGTTTTAAAATATTATATATTATTTAAACAAATGCGTAGGAAAAGCTGGAGGCGGTGGAGGTTGTTGTTGTTGATGTTGGTGTTTAAAATTCATGGTTGATGGAAGGCCTTGATATCGAGGCGGTGGATCTTTATATTGTATTGTAATATAATCTTGTTGTTTTATTGTTCTTAAATCAGCTATGGATGGAGCAAAAGTTGATGCACTTTGAATCTGTGAATTACGTCGTTGTGGAGGTGGTGGTCGATTTCGACCTATTGAACCCATAGATGTCATAGATATTTGTGACGGCGGATGTGGAATGATGGATGGAGAATTTCGATAAGTTGGAGGTGTTGCAATTGGAGTATTTGATGATGTTGTTGTTAACGTCATCCCACTGCAACTATGAACAGGTGAATCTAATCGATGTGATGAACCATTTTGTTCTAATGATGATACCACTGAACTTCCAACTCCACTAGATACATCAGGTTGAGAATTTAAATTAATACAATATGAATCCAATTCAACACCAAGTTGATCAATTTGTTGTAAAGTTTCTGCTATCAATGATGCAGATGATCGATCTCCAGGTGTAATGGACATTTGAAGGGTTTTATTATTATATTCTTCCATATCTCCACCGGAAAAACTTAAAGGTCGTTGACGTCGATTATTTTGTGTAATATCTGCTGATGAAATGGATAAAGTTGTGGGGAAATGATGCTGCACCACTTCGGCTACTTGACTATTTGAACTTCGAACTGATGCAGTTCCATCACCTAAAAAATATTAAATTTTTAGTAAACAAAAAATCGATGATAAAGTTTTTACCATAAAATCCTGGTTGTCGTGGAATAGGCGGCCTACTACTAGGATGATGATGAATGGGTGAAGATGAGTTATTTTGAAATATTGCATTAGCTGGCATAATTTGTCGTTGATGATGTCCATACGTTCCACCAGAAATGGTGCTATTTCTTGATGTGGAATAAAATGAATCAATCGATGGGGAAACGGTTCGATCAAGCCCACCCGAAGCTGTCGATGATGATATAACACTTTGAGCTGGAGATATCATTCGCCTTTCACCATACATACAAAAATCATCCATGGAAGTAAATACAACTTGTTGGGGATCGGTTCCATTAACAAGTTGTTCCATGGAATCCCGAACTTGTTTAACATTTTCTCCCTCACCAAATAAATTTACTTCAATGTCCTGTAAAATTTTAATTTTCAAAAACTCTTTCCTTCGGAAATATTTAGGTCTTACCAAAACGGGTAACATAGCATTAACAAAAAATGCAAATTGATTTCGCTGTTCAAATAATAATTCTAAACAACCTTCACGTTGTTCAGCAATTAAATCAGATTGAGAAAAAAACTTTTTTTGTTTAGATTTTTTAAAACATTTTCCTCGACGTTTTTCAATATCAGTTATATGCTTTTTCCATTCATCAGATTTGTTATCCATTGATTCACAAAATTGATTATTTAATGCATTGGCAAGAGAGCGAATATGATTTTCTATTACCCGTTGACGCATACAAAACCGCGTTAATGAAGCTCCAATATCACGTGAAGCACCTATAAAAAATAAATAAAAAATTAGACAATTAAGTTTGCGCTTTAATAATGGCCAAAATTAAAACTTGGAATTTTCTAAGGTTTTTGAAAAGGAATATAAAGAATCCATAACTTTTTGAGAGGCTGAATTAAGATTTATTTCAAAGTAATATATTATTTATTTACCTTTCATATTATTAGCTGAATCTCCAACAGATTGAATTTGATCAATAAAATGATTCAATACTGTTGCAGTTGTGAGTAATTGAGATGAAACCTTTCCAGCAGCTTTGGTAACATTTTCCCATGTTTGTTGGGTTGCCTGAAAAAAAGTAAATCACGCGATAAAATAGTGGTCAAAACTTTTACGATGTCAAATAAAAAAATCTTACTTTTAAATCACTTGTAACTGAATGAAATAATGATGGAAATGCAGGAGTTTCAACTTCAACAGCCATTATTTTTCTTTTACATAACAAGAACAAATTATATATAACGGAAGGGAATAAAATAAAACAAGAAAATATATACTTAAGTATTCATTAAAAGCTTTTATCGAATAAAGATAAATACTTAAAGCAAATAATAAAAAAAGAAAAAACAAAGCAGCTTAAAGCCTTTTTTTAATTTAATGTAGCACCGAAAATAAAAAAACAAGAAAGCAAAAAAAGCTTCTTTTTTTTGTAAAAAAAAACTTGTCAACCAAAAAGAAAGCAGCAGCAGCGGGAGTCGTCGTCTACTTTTCTTCTTCTTCCTTCCGCATAACCGTTGTTGTCGACCAATGTTGTTGTTGCTGCTGACCACAAAGCTTCCTTCCCTTTTATTTTTTCGTTGTGAGAAGATACTTTTTTTTGTTATTGGTGTTGCTTGGATTTTTTCAATAAAATAAAAAATGTTTTGCTTTTTAGAATTTTTTTTTTTGGTTAGCTGATGTGAGAAAGTGTTGAAAACGTGAAAACCCTTTGAATAGTCCAATTGCAATTGGCTTCATGAAGGAAAAAAAATGAAAATATTTATTTTTTACACAGTTGTTGTTATGTTGATGATGCACAACACTGATAAGCTTCATAAACATGTGAAGGCTTTTTTTAAAACAGGACGAAATTTATTTTACTAAAAATAAAGAAATTCAATAAAGGAAACGCTTGGGTTGAAATAATATAAGTGGATGGGTTTGTCGCTATGCAACTTTTAGCAGATGAAATTTTATCGAGTGGTAATACTTACATCAACCGATAGCATATTTTAGGGGCAAAATATATTTTTATTTCTCATTTTTAAAAGTTCGATACACTTGCTAATGATCAAGATTCACAAAATTACTCATTTTAATTTTTTCACTTCATTTATGGTTTCAGAAATCCATAATTTGACAACGAATTGGAGGCATAAAAAATATATTTATCTCTCGAGCTTTATGGATAAAAAGTCTCAAAAAAATTTTTAGGTATTTTTTGGTGGAAAGGATCAATTTCAAGCCAGCAATCCATAATAGACTACTCTAACTTTACACATTATTATTTTCTCATAGAAAAACAGCCATTGATTCAATTACAATTTATTTAATTTTCGAATGGACGTGTATTTTCTTCCCTTAAAAAAACAACAACAACACATTCTTTCCAGTATTTGTTAAAACCATTTCCGGCTTATAAGCCTTTTTTTTAAATTTAGCAATCTTTATTTTTTTTTATTTTCGTCGTCATCATCAACGTGTGCTAATAAAATATTGAGGAAAAAAACTTTTAGGGTAGGCAAAAAAAAAAAGCGCAACAGCAGCTGAAAGGACAAATCACCTTCTTTCCCTTGTTTTTTGATTTTTTTTTCTTCTTTGCCTCACATTTGCTTACGTTCGTTTAAAAAAAATTCAATGATTGTCAAATATGAAAAAAAGCTAATAACATGGAATGGAAAAAACACAACACTGTAAAAGGCAAGCAAAAAAAGGAGGGATGGATGGAAAAGAAACGGAATCGATAAGATTTTTTTTTGTTTAATATCAATGTTATTTTTATTTTTTTATTTTCCTTCGTTTGCTTGCTTCTTAACGAAGATTGTTGAAGTTTGCTAATAATTTTTTTCACATTTGATTGGTATTTATTTATAAAACGCGAGGTTGTGATAAAATTTGGTAGGAAAATAAATAAATTATGAAACTCATTTTAATTGGTTAGTTTTTTTTGAGAGAGGAGATCTAAAAGATGATTCGAATGAATATTTTTAGTTAATTTGCTGGTTTTGGTTATTTGTGTAAATACAGTAAATGGAGGCGATAATCTTACAACGACTACAACATTAGCGGGAGCGCCTTCATCGACCAAAAGCGTTTCTGTAGGTGAATTAACTACCACAACAACGACAACCACCACACCACCTCCATCAGGAGAAATCAAAAAAGGCGTCAGTTTATCCAATGTTTTCTGTAAGTTCATTTTCCATTGCTAAAAGCGAATACCAAAAAGTTTCGCATCCCTTATCGTTACCATATCATACTTCACTAGCCTAAAACTTACCATTTCCATGCAAGCTTTAAAATAAAAAAATTAATTTTTTGAAATCTTTCAAAACTCTAAAAAAACACTTATGAATCACCTCAATAATTTTTTTTTCTGTTTTTCAGTGGGAATGTTCTTTGGTATGATTTTAATGTTTTTATTGAGAGAACTTTATCAATGGTGGTATAAGAGACGAGTGAATAGTCCTGAATTCAGAATTTATTAATCTTTAATGTAAATGTTGTATACTGTAAAATGGTGCAAAATTTCAATAATTATTTTATTTTTTGTAAAAGCAAAAGCCTTGTTATTTTTTAAATTTATTTTATCGAATTTTAAAGTTTTTAATTTAAAAAAAGTTAAGAAAAATAAAGATTTTTTTAAATGCCTTAATCAACACCAACAATCAAAAAATTGTGTATCTGTGGGTAATCGATCAATTTCACCTAAAATATTTTGAGTTATTTCAACATTATTATCACCCGCATTGATTGCATCTCGAACAACACATAACCATCGTTGCCTTTCTTGCTTTCGTTGAAGCAAAAGTTTATCGCGAATTTCTTGTAGTTTTGGTGCATGAATCGGTTGAAAATAGTTAGTTATGGCTTTTGTTGTTGCATCTGGCGATTTCTTGGAAGACGATATCGTTGAAAAACGTGATATTGGTCGATTTTCAACAATTGTATCAAAACCGTGACTATCCGGTTCAATTTCAAGGTTTTTTAATTTTTCTGCATATTTTAAATGTGATGGATCAACGTCATCATAAAGAGCTAAATAAAGAGATTTTTTAAAGTTTGATGCGAATTGAGGCTGTTGTTCTACAAGATCTTTGAGGGGCAAGTCGTCCTCTTGATATGGCTGAAATAAAAATAAGTTTTATAAAATGTTGCTCCAAAGAGGGGAAAACCAATAATTTTTGTTATTTTAAATTAAAGAAACTAACGATTTGATTAATAGCGTCCATGCCATCATAATATCCGTCTTCCATTAATTCAATAGGTACACCGTCTAATTTTTGATAAAGTCCATCTAATTGCTTTTTACTCAATGTTAGAGGCTTGTAAGCAGGGTTGTCCTTTGCCTTTGTAGTAGCATTTACTTTTAAATCTACAACAACTTTCTCGGCTTCGGCCATATATTCAATTGGGAATTCATTTAATGGATTTTCGAGACATAACTTTGATTGTCCCATATAAAATTTGTAATTAGTATGAGGAAAATTTTGTGAATTTCTTTTATCAAAAGTTCGCATAAAACTTGGCTAAAAAGAAGAACAATAAAGTAACATCAAAGAATATTGAAATTTGCAACTCACAATACTTTCAAAACCTTGAGTTAATAAACAATATGATTTCCTGCCAAATCTCATATATCGATGACCCGACGTTCTGAAAACAAAGTTACATCAGTCAAATATTTTTAATGCATCATAAAGAGCCAAAAGAGAAACATGTTCAAATGAAAAAGCTGTTATTGCTATATTCCAAGAGTGCAATTTTCCAAAACTTACAAATAATCCATTGAAATCGCATAATCAAATTGTTGCATTCCAAAATTATCGATATAGCTTGTTGAAACAACTACTTGGACATCGTTTTTCTAAAATCCAACACAATAATGAAATTTTAAAATTTAAAAAATTACCAAAAACATTTCTCTAACTTCGATACTTGTAAATGGTTCAGGACCTTGTAATTCAGGCTTATTCTTTAATAATTTATGAAAATCCGATGTATTTTCTAAGCATTTAAATAAAGCACTTTTGAGATATTCTGCAATTGCACGTTGACCAAATGGTGATGAACAGAAAATGAGAACTTTTTGTTTGGCTTAAAAAAAATAAAAATGTTAAAAGTAAGTATTTGTCTTTTTATTTTTCTCATAAATATTTACGTTGGATTTGATCATTAATGATATCAAATAAGGCTTGAAATTTCGGATGGCATTTAAGTTCTGTTCTTTTACGTTTGCCTGGGAATGCTTCAAATTCCATCGATTTCAATATTCTTTTGAGTTCTTCAAGATAAACATCATCATTAAATTTATCCATAAAATTATCACGTGCTAAATTTTTTGGTTATTTTTAAACTTTAAAACTGAACCCAAAGCTTACAAGAAAGGAATAAAAATAAAGCTCTTAAACCATATTTAATTAAAATTTGATAACCTTCTATTAGAATGGCTGTAAACCCAATGAGTTCGCTGTAATCCATTTGTTTTGATTCAGATACTCTTCTGCAATTTTTAATCGTTTTTGCTGATGACTTTTTCCAATTTTTAATGTTACAATAAAACAATGCTTTAACATTATTGACTGTCACAAGATTAGCATCAGCAAGGCTTTGAAGTCGAATAGAAATCGCCTAAAATCATTTTATGCGAAATAGTTATCAATGAATATAAAATTTACTGATTCCAAACATTGCAATTCTCGAGTATCATATTCATATTCAAAAAACGTTGATTCATTAGAATAAAGAATTTCACCAATTTCAGAATTAGATGAATTTATTATTATTGTTTTTTGAATAGATAAATTTGAAACAATGGATTGAACTTTTCCTATTTTATTTATAAGTCCATGACTTATTGCTAATAACCGAAAATGTTTCTGAAATGGAAAGTTTTGATATAAAATGAGAAAGAGAGAATATATGAAAAATCTTACACCAGAAGTAATAGCAGCAGTAACAACTTTGGTTATGCCCGAATTATTATCAGCTTTTTCAGCGTTAGTAATAATTAACAATTTGATATCAATTTCACCTAACATATTTTTACCAAAAATATTGATCATTGTCTAAAACAAACGAAAATTGATTTTTTAGAGAAAGCAACAACTAAGGATTCGATTCAAAAATAACCACAATGGAAGAAAATTATTTATGTATTTACCTTTGCTGAAACAAAGAAAACTCCTTTATTATTATCGGAATAATTCTTTTCAAAATATTTATAATCTTTTATTTCATGAATAAATTGTTGAGGATATCCAACTGCTTTTATTTGATCACAAAATAAATTTCTTTCTTTATCGTCACAAATTATAATCGCTGACGATTCTGGATAAATTCTAAAAATAAAAATGGCAAAAAATCTGGGAGTATTAATTATGAAAAAGTGGAAAATTACTTATAAAAGTTGTAACATAACAAGGCTGCAACTCTTGCTTGAATGAAACAATCGGATATAACAAAAAGTGTATTTAAAATAATCATTTCACGAAACCATTCATGATAGCATTTCCTCGTTGCAACATCTAAAGGAATATAAAAATTTGTGGAAGTCATCATCGCTGAACTAAACTTTTTTATAACTGCCTGAATTTTAGAATTCAGAAAAATGAAAGTTATAAAAAATTTTTATTTGAAATTGTTGAAAAATTTCTTTTGGCAAAATGAGCAAATAATGGAACTAAAATGAAAACAATAATACATAAAAATTTATTCATAATTCTGTAAATTGGTGGTTAAATATTTTATTAATGGAATCAGGACATTCTAAATTTTTGTTATTGTAACAATTTATCCATTGTTGATGACGCCTGCATAGAAAGAGGTGTTTTTATTTCATTAGCAAACACTGCGGCGGCACATGTTTAGTAAATTTAAAAAAAATCATATTTGCTTTTTCATAAGAGAAAAAGCGTTCCAAAATTTATAGGATGTTTTATTCCTTGCCACAAGTTTACACGAGAGCGGAATTTAATATTTACCTCAAACTTGGGTAATTAAACCGAAGAGAATATCTTTTGGTTGGCTTTTCTGCGATGAAATAAGAAAAGAGAAGGCGAGGTCTGGTTGATGAATGGAAAAAAAGAAATACTTCCAAAAATGTGGAGAGACGAGAAAAAGATAGACCGCCGCATTTTTTGTTTTTGCTGGTGGAAAAAAAGAACCAAAGCAGCCACTACTCAATCGCCTGCATTTTTATTTAGACCGACGCACATTTTTCATTTACTTCATTCGACCTTCATTGCTCTCGCCCTTAATAGCCTTTCTTTCAACCAACATTTTTTGCTTTCTCTATCGTCTCTTCAACAACAATTATATTTCGCTATTCCATTTCCATTCACCGGAACTTGTATTGCATTTCCGTTCACTTCCATATTTATTCCGTTTCAACGTTATCATCGTCGGTTTAATTACCCAAAGTTTGAGGTAATAATTAAATTCCAGCTCTTTTTAAAGTGGCTTTGGAAAAAGTTAAAATAAATTTTGGAAAGTTTTGCTTTAAAAAAGTGAAACAAAAATATTATAAAACAAAAAAACTGTTGATTTCAATTACAGAAGTAATTATTGGGATTTTGAAAGAAGAAGAAGAAGAAGAAGCAAAAAAATGAAAAAAGCTTGGAGCACTCGAGATTCCCAGGAGGTCTCCCATCCAAGTACTAATCGAGCCCAGCAGTGCTTAACTTACCAGATCGGACGGGATGGCGTGCTTTCACTGCGGTATGACCCCAAGCGAATGACTATCTTTTTGTGTTGCTCATATACCAAATGAACACCAAATAAGGAGAAAAAAAAAATGAACGCAAAAAGTGCATTTTTTTCAGACAAAAATTAATGTTTGAAGAAAGATAAAAATTTAATGAAAGTGAAAAGTTTGAAAAAACTTTTCAGAACAATCATGATTTGAAAAACAAATTTACTTGACCATAGTTTTTTAAATTTTAATCCCATATTTTTTTGTTTTGCAACTTTAAAACGAATAATGTTAAAGCATTAATTTATGCAATGTTTTTTTTTGTTTAAAAAAACAATGGCTGATTATTTTTTTGATCAAAAATATGGTGTTCAATCACCAAAAAAGCTAATATAAAAGCGGTATGAATTTTTTTAAAACCATATCATTTATTTGATTGAATCAAAAAATGTTTAACAAAGCATCGCTTATTATTGTGCTACTATCTGTGAGCGCATTCTCCTCTGCAGCACCAACAGATAATTTACTTGGAGGCCTTCTTGGTGGAGGCGGTGGAGTCACTGTTCCTTCATTACCTTCAGATACATCTGGTTCAGCTGGACTTGCTGGTGGATTAGATGGTTTATTAGGTGGCCCTGATGGAATTTTATCCATTCTTAAAGTTTTGCCCCTTAATGCTGGTTTGGATGGTCTTGTTGGAGATGTAGTTCGAGTGGTTCGTGTACTTCTCGATCAAGTCATAAACATTCTTGAACAATTACTTCCCGGTTTATCACAAATTCAATTGGATGAATTATCTAAATTGCTTGCAAATGAAAATTTAACTCATTCAGAAATTTTACAAGAAATTGATGGTTGGGTTTCCGGCCAAAAAGATGTCAACCTTACAAATTTATATAATTCCATCAAGGAAGATGTTCAAGGCAAAGTTGGATCAACCCTTGATAGCGTACAAAAAATTGCTAATAACCTTTCACCTGAACTTGGAGATTTTGTTAAACAACTTGCTGTAAGTTAAAATCAATAATGCAAGCATAAAAAATAATAATTAAATTGTAGGATATTATCAATAATGATGCATTGACATTACTTGATCAAGATAAAGCTATTGGAAATTTGGTTTCTAATCTTCTCACCAATATTCAAAAACTTCTTGATCAACTTTTAAAAGATCTTGGAAGCCTCCTCAATCTTAATAATCTCAATCTTAAAGGTCTCCTCCAAGTTGATAGCATTCTCAACGGTTTACTTGGAAATGGTTTAACTGGAATTGTTGAAACCGTTAAAAAACTTTTAAACATTCTCAAATTTGCGATTAAATTACCATTTTCATTATGTCTTTAAAAGCCAACAGCAGCTAAAAAAAATTTTAAACTAAAAATACACTATCAATAATATTCATTGTGGTTTTATTTTTACCACATTTTATTACAATTTTTTGCTTTTGCATCCATGTTTTGTTTTTTAATATTTGCTCTTCCATAAAAGAAAAAGCTTTCCAAAATTTATAGAATTAATATTCCTTTGCCACAAGTTTATGAAAAACGAGAGCGGAATTTAATGTTTACCTCAAACTTTGGGTAATTAAACCGACGATGATAACGTTGAAATGGAATAAATATGGAAGTGAAAGAAAATGCAATACGCGATTGGGCGAATAGAAATGAAATAGCGAAATATAATTATTGTTGAAGAGACGATAGATAAAGCAAAAAAAAAAAGACAGATGAAAAAAGCAAGCCACCAATTTACTCGGCTGTGGAGTAAAGAAAGCGTGCGTCGGTCGGTCCAAAAAGAAGAAATGAAGCGATTCAACTGCTGCAACCTCGTTTGCTTTCCTCCGAATTATAATAAAAAAAAATGCAGCCAGCAAACAACCAACCATCTTTCTTTTTCTGCGCCCTCCACATTTTGGAAAATATTTCTTTTTATTTCATTCATCGACCCAACCACGTCTTTTATTTCATTCGCTAGGTGGAGAAGTTACATTCTTTTAAATGTCATCTTTGGTTTTTACCCAGTATCTCAAGGTACTAGGCGTTCTATGACCGACTTCGGTTGTGTCATATCACAAAATTTTTGGACAAGCACCACTGGGGTTATCCGGAGGTGCAAAAATTCATACAAAAAAACTATAAAAAAAAAAGGTCTTTAGTGTCATTTTTTTAGAATTAGAATTTCAGAGAAATTCTCGACTTGTTTATTCTGATTATTTACTTACTGAATTGACTGGCGACGATGACTTCGCTTTAATTAAGGGTTGTAAAATCCATGCTGATTGTAATTTTTAAGCTTCTTTTGTTTTGTTGATTTTCAAAATTGTTTTGTTTGTTTTCATGTGAATAAATTTATTATTATGTATAACTTCTTGATTCAATTTACATTAAACATAAAAGCATCTATTGTTTTTTAATAACCTTTTACTAATGTTTGAATCTCAGAGTCCAAAGCTTATATTATTGGACGCAAATTTGAGACCATTATTACTTTGTGAATACAATCTAAAGGGAAAATGGATTCCCAAAAGCAGTTCTTTGTTTTTCTTTGCAAATACTATTGTTATGTATTTTTAGAATAAACAAATCAGAATGAATGCATTTAAACGGAATAATTAAATTAAATAATTCCCAAAATTCAAGAAACAGTAATATTTAAAAAAAATTATCAACCAAATTTCGATGATGTTACTAAAATGAGCGATGAATATGGCAAACAAACAATCTGGGTCTTTACGTTGAAGTCAAATTCTTCCGATTTTTAGTACATTAGCTTTATGAACTTTTTTAAAAAGCATTTTAAATAGTAATGAATGATAATAAAATACATGAACAAAATATTTTTTTTGTTTATTCTGTATCAAAATTTGTTTCAAAGAAATTTTCTAAAATTCCTGGCAATGATAATTTCGTGTTGAGAATTGAGTATGTACCTAAAAATTTAGAAAACGTTGTTCGAAAAGTTTTTATTTTTTCCATTCTCGATGGTTGTTGTATAAAGCAGTTGGAAACGTTCGTGTCATTTTTCATTTATTTCTTTCTTCAACATCGATATTGTAGTTTATAACCGTAATAATCATTTTTAGGTTTGGTGGTTTTTATAACCTACAAAAATGGAACATACCTGTGCTGAAGTTAGATCCGAACTTGATAAGCTCAAATCAAAACAGCAAAAACGATTCGAAGTTTTCAAATCTCAAGATACTGAAAATGGTTTTTTCGATGTTGCTTTTCATATTGGAAAAGAGGTATTATTTTCATTCTTTTCGTTTCATTTTTAATGAACTTTTATTTTTTAGAAACTCCATGCTCATAAATTCATGTTAGCTGGTATGTCGAAGCCTTTTGCTGTAATGTTTTCCAAACGTTGGGCAACAACCAAGAAATTTATCAAGATTGACAACTATTCTTTTGATGATTTTAAAGAATTTCTTAGTCATTTCTATTCATCTGAACCTCTCGTCAATGATGATAACGTTTTTACGATGGTTGACATGGCTGAATATTATGATGTTATGGAACTCAAGAAAAAGTGTGATAGATTTTTATCGAAAATGAAAGTTACTCCTGAAAATGTTATTCAAATGTTTGAATTCTCTCAAAAGTATCCATCATTGTCACGTTTTTCTTCTTCATTGATGACTAAGAACCTTTCATGTTTATTGGGATGTAATGACTTTTTGTCAATCAAGAAAGAAATGCTTAAAGATATCGTGGATCTTGAACGCTTATATTCGCAAGAAGAAGAATTGTTTGAAGCCGTAAGTTACTTTGAAGAAACAAGAATGCATATGTTACAGCTGTGTTTTAGGTTTACAAATGGGCTGTGCACCAAGTTAATACTAAACATACTTCAACTGATGATAAAACTTGTGATCTCAATGAATCAATCAAAGAAGAATTATCTGAAATCTTGCCTAAAATTCGCTTTGAAAGAATGAGCTCCAATTTTTTGATTGATTTTGTTGGTAAGTTGTTCGCTTTATAGTAACTAAACGCAAATGAATACAAACTTTTTAGTTCCAAAAGGATTTTTATTTTCATCATATCAAGATTTGAGTGACATTCTTCATCGAGCTAATAATGGAGAAGTTTCTGGTATGTTTTTCTTTCTGAAACTTTGCCATTCATAATTTTATTTTTTTAGTTAAAGTTGTTAGTCGCTTCGATGGTAAAACAGCAAGTGGAAAATTAACTTGTGAATCTTCCATGGTTATGAATATTTATGATGCAATTAATATGACAAATGATTCGAACTTGGCATGGCAAGATGATGGACGTAATAGTCGTGATAGTTATTCCTCTGATGATGATGGAACTACTCCCTACCAATTCTGGCGTACAAAACTATCTCGTCCATCCACACCAAGTCATTTGAAGCTGAATTATAAAGTTCGACATTATTTACTTTTTGACGATGCTAACAATTTTGCTGTTAAAGAAACTTCTCAAATTCGTGACGATGATTATTTACTTGCTGAATTGGCTGTTGAAGACGCATTAGATTTAACTCTAAGTTGTAAAATTGAAGCTTTTTATACTTTTTAATTTGCTTTCTTTTTGTTGATTTAAAAATTGTTTTGTTTGTTTTCATATAAATAAAGTTTTTATTATAATATTCTCTCACTTTGTCTTCAAACAAACCACACATCACTCATTGATTATAAAAGTTTGTAAATCTATGAAATTATTGGATGCAAAGTTGAAAACATTGTTACCCGAAGAAAAGAATCAAAGGCGGAGAGAGAATCACCGACAATGGAATTCCATGTACTTGTTTACAAATATCGTTGTTATATATTCCCAAAGATAAACAAATCCGAAGAACGTATGCACTTAAACGGAACAATAAAAAGAAAATAACAATGCAAAAAATGCAACAATTAAATTTTATAATTTAAATGTAAACACAAAGTTCTTGAAGAGATGATACAAAAGTGAGCAATGTTACATGGTGAACTAAAATATTTATTTCATGATCGGTTTATCATCAAACTTGAAAAGCAGTGATTACTACAACACCATTTTACCGTATACCTTATGACCCGTATTTTTTGTTTGTTTTAAATCCCATAAAAATAAAAGCAATAAAAGATGCCATTTAAAAAAAAACAAGCAGTTACTAAAAGGAAAAATATGTAAAATTAAAAGTTGATTTCAATCTCGCGAGTAATTATTCCCATAAACATTGTTTTGCTAATTATTACTTTTTATAAAGGTGGCATTTGAATGAGTGAGCTAAAACGTTCAATATTGTTTTTTCTTTCACTGATCACAAAACTTTGACTGTTGTTACATCGACGTTGTTTAAGCTTCTTTAACCTTGATTATTTTAAATTTACTAAAGCACAATAAATAATTATCATTATTTTTGAAGCTTAAAAATTTAATACCATTGTTATTTTTTTTATTTAATTCTTTATTATTCGTCAAAAAAATACTTTCTTTTCTTTCTTTTTTTTTTTGTTGCTTTTCGATCATCTCTAAATTTGGATACTTGTGAAGTTTTTTCTTTCTCTTTCTTTCAAGTATGCGTTTTTAAACCCCTTTTTATTTCTTTATTGCGCTTCTCCATCTTCAATTTTTTTGTTTTGTTTTTTGTTTCACCCAAAAAAAGCGTGCGCAAAAACGATGCTATTTCAATTTTTTCTTTTTTTAACTGTCAAAAAAATAAATGAAGTGAATTTTTCACGACGATTACCACGCTATGAAAGAATATGGGAGAAGCAGCAGCCGATGAAGCTTTTTTTCACTCGATACCTCTCTTTTTTTTTAAAACTAAAAAATGTATTGGATTATACTTTTTTTATGCAAAAAATAGCAACAAAAAAAAACGCGGGGTTAAAAAAAGCAGATATCCAATATAGAATTATTATGACTTTTGTTGGATCATGCTTATGTTTTTGGAACCGAATGAGAGCAAAATTCTTTGAAGGAAAAAAGTATCTTTTTTGAATGAATTTTTTTGTTATTGTTGAACAAAGTGGAAGGAACGTTATTGCCTTTTTTTGAGGATGATCACTTCAAAAGTTAAAAAGAAGAATGGTTTCTTTTTTCTTTTCTTTTTTTTTATTTGTGTCTTGAACAACAACAAAACTCTTTCTTCTTTCGATCGAGGTAGCAAAAAAATTATTTATTCGATTCGTAAGTGTGAAAAGCTCTTCTTTTTTTTGTTGTCTTCGCCGATGTCTTAGCAAGGCAGCAGCAGCAGTCAATCGTCTCATCCACCTTTCAAAAAAAAGAAGTAATTCTTTGCTAAAAAAAACGTAAGAGAAAAAAAAATGAAGAAGGATAGAATTCGTGAGACAAAAAAGGAGAGACGATAGCTGCATTGCAATTCATCGACGATGATGATCATCTTCGTCGATGGAGAAGGAGGAGGAGTCATAATAAAAGAAATTGTTGGATGTGTCTTCAAAAATTCAACTTTTTTTGTCACATTTTGGAATCAAAGAAAAATACATAAATTTTTGAATTTATTTTTAAAATTTTTAATTGTTGTTCTGTTTTCTTTTGACCTCTCCCTTCTTTCTGAAACATTTTGAAAGGATAAAATGAAAGATTTATTTATTGCTTTGCTGTTGGCTGTAATAGTTTGTGAAGTTGTATTAGCAGAGTCATGGCAGTTCAGAAGGCATTATGATGAAAATGTTAAAAGAAATTATAGAGAGTAAGTTAGATAAAGAAAATTCATGGAAACTATTTCTCAGCGATATCACTTCTTTTTTTTAAACTTTTGACTAAAGATTTCCGTTTTTTATTTTTTTAGTTATAAATTAATTCGAATTACACCAAGAAATGAAGAAAATCTTGATTATTTAAAAGATTTATTTCGTTCTCAATCACCATATGAACTTGATTTTTGGCAACCTCCTACTCATATTGGTGGGCTTGTTGATGTCACGGTGGCTCCTCAAGATGCTGAAATCTTTGTGAAAGATCTTGATAGCAAGCAACTTGATTATCTTGTTGCCATTAATGATTTGGAACAGTAAGCTTTTATTTGAGTCATTAATAAAAAAATTAACAATTTTCTTATCGCCAAGATTTTTGCCATGAAAATTAAAAAAAAATTTCAAATTTAAATTTTCAACCACCTTTTTTTCGTTTGATTCTGTGATTTCTTTCATAAAGTAAAACTTAGAATTTTAAAGATTTTGTTACGAAGAGACTTCGAGAAATTTTTTTGCTATTTCAAATTCAACCTTTTGACATTTTTAGATTTTGTCAACGACCTTTTTATGCTTTTTGTTTCTTTGACCATTTCAAACCCTTTTTTTCTTGTTTATTTACACGTAAAAAAGCTTGGATTAAGCATTCGCTCTTTTTTCTTTTTCTTAATCTTTTTGTGTCGAAAGAAACTACAAACAAACAAACTCATCATATTTTTTAGTTTTAAACCAAGACCGTTAAGATTATGACTCATTAACTAAACTTATTTTTGTATCAAATTTTTTTAGAGCAATTCGATCTGAACGTACACCTGAAATTTATTCTGGATTTATGCAAGATAATGGTTTTCGTTTTGATCGATATAATACTTGGTCAACCATTGAAGAATATTTATATAAGCTTCGAGATGAGAATCCAGATTTGGTGACGTTAATTGAAATTGGGCGAACGCATGAAAATCGTTCAATTTTGGTTGTAAAAGTTTCGGGTCATCGAAGTTTAACGCCAGAAAAAGTATCAATGTGGTTGGATTCTGGTATTCACGCGAGAGAATGGATTGCACCTGCAACAGCTTTAATCATGTTAGATAAATTGGTTAATGATTATAAACGAGATCCAGAAATTCAAACATTCTTAGATAATATTGATTGGTATATTTTACCCGTTATGAATCCAGATGGTTATGAATACTCTCATACTAAGGTTTGATTTGATTTTGATGCAAAAGAAAAATACGGAGAATAAAATTTTTAGAACCGCATGTGGCGTAAAAATCGCCGGCCAGCTCAATGTAAAAAGAATTATTTCCATACTATTTGTTGCTCAGGAGTTGATTTAAACAGAAACTTTGATTGGTTTTTTGGATGTAAGAAAGCCTTGAAACAAAGTTCCAAAATAAATAATTACAACTTTAAAGCAAAAACAAGCTTTTGTTAATTTTAATTTGTCTTTAAAAAATTTATACAATTTTTATTTTCTAAAGCTAACCATTAAATTTATTTTAGCAACTGGAGCAAGTGCCGATCCTTGTCATGAAACTTATCATGGCCCATCAGCATTCAGCGAGCCTGAATCTCGTTCAGTTAAAGAATTTCTTGAGAAAAATCCCGTTAAAGCTTTTATCACTCTTCATTCATATTCTCAACTTTGGCTTATTCCATATGGACATCGCAAGAGAGCATATCCACAAGATTATTCCACTGCTCTTCGACCTTTGGCTCTTCGGGCTACCAAAGCTTTAAATAAACTTTATGGAACTAAATATGCTGTTGGTACAGGAGCTGATCTTATGTGTAAGCATTCTT
Source organism: Panagrolaimus kolymaensis (assembly GCA_028622995.1). Lineage (NCBI taxonomy): Eukaryota > Metazoa > Nematoda > Chromadorea > Rhabditida > Panagrolaimidae > Panagrolaimus > Panagrolaimus kolymaensis. Next base: position 2,400,861 of record JAJQJQ010000020.1, read on the forward strand.
TCCGGTCGAGGATAAACTACAATGTTGAATTTTTTAGATGAAGCTGCTGGAGCATCACATGATTATGCTAAAGGAACTTTACATATTCCATATGCATATTTAATTGAACTTAGACCTAAAAGTACCATGTTTGCAAATGGCTTTTTGCTACCTGAAAAAGAAATTCGTCCAACAGGTGAAGAAACATGGGAAGCAATGAAGATAATTGCAGATGAAATGATTGGACAATTTATTCAACCTAAGATTCGTCCATCAACTGAAGCTCCACCAAGCACGGAAGCTCCTTCAACGCCTGAAACTCCAGCGCCTTATAAATTTACCAGAACAACGGCAGCGCCAGTTACAATTGCTACGACTAAAGAAGTTACGACTACTATCATGCCTACAACGACAACACAGCGTCCAACAACTACTTCTACCACACCAATTCCAAGTACTACTACTACCACAACAACGACTCAAGCTCCAACAACCACGACAACTAAACCTACAACAACCACAACTATGCCTACAACAACTCCATCAACTACAACAACAACCACCACTCCTGCAACTACAACAACAACTAAACCAACCACAACTACAACAATTCCAAGTACAACTACTCAAACACCTACCAAAACCACTACTCAATCCACCACGCCTTCACCTACAACTACTACTATAGCAAAAACATCAACTCGTCCAATTCCATATACCACTCGTCGAACTGAAGAACGTATTATAAGTGGAACTAATCCACCAATCCCTCAACGAGTAATCAAATGTAAAGATTATGGAAGTTATTGTAAATGGTGGAAAATTCATAATTTATGTGATAAAGAACGTGTTCAACAATTATGCGCTTTAAGTTGCCTTCCTGAATGCCAAATTTAAATTGTTTATTTTTTGCAATGTTTTAATTTTAAAAAATGTTGAATTATTTATTGTCTTTCAGTTTTGTTTGTTTTTTACTTATGTAGCAAGAATAAATAATGTTATGTAGATCCATTTTTGGATCATTTGTTGGGTTTTATTATTTTTTTTAAAAAATAAATACATATATTATTTTAAAAGTACTGAATCCTCCTTTATGTAACACCGCAGAATAAAAATAATAAAATCGTTTAAAATAAAATTTATTTAGTAAAAAATTAATAAGTATTAAAATAAGAGTGAGAGATTCATATTCTAAAAATACAGAGAAAGTTTTTTTTGCATACGGTTTTTGTTGGATTTTTTCACTTTATCCTATAGCTGCTGCATCCACATCTTTTGCAAGTTTTCAATTCATATTTGTTTTTTCTTTTTTCCTTCCATTTCCTTGATTAAACTTAAAGATTTCAAGCATTGACTATTTTTTTATCACCTAAAAAAACAAAAGTTAAATAAAAAAAGCTGTCATCAAATACTCGTTTTTTGGTTTGACCAATGGTCAAAAAATTCCGGTCAAATGGGATCGTTGATTTTTTCTTTTAAGAAGAGGAGTGCAAACAAAATTAATGGGATCGCTTATGATTGCATTTTAAAAAATGAGTATATAAGCTAGCAATTGGGAAAAGGAAAAGCATCATCTGTTGCCTTCTAATTCAAAGGTAAGCGAGCTTTGTGAGAGAGGAAGAAATAAAAAAATGGTTTTTAATTTTTTTAGATGTGTTTCCGTTTTATCCTTATTGCTTGCTTTATTGCTTCCGCTGTTATGGCTAATTCTAATGATACATCTTTGGAAGATGAAGGCGCTATTTCCCTTCGAGCAAAGCGATCATGTGGTTCATGTTGCGGTGGAGGCTCATGTTGTGGTTCAGCTAGTCCATGTGCTTCTGTAAGCTTTATCCTTTTTTGGAAGCTATTTTAGATGGTAGTGGATTTTTTAGACTTGCTGTTCAGTTCCATCGATCCCCATTTCCATTGCCCCTGCTTGCTCATGCGGAATGCCAGGTTGTTCATGTGGGGGATGTAGCTGTGGTTCACCAGGTATATATATCTTCTTTGCTTTAATATCACTTGCTTAGGTTAAAAAACATTTTAAGGTTGCAATTGCGGTGGCGGAATGCCATCTTGTGCTTGCGGAAATCCTGGTTGTAATTGTGGGCCACAACAAGCCCTTTTAATTCCAATTCAATCTCAACCTCAAACCTGCTGCAAATGTTGTCAACCTGTTTGTGCTCCAGCTTGTATGCAAGGTGGTGGTTGTTATTCTGGCTGTTAATCTTTCTAAAGATTTTTTTTGACGTTTAATCAATTTGTATTTATTTACAACTCTTTTTTAAAATAAAAAATAACTGAAATTTTTGAATAACTAAACAATGCCTTAACTTCGATTAGATGAAACTTAACTACATCGTTTGCTAATATCATAAATAGTAATTTTCGAATTAATATTTCAAAAACTGATAAAAAGCTATTAATATTAGGGTTATATTTTTTAGGCCAAAAAGCATTCTTAATGCTCCATTTGTAAAAAAAACTTAAATAAGCTGATTCTCGACTTTGACTTTATTTTTTAGTAAACTTTAATTTCCGGGTCTGGGTAAATCGAGGCAAAGCAATCAAAAAAGCAGGCATGGTATTTCGAGGCAAAGCAGGGTATTTCGAGGCAAAAGCAGGGTATTTCGAGGCAAAAAAAAAGGCAATGTCTAATTACTATCAATCAACTTCTCTCGAAATTCTGAACAAATTATTTTCAATAAATACCCAAAGCCTATAAAAATTTTTTGAGTTACGTGATTTCCCTATTGGTCCTTTCTGATTTATAGGCTTTCGCTATGGATTATGTTTACTCATAGGGTTTCCCTATGAATCATTTTTGTCTCATAGGGAAAGCACGTAACTCAAAAAAAATTTATAGGCTTTGGGTAATGATTGAAAATAATTTGTTCAGAATTTCGAGAGAAGTTGATTGATAGTAATTAGACGTTGCCTTTTTATTTTGCCTCGAAATACCCTGCTTTGCCTCAAAATACCATGCCTGCTTTTTTGATTGCTTTGCCTCGATTTACCCAGACCCTTAATTTCCTGCTGAATTGAGAAGGTTTATATTAAAGATTAATTGACAAAAAAAAACTGATCCTTTAATATATACAACAAAAGAAAATAGTTATTGAAGGAGACAACTTAAACGGACGAACCAACATTGACCAAGAACATTGTTCAGGAAATATGAGAATATTTAAAAACGCGAAAGTATGCTGATCCTTTTCAGCTGCAATAAATTCCTGATTTTATCAAGTGCACAAATATACTTTATGTGTTACTGTATTAATTTTGTTGTTGCTAATAAATGCGTTTTTGGCTTTGGATACGGCATCCAAAAATATTATCTCTAAAAAACTTATGTAATTTTATTTCTCTTTCCTATATTTTTTAAAATTTACGTTGTTGTTGTTGTTTTATTTATTTTTATGTTTTCCTTTCTCGCTATTTATGGCAACAACACATACATGCATTCAAAAAAAGCTAATAAAAAAAGTAACAAAGCATAGTAAGTTGTCGTCGTTGGTGGTCAGCAGCGAAAGGTGGTCATTTTTATTTTGTATGCGTCAAAAACGATAGAAGGAGAGTTGAGTTGCTGCAGCAACCAACCCGAAGCAACAACACACACCTTTTTTCCATGAAAATGGACATAACATGATTCTTCTCTCTCTTCCATTTTCTGTTTCTGCATAATTGTTAGCTCTCTTTTTTTTTGCCGGCGTGCATTTGCATGTGTTTATTTTACTCTCTTTTTAGTTTTTTTCCTTCGGTCAGTCAATATTTGTAGCGTATTTTTGTTTTATTTATAAAGTGGCAAAAAAATTAAAATAACTAAAAATAGTATCACATTTTTATTTTTATGTCCACGTTTATGTTTTTGAGGTGCTTGAGTGTATTGAAAATCAAGGGCTAATGAACTTAAACAAAAAACGTGTATTTGTTTCAAAGTTAAAATATACCTTAAAAATGCGACGTTAAATTTTAATTTTTGCCAGTATCTTTTCATTTTTGATTCAAATATCAAAATATTTCTCATGTCTTCCATTTCATTTTTTCCTTTCCTATCTCATTAAATGGAAAAAAAAAGATTCTCATAATGCTAAATATTTTTCAATTTATCAAACAGAAAAAATAAATAGCATCTTTTATAATTCTTTTTTTTTATTCTTGTTCTAATAGATTTATTTCTCAAACAAAAAAATCGGGTTGATCAAAAGAAAAATAAAGAAATAAAAACCAACTGATGATGACTTCAAGAAGCTGATGCGTGTTCCTCTCTTTTTCTTTTTCCCCTCTCTAAAATATCGAAAAAAAGAAAAAAGAGAAAGTTTATGTATTCCTTCATTCAACAACAATGTTCACGGATAAAATAAATGACCGGTTTTTTATATGCTTTGGTGTTGCTTGCTTCTTTCATTTTTTTTTATGTTCTTCTTCTTGCTCAATCAACTGCTTGCGCAAATAAATAAATAAATATATCTATGTAATTCTTTCTTTTTTCTTTTTTTTACGAGATGATATAAATTTATTTAATCATGATTAAAAAGAATTATGTATATGTACATATTCTTATAATGTCAACCGTGACTAATGTGGGATTTTTTTCTGATAAAGCAACAAAGTTTTGGGAATTGGAATCATAAAACTGAGTTTATACGAATTTATTTATGAGAGATTTTGAAGTTATTTTTCTCGCTCATCATTGCCTTGTTAAAAGCTAATTATTAACAATTATTTAGCGGATAATTAAAGATTATCTCGCCAAAAAAAACCGCACATCAGCATCAATGCAAAATTTAAGGAAAGCAAGCTTTTTCGTTCAAGCTAGAAAAATCCAAAAAACGCGATTTTTTGTGAACGCTTCTATTGTTGCAAAAAATAAAGAAGATTTATGAGGTTCCATTAAATCAAAACCTTCATCTGTCATGCTAAATAAATAACGGATCATCAAAGTTATCCATCGCCTCCAGCTATAAGCGAATCATCATCATCATTACAAACACCCTAAGGGACTTAGGCTTATTGGGGCAATGCAGCATATTCCTTTTTTTATTATTAGTTTTTTTATGATAGCATTGCCATGATTTTTTGTTGTTGCAATATTTAACAAATAAAAAAAAGAGATTACATTTCCTTAGCTTTTCTTCACGTTTTTTTGTTGTTGTATGTTTGTATGTATTATCATCACACATGCGTTTTTTCTTATTCTGATTTTTATTATTTTTTTCAATGAATAATGTTTATTTGTTTTTTACATTTCCCATTTTTGTATTCAAAAAACTTTTTTTCTTTACAGCTTTTTTTTTACTTTTCTTTTGTTGTAAAAAAAAACAACACATGGAACAGCAGCAACAAAAGTTTTCTTACGTTTTCCCTTTTTTTTGTTTATCGTTAAAAATCTTCTATTTTTTCGAGGAAAAGCTAGAACGAAAATTTGATTTCTAAAAACTCTAGCATGGTGGTCAAAAAAATACATGCTATGTATCTGAGAAGGGTTTTGACTAATGATTTTTTTCTAAATTTATTTTTGAAAATGTTTAAAAACAAACTTTAGTATTTTCTTTTTATTATTTGCTTGTGATCATTAGTTAGTTGGTGATGCTTTAACGAGCGACGGTAGAAATTTAGTCAATAACATGAGATAATTTTATGGAACATTGAAAATGTTAGTTCTAGCTTCCAAAAATTTTACTTTTAATATAAACCAAAAAGTTGTATCGGCTCGGCTATTAATAACCACCTAAAGTAAAAATGCCTAAATGAAAAAACACCTAAAATTTTGTAAAAAAACTTCATTCACTACTTTAACAAAATACAATTTCAATGTCAATGCCAGAAGAGATTTACTACTTTCCTCTTCATTTTTTTTTAATTCTCACATTGTCTTAGGGATTATTACTTACATACTCTCCTTTTAGCTCCCATTTTTCTTCTTCTACCCATAATAGTTTTTTTATTTTTAGTTTTCAATCGATGGATGGATATTTAATACAAACCATCAAAGCTTTAGTAAATCTCTTTCTTTTTTTTCATCATCACCCGAAAAAAAAGATCTATCCCTCTTTCTTTCATTCTCCCTATTTTTTCATATTTGGAATTTATAAAAAAAAATAAAGTAAAAAAGATTCAAAAAATTATTATAAAAAAGGAGGAGTCTACAAATAAAAAAAAGAACTCACTCCAAAAAAAGCATTCAATTTCATGAAAAAATGATGAAGAAGAGGATAGGAAAAGAAAAGGGATGCGTTTACATCGTCCTCGGCTCGGCCTCGCATGAAAAAGCAAAACATGCACGCGTGCGCGGTTGCATCCTTTTTTTTCCGTGTTTTGAGTTCGCGCTTTACGCTTTTTTACCTCATTTTTTTTACTCTACGAGTCTTGATCCTTATTTATTTTTACCTACCTTACTTTTCTTCCAGACAATAAACGACGTGTCCTCTCGACTTATTTTTTTTTCTTCTTCTGGCGGTTATTGCTGTTTTGTTAGTTGACTGACTGATTGACTTGCTCTTTGTCTTGCGCAGTCAGGAAGAAAGAAAGAAAAAAGAACCTGTCTTTTGCTCATTCTCGCTTGGTTGCAGGAAGAATAAAAAAAAAGACGTTGGTGGTGGATTTTTTTTTCATTTATTTATTTGGTTGTTGTACCTCTCTCTTTCAACCTGTCAGTCAACCTCTCTCTTTCTTCAATTTTATAATATTAGTAACCCAAAGATGATGAAGATGACAAACATATTTTTTGTCATCAAGAAATAAGAAGAAGAAAAAAAAGAGAGGGAGACAGTGAATGAATCAAAGGTGTATGTATTATTGACACTTTTTTCGTCCACAAATAATAATTATTCGGATCGAGGAAGAAAAGAAATAACTAGCTGAGAAACAAGAAGCATCTACCTTGAAGAAGAAAAAAAACTCTGGGAGAAAAGAAAAAAACTTCTGTTATTAGTATTTACCCTTTAACTCGACGACCTTCTAAAGGTTCGAAAAAAAATAAATATTCTAAATATATTTCAACTTTTAAGTTTTGTGGTTCAAGTTTTTGGAAGTTATTCTGAATTGAAATTCAAAATATTGATTGCAAACCCAAAATTTTTATTTTTCATATGATTTCAAATTTATCTAACTTTATATTAATATTATTTTATCAATTTTATTACTGAAATAAAATAATAATGTTATATTTTATGGAAATATTATTTTTTATATTAATATTTTGGAGACATAATTATTATGTTTATAGCTTTGTTACAACTCCATCATCAAAACCATTAAATTTGGGTAAGTTACATTTTTTCACTAATAATAGCGACCATAACCTTGAGCCTCCTCTCTCTCTCTTCTATTTTTTTGACCCAAAAAAAGGAACATTTATTTTTATATGTCTCTTTTGTCTTGTTATTTTTCTTTTTCAATTTTTTCATAAAATTTATGCAAATTTCATCCATGAAATGACATTTTTATTTGGCCGTATTCTAAAGGCAATTATATTTTTCCTTGGGATTTAAAAAAAAGAGAACCTCTCGGAATTTTATTTTTCTTGTTTTGATTTTGTGGATGTGAACAAAAAAAAGAAGTCAAACGTAATCTTGAAAGAAAAAAGAGAGTAAAAAATGAAACATCGGAAATTGGATTTAAAAAAAAGTGACAACATAGTTTTTCTAAACAGGCGTTTTTTTTCTTTTGCGGAAATTTAGTTAGCTTTTTTTTTGAATGCTGACGAGCTTTATGAATTTTGCTTTTTGACAAAACAAAAAACACGAAAAGACGAAATCTAAAATTTTAGGATTTACTTTTGAGCCATAAAGACTTTTTCAGGAGTTAAAAATAAATAGACTATTTTAAGAATAATGTTTATAATTTTGAGAAGCTTTTTTTAAACGGTTAAAAAAGTCTTAAATAAGTTTCATTTATCCAAACTAATTTTGAATTAAACTCCCTTGTTTTCGGATCTTTAGTTATAAAATCAAAAAAATCTCATTTTACATTCTTTGAGCAAACAAAAAAACAATACATCCGTTTTAATCCATCCACTTCAAATCGATCAAAATCCTCTTCATTTTATTTTTTCTTTTAAAAAACCTCTTCATTTTTTTTGTTAAACAAAGTATTACAATTTTTTAAAAAACAACGACTGGAACATAAAAAGTTATAAATTCCAAGCGATAATTAACAGAAACATAATCAAGTAAAAATTATAATAAATGCATTTTTAATATATTAATTTTTAACGGCAATCAGCTTAAAAAATAACTCCTAACTTTATATTTATTATTTTCAATGTTAAGCAGCTAAAGAAAGATAAAAGCTAATTTTGTAAAAAAGTAATAATCTTTTGGGTTAAAGGGACATAGCTATTTCATGCCTTTTTTGAAATTTCGTTTGCGGGCACTGCAAGTTACACTTGGTAAGGCGCGTGTTTGAATTACCGTGTAAGACAGAAGTGACACGGTAATTCAAACACGCGCCGCCCCAACTGTTCCTATCAGCCCCAGTATCGAAATTTTTGAAAAGGCATGAAATAGCTATGTCCCTTTAAGTTTATGTATGTGCAAACTAAATTTTTAACGAAAACAAGTAATAAGATACGTATATCAACAAAAAACCCAAAATAAGCCAACAAGAATGGTCAAAAAATGTTTGTGTCTTTTGTTCAAACAAAAAAAAATACTAAAAATTTTACTATTTTTTGCAAGTATTCCTTTTTATTAGTTTTTTTAAAAACTTTTTCTTTAATGAAAAACTTTAATTATAGCAACAACTTAATTTGACCAAAGTAAAAGAAAGAAATAATTTTTAGGAATTCAACCAAAAATTGGTATAATACTCTCGAGTCTCAAAATGAAAGCATGACCATTTTTAAATTAGACTTTTTGAATTTTAAAAAATCAAAAAAAAATATATGCATGAAATTTTAAGAATGTCTTCAACCATTTATTGATTTTATCTTAAATTAATTGCTATTTTTTACTCCGCATAAAAATCGAAAAAATGAGTGAAACCATCAGGCATTTTTGTTTCCGAACATAGCAATAAATATCCATCCATTGCGCATATTGATGCTGTCTCATTTTTCTCTTCTTTCTTTGACAAATTTCGATTTCATGAAATTTATCTCCATGACCAATTCATTTTTTAAATGTCACCCATATTTTCAAGAAGCAGGTGATGCAACAACAAATCTTCTTTTTTGGGGTTTCTCTTTTCTTCTGTAATTTCACAGTTTATTTTTTCATTTTTTATTTTTATCCGCCAAAAAAATTGCAAGCAAAAGATAAAGGGAGCAGGTGGCAGAAACAACAACAGAGCAAAGCTTTGTTTTGTCCAAGCAAAAAAAAAAGAAGAGTAATCATGACTGGTTGTTGTTGGTTGATTCATGGATTTTTCCCTCATTTTTTTTTATGCGACGTTGCACCGGTGTTGTTTGTGTGTTTGCAAAAATAAGGAGGAAATGAATGAAAATGGTTGTGAAAATGAGATCATCAAAAAAATATATTTTTTTTTGAGTTGGGTTGGAAACGGCTCATCGCCTTTTATAATTGCCGCTCTTTCGATGTTATGCATGCGTATGGATTTTTTTCGGTAAATTTTGGTTATAGCAAAAATGCAATGATAGAAAAAATAAATGAGGGAAAATGATGATGTCCACTCAATTTGAGAAAGAAGATCGGATACGTGCATTGTTTGGATAGAGAAAGGATGTAAAAGGGAAAAAAATTAAAGAAATTATATTTTCGTCTGAATATGAGCGTGAATAAAGGTCAATAATTATTAATGAAACAGAGAGACGACAACTTTGAAGTGACTTCAGGATTTAAAAAAAATTTAATGACAAGTATTTAAAAAAATAGGAGCTTCTAAGCACTTTAAAATAAGCTTTGTTGCTTTAAAATTATTGCAAAAATTTATCAGAAAAAATTGCATATACGTAATCCAATTATTATTTTTCCCTAACCAAAAATGTTTTTTCTTCTGATTGTGAATTCTCCTGCTTCCTTAGAGTCAAAACTTGATTTAAAGAGCCATAGCTATTTGCAGCCTTTTTCAAAATTTCGTTTACTGGGAGCTGAATTCATACTTCGCCAACCGGCAATTTGAATTTACGTGTACCTACAGTAAATTACACGTTAAATTCAAACACGCGCTTGGCATTCGCAAAGTTCAGTACACGGAAACGAAATTTCAAAAAGGCATCAAATAGCTATGGCCCTTTAACAGATTTATGATAGTAACTGATTTCTGCAAAATATTATTAGCTTTTTGTTACTATCTTTATGCAAAAAAATCTTTGATTAAAAAATATTTATTTTAGCGCCAACACTGTCGCCGCCACCTCCAACTCCTTCACAACCAACAATATTACCAATATGTGGTTCAAATAATCCATCAAGTTCATTAAATGGATTTACAAGGCCTCTATCAAATTCTCAACAACCTCCACATCTTCGTTTGAGATATCAGTCATCTCATATTGGAGTATTGCCACCAATTGGAAATAAAGCTCAATTAATTCTTTCTGAAAATATGACTTCCTTAACTTCTTCTGCTATTCCATCAACAATGCAATCAGATATGATAGGTCAAATTAATGATTATTCAAATGAAGAAATGGGAGGAGGAGCACCAATATTTTGTTCAATTCGTCTTGAAGCGTGTGCTTCTTGTGTTATTGGAATTGAATTTGAACCACCTAGTTTTCATTTTAGTGAATATGAAATTGAAAAAGTAAGTATAGATAATTGGCTTTAAAATCTCGGAATTTTGATACAATTTTTTTTTTGAAATTGACATAATCAAGCTATTACGAAACTACTATCCTGTGTGTCTCTTTCTACAAAACTTTTTATAAAGCTTCTTTCATCCATTTTTTTGTATTTCAGATTTCGAAATGCGATGAAGCAAATTTAATGGATAAAGCATGTTTTGATATGGAAATAATTGAAGAACGAGCAGAACAATCCATTCCATATTTGGCAACATTATCAGGAATTTCTGATGTATATTCACGAACATCACTTTGGAGCTTTCCAAATCGAAATGCCATTAAAACTACAGCCAATTCAGCTTTGATAGTTGTGGCATTAAAAAATATTCAATCAAATTCACAATTAATGAATTATTTAAATATTCTTTTTCCAATTAATGTTGTCGTTTACGGTAAGCAAAGTTTTTTTTTCGTGGCTTCGCTGTTCGATTTATAAAAAAAGAATTTTTATAAAACTATTGTTAATGGTTTTAGACAATACTGAAGTAATTCATGGACAACCAAGTGAATCCATATTTCTTGCAAATCAAACTTCAATTGGATTTATTCAAACTCCAAGATATCCTGACTCTTATCCAAGATCCATAATTAAAAATTACACTTTAGTCAATGAAAATAAACGGGGATTTGTGAGATTAAACTTTGATGATTTTCATGTACATTTTCAAAGTCAATTAAAGGTAAGTTGCAGCAGCGACAACATTATGCACTTTCATAAACTTTAAAAAAGTTCCTCCACTTTTTTTCTTTAAAAACACGTTTTTCATTGAGTAATTAATTCTGATTCAGTCTTCTAAAAAACACTTAAAAGTGATTCATTCTTTAATAAATAAAAAAGTTTTTTTTATAGATTATTGACTCAGATGGTTCAGAACTATTTAATTCCCGAAGTGAATATCGTAGACCTCCAGCTTTGTTATCAAGATCAAATAAATTAACTATATTATTTTCGGGTCATGATTTTACTCAAATTGTTGGATTTCGAGCCAGATATGAATTTGTTGAAACTTTAAGTTGGCCTGATAAACCTACGAGAAGAAGTAGGTTTTCTTTATATACAATGTCGGCCCTTGAGCTGAAGTCAAAATCTTCCGTTTCAATCCGGATCGTTCCGGACGGGGTATAATGCTATTTTTTAATGGAGTATAGAAGGAAAAAAAGGACAGATCGATGCGTAATTTTTTGCTCTACAAATAATATTCAAACTTTCTTTTATAAAAAATTAAAAAATAGAGGAAGTAATTTCGATAATTATTAATTTTTTGACAAAGAAAATTCGCATGTTGCAAAATAATAACTTAAATTTTATAAGTTTTTTGACTAGCTTCCTCTATTTTTCTTTTTTTTATAAAAGAAAGCTTGACTATTATTTGTAGAGGAAAAAATATCGAATATAACTGTACAATTTTTTCCTTCTATAGCCCTTTAAAAAATAGCATTATACCCCGTCCGGAACGATCCGGAACGATCCGGAAAGATCCGGATTGAAACGGAAGATTTTGACTTCAGTTCAAGGTCCGACATTGTAGTCGGCTTTAATTAATTTTAGCCTAAAACTTTTTAAAAAAATAGGAGGAACAACACTGAAAAAAATAATTTAGATTGCGACGATTATCTTGAAAATTATGGTGGCCAAATTTCCCTTGATTCTCAAAAAACTTTACTAAACAAAAATATTGATTGCATTTGGTTGATTGGAAGATTTCCAGCTTTGAGTCGAACCTTTGATAGAATTTATTTAAAAGTTGAAGAATTTCGACTTCAAGGTGTTGGACTTCGTCTTGAAGTTCGACGAGGGCCTAGTTCCATTTCGGAAAGAGTTTTATTGCTTTTTGATGAAGTAAATCCAGCTCATTCGGGAATTGCAGTTAAACAACCTTTGGATGGATTAGTTACTGAAGATCATGTTCAACCTGCATTTTATGTTAGATTACGAGGATATTTAACTATGAAGTAAGTATTTCATCATGTTTTTGATGATGTCTGGTTGTAGTGTTAGAAAATTGGGGGATTTTTGGTTGCTTTTTGATGAAATAAATTCAATCATTTTTTGCATGAAAAGGGCTTAAATGGGACTAATCGAGTGAAAGATTTAGCTATGGAAAAGGTTGATTTTTTTTGTTGCTAAAAACATTATTTGTAAAATGGAGGCAAAAGAATAGTTGTTTTAATATGTTTTCCATTTTTCTGTAGCGAGGTTATGAAATCACAGCCGAAAATAGTAATAATAAAAAAAAACTGATCGAATATCATTATTTTTACCCCAAATTTTTAAAAACTTCATTCGGCGCTGAGCTTTAGCTTAATAGTCTTAAAATATTTAAAGACAGTTTTGATTTATCTATATTAATTAATCCTTAAATTTCAGTACCGGTTTAAACATTGTGTACACACAATTTTATCGTTGGGCTACTGCTTTATGCCCGGGTGGAGATGGAGAATTTCATTGTGATAATTCCAAATGCATTAAATCCCATTTACAATGTGATGGTTTGGATAACTGCGGAGATAATAGCGACGAAGTTTGTCATTTACCCGATATCACATTCGATCAACCTAAAATTGATGTGGGTGGAATATTAACTTTGGTTATTGGTGCAGCAGGTGTTATTGTTTTATTGCTTACAATGTTAGCCATTTTATCAAAGTTATATCGACATGGATATTTTGGTGGTGGTCGAAGAAGGAGAACTGAAACAAATCAAACTGCAACGGGTGCTACAACAAATGCAGCGATGGCTCATGAAGCTTTTTGCAATGAATTAGCACCCACGATTCAAACTATTGGTGAAAGACGGTTTTATATTCTTCCAGAAAATCAATTAAGTATCATTGAAGCCCCACCAACTTATGATGCGGCTTTAAAACATCCTAAAGTTCCCGATGATGGAGGAAGTCGAAATAGAAGGTTGAGATCAAGATCAGCTATGGCATATGTGTATACTAATGAAGGATATCATCGTTCACCAGAAGACATACCACCAAGAGATGCTTCACTTTCGCCTCCACCTTTTTCAGAAATAGAGCATCAACAACAACAACCACCATCGGCAAGGACGCTAACTTCGCTATCATCACCTTGCCAACAACAACAACGTCAAAAACGTTTATCATCGAATTCAACTTCCTCGTCAAATACAATCACCAATCATCGATCTCAATCAAATCCACCTAGTCAACAACAATCACAATTCACAACTCTACCAAAATCTTCAAAGACAATAATTTCTCCTCGTAGCTCTTCGACACCCATTCCAAGCCCAGAACCATCTCCACATCAAATAACTATGGAAATAAACTCAAATCCCAGTTCACCTACGCCACCGAGATCCTCACCTCCACATAGTCCAACAACAACTTTTTCATCTCAAGAAACTTCAAGACCTGATACATCAAGAAGCAATAAAAGCGACATCTTAGATGAATCCTGGGTATAAAAAATATTGTTTACTATCTTTCATTTCATTTTTCTTTGCTTTACATTTTTTTAATTTAAATTTTTGCTTGTAAATATCAGTTTTTTCTCAGCGATTTTTGATATTTTTTTCTTTCCAAAAATAGATAGATTATATCTGTGCATATAAAAACATGACGTGTATTGTTTTGATTAATAAATAAATAAGCTTTTATAAATAAAATAGGTACAAAAAAAGTATAAACATAAAAATGGAAAAAACCTTTTTAAACGTTCTTTATCCAAAAAAATTTTTGCTTACAAAGATCAGCAAAAATAAATACTTATTATGAAATTGGCGAATTTTTTTATGAAATAAAACACTTACATTAAAAAATCCGGAAAGCTCTCCGACATAATTAGCAACTGTTTGCTATTCATAATTAATAGAGATGAACGAATTCTTTTTTAATTGGCGCCATTTTTGCAAAAAAAGTAAAAAAACTATTCATTCGCGATAAGAAAGGATATTTGCAAATTGTACGTAGCTGTTTCAAAATTTTTACTTTTGCTCTTTTTTGTTTGTAATTTCAAAAAAGGTTTCAACGTTTCGCGTCATTTTATTTTTTATCTTTTCACCTATGAAATTTTCAAGTTTAGTACTAATTTTGTTTTTTATTTTTAGGTTTACTTGTTGCTGTATCTTTATAACAAAATGGCTGATAAATACGATCAGCTCAAATCAAAGTTGTCGAAACAATTCGAAGTCTTCGAATCTCAAGATGTTGAGAAAGGTCATTTCGACGTCAATTTTCAAATTGGTGATGAAGTATGTGCATGAATTTATAATTTTATTTAATGATGAATCATTTTTTAGAATCTTTACGCTCATAAACATATGCTTGCTGGTTTATCACAGCCCTTTGATGTTATGTTTTCTGAACGATGGCAAAGCAAAGACGAACCCATCAAGATCGACAACTATTCATATGCTGACTTCAAGTAATTTCTCAAGTATTTCTATTCAGCTGAACCAAAACTCACTAGCGATAACATTCTCACAATGGTCGATATGGCTGAATACTATGATGTTGCCGATATGAAAGTGCTCTGTGATGAATATTTGTCCAAAATGGAAATCACTTCTGAAAATGTTCTTCAAATGTTTGAATTTTTACAAAAATATTCAGCTTTGCCAAAATTTCAATCAACGGTCAAGTCTTTTATGAATAAGAATCTTTCAAAGCTGGTCGAATTTGATGGTTTTATGAATATCAAGAAAGAAATTCTTATTGCTCTTGTTGATCTTGAACGATTGGATTCACAAGAACAAATGTTCTTTGAAGCTGTAAGTCATTTAATCGCATTGTAAATACTTATCTACGTATTTTTTAATTTTTATGTATACAAATGGGGTGAGAATCAAGCTATTCTTAAACAAAGTTCAACTGATGCTAAAACAATCGATATCAATCAATTTATCAAAGAAGAATTTGCTGAAATCTTACCCAAAATTTGTTTTGAACGGATGACTCTCAAATTTATGATTAAGTTTGTTGGTGAGTGTTGTTTTTGAAAAATTTAAAGTTATTTACCTCAATCTTTTTAGTTCCTAAGGGGTTTTTATTTTCTTCTCTTCAAGATTTGAGTGAAATTTTACAAAAAGCGAAAAATGGTGAAGTTTCTGGTAAGTGTTTATCTTAAAAACAATTCTTAAATTTTGCTTTTTTAGTGAAAGTTATCTCTAATCATTATGGCCAACTTCTTCAAGTATTAACTGGAAAAGCATCTTGCTCTCTGTTGGAGGATGTTTATGATACAATTACATTGGTAAAAGGAAACTCAAGTACTATTTATAATGATGGTGGCGGACATTATATTTGCTGGAATAGAACTATGCCTCGTCCATCTAAACCAAGTCCATTGAAAAAGAATGCTGATGTTAAGTATTATTTGATTTTTGACAGCCGTGACAATCTTGCTATAAAAAAAACTTCTCAACTTAATGACCATGATTATTTGCTTGCTGAATTTGAATTGTATGGGGATGCAAGTTATTTACACTATGGGTGTAATATTGAAGCTATTTTTCATAAATGTTAAGTTTCTTCCATTTTGTTGATTTTTAAAACTTGTTTTGTTTGTTTTCATGTGAATAAAAATATTATTATAAATGTTTGTCTTATTTTTAACAAAAACGTTGGAACCGTTTTCTTTAACGATATTACATTGGAAATACACGAAAAAGTGAAACTTCTTTCACTCAATTGCGAAATGTTTGATGAACCAAGTTTTGAGGTGCCAGCTTGCTTAACTTTTTGGGATAAAAAGTGGCTTCAGCTCTTGCTTAAATTAAACCATTGCTGTACATAATAAGACAGCGAACAAAAATACTCCTTCCATCTAAATTAAATTATTTGAAAATGATAATCGTGAGAAGCATGACAGATGAGGCCATACTTTAACTTCATTTTTACAACATCAACATCGAGTAAAGCTAATACTTACAGCAACAAATTAAATATCATTATTCTCTTTTTGGCTGGGTCATCCGCTAAAAGTATTTACTTTTACAAAGTTTACTTTTAGCTATGTTTGTTGCATTGCGAAATCTTTTTAACCTAAGCAATTGAGATTCTGAAAGTGAAACAACTTTGACAAATGTAAATAATAGAATCGTTAAAAAATCATCCTACCTCCATTGAATCTCATCAAAGAGTAAGTTATTAATGAAAAAAATGCAACCGCAAAAACCTTTAAAAATTCTTAAATGACTGAGTAATTAGAAGCCTTTCTAATTTTTAGCTTCCTTTATTGCCAACTATGTCACAGATTTAATTTGTATCCTGGCTAAAATCAAGGAATTATTATTATGATATCAGAAAAAAATAGAATCTTTTATTATAAAATATTTTACTATTGCAAATACATAAAGTTGAATTTACAACAAAATGAAATATTTATTTGCTTTTTTAGGGTTTTAAGACATTATGAATCATGAGGCAGTACACTTAACCGTTTTTTATACCTAATTCCAATAAAAATTAATCAATATTTATTTTATTATTACTAATTCCAAAAAAAATTTTACTTCCTAAACAAACCTTTCTTTTCTACCCTTATAAATTGAATTGGCTATGTTTGTCTGTCTGTGGGTTGTTCCCTGTTTTTTTGAAATGTGATTGTACAGTCC
Source organism: Panagrolaimus kolymaensis (assembly GCA_028622995.1). NCBI lineage: Eukaryota > Metazoa > Nematoda > Chromadorea > Rhabditida > Panagrolaimidae > Panagrolaimus > Panagrolaimus kolymaensis. The sequence goes on from JAJQJQ010000020.1 coordinate 2,418,159, forward strand.
GATGTAGTTTTTGACGCTGATTCCAAAAATGTGGGTCTCGAACTTCGGCTAAAGAGATATGCATATGATATTGAGGTTTTAAAATTTGCATATTGAAAAAATTCTTAACGCGAATGTTTCTCTTTGTGCTTGATGAAAGGGAGAAAGCGAGCTCTTTGTCGTTTGCTTTTTGAAGGTGAATTTCGTTGCATGATTTTTTTACTGTGTTTTTTGAAAGGTTGCATATTTGGTGGATTTGGTGATGGTGCAGAGATGCATGTATGTGTGGAGGTGTTAGAGGGTGTTGAGAAAAAATGTTTTTTTAAATGAGGATTGATAAGATGGAATTTAAGAAAGTTTAATGGAAATATTAAAATGAGAAATGGAAAAACGTAGCCCTGTGAAATGAGAATGACTACGAGGTGCTAAAATGAAGCTGCAAATGAGGGACATGTAAGATGAGGCCCGAAGGGCCTGTGGTGCTTTTAATCGCAGTAATGAAATTGAATTTGAAAGGGATAAAGTATGGGAAGGAGCTTGGATATGAATTGTGTGGCCCGAAGGGCCATTTTTAAATATGAATTGAACTAATGTAAAATGGGAGGGCTGCCGCAGGGGATGGAAGCTGGAAGATGAGATGAGGGCCCGAAGGGCCCGATGTGTAAATGTAAAATTGTAAAATTGAATAAATGTAAAGTGTGGGGACTGCCGTAGGCAGGCCCCTTCTTATATCTTGTCTACCTATATAAAGCGAGAATGTATGTATGTTTGTTTGTTTGTCGATTTGGTGTCCCCTAGCAAATGGAAATGTGTCTAGCACGTCCTATGCAGTTTTTCACGCTGATTACGAATATGTGAATTTCGTTTATCGGAAACGAGATGGTCGATCAGGACAAGCATTTGAAATTTGCATAATCGAAAAAATTCTCGACGCGAATGTTTCTCTTTGCATATGTTGAAAAGGAAAGCGCGCGCTTTTTTCTTTTGTTTTTGGAACGGAAAATGTTCTTTTCGAGATGTTTTTATGCATAAAAATATGAAAGAGAATGGTTAGGGTTGATGAAGTAATGATGCTCCCGAGGTAGTTTAGGAATATGAAAACTGCCCGAAAATTCAAATCGAAAAACGCAACGTTAACGTATCGTTATAAAGCCCAGCTTGCGGTGGTGGCTAAGTTCCAATAGAATCGTGTAAAAGTTTTCGAAAAGTGTTTGTATGTTCATAATAAATGGGTGAGGGACCACCGAAGGTGGGCCCCATGCGCTTGTTTATAATTACAGTGAAATCCAATTTCGTTTAAAATTCTTTTTTGCAGTTTGCAGAAACTTTTATTATTTTTACGCGCCAAAAAAAGGAGATTTGCAAAATAAATTGTAACAGAATTTTTTTACTTTTGTTTTGTTTTTAGTTTTTTTGTTGCATAATTGTTTTTGAATTTCGCGTGTTTATTTTTTTCGTCGATTGAACTCTTTATTTTCATAATTTTATGATCTCGTTATAGGTACTCAGATTGTCGTAATTTTCTGCAAATATGGGTGACGCTTTGAATCAATTCAAGTCAACTCTATCAAAACAATTCGAAGTATTCAAATCTCAAGATATTGAAAATGGTTTTTTTGATGTTGTTTTTCAACTTGGAAATGAGGTGTGTTTTTTTTGCGTTGTTTGCTAAAACTTTCGTTTTTTTAGAAACTTTATGCTCATAAATATATGCTAGCTCGTTTGTCTAAACCTTTTGCTGTAATGTTTTCTGAACGATGGTTGAACAAAGATGAACCAATAAAAATCGACTGTTACTCCTTCAATGACTTCAAAGAGTTTCTAAACCATTTCTATTTTTCTGAATGCAAACTCACAAATGAAAACATCTTCACTATGGTTGACATGGCTGAGTTCTACGATGTTGCTGAAATCAAAACTCTTTGTGATGAATTCTTAGCAAAATTGGAGATCTCTTCTGAAAATGTTCTTCGAATGTTTGAATTCTTGCAAAAGTATCCATCGTTGTCTAAATTTCATTCAACAGTCAAGTCCTTTATGATTGCCAATCTTTCAAGCTTAGTCGAATTTGATGGGTTTATGAATATCAATAAAGAAATTCTTAATGCTATTGTTGCTCTTGAACGATTGAAATCACAAGAAGAAAAGTTCTTTGAAGCTGTAAGTTATTTTGCAACATTACATATACCTACATAAAGTTGTGTTTTTAGGTATACAAATGGGCTGAACATCAAGCTACCATTAAACAGAGCTCATCCGAAAATGAAACCTTCGATATCATTCTAGTAATCAAAGAAGAATTGGCTGAAATTTTACCTAAAATTCACTTTGAACTGATGGAGCTCCAATTTTTGCACAAATTTGTTGGTGAGTTTTATTTCTGAAAAAAATAATGAATATTAATAATAAGCTTTTAGTTCCTAAAGGATTTTTGTTTTCTTATCAAGACTTGAGTGAAATCTTACAAAAAGCGAAAAATGGAGGGTTTTATGGTAAGTTTTCCAACATTTTTTTTGTCAAAATTAATTTCCTTATTTTCAGTAACGGTCGTTAGCCCAAATGGTAAAACATTAACTGGAAAAATATCTTGTGATCCATCTATGCTTTCGTATATTTATGATACCATTACATCGGTAAAAGAATTAAAATCGTCAGGTCCGAACTACCAATACTGGGATACAAAAAAACCTCATCCATCCAAACTAAGTCCCTTGAAGAAGAACGACAATGTTAAATATTATTTGATTTTTTTCATGGATGGCGACCTTGGTGTAAAATTTACTTCTCAACTTGCTGAACAAAATTATTTACTTGCTGAATTGGATGGCGATGCTGGATTTGAATTAACACATGGTTGCAAAATCGAAGCTTTTCTTAATTTTTAAATTCCTTTTATTTTGTTGTCTTTAAACCTATTTTCTTGTTTGTTTTCATGTGAATAAAATTTTTATTAGCAATTTTGTCTAGCTCTAAAAAAACACAAATTTACAAAAAAAAAACCTAAAAATATTTTATAAAATTTCAATTCAATGACTTAATAATTAAGAATTATATTTGATACGAGTTTGCTAATACATACTCGATTAATAGAAAAATGGAACAGTTATTATGTATCCTTTGCCGTCGAAATTTTTAAATTGAAGTAAAAAAGAAAAATCTTAAAACCGTGTTAGCTTTATTTTATTAAAAAAATATTGATAGATTGATGATTGCGCAAAACAAAGCCTTTAAGATTTTATTTTGTCTCTGTATAATTTATTTATATTTTGTGTCAATTGTTTTAATAAATATTTGTTGGACACTTTTGCATGAAATCACAAGCTATTGCGCTTTGCGCTGCGACTTAATGAAATCACAAAAAATTGTAGTTCTAAATAATTAAGCACACGTGGAGAAATTTTATAATAATTTCTTGAACTAAACGCATGCACGAAAATTATTAATTTATTGATTATGACATATAAAGATGACCTCTTTCGTCTTTTAAAGAACTTTCTTGACCCATACATCTCCAAGAGGATGCATAAATAAAAACTAATCTAAAATATCTAAAAATGAATTGATCCAATTAAACAACTCTGTTGCTTATGATTACAACAATCACATAAAATCTTCTTTTTTTTAATTACCATATAACTATTATTTTAATCGACGGTTACATTGTGTGAATAAAGAATCGTTAGTAAAATGAAAGCAATAACTGCTTATCTCCTTGAAGCTGTAGAATTTCGTAATAATATTTTCAAGATACAAGATTTAAATAAAGGTCATTTTGATGTGATTTTTCAATTTTCTGATAATAAGGTTAGTGTTTTCTAAAAATTTTTTACAGATGGAAACAGCACTTACATAAAGAAAAAATCGTATCGACTAAATTAAGTGGTGTCCGTTAATTAGTTGTGTTGTTTCGAAAATTACTCTGATCCAATTAATTCAACATATGATAGTGATGTTGTTGCTTTGGATTTTTCATTTGCCTAAAATGTCTCACTTTTAACAATCATTTTTTATAGAAGCTTTATGCGCACAAATTCATCTTATCAACCGCATCTGAACCATTTGAAGCTATGTTTTCAAAAAATTGGGATAAAAAAAATCCTATCATCAAAATTGTAACTTCTAAATATGAAGATTTTAAAAAACTCATTTATTTTATATATACTGGAGAATGTAATCTTACAAACATCAATGTTTTTGACATCGTTGATTTGGCTGAAAGTTATGAAATAGTTCCATTAAAAATTTTATGCGATGAATTTTTATCCAAAATGGAATTAAATGAAGGAAATATTCTTTTTAGGTCTCATTTTTCTGACACATATTCATCATTATCAAACTTTAAAACAAAGATTATTTCATTTTTAAGCAATAACGTTTCAATGTTGTCAAAATCAAACAAGTTTTTGGAAATTAAAAAAGGAATTATCGAAGCTTTTATTGTTTCCGATCAATATTTTGATGGAGATGAGTTGCTTGAAATAGTTAGTTTTTTTTTTAAATTATTTCAGAAGTATGCTTGAAACAAAATAAAAAAATAAGAAACGAATGGAATTAAAAGAAGAATAAAAATGAAAACTTTGCACATCTTTTAATTATAATATTTTGTTTTTCGCTTTCAAGTATAATAATTTAGTACCAACCTATAACGGTACATAAATTTTCAGGTATATAAATGGACTGAAACCCAAGTTTTAAACAGTGGAAAGCTTCATGAATCCAAGGGTTTTTATGAAACAGTTAAAAACGAAATGTATGAAATCGGGATTTTATCAAAAATGAATCTCGAAAAAATGAGTGTTAAATTTTTGTCAAATTTCTTTGGTAATTTTTACCTATTTAAAAGTTATATTTAAAGCTATAATTTTTAGCTCAAAAAGATTTTTTACTTTCTAAAAAAGAATTGGACATAATATTATATAAGCGGCAATATGGATTTCTTACAGGTAAAAAACATAATTTTTTCCAATCTTTACGTTATTAAAGTTTTTTTCCACTTCGATTTAATTTTCTTGTGAAATTAAGATGGCATTGCAAAAAGTTGAAATCATTACTTTTAATAAATCATTTTTTAGTTAAAGCTGAAAATGAAAGCGGGATGATATTAATTGGAAATTTATCAATAAATCAAAATCATTCAATTGAATTTTTGAATAAAATTTATGACACTATTTCTTCATTAAAAAATGTTAAAAGTGACATAAAATTTTTATCATATCATTATTGGGAAACTCAAATTGCCATTCCGAAAACACCGAGTAATGTGAAAAAAAGTCAAAATGGAAAGTATCATTTAGTTTTGACTGAACAAGGACAACTTGCTATAAAAAAAATTTCTTCCGTGGAAAATGATGATTTTTTACTTTGCCATATGAAAGGAAATGGATGCTTTACTAATGAAAAAAGATGCGAAATTGAAGCTTTTCGAAAGAGTTAATTTTTTTAAATAAAATAAAAATTTTAAGGTTTGCAATTGAATTATTTTTTGTTGATTGAAAAAACAATCCCGCTTATGTGATAATTAGTTTATAGTGACGACAAATTCATGCATGAAATCAACTTAGATTTTTTATTTATGTTTTTTTTTGTTGCTCTTAACATGCTTACAAATTTTTATATAAAAAGTAATAATAAAATTTTTTTTTCAAATATTTGTGCTTTTCTCTTTTTTTTTCTTCGAAAGTTTGAAAACTATCTTTTACAAGTTGAATTTATTGTTTAAAGAAAGTTGCTAAAGATGCATAAAAGAAATTTGAATTTTTTTTAAACCTATCTCATCCAAATCAAAATTCTTGTGAATTAAACATAATGTCAGTGTTGCAATAAATAAACTGTGTCCCTCAGTTTATACGTTTTTAAAAATTTTTAAATGCATCCTACAACTTTTGAAGATAATAAAAATAGTTATAAAAGTTAAAAGAATGTTTGCAAAAAATTAGGGGATTCATTAGTTACAAAAATGTTCAAAGCTTGTTTGTTTATTAAAATTTTTCTTTGTTGCTATAAAAAGCGGATGCATGTTCAATAATAAATACACTGTTCCATGACTTTCATGAATTTTAAGTTAATCACATAATTAACAATTTGCCTTGTTTGTTTTTTTAAAAGTTTTAAATCAAAAAAAGAAAAATCAAAGAACATTATTATTATACCTTTTTTTATTAATAAAAAATATTGATAGATTTGATGATGATTGCGCAAAAAAAAAAGAAAAAGAAAAATCTAATCAATTATAAATCAATTAAAGTTATAAACATTTTTTAACTCCCGCGCATTAGATTGATAAATTTTTTGACAAGTTTGACATCGACGACCTTTTTTATTGCTTGTTTTTTTTCAGTCTTTCTCGATTGCGTGAAAAAACCACGGATTATTATTATTCTTCCTTTTTCGGCTATTTTTGATTTTTTTACGGAGGAAATCAATGACAGTTGTTTGGCTTTTGTTTTCGTTCTTTTTTGGTATTTTTTTGTTTAAAAAAACTATTTTTTGTTATTCGCTCATTTTTTTTTGGTAAAATTATTGGGCAGCAGTTTTCTTTATAAACTTCTGATGTCATTTCTTTCTTTCTTTAACCTTGTTGATCGATTTGATAAAATGATTTTCATTTTTCTTTAATTTTAGACCAAACTATGAACTTTTTAATAAATCCTATCCGAAATTTTCCTACGTTTAATGAATAATTTTTTCTTTGAGTTCCTTCCATTGTTGCTAAAGGATGATTCAGATAAAAGCATCGTTCGAGGAGGATGTCTTTTTTTGTCGTCATTTTACTTTTTTATTTTATTTAAAACTCTTTTCTTTTTTTTGTATTAATATTGAAACAATGTCTGTAGCGACATCATCATTTTTAGCTATAATCTAATACGGGAAAACTTCCTTTTTTTCTATCTGTTATTATTCATTTGAATTTATGACTTCCAACCTTTTTTTTATCATTCAATGACACGTTTTTCGAAAGTGATTTAATAAAAATGATTATGCAAATGTCACCCTTTATATAATTTTTTCTTTTTTGCAGAATATTTGGAAAATTTTGTGTTTTGTTTTAATCAGCTTATATCAGACAGAAACGTTTATTATGTCTATTATTTTTACGCCTATCATTTACACTCTTCTTGTTGATGTTTTAATTCTTGTAGACATCCAACAAAAAAATTGAACCTGATATTTGACTTTCTTTTTTAATAATAAAAAAAAATCCATATTGCAACTTGCAATTTATTCGGGGAATACTTTATTCTCATTTTTACAGTTTGATTCAGCGAACAAACAATAAAAAGCTTCGAATAAAAAAAATTTATCGCCGCTTCCTAAAAAACTTCCAAATGCTTTTTATTATTTTCGAGGATATCTAAAACTTACGTGAGCTGATAATTTATGTGAAATGGTGCCACTTTTATTTTTTGCTATCTCTTAGAGCCTTGAATTATAACCGTTTTTCTCCATTTAATTTTTTAAATTTTTTGATTTCTTCTTTATTTCAAATCAAAAAAGTTTGTGGTTTAAAAATTTTTATAAGATTACTAGTAAATAAAAAATCGTGATTTACTGTGCTTTCTTCGATTATTGCTTGATTCATATTTCTTCCAGAAATCTTTTTAAAATTGTGAATGGATACATTGGAAGAGCCGTCATCAACCTTATTACAAAATGGCCGATATCGTTCTTCAAGCGTTTCCACATTTTTATATGCCCCTCGAAATTCATTATCTAATCCTCAAACATTTATGGGTAATAATAATTATTCATCCATACATCGAAGTGAAAATGTTTCATTTGATAATCATTCAAGAAATAAATATAAAAAAATTTCTCGTCCATCTGATCGACCTGAAAATTTTGCAGAAGTTTTAGTAAGTTTTCGTTTTCATGAATTCTTTGAAGATTGGTCTTTTCAAATCTCAAAAACGAATGATTCACTTTTTTGATAAACGAAAAAAAGAGTTTATGAATGATTATGATTTCAATTGTCCAAACTGGTTTTTTTGCAAACAAAAAAATGTTTACTGTTGTTTTTTAAAAAGATGAAAGATTAGTCCCAAATAAAGAGGCAGTAATTTTTTCTGCTGTATTTTCGCAATAATACTTTTGACACAAATTTTATTCAATTACCACCCAAGTTAAATTTAATGATTATCCCGCCGCACCCCGAGCGAAGCGAGGGGTGCGGCTGTTTTAGCAATGAGAACGCCCGATCTGCTAACCGAAATTTATGATTTTTTTTATTTCGTGTAATTATGTTGATATTAGAGGGCTCTTTAGGGTCAATTTTTCGTCGCATTGACGAATTTTTAAAAAAAATAGAAGGAAGTATAGAAAAAAAGTGCTTAATCACAACATTTTAAAAGTTCACAATGTCCCGCTGAGCGTTGCAGCAAAGTTAACGCATATTCTGGCTATAAAAATCGTTTTCTCCACCCTCAATTACCTCTATGAGTAAGCTAACTTTAAAAAACATCACATAAAAATAGATGTATGCCGCTATGGAAATTTAAATATTTTGATTTAGAGTAAAAATATCATTGGCTAAAGTTCCTTGTTATACATTTGCTGTGTGGCGTAGGCGTTGAAGGCGGTGATGTTTGGATATTTCTGTCATAGGTTCGAATCCCCACAATTTTTTTTAATAAATTGTTTTAATTGAATTGAGACAATTATATCCAAATAATTTTTTATGATTTTTAATAATGTTTTCATTAGAAAATATGCAAATTTTTAATAAAATATTCACAAATTTTACTTTTTTTATGAATATTAAGTTTCTTTATTATGAAATTAAAGCGAAATTATTTTTAACGATTTTCAATGAAATTTTTTTTAACTAAGCTTTTGGATCGTATATTTTTTTTTCTAAATTTAATTGGATTAGCATACAAAACTTTTAGGTATTCTAAACGCAAAATTTAATTAAAAGTACGCTGACGTTTAGTTTATGAAAAGAATAAACATAGGGAACTTTTTTTATTATTTTCGGTGAGTTTAATCGAAAAGTAACTTGAATATTTCCTTCTTATTAATTTTTATTGTTCGTTCGTTTTCGATTACTTTTGGTCGCAGTCCCAGGGCTACTAGGCTTCGCTTTTTCCCATACATATTATTATTCTTTTTCTCTCTGTTTTTTTGTATCTTATCTTGAAATCTTTTATATTAAAATAGGAAATTCACCTAAAAAATTTGCATAAATTAGAATGAAACTATATTTTGTTTTCCAAGCGCGATGAAATGATTTGGGTAATTTTCATATACATAAAAAATCAGCAAAACATGGGTTTGCTTGCTGCGCAAATTAAGTGATTTAACTATTGTAAGCTTGCTCGATGACTATAACCTTAACTTTTTGCGAATTTTTCACAAGCTGGTATAAATTTTTTTTTAATGGTTCAGTTCATTGTTTATTTTGATTCGTGCAAAAAAAAAGTTTTAAAGGCTTACACATGTTTCAATTTTTAGGATCTCATTATTGAAAATTAAGTGATTAAAATAGACACGAGTGATAAGATTGTTCGGGAAAAGTTTTAATTTTTATAAAAGTCAATACAATAACTTTTTGGAAAAGTAATTATTAAAACATAGGCATTAATACGAGTGGCAATTTTGTATTTTTCAATAAAACAAGTAAGATCGCCGACCGGAGGCAGCGGAGTTTCTAGTAATTATTGTTGCAGACGGCTCAAGAGATTAGTGCACAAGATTACTATGTAAAAAAACAAAAGGCTGTTCAGGAAAAAACTTTTAGACGGTTGAAGAGATTAAATTTTAATTGATTTGGCTTTTAGACGGCTAATGAGATTAAATTTTTTTTATTGATTTCAATAAATTATTTTATATGTTACACTGAAACAAACAGCCGCAGCACCGTCTTCGATTGTTATTACCCAACTTCTTTACCAACTATTTAATATTGAAAAATTTTTTTAAAAATGTTAAAAATTAAAAATTTTGTTTTATTCTTGATTAGATAAGATGTAAAAGCAACTCGTATATTCGCAAGATTATTGATGAAAAAAATGTTTTGGTGAAAATTGAAAAAAATAATAATTATAAGGTCAATTACAAAATAAAATTTTTAGTTTTTTTTTCCAATTTTCTATTGTTTTCTGAAACAAAGCATGTTTGAAAAAAGGTATTTTAAGCAAAAAATTTAAATATAACTAATTGTCGGACCAAAAATTTTTTTACTGTTAAAAATCGAAGACGGTGCTGCGGCTGTTTGTTTCAGTGTAACATATAAAATAATTTATTGAAATCAATAAAAAAAATTTAATCTCATTAGCCGTCTAAAAGCCAAATCAATTAAAATTTAATCTCTTCAACCGTCTAAAAGTTTTTTCCTGAACAGCCTTTTGTTTTTTTACATAGTAATCTTGTGCACTAATTTATATATATATTTTTAAACACTTTAAAATAATTATAAAATTTTTAGTCAGAGAAATTAACTTCGTCATGGATTGAAAAAGTTTTTCAAAAGCGTGAATGCGTTAAATTTATTCTTGATACATCAACAGAAAGGTTAGTGCTTTTTTATAGCGAATATGGAAGAGGCAAACAGTATTAGCTGCATAATCACAAAATTTGGATACATCAATATTGGTTTCTAAAGGAAAATGAATAAAATCGCAGAGTTTTTTATTTATCGAAATAAACTTTTTTCTTCAACCATTTAATTATCTTTTCTTTTTTGGATGGCAAACATTCATCATGTTTTGAGTCTTTTATTTTTTAGATGCGGATGTGGTCGTTTACCATCGTCGCATTCAAATTTGGCATTATCACGTTTTACAACTTCTCTATCACCTGAACCATATTCACCAGATATTATTGAACCGGATTCACCCATATTTGGAATAACATCCACGAATCCAATTTCATCGCATGGTTTTAATAAGAAAAAATGGACCATTGCCGATCATACTCGACCATATCCAACTGATTCATTTGGAACCATAGAATTTCAAGGTGGCCCACATCCTCATAAGGCTCAATATGTTCGAATTGCTTTTGATTCGGATCCTGCAGATATTGTATATCTCATGGAAAAAGTATGGAATTTACCCAAGCCAAAACTAGTTATAACTATTCATGGTGGAGTAACTAACTTTCGAGTTCCTGATATACTTGGAAAATGTTTTCGTGAAGGTTTATTAAAAGCCGCCCAAACAACTGGAGCATGGATTATCACATCGGGAATTGATTCTGGTAACTTTTATTACATTAAAAAGAGAGTTAACTAAAAATAAAAATTTTAGGTGTGGTTCGGCACGTTGCTCAAGCCTTGGACGAAGCTGGAATCTCCGCAAGAATGCGTTCACAAATTTTATTGATTGGTATTGCTCCTTGGGGCCTTGTTCGACGTCGAGATAAACTTGTGGGTCTTAATGCTGATGTAACCTATGAACATCCAAGTTATTGTAATCATAATAAGCATCACCCAGTTCTTAATGATCGACACAGTTATTTTCTTCTCGTTGATAATGGAACAATAGGAAGATATGGAGCTGATATAATTTTAAGAAAACGTTTTGAAGATTTTATTGCTCAAAAAGTTATTCTTCGTGTTGGCCCTGAACGAACTCCAATAATTTGTTTAACGGTTGAAGGTGGATTATGTACGATTAATTCAACCTTGCAATATTTAAAAGGTGTTCCTCCTATTCCTGTAATCGTATTTGAAGGCACTGGTCGAGCATCCGATTTCATTGCATACGCTGAAAAACATTTAGATTCTAAAGGGTATGATTAAAATAAGAAAAATAACTTCAAGTATAGCTCCAAAAGTTTAAAAACTCTTTCTTTAATTATATATCTTCGTTAATTTCAGTAATTTGGAAGAACCATATCGAACTCATTTACTCAATGGAGTCAAAGCAAAGTTAAATTACAATCACACAAAAGCTGAAGATATTGTTGCATTAATTATTCAATGCGCTAAACATCACGATTTACTTACCATTTATCGAGCTAATGATGATGAAAATAAAGACGTGGATCAAGTTATTTTGCGTGCCTTACTTAAAGGACAAAATTTGACTCCAGTTGAACAGGTTTGAAACCCCGAAAAATGGGTGAAATTTTTTTTAATTCTTTGGAATTTTTAGCTTTCATTAACTTTGGCATGGAATCGTGTGGATATGGCTCGTTCAGAAGTATTTTCATCTGAAGAAGGAGTGCCCGCTCAAGCATTAAATAATATTATGATGAATGCTTTGCTTTTAAATCGAGTGGATTTTTTTAAACTTTTAATTGAACAAGGTGTATCAATGAAAAAGTTTTTAACTATTAGTCGACTTGAACAACTTTATAATGCTGTAAGCTACCATATATCCATAATCAAAATTAAGATATTTCCATTTTAGGAGCAAAGCTCTTTATCAACTTTATACCATTTAATTGGAGATACAAATCAAAAATTAGATGAAGAAGGCTTTACTTTACCCGAAATTGGAGTGGCAATTGAAAAACTTATGGGCAATGCATATAGATGCCATTACACCACGAGAGCTTTTAAAAGTCGATATGATAAATTTAAAAATAAAAATCAACACCTTCCTCGAATGAGCAGCTTTCATTTAAGATTATCAAAAAAAGAAAATCGAAAGAAAAAGAAAAAAGAAAGAAATATTTCAGTTATGAGTAATGAAATGGGAGAAGATTTTAAATATCCATTTAATGATTTAATGCTTTGGGCTGTGTTAACTCAAAGACATGAATTAGCTAAGTGCATGTGGAATCATGGGGAAGAAGCTATGGCTAAAGCTTTGGTTGCAATTCGATTGTATAAATGTATGAGTAAAGAAGCCGCGGATGATTATACTGAAGTTGAAGTATCTAATCAATTAAGAGAATATGCAGAGTAAGAATTTTTTTACATAAAGCTTTAGGTCGACGCAGTAAAGGGAACTAAAAAAAATTATATGGAAAAGAAGATTTTTTAAGACTCGTTTAAACCAAGAAGTTTTCAGAGACTTTCGACAATGCTCCATTGATTTATTAAATCATTGCTATCAACAAGATGATGTAATGACAATGAAAATGCTTACAGCAGAATTACCAAATTGGAGTCATCATACTTGTTTATCTTTAGCTGTTATTGCTAATAATAAACGATTATTAGCTCATCCATGGTAAGTTCACGCTTGCTTAGATCTGAGTATTTTAAAGCAATGGAATTTTTAGTTGTCAAGTTCTTCTTGCAGAATTATGGCATGGTGGTTTACGATTTCGAAGGTGAGGTGAGGGTTATTTTACCCGATAATTTAATTGTTTTTTGTTACTTACTTTTTAGTCAATCCAATATTAAAGTTGTTTTGGCGGTTTTATTTCCTCCAACCATTTTACTTTTGGATTTTAAAAAGCCCGCATATCAAACAAAATCCCGCAAATCTTTGCAATCCACTGATGAAAGTGAAGATTCAGATGAAATTAAACTTAATGGAAGTTTATTTAATATTAGTTTAAGTTCAGTAAGTCCCATGAATTCTGCCACATAAAAACGAAACTAAAGAGTATCTTTACAGATTTTCAGAGCCAATGCCCTTCTTGGAAATCGTTTACTTCGGCGTTCGACCATCACCGCTCCATCTCCTGGGATACTTATTGAAACAAATAATCGTGATTCCATAATTACAAATGAATCCGAACATTTACTTTCATCTCCAATGACTCCAGAACCTATGGCTTTTATGGGTGAAAAAAAGAGTGTTCAAATTCTTACACCACCTCCTCCAATGCCATCGAAAAAAGAGGGACATGATGATGTTTTTATTCGAAATTTTAGCACATCAAGTAGTCGACAAGGTATAAATGTAAGTGATTAGATCTTGAAAGCCTTTCATGAAAAGTTATTGAAAATCAATCAAATTTTCTGAAAAGAACTAACCACATAAGTGTAAAAAAGGAGCCTAAAAAACGTTAATTTTTTTTGTTGTTGCAGACTTGGAAACGTCGATTCGCTGATTGGTATTCCAACTTTGTATTATTTTATCGAGCCCCAATAACATCGTTTTGGACTTGGTCAATTTCATTTTCAATATTTATTTTCTTTTTTACATATATTTTGTTGATTGAATTTTATGATGATATTACTTTAATTGAATGGTTTTTATTTTTATATGTTGCTGCATTTGGTTTAGAACATCTTAGAAAATTATATATAACTGAATCATCATCATTTATGGAAAAGGTTTATGTTTTTTATAATCGTTATTGGAATATTTTAACCACCTTTGCGGTGGTAACATTTTTTATTGGATTTTATTTTCGATTTTATGATGATGCTGCTCATACTCATAGCAAAGTGATATTAGCTTGTAATTCAGTTTTATGGTATATGAAAATTTATGATTATTTGAGTGTTCATCCTCGACTAGGACCATATATTACAATGGCGGGTAAAATGGTAAGCTAATAAGCGGGGTTGGAATAATAGACAAAAAAGCTAAAATCAAAGATGACGGCCGAAAAATGGCTATCGTTAGAGCTGATTATTTCGACTGGTAAAAAAATAAATCGTGAAACAAAAATCGGTATGGCTCGATATGTTGACAAGAGCTGCTCAGCTTTAAACGGCTTCTTGAGAAAAAAACTATTATTAATACTATAAACAAGCTTTTAGGTATTAGCAATGAGTTACATAATTATAATGCTATTGGTCACTTTAATGGCTTTTGGTGTTGCAAGACAATCCATAACATTTCCACGCTCTAAATGGAAATGGGAATTAGTTAGAAATATTTTTTATAAACCTTATTTTATGCTTTACGGTGAAGTATATGCTGGTGAAATAGATACTTGCGGTGATGAAGGTACATATCTTTAAACTCCACGTTGCGACATACACTCAACTAAACTTTTTTTAGGATTTAATTGTTTACCAGGATATTGGATTCCACCAATTTTAATGACAATTTTTTTACTTGTTGCTAATATTTTACTTATCAATATGCTTATTGCTATTTTCAAGTAAGCATTTCAAAATCTTAAGCCAAAAATAAAGTAAAATAATTATAGTAATATTTTTAATGTTACTAATGCAATGTCCCAACAAGTTTGGATGTTTCAACGATATTATCAAGTTCTTGAATTTCAAAGTACTCCAATAATTCCACCACCATTTACTCCTATCATTCATATATATAAAATTTTTATGTATTTTTATAGAGTAACTTTTAAGAAAATATGAAAATTTTTAAGGTTAAAAAATTGTGTTTTAGCGATGCAGTGGCAAAAAACAAACGAATCAAGAAAATCAACAACAACTTGATATTGCTATTAGTAAGCTTATCTAGCTCTTGAAATTCAAAATCCTCAATTTAAAAAACCTTTACAGAAGTGTACCTTGATGAAGGCGAACTTAAAAAGATGCATGACTTCGAAGAAGATTGTATGGATGATCTTGCGAGAAGGCGTAAGCTTCCAAATATTATATCTTCAACAGCCCAACCAAATATGACTAATAAGTAATCCATTTGATTCACAAACAAAAAAATAATTCCATAAATTATTTTTAGACAAGATTCAATTGTTTTGAAAGAATTAATCGAAGAAAATGCAACATTAAAATTAGATCTTGATAAAGTTGATGCAAAACTAGCTTCCATGGAACATTCCCAAACACAAATATTACATTTATTACAAAATTTAAATCAACAACACCAGCAAATTAATGCTGCTCCAAAACCACCCGTGGTGGTGCAACAACAAAAACCAAAGACCATGCAACAAAGGTTAGCAATTTTTTTTTGTTTTGCAAAAAAAAAAGATGAAAGACTCAAAAAAAAGTAGTCGTCAATCAGCCGGACATTCTGAATATGCGTCTATGTCGTAGTGGTTTGTATGTGCGCTTTTCGAACATAAGGTTGATGGTTCAATTCCAACTTGATAACAAACAAAAAACATTCTCGGCCCATGATGATTTTGGCGCGACGGTCTTCAGAAAGCAAAAATTTGTTGATAATCTGTCGCCACTGAGGCTTAATTTTTTCATTTTGCTAAATTCACACATTTGAATTAGAAAAATAAAACACCATTTTTAGTTTTGCATTCCGTCGTCGATCATTAAGTTTTGCTCAACCATTAATTACTGAAGGTGAAGAACAACAACAACAATCAAGTGCAAAGCCACCGCCGCCAATGATAAAGCCTTTATCCAAATTAAATGCAAGAAAACGAAAATCCATATCATTAAGTGAAGATATGGAACAAATGCAAATAATGAGTTCAGCTTCGGTTCCATCATGTTCAATGCATGATGAAACAAACGAAAAAGAGGAAGAAGAAATTAAACGAAAAGTTTCATCGCCTTCCAATAGTTCACCGGATTCAAGTCGATCTTCATCACCAATCCATTCAATAAGCTCTTTTAATGAAATTGTTAATTATAATGACGAATTTAAATAACGAATATGTAAAAGAAGGTAACAATAATTTTAGGTAATTAATAAAATTGTATAAAGTATTCTTTTAAAAATCATGCATTCCGGTAACCTTCGCTAAAATTAAATATGAAAAAGTCTGTGAAAGTTAAAGAATGGAGTGAAGCATCATGAAATTCAAAACATACAAAAGCAAAAAAAAAAAAAAAAATAAAGGTTATGACCAAATCATCATCCTCTTTTTGCAAAGCTATTTTACGAATTTATTCAAAAAACAAATCAGAGAAAGAAAGTTAAACAGAAACATAAACTTATATATATAATTTATTGAATGAGATCAAAGAATCAATTAGCTTGCTATAAAAGCGCTAAGAAATTAGACTATAACTTTTTGATAATTTGGATTTACATGATGAGTTTCAACAAGAGGATCAATTGGACCACGTTCAAGTTGTCGAATAATTCCATCAATGTATTCATTTTCTGATTGAGCTGCAGGAATGTAACCAAGACGAGGATGTCGAGGAGTAATCTCATATGAAGTAAAAACGACCATAGGGATAAGAAGTTCATACATGAGAGCAAAGTTCATTCCAAGAGAGAGAATCTGAAAGAGAAAGGACTGATTTATAAGCAACTAAAGAAATCAAAAGGCACTTACGAAGAAAGCGAAGAATTCAGAAGGAAAATCAGGAATGAAAGGTGAATTGAGGAATTGACGATGCCATGTAAGATAAAGATAAATGATCCAAATTGTAATTGAATCCCAAATTAGAAGTCCAATAGCAGCAAAAATACGATTGAAGCGCTAAAAAAGAATAAGGTTGATTTGACGGAAAGAAAAATAATGACATACTTGACTTGTTGGAACACGATGCATAAAGTTGACCACAGCATGGTAAACAACCAAGATAAGATGGATAGCAAGAAGGAAAATTGCCCAATAGCGAAGAGAAAATAATCCTTGGTAAGCATCATACTCATCGCCGCTAGCGAAAACATTGTTGAAGGAAGGTGAAAAAGCCTAAAAGTGATACTTCGGAATGAAAGTGCGTAAAAAAAAGAATAACAAACCTTTTCACAACGATAATCACCGAAATAAGTTTGGTTTTCTTTGATTGGATATTTCTTATTGTAGTCAAGACCCAAAGTATTACGGCGGCTGCGTTGCGAATTCTTAGATCCAAAAAGATGGAAAAGGTTATCAAAGAATCCAGCAGGCTTTTCTTCAGCAACGACTTCTTCTTTAGCTAGAGGATGCATTACAACAACATCATCTTCTTTAGCTAGAGGAGGCATTCCAACGACATTTTCTTTAGCTAGAGGAGGCATTCCAGCGACAACTTCTTTAGATGCAGGAGGGAAACGAGCGGCGACAATAGCAGCAGGTTTCAATGTTGATGTTGAGATATTTTCAAGTGGATGATGATTTTCAATACGAATCATGCCATGTGGATGTTCATCAAGTTCAGGATTACGACGAAGAGTTCGAGGACCATTTTCACCAGCTACAGAGGATTCAGTTGAAACATACATATCACCAAGAACAGTATCCTTAAGACCTTGTCGAGCTTCAGCGGATATTTCAGTTTTAGGTACACCAGAAGATGAGATTTCAGGTTCAAGAGTTGTAGTTGGATCTGTTGGCAAAGGAACGCCATCAACAGTTGGACGATGACCAAGAGAAGAATCAAGAATTGGTACTCGAGTTCCATTGCCGGGTTCTTCACGAATTTCTTTAAGAAGCTTGTCAGGTCCGATTATTGATGCAGTAGTAGCAGCAGGTGTAGTGATATCAACAGGAACATCATTCGGTGGAAATGTAGTTGTTTCTGGATCATTCGAGATTGAAAGAGGTCGTCGATCTTTACTACCTTCAGTTAAAGTATCAATTTCTGAAACATTTGGTTTGAAAATTTCAGGTTCAGGTTGACGCCAATATGCCTGAAAAAAAAAAGATAACAAGATTCTAGATAAAAAAAAAAGAAAAAAAAACATACAATCATATTAGCTTGCCGCTTTTCACATAATTGATCAAATGTATACAACAAAAAGATTGCTGTAATAATTACATAAGCTTCAATAGTTTTGAACGTTCCAAATAGACGCATATTCTTTCTTTTGCTTGACGAAATTTTGTCGAATACAACAGACAACGTTAAACGATGCAAGCGTAGTTTTGAAAAATGAAAGAGTCTTAGAAAAAAAAAACGAAGAGTAAATATTTTTGTTGTTTGAAATTTTTTGGGACAATGCTAATTTTCGAAGAAACCGTAACTTTCCTTTGGGAAAAATTGCAGGGAAAAGAGAACAGTTTGCGGGCTTGCAGGCGCACAGTTTTTGAAATGAAAAATGTTCTCTCGGTTGCTATTAAATTTTTTTCCCCAACTCTTTTTATTCTTTTGCATCGTTGGATTTTCTTTATCTCATTTTTTTAATCTTTATTAAAGTTTCTATGATTATTGAAAGCTGCGTATTTCCCCAAATCATTGAAAGCCTTTTATAGCCAATGAAATATTTTTATCTTCCAATTTTTTCTGTGGTGGTTGAAATTGACAGCTTTTTTGCTTCCTTATCTCCTTCATAATCGACTGACTGACTGATTTGGAGAAAAAAACATACCACTCCATTCGTTGTTATGTCTGATATTTTTCGACTTTGATCAGTGAAAAGTATTATATTTTTTAATGAAAAGTTTTTGCCATTAATCATTGCTTTTTTTTTCAATTTTTAACTTTGAGAAACTCATTTTTTTTACAAACTTTATTTTATTTATTTTTTTCAACGACACACAAAAAGTTCATTTGAAAAACTCGTGGTATTGCGTGGAACTTTATTTTTTTTATTGATTGTACAAGTTTGTTTTTGCAGGAATAATTATTATGAGAATTTGGCAATAGAATTTAATATTCCATTATTTTAAATCATAAATTTTCATATATAATTTTAAACATGGGAATCTTTTCAAAACGATATCTGAATTCAGATGTACTTCGTGGGTTTACAAACTATAAAGTACGTTTTATAACTTAAAAAAGTTATATATTCCTTTGTTTTTAATGGTTTTAGTATAGTTGCATCGATAATAGTCCCATCGCAGTATATATAAGTCATCCATTTTGGAATTGGTTTGTGCAGGTATTATTATTTCTATCTTTCCAAAACTAAGGACTAATTTATTCTTTTTTTTATCTTTTAGTTTTATCCAGAATGGCTCGCACCAAATGTTATCACCCTTCTTGGTGCAAGCTTAGTAATGGGTTGTTATTTTTTTGTTTCAATTATTGATCCAGATATAAATAGAAATAATTATGGCGTGCCTGATGATAAAGCAATTCCCAATTGGGTTTGGTTATTATGTTCAATATGTACTTTTTGCGCTCATTTACTTGATGGAACTGATGGTAAACAAGCAAGAAGAACAGGAGCATCAGGACCTACTGGTGAACTTTTCGATCATGGATTGGATTCATGGTCAACCGTACCATTTACAATTACAATATTTTCAATGTTTGGACGATCTGAATTTAGGTTAGTAAAATAAAATGCTTATTTTTAAAACTCTATGGAGAGTTTATAATAATTTAAATTTCCATTAATCCATTTCCTGCTTTAAACTTGCAATATATCTCGATGAACTTATCTCTCTATTTTTAGTATTGATCCCATTCGATTATTAGGCATCCTTATCACTGTTCAACTTGTTTTTATTGTTACTCATTGGGAAAAATACAATACTGGTATTTTATTTCTTTCATGGGGTTATGATGCTAGTCAATACGTAAGTAACTTACATGCCTTTTACATTTCAATCAAACGAATGCTATCTCGCTTTTTTAGGGTTTATCATTGTTATATCTTTTTACTTTTATTGTTACTCACAATTTTTATCATATTTATATATATGGTAGTGTAACTTTTGCCCATGCATTGGAAGCAGGATTTTACGGTAAGAGATATTCTTTGATTTGCTGAAAGTTGTTGTAATAATTATTTAATTACATTTTTTAGTCACCTGTTTATTATCCTTTATTATGTCATTTTACAATATGTATTATGCATATTGTGTTGATAAAAGTGGAAAGCAATCAAACTTCTATGAAGGCATCCTACCAATGATTTCACCAACTATTTTATTTACCATTAGCGTTTATTGGGCTAAATATTCACCTAATAATCTTATTGATACTCATCCAAGATTATTCTTTTGGGCTATGGGCGCTGTATTTTCTAATATTGCTGTAAGCTTTTTTTTATATCTTTCCCTTAATTTTTCCAAAACAGTCCATCAACCGCGGGAAATAAACCTAGCATTTTTTTTTCTTTTTTTTGCTCTTGAAAGAAAGAAAAAACTAGGACGAAGAAACAGCAACAGCGGAAGATAGGCTTTTATGACGCATCATCATTTTTTTTTCTTTGGCAAAAGTTTAATTTGGGCGATGATGATTTATCGTAACTTTTTTCGTGTGATGATTGTTCATATTCTCATTCAATTGTTGCCTTTTGTTTTTTATTTGTGGCAAATGCCGCACACGCCGCTCGCATTTTTTTTTTGTTTAGTTTCAAACCAATCAGATGGATGATCTTCTTTCGAGAAAAAAAAACGATGACACTACCAAAGAAAAAAAATTATTGTTTATTACAATAGAGTGTCTTTCTTTTTTGCGCGGCATTAGTTAGGTTAGAATAGATTCGACTTACTTAGGCGAGAATGTGACAAGAAAATTAAAGTGTTAATAAACAAGAGACAGGAAAGAAATTGCATTTCATTTTATTTTGTAAGATCGTTATCACAAAATTTTTGAGAGAGAAGAGATTAGAAGTAATTGCTGGTTTATATTACGAGATTACTAAAGTTATTAGGATTACTTAAAAATGACAGAAAATAAACAAAACAAAACGGTAATAAGCTTAGTTTTAAAAAAATTATTATTAAAACTAAAACCTTCGATAAAACTCTGACCCTGTAGAACACACTCATAACAACTTCAGTTTAAAATCAATAAAGAATGGAAATAAGTTATTTTTTAGGTTCGTTTAATCATTGCTCAAATGTCCGTTACTCGATCTGAAACCATCAATACCCTTCTCGTTTGTTATGCTACGATAGCTGGACTTTCAGTTATGGGAATTTTCGGTCAATATGAACTTACAATGTTACGAATTTTAAGTTTTATTTTAACTACAGCTCATATTCATTATGGTGTTTGCGTTGTAAGTTTTCTTACTACAAAATTTCCAAAGAGTTTAATTTTAACTTTTTTTTGCAGGTTCGACAATTATGTGCCCATTTTAAAATTAATGCTTTTAATCTTGATTATCTTAAAAAACAACGTCAAGAGTAAGCCTCTCTCTCTATATATTCCTATCCTATCTATTTTTATTTAAATATCCATAATGAGAGTAAGCTTGTTTCATTTTCAATGTGCGTTGTTTTTTTTATCAAAATTCCTTCTTCCCTGGAGCTACTACATATAATTTAACACAATGTATTACCCTTTTTAAAATTAAAATTTATTACTGCTAGCTTCTTTTGCATCTTTCTTTTTTCCCATTTATTTGATTGGTGTTCTCGCTATGGCTTCGATTTAGATGTGTCTTATGCTATCTCGAAGTCATACGTCGCCAACAGCACTATTTTCCCTCCAATATTTTAAGTGATTGAATGGTGTTAGTCTAAGATTACTTTTCCTGATATTTAATTCAATTTTTTTACTATATCTTTTAGAGGACCCCGAGTTTACAAATTACCATCGGAAGCTAGCCGCTCTTTACAAACTTTATTATCGTGATTTTTCCTCCTCCTTGCTTGCTAAAAACTTTTATTTTTTTATTTTTTGAATCTTCAATTTTTTCTTGTCATTGATACATTTTTCTTTTATTGTGATTTTACCATATTTTTTATTTACTGTGATACTATATTTTTTTGTTTGTTTGTTGAGATTTTTTTGATTGAAACAATACGGAAAAATAATAAATAAATGAATGAATGATTTGAACGACTAAAAAAAAGCAATGGAAAAAACAATTGCGCAAATGGCAAAAAAAAAAAGTTTGTTGGTGTCAACAGAAGCGACATTTTTTTTCCTCTAAGGATTGAAGAATAAATAAGGAAATAAGCCAATTGTATTTGACGACGATAGCGACCTCGTAGTAGCAATAAATCATATTTTTATTAATCCTCTTATAAATAATATAATACAATACTGAAATGAAAAGTGAAGATTGATTATTGAAAGCTCCTGTTGAATGAATGAGATGGAACGTCTGCTTATAATGAAGAGAGAAAAAAATGAGGAAGAAAAGTAATAATGAAGCGAAGAAGAAGAAGAAAAAGTTATTGCTTCTGCAATCGATTTTGCTTTCCTGAACATTAAATACTGTAGTTTTTGAATAAAGGATTGATTTCTTTAGAGTTATTTTTTTGTTATGAAGCATTTTAATTTTTTCCATCAGTTTTTTGTCCATTAAACTGTCTTCATTGAAATTTATTCACCTAATTTTCAACCTTTCTTTTAATGAATGGTTTTTCTTTTTTTTATATTGAATTTGCAGGTGTCTTTTTTGAGTCTTTTGTTTTTGAAAATGCAAAAAATTTTTTAATGGAAACTATTGAAGCTAAAAGAATCGCATGTTTTGTTTTCGATTTAATGAACGCTGCAATTTGTCCTCATCATTGTTGACCATGGAGATGCATGGTGATGCGCAAAAATGGCATTGACCATCGTTGTTGGAGTGGACCAGCCAAAAAAAAACAAGCATGTGTAGAGAATCTAAGCCACAAGAAGAAGAAAAAGAAGAAGTATAATCTTGGATACGCGTTACTTAGCAGCCAGCGTTTTTGGAAACTTTTATGGTTGAAACAAAATTTAAGAAGAAGCAAGCGATACAACTTTTTTATAATTATTATTTTTTCATTCTTTCTTTTTTGATTCCGATTTCGAGAACAAATAAATCCTTCTCTTCATTTTAGGACATTTGAAAATTTTTGAAACAAAAAAGGTTAGAAAAGAAAGGGTTTTCATTATAAAAAGCTTGTGTTTTGTTTGTTATTTGTTGTTTCTCATGCTTGCGAGTAAAAACATCAAAGACTTTTTTTGCTTGCTTTCTTTCTTCTTTTTTTTTGATCGCGTTGTTCGAAACAAAAAAGAGGTATGCAAAGAAATAAAAAAATGCTAATGTTTCAAACATTTTTTTGACTCTTCTGATTCCTTTAGAATGAGAAGCAAGTTGCCGCCGCTGCCTTTCTTGTTTGCCCCTTTTTTTTATTGTTTCATAAAAAAATTATTTTAGCGCCCATTTTTTTGCGATGGAGTGAAGCTTTTTAATGATTGAGAAACAACAGAATATAGTTTTTTTTATAGCAAAGATTCTCATGATTTTATGCTAAAAAGTTTTCCCATTATTTTATGAATAATTTTTTGAAGCTAACAAATTCGTACTGTAAAATATTCTCCCTTGAACATAGCTAAAAAAAAAGACTCTTTATGAGTTTATTTTGAAGCTCATTTAAAAAAATTCCTTCTTTATCTTAGTATTTTTTTTCTTCACTATTTTTTTATGATGCATTGAGAAGAATATTCCGTGACTCATGAAAATGCAAGAACTATAAACTAAAAATAACAAAGAATTAGTTTAAACCGGAACAGTGAAAATAGCCATAAAAAGTGTTTCAGGAATGAATAGGATTTTTTTTTATTGCTTGTTTGAGGTTTCATTATTTTTATTTTTGAATGAAATCACGCAATGATGCTTTTTGTTTTTAGTATACAATTTGACTACTTAAAAATAGAGTCTATCATGAACTTGCAGAAATAATCATTAAAAAAGTTGATCCCAAAAAAAGAACCCAACAAAAAGTATTCTTAATTTTTTTCTGATTGTTCATCTCTCAAAATTGTAATTCATTTTCCAGTATCGTTATGCAATCTTCCGCCACATTTTTTAATCAAATTTTCACCCCATTTTTACGCTTATTGAACCAAAACTATGATATGTTTTTTTCCTTCAAGATTCCAATTCATAATTTTCAATTCATCCCTTTTTTTTATAATAATTTATTATTTAAAGAAAAGGTTTTCATCGTTTTTTTTTGTGGCATTACATTGTCATAGAAAGAAGAGGATGACAGAAAAAAGCAGCAGCTTTTTTTGAGAGTATTCTTCCTTCTTGTTTTTTCTAAAAAGCTGTTGCTGCTTTCTTCTTCCACCTGGTTGAAGAAATTGACAAAATGACCTAACAACGACCAATCATAGCCATTTTTTCTTTCTTCGATTCAAAAAAGAAAGAATGATTGAAGGCGAAACGCGTGTGCATTTCAATAATTTTTTTTAGTTATTGCGCATTTTAACGTTGCTTGACACGCTTTTTTAATTGTTTTTTTTTTAAATTCAAAAAAAATAAATTATAAATAAAAATTTTATTAGATCCTTTTTTTAAAAATTCAATTGAAAAAGAAAATGATGCTGCTCGCGAATAATAAATGGAATAAAAAAATACAATTTTTGTTAGATGTTTTTATGTCAAAAAAATTTTTTGCTGTAGGAAAAAAAGGTAGTATCATGTTTTGTTATTTTGAACTGAGCTTCGTTATTATTATTCCAAACATCAAAAACTTGAGCATAAGTAATTCCAAATACCGTAAGATGCCTTCATTTTCACGATTATTTCTAAATTTGTACTTTTACGTCAAAAAACAATACTCATTCCATTTCATTCAATTCCACCAGATGTTTTTTTTCTTATTTTTTTTTTAAACTCGAAATATTTCATTCATAATCACTTAAAAATAAAAAAAAGTTGAAATATTGCCTTTTTTATTCTTGGACATTCTCTCTTTTCCTTTTCAGCAATTTTTTTTGCATCTGTTTTGAAAATAGTCGTTTTTTTCTAAACCAAGCTAGATAAAATTCACGAAGAGGCTTGGTTAGTTTTTTTTAAAAGAGATACATATTTCTAGATTATAATCAAGCCATGTTTTCGTATTTTGTAAACGCTGCCATATTTTTTTACCATTGAAAAAAAACGATAAATTTTGCGATCGAAAACTTAAATGAATTTTTCAACAAAACTTGCATTTGCTTGAAATTTATTGACTTTTTTATAATGAGAATTCTCGTTATAAATTATTTTTGTTTCCTGAATTCTATGAGAAGTATTATTTAAATAATGCATAAGCTTTACTGTTGGATTTAAAAATTAGAATTAAGTTCTACGATTTTCACTAATTTGTGGAGTATTGATTCCCATTTTTTGCTTATGTTTTAGCAAAAAACAAAAAAACACCTTTTCTTTTTCTCTTTCTCTTTTTTTCAAATTAATTTTTTCTGCTGCATTTAATTTTAAAGTATCCATTTTTTTGAGTGAAAGAAAGAGAAGGTGATGAAAATGAGAACCATTTTTATTGTTTTTACTAATGATTTTGACCTCCATCAACATCATTGACGACGCGCGCATGAGCTCAAGTATTTTTTTCTTCTTCTGTTTTTGCTAAATATCTTTTATTTTATTTTTTATTTCAACCTTCGATCATTATCGATGGATGCAATGCATGCAATAAAGCATGAATATATTTAATCGTTTGTTTTTTATTTTATTTCCATTTTTAACAACAAATTATTTGATTTTTTTATGAGTTTTTGCGCGTATTTTTGAAACTCACAATAATGGCAAATAAAATTTTTATTCCTTTTCCATGTTACGGGCAATTTTTAAGTATCGCTTTGTTTTATGTTCTGCCAAAGTAAAGATGGGGAGAGAGAAGAAGGAAAATTTTTTTGCATAGTTCAGAAACGTTACGATATTAAAATGATCAAAAATAATGATAGCCTTTTTTGAGAATACCAAAAACGATAATACTTTTTTTATTATCAAAGTTTCAGCTACTACCATAACCATAGCTTCTAAACTCCAACTCCAGCTTTTTGAACTTTTTTTTGTTTTCTTCACCATTTTTTTCAATGTTCCTTTTTGACTTTAATCTTTCTATATTTATTTCCCGTTCATCGGCTGGCATTCCCTTTTCTTATCACCGCCACCCGCGAAAGGAAATTAATTCTTCAAATGCAAACTTTCTTTTTTCATTTTCACTTTTAACTGCCGTTTCTTCTTTATTTTCTTTTTTTAAACAACACCAAAAAAATAAAAGTAAACGATGGCTTCCTGCTGTGTTTTTATGTACTTTTAATATGGGAAAGTTATTCTTTTTCGCGTGTATATTATCTTTTTGTGTTCTCATTTTTTTTTTATATATACTTCAAAACGGCTGCTATTTTTTTCCTTTCTTTCATCTCTCTTCTTTTTTGTTTTGTTGTCACTCTTTTTTTTACTGACTGACTGACCACAAATAAAATCTCATGTCAAATAAAAAAAAAGATTTTTTAAATTTAAAATTATATGTTTTAAAAATGATTTTTATATTCAATTTTTTTTGTTCTCCCCATTCTGGTCAAAATCATGTCTCATTCATTTGATTTTATGAGAGAAAAGAACTCGTGAAATGAAAAAAAAGGGGAGAGAAATCAGTGAAAAGGAAGAAATGGGAATGAATGAGGGAGTCAGTAACTAACTAACTATTCAGTCATCATCACCCATCCTTCTTTTTTTGACATGATTTTTGCTTTGTTTGAAATTTGCTTTCATGGATTTGAATTCCAAAAAAAATATTAGGTAAAATCATCTAAATTCTAAGTTTTCCTTGAAGATTCATTCAATCTGCTTTGCGTGGACAATTTTTGATATTTATTAACTTTATATTTATTAAATCATTTTTTTCGTCTAAGAAAACCAAAAATTAAATTTTTAAAGTTTTATTTTTGCCGTTAAGCTTAAGAGAAGAGGGTTATTTCAAAGTTGTCATTCACGTTTGTCAATCATTTTCATTCATTCATTTTTAAATATTCTCTAAATGAATGAATGATGGATTAAGAATTTAAAATTTTTAGAAATGATTGCATAAGAATTTTTAAAAGTTTAAAAAGGTTTTTTTAAAGTGGAGAGTCAAGTTGCAACTTTTTTCGATAAAAAGTGTTTAAATTTTGAATCAAAGACAACTAAAGCAAAATGATTTGTTACTCTTCAGAAATATTTTAATAATTAAATATTTTATATTTTTTAAATCCTTTAAAACTCTGTTGGATTAATGAGATTTACCTTGTTTTTTAAATAGGTTTTTGTGTTAATCTTTTCTCTATCTTTTCCTATTTTTTTCATCCCTAGTTTACTTCCAAAAAAATTTATTTAAGCCAAAAATGTTTGTTTTTTGCCATTGTTTTTTTATTTTTATTTGTCTCTTTAAACTTTATTCAAGTAACCACTTACAAATTCCTTCATAAAGGCACTTCTTTTTTCTTTTCTTTTTGCTTGTTTGTTTTTTTACAACCTCATCAATTCTTATCATTCATTGTCCCATGGTTTTTTCTTCTAACTCTGCTGCCAAAAAATAAAAAACATACATAAAAAAATCTTTTGACACGGCTGTCAGTCAATTAATTTCATTCATTCAACCAAACAAACAAGCTAAGACATTTTTTTTTGCCATTATTTTACTTTTTTGTTGTTGTTAAGTGTAGTCATTATGTGATTGAAATCTTTCAAGAAAAATAAATCCAAACAATCTTCTTTTTTTTGTCTTTGATTTGAGATAAAAGTCACTCAGAAAAACCAAGCATTGTCATTCATTCTTTCATTTTGTTTGAATTTTGTTGTTGTTGATCTGCTTTAATGCTAGGCTTACTTACACTTTGACGAAAAAGTGATTTGATTTGACTTGGCCTGGACTAGCAATTATTGTTTTGACGTTAAGAAATTTTATAACCTCATTTTTTATTACAAAAGCCGAAGAACGGTTACACGCTAAAAATGTATGAATCGCTTCCCTACAACTTATCCCAACTTTGAATGCTAATACTAATAAAAAATGTTACTTTTTTCTTTCCAAATTTTTTCGCCATTGTTAGCTTTTATTTTGATATCAAAAAAAATTAAAAGTGTGAAAAAATAAGATAAAGGACTCAGGACTCGACAATTGTCACCAATTAGTTTTATATTCTTTTTATTTCTTTTTTTCCCGAAAGAAAAATAAATTTCTTTGGCGATAATTCTTAATTTTTTTTCTTCCTTCCAAAACTGAGTATAAACGGACGGATTTTTGGGTGAGACAAAAAAAAAAGAGAGGTGGCGATGGAGGAGGGCTAAAATAGAAAAACAAATTAAAGTCATAAAAATTTGTCTATCGTTAAATGTTTTTGTTTTTCCCAGATGATGATGGCTGCTGAATAAAGACAAAAATAGGGTGGATAATAAAAAAAAAGTTTTTTCTTTCTCTTTTCTTTTTGGTAGGCATAAAAAAGTTTTTTTGGAGTTTAAAAAGCTTTAGTTTAAAATGGAAGAGATAAATGTCATAAAGTTTTGACATTCTTTTTTGATTTTGGTGTTAGATTTTACACATTTTTGAAGTTTAAAAAGAAAAATTTGTTCGCGGTTATCGAAAGTTGATTTGAAACCATAAATTTAAAAATTTCAATGTTTAAAGACTTTGTAAATCTAAATTTCAGAATGAAAATATTTTTTCTTAGGATTCTTAATTATTTAAGTTCTGAGATCCTCATACAAAATAACTTTATTTTTCACATTTATTTTTATTCCTTTCTTCTTTTCACTTTTGTCTTCTCATCGATATCAATTTCATATATATTTGTTTCACACCATCTTTTGATCGTGTCTCTCATTTATTGACAGTTTAAAAATGAAAACATGAACCGTTGGTTCCTTTCTGCGACCTTCAGAAATTTGAAGACAATATATTGCCAAAAGTAAAAATAATTTTATTATTCGTTTTTCAAATAAATTTTTTTGTGAAATACCCAACAACCATTGTTTCAATTTCAATAATACTCACTCTCTTTTTTCGTGGTTTTGAATTTTTTTGCGGAAGAACGCTAGCTAGCTATTATTTGAGAGAAGGATATCAATTTTCAAACAAACAAAAAAATAAGAAAATGAAATTTTTTTCCTGGATCTTATTTTATATAAGAAAAGAAAAATAAAGGATTGAGGGTCAAAAATATATGCTTCAAACAAAAAAAAGAAGTTAGAGGAGGAAAAGGTTGAGATGGATTTTTTTTGCTTGTCTTTGGAGCAATTCTGTAAGTAAAAAAAACGTGAGCTTCGACCAAATTCTAAAAATTCAGGTTATCACTTGAAAAAGATTTTTCATTTTATAAATTTTTGAGAATCCATTTTTCTTCATTCATAGATTTTGAAGGTTTTGTTATCAAGCTTCACTGAAAACTTTGATGTTGTTTTATCTCGCATTTATCTATCCTCATTCTGTCTATCTCTTTTTCTCCTAATTCCGATTTCCACAACAGCCTTCAATGTCATTGTCGTCGATGGCTCCTACCCGCGGTGATTTGCATAATGATTGAACAACGAATATTCATTCATTCATTTACAAATAGACATAACTGCGCGATCCAATTAGCCAAAAATTGTTTTTCTTTCTCCCTTTTTTCCCTCAAATTTATTTTTATTTTTTTGTATGTTGTTGTTGAAATTCATGCAATCCAATTTATTCTTTATTTTATTTTTTGAATAATACAATAAAAATTAACGAAAGTGTATGTATGTATCCTCATCCTCTTCTTCCTCCTTCCACTTGACCATTAGAATTTATTGTTTTGGGAAAAGTCGTCGTTTGCTTTTTTTTTTGCAAGCAATAATTATTACATCTGTCGTCACACATCCTTTTTGTCTGCTTCTTCCTCAAAGTGGGAAGAAGAAAAAATTATAACCGTTAAAATTTCGCGCATATTCACTTATTTCAAGAATTGGCCATCTTCCTCTTAAATTGAGAACTCATGAATTAAAGAAATTATGCCTTGATTGTTCCGTTCGTTTATTTTCATTTATTAAATGGATTGCTCTTAGTTTCATATTTTTTTATTTTGCTTCTTCCTTCAGCTTGATATATGCGCAGTCGAGAGCGTGTGGTAACATAGGACCAAATATAATAAGTAGGTGTTAATAGCGGTCAATCGCCAACCAGTCGACAGAGAGTAGGGAAATTGACAAACGACCTAACTAACGAGGAGGCAACAACAAAAAAAGGACACGAGCGAGAAAAAAAAGAGAGATAGAAGAAGATGAATGACCGACGAGATAGAAAAAAACAGCCGCCGTTTGCTTCAACTCCTGCAACAGCCTCGACGGCAACGACGACGACGATGATGATGGCGGCGGTGAGAACAGTTATAATGGCAAATGACCAGCCGTTGTTGCGTCCGGTCTTTTTTTGGGTTCATATACACACATCGTTTTTGTCGTTTTAAAAAAGGAAATACAAGCGACATAAAAACAAAACAAAAAAATAAAAAATATATCCGCCCTCCCCTTTGGTTCTCGCTTTATATTTTTTTGCCTACAAACAAAAAAAAGTGGGTGGAGTTTTAGTTGAAAGTGCGCAAGAAAAAAAAGAGAGTCTTTAGCAACAACAGTGGAAAAGAAACGCAAAAAAAAAGTATTGAGAAGCTAAGAAAAAAAAATGAGAAGTACTTTTCAATAGGAGATGGAGTAGTTAGTTAGTTAGTTAATTAATTCTTTCAATGCCTTTGGCATTTTTTCATTTCCTTTTGGTCACTCATTTTTCACTCATGATTAGTTACTTTATTTTTATAATCCAAGGATGAATGAAGGCTATGGGATAATGGACTTTAAGGAGGATTGCTTCTTGAGGCTTAAAAGAAAAATTTAAAATTTTTTTAAATATTACTTTCAAAAGTTTGTTAAAGGGACATAGCTATTTCATGCCTTTTTTGAAATTTCGTTTGCGGGCACTGAAAGTTACACTTGGTAAGGCGCGTGTTTGAATTACCGTGTAAGACAGAAGTGACACGGTAATTCAAACACGCGCCGCCCCGACTGTTCCTATCAGCCCCAGTATCGAAATTTTTGAAAAGGCATGAAATAGCTATGTCCCTTTAATTGTTTCATTTTTACATTTTCTTTTATTTTTATTTTTTGATGTTCGTGTTCAGCCCAAATTTTCGTGTTGTATTTTTTTTAATTTACAAAAATGATTTTTTTTAGCAAATGACCCATCATTGATCTCTATTTTTATATTTATTTTTTGCTTTTACCTTTATTAAAAGAAATATTAAATTCAAAAAATTATGTTGATTCATATAATATTTTCATCTTTATTCATTGCCACCACATTAGGAGAATATTCGGTTAAACCTGAACTTATTGAAGGTAAGTCACTTCAAAACAATTACTTTTTTTATCGATTTTATAGCCATAAAAAACTTTAAATTAAAAATTTCAACTTTTTTTCGACGAAAGATAGTAATTCTTTTTTTAAAAATATTGTTCCAATTTGATTACTATCATTTCAAGTTTTTGGCCATGAATTGGATTAATTTTCTTTATTCATTTTTTTGTCTTTTTTCTTATTTTAAACAATTTAATCCTACTATCATTAAAGAAACTTCACGATCGTTAAAAATCAAATATTGTAAGTGTAAAAAAGCTAAAGCCGCCGCTGCTGCTATGGCATATAAACTTTTATTTTATACGTCCAAAAAAAATTCAGTTCAACGCGCTTGAAAATCTTTAGTTTTTTAATTTAAATACAGTTTTACAAATTTGCTTTTTACTTTACTTTTTATTTCTAATTCTTTTGTTTATTGCATTTTTTTGACTTTAGTATTTTTGAATCTCTTGTACTGGGCCCATTTTTTATGATAACTGCTAGACATTGTAGGACTCGATGATTACTACAACAACAAAAAATTTAAAGGCTTCCTTCCGGCAATTATGTTTTTTATTTTACTTTTTTTTTATTATATAAAAATAGCTCGATTTCAAATTATGTTTTTTATTTTACTTTTTTTTTATTATATAAAAATAGCTCGATTTCATTTTCGTTTTTATCTTTTTATATATTTTTTTTTCTTGTGAAGCAGAAAAAAAAAGCAAATTGTCGAGTTCCTGCATACTTTTTTTCTTCTTCTAAAAACTTGAAGCTTGAAGACAAAACTTCTGTGCATTGCAGAAATATAAATCCAGAAATAAAAAAAAACTTCCCCAAGAGACTCATTTTTAACTCAACTTTCGAGGGTGTAGAAGGAGAGCTGCTTCCAAAATTGGATGGAAAATATGTATGTTTGAAGCAATACAAAACCCTAAAGGAAGGAGGTCGTTGTGGTTGGCGATTTATGAGGCATCATCACCGAAAGTGGCAGAATTTAGAGGGAAAAGTTGGAACAAAAACATTGTTTTTTTTAGTTAAAATATGATTTTTAAGATGGACAAAGATAAGGAAGTCAAAGTTTTTTTTTGAAAAATGATAGTATGCTATTTTTGACGATAATTTAAAAAATTCAGTTACTATCCTTTTTTCATTTTCCAGATGCTTTAATTTCACACGCATGCTTTCAATCCATTTTTTTGTTTGCTTCAAACGAAATAATCGTTAATAATGGGAAAAAAAATTTAAAAAAAAGTGGCAGTGCCACGCGCTAATCCGTTAAGCAATCATCATCGACACCAAAAACGCTTTTATTTCAAGGTTATTTGATGAAAAAATGAGAAAAAAGCGGTCAACTGCGGCTTTTCTTTTTTCTCTTCGGCCACTAAATGTTTGACGTACATATAAAAAACGTAAAACAAATGTTCAAACAATTTATCAACAAAAAATTTTTAATTTTAAACGCAATATTTTAATGATAGTAAGTAATATTTGCCAAGTATTTTCAATATTTAGTACTGCCAATCCAATGGAGAAAGTAATCATATTTAAAGAGATATCGGCAATTTTGGATTACTTTAATTTTCTTCAATTTTTAAACCAAATTTAAAAAAGCTATGCCAACATTCATTAAACGATTTCTTACATAATTTTATGCTAATTAGCTAAGATTCTTTTTGGACTCTCTCCCTAAGGGTTTTAATGATGACCATTACGCAACTGACTGAAAAAATATTTTAGATAAAAATCTCTGTCAATGAATACTAACTAAAGCTCTTCAAGCTGCTGCTTCTAAAGCTTCTTTTTCCACTTGACATAAACTGTCTGTGTCAAAAGGAAAAACTCTAAAAAAAGAAACCCAAAAATGAGATTAGCTTTTTAACAAAAAAAAAAAAGCAGACGACGGGCGAGAAAGGCAATGAATGAATCGAAATACAAAATCCACTTTTCTTATAATATCTTTTCTTTAGAAATTTATAAGTGACAAAACTAAAGTGTTTAAAGACATAAAAGAAGGGTTTTTTTTAAAGCAAAGAGCTTAATCCTTGAAGACATTGGAATAGTAAAAAAAGAAAGGCATGATGGATGTTATTAGCAAATTTTTCTAATTTAGATGATTGTTGGAAACAAAAAATATGTACTTTTTCAAACCTTTGCAATATTGATAATAAACATAAATTGACGATAATTTGCAACTTTTAACTATTCTCATCAAAAGGATAGTATTCAAAAATTAACAATATTTTTTTCATAGATTTTACTATCATTTTTTAATTTCTTTCAAAACTATTTTCTTTTTCGCTGCTTTTTTTTATTCCCACAAAAAACGTTAGTAACTAAAAAATTCCATTGTTGCCGCTCAAAATCTTTGTTTCTTTTTTTTCACAACCTTTTATTTTTCGGAACACCTAACTTTGCATAATCCCATTAAAAGCTCCTTTAAAAAAATGTTACTTTTAATGCTTTTTTAAAAACCTTTAGATTCGGTATTTTCTTTTTGATTACGATACTTATTTTTTTCGCGCTTTTTTCAAAAGACTCAAAACAGATACCTTATTTTAATTTAATTTAAGAATAGATTATTTTTTGGCGCCAAAAAAGGTATATGTATGTGTACAATAGCAACTTTCCATCGTTAATCGAATAATAAAAACTAAGAAAAAAAGGAAACAGAAAAAAACATATAAAAATCAAGTGATTCATGAGATCTCTCAAATTGACAGCTCTTTTTCTTCTTCTTTGATTCAAGGTTTTCATTGCATTTTTTTTCGCCGTTTTTTTTCTCTCTCAGCGGGTGGTCCATCAAATAAATGAACGAATCGAGAAGTTTTTTTTTCTCTCGTTTATTTGAAAAAGTTTATTGCAAAACAAAGAAAGAAGAAAAAAGGAGAAAAGTGAGAAATAAAAAAAAGAAGGCAGATGGTGGCAATTATTAAAAATATTATATCGAGAGAAACAATAAAAAAATGAAAGGTTCAAAAGCAAAGATGTGCTGCGATAATAAAAAATTATTGTGATTACTTTGCAAAAAAAAAATATTTGTTTACTCTCGAAAAAGAGTTCAAATTAGAATTTCTTCGCCTGTGTTTGTTGGTTAAAAATATATGAATGGTTTCTCCCTTCAAATTTTTTACAATAAATTCTTTTCTCTAAATTTATTTACTGCTTTTTTCTCGCCAAAGCTTCTGCCAGCAAATTTTTAAACTTCTAACAACTTTCAGTTAAATTTTTTAAAGTTTTATAATCTTGCAATTCTCCTCCTCATTTCTTAAAGCTTTCTTTTCTGTTTTCAAACAAACATTTTCACAAATAACTCATAAATTTTTATTTTGTTTTTTTAGCATTGATGATAGAATCATTAAAGCATAATTTGGTTCAATCGTGTGATAATGAAAAGATAACATTGCATTGTCCAAGAAATACACATATTTTAATTGAAAATGTTTTTTATGGTCGATTAGTGCCTTCAACGGATTTATGCCCAATTTCATCTAGTGCTGCCGCAACGGGTATCACAGCAATTAATGAAGACACGACTTGCGTGGTATCTCAAGCAAATTCAGTAAGTTTTATGTTTTGCGATTTAAAAAAATAGACAAAATAAACCAAACTTTTTTTTGATTTCTCGATGAGACTGTCAAAGTTGTTTTAAAATTATTCATGTGTTTATTCTCACAATTTCCATTTTTTTTCCTACCAATTTATTTAATTCTTTCCACCAAAACTTTTTCCAATGAAATATGAGTAGCTCTAACATGCCAGCCACCATGTTCATAGAAAATTATGAAATTCTATCTATACCTTTCTCTCCTCTTTTTTTTTTACGGCGATGATATTTTTTTTTGGCAAAAATGCGCAAAGGAAAGAACAAAAAAAGTTTTTCTCATTTCCATTTGCAGCTTCTGCGCAAAATGAAATTATTTTATGCTTGCATTTTCATTTTCACTTGTTTTAAATAATAGAAAAAACTAAAAATATATCCTTTACTAAAATAAAAGAAAGGAGTGCCTTTTAAGAAAAATAAATGTAAAATAAGCTTTTTTATAAAATGTTTTAAAAGTGTGTGTGTGAGTGAGTGTTGTTGGCAAAACAAACAAGTGCTAACACAACTAGCTATCTAACTTCAAGTAGGTCTAAGCAAAGAGAGCTAATGAGGGAGCTACCGAGCAAGCAACAACAACTACAAATAAGTCAATCATAAATGGTGGTCATTTGAAAGAGGAGCGCCTTTTCATTTCTCTTTTTTCTTCATCGCCTGCTTTTTAAATCGGCAAATACCAAAACTGTGCTTTTTAACGAAACGTTTAAAAAAACAAATTTTTTGGAGTTTAAAAAAAGTTTATTGTTTTGGTCTTTTTTTTAAAAAACGATTTAAAGCGAAAAAAAGAGCAAAGTGGTCGTAAACGAGATAATTATGGCGAATGCATTTTTGTTTTTGGTTTTGGTGAAGAACAGTAAAACCAACTAAAAAAAGTCATTAAAAACTAAAAAAAAATGAAATCTTTGCAAAAATAGCTTCTTTTTTATGGTTTTTCTATTCTTTCTTTCTTTTTTTACAATTCGTTCTGTTCTGCATATAAAATATACATACATAGATTTTAAGCTACCATGAAAATATATATATAGTCAAGAAAGTCGTTTATTCTTGCACGCAAACTATATAAAAAAAATTTTAGGAAGAAAAACAAAAACAACGATAAAAAAAGAACATGATTTTTTTATTATTTTATGGAAAATAAAAATATACTAAAATAAAGCTATTTTTTCGGATTTTTTAGTTTTTTGTTGGTAGAAAACATTATGTAATAGTAATCACAAAAGAGCAATTATCTATGTAATTTTTGTTACTTTCAGTAGCTACATATTATAGCTTGAGCTATAGTAAGCGTTTATTTTATTTTGAAATTTAATTTTAAAAAAATTAGTTATTCAACTTCGAAAAATCTCAGACAGCCTTAATTTTCAATGCATGCTCGATTGACCTCATTTGCAAAAAATTTGAAAGAGATTTTTTTGTAAAAAAAAAATAAAATAAAAAAAAAAATATTTCAAAATTGACAGGTGCTTGCTTTTCTTGAATTTTCGATGAACAATGATGCTTTGGCTAAATTTTATCTCAGTAAAAAAGATTCTTTTTGAAAAGGGGATTAAATTTGTTGGAGGTAAATTCTAAAACTAATAAACACAAAGATAGAAAAAAATGAAAGTAATCAGAATTTGTAAAATATCGTCTAATTTTTGTTGCTCTCCTTTTTTATGTCATTCAGAGAAATAATTCTTTTTTTGTGGCAATAATCAAAGTTTCTAGTTTCCATTAAACAGGCCTCATTAAAACTTTAGTTTCATAGCATAGAAAATATCCTCTTTTATGTCCTTGATTTCATTGACACAAAACTGTAAAACCATCAAAATTACACTTTGAATTTCTTGTTTTTTTCCTTTCTCTAAAAAATTCTTCAAAGATGCAAAAAAAGTGCAGCAATTTGTAAGTTGGGTGTAAAACATTAATCACTGAAACAAATTGTAAAAATGTCATCAAAAAAACAATAGAAAAATTCCTTTGATTTTTTTTATGTTTTTTTTTCTACAATGTTCGCGGCCGCCATCATTGCCAACTGTTTTATCTCGACGGATTTTTTCTTTCTTGTGTTTGACAGGTGCTAGCTTGTTTCTTGCATTTTTGGATCTTTTTTTTGCAAAAAAAAAATGAGCCGAGAACATCTTTATTTTCTTCAAAAACAAGTGTTTTTCCAGAGAATTTTTTTTTATAAAAAAAACTTATGTTGACGGATTAGTTAGTTAGTAGTTATCATATTCAGCTGTTTCTCAAATGACCGATCGAAAGAATGTAAAAAATAAATGTAGGGGATTTAAACTCTTCTAAAAAAATATTTGCAACGATCTTATAAAACAAAGATAGTGACACAAAATTGCAAAATATTGCTCAACAGCGATTACTACTATCATTCTTAATTATTTTGCATTTTATTTACATTTTTGAAAAAAAATTATTATGACGATCTAATCGTAATGGTATTATAAAATATTGAAAAGAAAGTAAAATAATAGTTTAAAATGTTTTTTTTTCACTTTCGAAAAAGTAATTCATTTTAACAAATTATTATTTAAAATTTGTTTACTGTCTTTGTATACAAAAAAATGTAACAAATAGATAAAAATTTCGTGCGTAAAGAAAGTTCATTTTTTAGAAATTTTTGTTAAAAATCTAATTTTCTAAAAAGAATTTACTGTCTGTCTTGACCATTGGAGATTTCATCCATCTTTTTTAAGTATCTCCTTTCTCCAGTTGGTTGAAGGCTTCAATGTTTTTGTTCACATAGCTGTCATTCGTGTGTTATTGGCACCTCTCCCTTGTGTAATTAATTTTCTTTCTTTCGCGCATAAAAAAAAAGCCATGTCTTTTATATTTTTGAGAGATGAAAGCTGTCGACAGGAGAGAGAACAAAAAATATATGGGCAGTCATGGTCAAAAAAAAAGAAAGAATGAAAAAAGTGATTACGAAATGCCCTTGAGCATTGCCGAAAAAAAATGAAAATGAAACCTATGTACTTGAAAAAATAATTTTTGTTGTTTTTAAGAAAAGGGAAAAAGTAAATGGAAAAAAGTGACCGCGCGCAAAAAAAAAAAAGGAAGAAAAAATGATGAATAATAGCGCCTGAGGGGAATGGATATGTATGTTTGAAAAAAAAGAAAGGGAAAGTTAAATGAAATTTGAATAATTTCAAGAGTCTATTCGATTATTGGGGTTTTAAAATAGGGGAATAGCAAGAAATAAAATAAATTTTTTACAGTACAAAAAAAGGCCATGCGTTTATGATAGTAAAAGTTTTTATGCGATATTTCAAACAATT
Source organism: Panagrolaimus kolymaensis (assembly GCA_028622995.1). Classification (NCBI taxonomy): domain Eukaryota; kingdom Metazoa; phylum Nematoda; class Chromadorea; order Rhabditida; family Panagrolaimidae; genus Panagrolaimus; species Panagrolaimus kolymaensis. The sequence goes on from JAJQJQ010000020.1 coordinate 2,456,631, forward strand.
TTATTACTATCATTTTGGCAAGAGAAATTTAAAGCTTTATTAAATTCTTTCAATCAACGATAAAATATAAATTTAAGTTTATTGAAACCTTTTACTTTTCATTTTTTTCAAAAAGAAATTCAACGGAAGGAAATGAATTTGCACCGGAAAAATAATAAATACAACAGCCAAAATTAGCTTTGACAGTTTCAAACCGAACATACAATTTTTTATTCTCCAAAAGACTGCGGCGGCACATTTTTAAAAACAAAAAAAGTATTGAATTGAAATAATATTTTTTCTTTTAGAAAATCACTGAACTGTGTCGAAATAAACGAAAGTGTCGAATCATAGTGAAATCAAACTTTTTTGAAAATGATCCTTGCCCTTCCACTTCAAAATATTTACAAATTTCATACAAATGCAAACCAAGTTTGTTGTTTTTTATTTTCAAATCACAGAAAAATTATTAAAAAAGTTAATAAAAAATTTTAGTTTCATTTGAAGATCAAAACTTTTGCGAGGGTTCACAAATGCAATTAAGTTGTAAACAAAATAAACGATTATCAATTTATTCAGCAAATTATGGTCGAATTGCAAATGGCCAAATGATGCAATGCCCAAGTCATCCAAAATTTATTGATTCTCAACCTGTTTATCAAGGTTTGTTCAAACTTATTATTTTTTGTTATGAAATGAAAGCAAAAAAAAGTGGTTGTTATCCATTTTATAAAAAGTTGAGAGAGTAAAAAAGTTTGAGCAATATTTCAAAAAATCAAGTTACTATCTTCCTTTGAAAATGTTTATTTGTTAATTTGAGAAATTATTTTCGAGAGTTTCCCAAAAATTTTAATGTCATTTTTTATCAAAGAAAAAAGGGGGAAAATTGTAACTCTTCCTTTTGATATTTTTGATAGTAATAGAATTTTAGCAATACTTTTAAAAATGGTGTTACTTGCTTTTTTGGCATCATTAGAAAAACTTCTGAAAGTTCCTTTTATTTGATATTTTTAGCTTTTGTACAGTTTATTTTTCTTTCGTTTTACAATTTTTACTTTTTTTCTTTCAAATTCATTTGAATATTTCAAAGCCAGAAAATTATCCATATTTTTTTCTATGTTTTTAATGTTGTCATGGTATTTCTTTTTTACTTTCCATTTGCAACAAAAAAAAAAGCAAGCCACCACAAAAGTCACCTTTCATTTATTTTTCGACTCTCTTTTTATATTTACGATCCTTCTTTTTTTGGTTGGTTGTTGCATAAAAAATATTTTAAAATTTTGTCATTAAATTTGCATTTGGTTTTGGGATAAAAAAAAGGAAGAAAGAAATATTGCGACATTCAAAAAAAATGAGATAGCTTTAAAAAAAGGGTAATATTTCACTTTTTTTTTCTTCTCCTGCGGTCAGTTTTTCTGACCATGAATGAAAGATAGATAGAAAACGGAAGTGCACTTTCGCGCAATTTTTTTCGTCGTCTACTTGTCTCAAGGGTCACAATTTGTTGACAAGTAATGAATCACTTTTTTGTTTGGAGACTTGAACATTCTTTTTGTACAAAAAATAAATTAATAAAACTTTGTTGTGGAAAAAAAGAGAAAACAAGATTTCAATAAAAAAGATAGTAACAAAGTTTTTCAAATAATTGTCAAAAAAATGTTACTATCATAAAATTATCTTTTTATTGTTTTCAAAATTTGTTTCATGAGTTTTGTGGTTTCTTTAACCTGTATTTTCGAGTAGCTTCATTCATTTGTTATTCAAGAAAAAAAAATGGCCGGAAATGGTTTCTCCTCTGTCTTGTGTTTTTTTTTCTTTGACCTCCACTCACTTGAAGAATAAAGAAAGAAAGAAAAACAATTGAGCCACCATATGTTGCTTTTTTTTTCTCCTTCATTTATGTTCAAAGAAAGGTTCAAACCAGCGGGAGAAAATATTTTTTTAAAGCAAAGAAATAAATAATAAACAACAATTGAGTGTCGATTAGCAGTAGGGTTCCTGTCCCCGCCCGTTTTCCGAAAAAACCGGGGATCGGGGATAAAAACGGGGACAAAACTTCGCGGGGACGGGTACGGGGACGGGGATTCGGGGACGGGTATTTCGGGTATCCCCGTCCCCGTGGAAGGAGGTCGACCCTACTATCATCCATTTTTTTTCGGGGAGTAATTTCTTCGGAGACGGGGATGAAGACGGGTACGAAATTCTTCGGGGACGGGTACGCGGACGGGTACGGGGACGGGGATTCGGGGACGGGGATTCGGGGACGGGGAATCGGGGATCCCCGTCCCCGCGGGCGGGTACAGGAACCCTAATTAGCAGCACAAAACGATGGCCAAATTGCTCGAAAAATGAGGCAGATGAATAACATTGGCACCTTAAAAGAAAAAAATCAAATCCAATCCCATTTTTTTTCTTCACTTGCCTTGCTTTGCTTGTTTCCAATGTGTCTCTGCTTGTTTATTTGGTTGTATGTATTTTGTTAATCCTCCCAATTTTCTTTTAAAAGATGAAGGCGAAAACAAATTTACTCCTGCTTGAAAAATTTACATAAAAAAAGCAGAAAAAAAGGAAAGAAAGCTTCTTCTATTAAGGATGAGCTCTTTTCACTAAAGAAAGTTTAATTGACTTTGCCTTAAGGGAAGAGAGATACGAGGCGAGACGAAGGAGGCTAATCCATCCAATTTTGGTAGAAATGAAAAACACTAAATTTATGTTTACGAAAGTAATGGAAAAAAATAAGCAAATTTTGAAGAGCCAAAAAAGAAAAACAAATTAAACGAATAACAAAAAAAAGAATCAAAAACCTAATCAAAAAGTGGCTAAATAACAGAATCACAACTTTGATTTTTCCATCATTTAATTGGAAGAATTTTCAGATTGCGTAGCTGATGTTCTTCCCCAAGTTCTTCAAAAATGCCACGCTCAAACTGAATGTATTATTGATGTGGATGATAAATTTCTTGGATCACCTTGTCCTGGTTTAGTGAGAAAATATTTATCCCTTATTTTTATGTGTGTCAATGATGAAGTGTTTAGTGAAGCTGCAATTAAAGGAAATTTAGAATCTCTTAAAGAACTTGAAAGAGTTAGTTTTTTTGATTAAAAATTATCCTTTCCGTTTTAATTAAATTTGTTAATAATTATTTAGGAAATAAAATCCCAGCAAAAATCACATCTTGATGAAACTAAAATGGCGAAAGATCAGCCATCAGTGTTTCGTCCAACTTCGATGCGAATCGATGTGGGAGGAAGTTTTGAAAATGTTGGAGTATCCAATGATGCTTCAGCCTTCATACCCGAAATGGAAGCCGTTCCAGGTTATGCTGATACCGAACAAAACCAAATTAAAATATATTCAGCTCGAGAAGATGATTTTAATAATGATGAACAACTTCCAAATGCAGTGGGATTTGCAAATGATTTATTAACCCTCGCAGATTATATAAAAGAAAATAAAGAAAAAGCTATCCTGTATTTTTTGTTGAGTATTACAAGTGGATTATTGCTGTTGTTGTTGGTTTGTGTGTGTCAACAATGTCGAAAGAAACCCAAAAATCGACAAGATGATATCAGTCGAAGGTTGCAATCAGCTAAATCACCCGAATTGAATTCACTCATTGGTGGAAGCTCTAATACCAGTCCAAGTAAGTTATGATTTCCAAAATGGTTGTAAAATGAAAGCTATAAAATCAAAAACATAAAAAAATGAATAACAAAGCAAAAACATTGAAACTTAAAGCTTTTGCTGCAAGAATAGCATACATATTTGAGTTTTTAATTAGTTTAGTTAATTCATTTTAGAGCTTTTTTTTACAACAAAAATCTTTCTTTTAATCACTTTTAAATTTTCAGTGTTCTTTGATTCTGATACCCATTCTCGCCTTGGTTTGGATATGGGTGATGGACAATATATGCGTTTTTCACAAGTAACTCCACCAAGAATACCTCAATCGATGCATTATTATACTTAAACTTTCTTTTACTCAAAACTTTTTGAGTTTATTATAAAAAATAATAGATTGTGTTTTCCTTTATTTTAAAAAATACCGGTAAAAAAATTATTAAATATGCTTCCTAGCAAAGATCTGATCTTTTTTATGTATAAAACTGCCATTTTTTCTTTTGTAAAAATTTCTTTAAAATGATTTATTTTTATATTTTTCCTAGTCTTTTTTTATTTTGCTGCTATAAATTTATTGTATTTGTTTTTTATTTGTTTGTAAATATAATAGATTTTTATGAATAAAAAAAATTACATAAAAAACTGCAGAAATTTTAACAAAATTGATCCAACTATGAAAAAAAATTCTGGTGAAAATCTTTTATTTTTTGGTTTAGGAAAATTTCTTTTTTTGAATATTTCAACTTTCAAAAAAAAAAAATACACTTTTTGCAGATGCAAATTATTTTTTGTTGATAAAAAAACAAAAAACAGAGATCACATTTTTTAAGAGCAGCAAAAAAATTAACGTCAACCAAAAAAAGCTGCAAAGAAAAAAAAGGTCGAATCATTTGAGGCATATCAAAGAAGGACGAAAAAAAAATCTTTCGATTTCAAGGAAAAGGTTTCAACGGGGAAGAAGCATTTTTAAGGGTTATAAATATTTGTACCATTTCGTTATTATTGTTCCACAATGGCTGTTAAACATAAAAATCTTTTGGTAGTACCATCAAAGTTTCCATGGAACATCTCCAACATAAGCATGGCAAGATTTAATGCTCCAACTACTGGACAACTTGGTACATGGGCAGAGAAGATAGAATGGCAAGCTGGTACCGTGGCGTACATCATCGTCCATAAAGCTTGGAAAGCTCCACAAATTATGGATGCTTTAAACATCATGAAAAGCAAGAAAATCAAGGTCATCGTGCTACTCCCAGATATTCGAGATGATCATGTAGAAGTTTCTGTATTATTATCTACAGCCCATAGTGTTCATGTGGTTGAGGACGTTGATGGAATCAACAAAATTATTTCTCGTGGTGCTGGTGGTCAAGGTGCAAAGATGGACGAATCTAAGAAGAAAAAAGAAGAAGATGCAAGAAAGAAAAGTGATGAAGATGCAAAGAAAAAAGAAGATGCAAAGAAAAGGGATAAAGCTAAGAAGAAGGATGAAGATGACGCAAGAAAGAATAGTGATGAAGCTGCAAAGAAAAAAGAAGATGATAAGAAAAAGATGGATGAAGAAGAAGCAAGAAAGAAGGACGAAGCTAAAAAGAAGGACGAAGAAAATAAAGGGTTGAAGCGTAAGCATGATGAAGATGAAGAAAAGAAAGCAAACAAGAAAATGAAGATAGAAGCTGTTGAAGAAAGAGACGGTAGCCCGGATGATAGTGATGATGATGGAATCGGGGATATGTCCTTTTGGGACTTTTAATAATAATTTTTGTTAATATTGGTTTATATTAAATTATGTTGGTTTTCTACCTATGTAAAGCGAGAATGTATGTCTGTCTGTTTGTAGATTTGGTGTCCCCTAGCAAATGGAAATGTGTCTAGCACGTCCTATGCAGTTTTTCACGCTGATTACGAATATGTGAATTTCGTTTATCGGAAACGAGATGGTCGATCAGGACAAGCATTTTAAATTTGCATAATCGAAAAAATTCTCGACGCGAATGTTTCTCTTCGCATATGTTGAAAAGGAAAGCGCGCGCTTTTTTGGAAACGTGAATTTTCTTTCGAGATGTTTTACTGTAGTTTGATAAGAATGAGAGCGGTTATGGTTGACAAAGTAATTGCGCATGATGAGATGGTTTGCCGGAGGGTGTTAAATGAAATGCGTGATTTAAATAATTTTTTGAAGTGAGGTAGAAATGGAAGTATTGTAGATGGATGGGATGAAGCCCGGAGGTCTAACGGTAATTTTGAAAATGGAATGAAGGTAAAGAGAGGTACGGATGGAAGCGGAAAGGATGAACATGAGAGATGAGCCAGAATGTTTAAACCGAAACCCGCAATATGTAAGAATAAATGCGAAGCTAAATTTTCGTTCGGGGCGAAGCCCAAATTCGAAAGCTTTTATAATTTTATGTAAGCAACCTCGAAGAATTTTTTATATCAGCGGGACTTTAGTAAAGAAAGGGAATAAAACGTTTCGCTTATGTTGGATAATTTTAAAATGTTTATCGCAGAGATATGAACAGGAGTTGCATTATATTAAAGTCGTGATTAAAATTGGACCCCCAAATGAATTGCATGTTTGTGCACTTTAAAATGTTTTAGTTAATGATAAGATATGCTCAGCCTTCATTTAGCTCAGTTGAAATAATGGCGCACGATGTGATGGTTTGCTTGAGGGTGTTAAAAGAAAAGCGCGGTTTTGAAGATTTTTAGACAAGGAAAATAAAGTGGATAGTGTAATTTGGTGTACTTTGAGGAGATTTAGAAAAAATTAATTTTAATAATGTTTTTGGAAATAAGTAAAGTTAATAATCGAGCAATGAAGATGGGCATCGAAAGGGCGATAACGAATGTGTATAACGTAAGCATGAAATACGAGACATGAAAAAACAAAATGTTGCGAATTAAAAAATAATGTTTTTGGAAGTGAAATAATTGGGAATGGAACATTGAAAATGGATGGGATGGGGACAGTAGGGCCCATTAATAATTTCGAAAAGGAAGTTATGGTACGAAGGATATGCTTGGAAACTGAAAGATGGGCAAGAAGGCGCAAATCGGGAACCGCTGCGGTTTCGATGAGAAGTTACGCTTGCGTTGGGGGCGAAGCCCAATTAGAAAGGTATTTAAATTTGATGTAAGCAACCCAAAGAATTATTAAATGTAGTGGGACTTTGGTAAAGAAATGGAATGTATGTTCATATGTAAAGGTATTTTAATATGTTGATTTCAAAGATGTGAAAATAAAATGAATTACATTAAAACTGTGGTTAAAATTTGGGCGCCATACGGAATTCCATGTTTGCGCGTTTTGAAATGTTGGAAGTTGAAGTTGTTTTTATAAATGATAAGATATTTTAAAAAGTAAAAAAAGGGTTGGGTTTAGGTTCTCTTTCAGATACACGTTTACCATTTAAAAAAATCCCATCTTTTTCTACTACTCACACACAATTGACCATAAAATATTATCTCTTAACCATCTCCCTTTTTCCATCCTTTTTTAAAACAAAAAAATTCCCTAAACGCTATTTTTGTCGATGAAAAGTGTTATGTTTGTTTTCGAAAAGTGTTTAGTTTTGTTGATAAAAATGTTACGAGGGACCACCTAAGGTGGGCCCCAAAGCTCTTGTAGTTGTTGTAAAAATAAAAAAATAATTAAAAAATTTCATTTCCATTATCTTTAACAAGAAAAGTTTTTAATAACAAAATGCATTAAAGGGACATAGCTATTTCATGCCTTTTCAAAAATTTCGATACTGGGGCTGATAGGAACAGTCGGGGCGGCGCGTGTTTGAATTACCGTGTCACTTCTGTCTTACACGGTAATTCAAACACGCGCCTTACCAAGTGTAACTTTCAGTGCCCGCAAACGAAATTTCAAAAAAGGCATGAAATAGCTATGTCCCTTTAAATTTATCAGATTAAAGAGAAAAAGGGATTAAACTTAGCTTTAAAGAGACCACTATCACCTTGAGAATAAATTTCTTAATGCATCCATAATCTTAATATTTTCTTTAAAAAAATAATAAAAAATAACGTGTTTTTATCTTTTTTTCTTCAATCAACCATTCACTAAAAATACATACAATCGATTCCGATCTAATTGCGGAATCTTCTTTTTTTATCCAAGGTAATTTTAAAGGTTTTTTTTAAAAAGAAATGTGTTTTGCTTTTTCGAAGCTTTCGGCAATAATGTGATGGATGATCAAAGATTAGAGATAAAAACGGTTCAAACAAAAGAAGAAGAAAAAAACTAATAAAAATCGATAATCTTTTTAATCTTTTTCTTCGCATTTTAGGCTTGAAAATCAAAGTTTTAAAGGCCACACAAAAATTATAATAAAAAGTTAGGTTGGAAAAAATGGCTCTTTGATTTTTAATAAAAGCCATAATTCGAATCAAAATGGAAATAATTTGGTATCATGAATTTTAGTTTTAAAAAAAACTTTGAAGAGACAACTCCAATACTTGGAATTGAACAGAACTAAACCAAAGCTTTAATTTTTTTGTTGTTGAAAGAAAACATAATTTTACAAGTTTTGTTTGCTTCAAAAACCAAAGCAAAGCGACCTAATAAAAAAAAAAAATCATTGCAAGTTTATTATTTTAGCACAACAAAAAAAAAATTTGGGTATTTTTTTAATCAAAGATTTAAATGCGATTGAATATCGATTAAATCGTTTTTGTAAAGCTCATATAAAAAATTTACTTGTTTATCCATAATCCTACAGTAATTTGACAGCAATGTTTGTTGACGAGGTATCTTTTTTATGAATCAACCAGAAACAAAGATGCTATTCTTCTTTTTTTTTACTTAGTTGCAGTTTCTGATTTTTAATAAAACTCTTTTACAGCATACTAAAACAGCTTCACATAGTTTTGTAACATCCTAAACCAAAATGATAAAAATTCCATTAATCTTCTTTTAATACCGTCAAAAAAAAATTAAAGTTGGTTTTTCGCAATGAAAAAGATTTCTTGGATTTAAAATGAACCCAAATGAGTTAGTTGTATGCAAAAAAGTATGCAACCGACTTGGTAAAAAAATTTAGGTTTATTTTTGTGAAAAGACTTTTTAGCTTCTTTTTTTCTTCATACATACATTGATATCTCATGTAAATTTGCATAAACTACTAGCGAAGATATGTGGAACAATAAAATGAATAAAAAAATTTATGAAGAAATGTGAAAGCCACAGTAGTAATCCATCCTTGATGGGAAGATTTTTCCCGCCAAAATTTATGTTTTGACTCTTTTGCCGAAAACTTTTGTTTCATTCAAATTTTTTTTTGATCAATCGTTTTTCTGCCATTTTTTAGATTCAAACAGAAGAAGCAAAAAATTTTGCATATTTTATTTTTACAATGCATGATTCAACTTTATCTAAATTTTAAGATGGTCAAAGCTCAAATATTCCTTCAAGTGCTGGTGGCTTTTTTTCAATTATGTTTTGTATGTTTCTTGCTTCACTCAACGACAAATGATATCGGATCAATGCTGTTTAATTGCTGAGTTTTCTTTTTACTACTTTGGCTAACCACTGATGAGCTCGAGCCAAAGGAGGTTTATTGTTTTAAAAAGTTTTCATGTTGTTTTTGTTTCAAATATGTCAAGTTATCTGGTTAACGAGCGAAATAACTTGTCGGCCATTCCTTAGGCAATATTGTTTATGTATCTCTAATACTTCTTTAGTTTTAGGTTTTACTGCTTCAAATGGTGAAAAATCTCCTGCACTTCAACCATAAAATTCATCATGTATATGTTGATGCTATGACCTCATCAACAATGCAATATTAAATGTTTATTGGTTATTTTGATGGTTATGGTAAAGCTATGAAAGAAATCAAGACTGGACTGTTGATGGAATTGAAGATTATGACTATCATCCACGAGCTATTCAAGTTTATGTTCCTTTTCTTGAATGGGCAATGCTTATTGTTTTTTTCTACTGATAATGGATGTGTTTCAATGCTGATCAAAATGATGTTTATTTGGTGATTTCTTTTATGTTTTACTCATTGGCAAACCACTGATGAGCCCGGGCCGAGGAGGATTTATGTTTTGCTTATTTTGTTTTTGCTATAATGCTTTGCATTATTGCTTCTAATATTAACTTGTTATATGGTTAACGGGTGAAATAGCTTGTTAGTTATCACATTTTGAGAGATGTTTGTGTTTTACCTTTATGTTTCAGGTGTTTTAGGATATCAAACGAAGAAATGAAAGAAAACAATATGCTTCAAATATGTATCTATTGTTGTTGTTTGTTTAATATTTGCAAAAGAGAAAGCAACAAGCTTACATAAATGTGAATGAAAACTAAGTTTTGAAATGAATTCTTTGTATGAAAGTTGTATAAAATAAGCTATTTTCATGGAAGAAATGGATGATGTTACTAACCTAAAACTAATTTGCAGCAGCAAGGCATTAAGCTTTATTGCTTTTTTTTGTTGTTTGTTTTGATTTGTTGAATTCATGGACTTATTGTTGCACAAATGCACACTTCAAAAAAGAAGTTGAACTTTCATTCGTTCTTACTCAAAAAAGCAGCCAATGTTTTTTAAATGGTTTTTTCGAAGAGTTTCAAAGTCGTTTGCTTTTTGCTTTCTTTGGCCTTTCAACTTTCTTACTCGCGTTTTTCCGTGTAAATGAATGTCATGCAGTTAGTTGAGATGATTACACGAAAGCTTCTGCTCGCTTTTTTTTTTCAATCAAGAGAGCATGATGAAATCTCTCGCACCAAAAGCAAAAATTTTTGGTTTGCTCAATCTTCTTCTTTACAATCGAATTTTTTTTTGTTTTTAACTTTGATGATTCTCGATTGATTTTTTCCCTCTTTTTTATGCTTCAAAATCCTTGCCCTTTTTTGCTTTTTATCTACCTTTATCTTTGTTGACGTGCAGAGAATCTTTCCAATGTTTTTGCTTGAACTTCTTTTACTTTCTTTCTTTTTTTTCGCCCATTTTTGATTCATCAAACAATGAGATTATTGCTGTAATGGCGATAGCTGAAACACTCAGTTTGTTGGATCATTTGGTTGTACAAAGCCATCATTCCTTTTTTATTCCCAATATGCCTACTTACTACTTTTCCTTTTTGTTCGTGATACTTACATATGTGTTTCGTGCTTTTTTTTCGCGTTTTTCCCTTCCCATTCTGCCTCATTCTTCTATTTGGTGCTCTTGGATAATCAATTGCTCGATGGTGTTTTTCTTCGAATGGAAATGTCACAGAAAATGGTGCTATGAATCATGTTATGGTGGATATGAAGAAATCAAAGATGGTCTTTCGATGGAAATGATGATGAAAAAGGTGAATATGACAAAGCTGTTTATGATATGATCCAAGAAATGCTCTCAAGAAGCAGCAGCTGGTGAATGGTGTAAATGCTGAAAGAAATCAATGTTTATTTATCGATGGTTCTTACGATGACGATGATAATGATAGAAGTCTTGATATAGCTGATGTTATGTATGATCAAATGAAACTCAACCTATTGGAAATACTGGTATGTATTAATCTCGATTTAACCATCGTTTTTTAGGTATGTATTTGTGGCTTCGATGCTTGATTTGATATGATGTTACTTTTGATGATATCGAGCATGTTATTCAAGTTTATGTTCCTTTTCTTCGATGGACCATGCTTGTTGGTTTTCTCTATTGATATTGGATGCATTTCAATGATGATCATCGTGATGTTTATTTGGTGATTTCCTTTATCTTTTATGTTTTACTCCTCGGCAAGCCACTGATGAGCCCGGGCCGAGGAGGATTTATGTTTTGCTTATTTTGTTTTTGCTCTAATGCTTTGCATTATTGCTTTTAATATTGACTAGCGGTATGGTTAACGGGTGAAACCGCTTGTTAGTGATTAAACTTTGAGACATTTTGTTTCAGATTATTTTAGGTTTCAAAAGAAGAAATGAAGATAATCAATGTTTTGTATTATTTGTTATTGTTTTGTTATGTTTTTATGTTTTTTTGTTATAATAAAATAGTTGTTTTATAAACACTCCTTGTTTTTCTTTGACAATGAATAAACTTGAATGAATTGTCGAGCTATTTTGCTCGACTCATTAACCATATCTTTTGATTCTAAACCTTATGCCGACGGTTGTTCTTTTACCGTAATGATGATGCCCATCCATTTATTTTAAAAGTTTTACCTAATGCATTAGATATTTAAATAAACATGTTTAAGACTATCATAAGTTAATACAATTGCTATAATGGTTGGTAAAGAAGGAAAACTTCTCGTGGTACCTAAGAACTTCAAATGGGATATCTCCGTCCTAAACATCGCAATACTACAAGCTCCAATATCTGGACGAGTTGATTCATGGGCTAAAAGGGTTCGGTTGGAAGCTGGCACTTTGGTGAACATCATCGTGCATCATACGTGGGATCGTGTACAGCTAATGGCCGCATTAAACATCTTAACAAATATGCGATTGAGGGTCGTGGTAATCATCCCTGATATTCGTGACGATCGAGAAGAACTTGCTGAATTCCTGAGGAGAGATAGTCATGAAGTTCATGTTGTTCACAGCGTTGAAGAAATCAACAATGTCATTGGTGGTGGTGCATCTCAAGCACAAGGTCGTCGAGAAGAAGATGAAAAGAAGGAAGAAGCTACTAAGGAGAAAGAAGATGAAAAGAAGGAAGAAGCTATAAAGGAGAAAGAAGATGCTGCTAAGGAAGAAGAAGATAAGAAAAAGAAAGAAGATGCTGATAAGAAGGAAGAAGAAAGAAAAAGGCAAGAAAGAAAGAGAAGAGCTAGGAAGATTATTGAGTTCAGGAAAGCTCTGAGAGAAGAAATTGATGAAGTTGATGGTGAAATTGCCAGAAAAAAGGCAAAAAAAGAAGCTGCTGCTGCGAAAGGCTGTGATTCTGGTGGTGAAAGCACTGATGATTATAGTGATGTTAGTGATTCACCTTGGGATTTTTAAAATTAATAATGTTATGTTGATTTATGTTGGTTATGTTGGTTATGTTGTTATAGTTGTTTTAAAAATAAATTAAAAATTTCAATTCCATTATATTTTTAAAAAAAGGTTTTTAATAACAAAAGCATTAAATTATCAGATTAAAGAGAAAAATGAATTAAACTTAGCTTTAAAGAAACCACTATCACCTTGAGAAGAAATTTCTTCATGCATCCATCTAAGAAACAGATAAATTACTTTATTTTATCCTATATTCCATTACATCATCTTTGAGCTTTGCATTTGTGAAAAAATTATTCAAATTTAAAAAAAAGTCAATTGAAAAATTCAAAAAATTTGCTTTCCACCACCATTTTCTTCAGCATAGATCATTCTAGAAAAAGCGCGCGATCTATTTCGTTCTAAGAGTTTTTCCAATGAAACCAACGGGTAATTTTTAATGTTATCGTATGCTTTTTAATCGAAAATTACAATTTTTCACTAATTTTTATCTACAAATATTCTTGACCTATCTAATACTAATAAAATATGAAAATAAAAAACGTTTCCTTGAAAGTTGTGAACAAAAACCATGGTTTAGGTTAATTTACTGATTTTGCAACAAAACAAGGTTTTTTAAATCTTTTTTGGACTGCATTTAGCATTATTATCCCTTTTCTAACATATTTCAAACGATATTGGACATTAAAAGCAGAAAGATTAATCAAAACATGTTATTTTCGGCTAAAAAGCATACGATAACATTAAAAATTACCCGTTGGTTTCATTGGAAAAACTCTTAGAACGAAATAGATCGCGCGCTTTTTCTAGAATGATCTATGCTGAAGAAAATGGTGGTGTTTCATCCCAAAAAAAACATCTCACAACGAAAGAATCTAACGAAGTCCTTCCTCCATTTTTTCTCCAACAAAATTTTCATTTCCTCGTTTTTTCTCTCGTGTTTTTTTGTTCATCCAATTTTACACAACTCTTGATTATAAATCTTTACTTTTTTAGGATTAACGTTATCAATCTTTTGAAGAAATGCTTGGTTTCGTGCAAGACGCTTTTGGCGATCATGTTAGCTTATTGTTTTTTATTTTTGCCTGATGTTGCTGAAAAGCTGTTGGATATTTCTGTTGAACTTTCTCATTTGATGTTGGCTGATATTATTATCGATCGTGATTTGAATGCAAAGTTTGTGTTTACTTTACTTATCTTTATTCGTATTTATCTTTTTAGTGATTTGATTCGAGCTTGTCGGCGTCTCTCATCTTTACCTAAACTCAATGATAATCAGCAAATTTTTATTGAACTTTCTGACATTTATGTTCTTTCTGTTTCAAATCTTTCAAAAAGATCTCGTCTTGCTGCTGCTTTAGGCGAACGTTTATCAATTGCTGAACATCAAGCTGAAACACTTCTATGAAAACGTGATCCAGAAATTACTTTTTTGTCATGAATTTGTTAAATTTGAAACGGTTAAAATTCCTATAACAAAAGGATTTATGATTGCTAATTTATCATCCAAACGTTTTGGCATTACTCCTGACGCAAAAAGATTGATAGAAAGAATTGCAGTTTGTATTCAACAAGATGGAAAAGAAGCTATTTTACTTACTGGTGAAACAGGTGTTGGAAAAACAAGCGTCGTACAAATGATGGCTCTCTATACCAATACTAATTGGATGCTGTAAATTGAAGTCAAGATTCAGATTTCACTGATTTAATCGGAGGGTAACTTTTTTGTTAAGGTTTTGATGTTTTTTAAAATTATTGTTTTAGCTTTAAACCTATTGGAGGATTAGAATTTCTTTCACCATTAGCTGAAACTCTTGAACAACTTTTTAAAACTTCTTTTGATCAAGCAAAAAACGCCAAATTTTGTTCTAATTTTACTGTATGTTTTTTTCTTGATTCCATATTTTTAAAATAAAAATTTTAGACACTTCTAACGCAAGAAAGATTTTCTGAATATTTGATGCTTACTGAAGGAACAGCTAAGAAAGCTATCGAAAATAAATGTGGGGATTCTCTTGCTTGGGCTGATGTATTAGTTCACTGCCAAAAACTTTCGAAATCTCTAAATTCAAGCAAATCTGCTCTTTCTTTTGCTTACGTCGAAGTAATTGTATCAAAAGCTGCAAAAAATGGTCATTGGCTTCTTGTTGGTGAAATCAATCTAGCTTCAAGTGAATGTCTTGATGCTATTTTTCATGTCTTTGATGGAAATCTTACACGTCATCCAAACTTTCATTTATTTACATGTACCAATCCTGCATCTGATACTGGAAAGAAGAAACTTCCCATTGGTGTTCGAACACGCTTCACGGAATTATTTTCTCATGAACCAACTGATCGCAATCAACTTACAATCATCGTTCGAAATTTTCTTCCATCTTTTCAAAACCTGCATCATACACGTGTGCTTAACTTTTACGATGAAATTAATGAATTTCTTCTCTCGAAAATACAGGTATTTCATAGTTATCTTTTAAAGCTTAAACTTTTTTTGTATTTTTAGTCTACGGAATCTTTGTCGATCGTTATCTTTTGCGGGTGATAATCTTTCTGGAAATCCTTATCGTTCACTTTATGAAGGCGTATCTCTGGTTTTTGGAAGCGATCTTGATAATGATGGAATGGTTAAATTTAGCAAAATTTTCTCCAAACATTTTGAAGGAGTACCAAATGGAATTGCACGTGCAACATTTGATGGCAAGAAAATGTATGTTTTTTCTTCTTCTTAATTTTCATCAAAGTTTTTTTTAGCTTGGTTAAAGGCTCTTATATTGAACATGGTGATAACTTACCTAAAAATGATCCTCGTTATGTTTACACTGAATCAGCTAGAAAAAATTTAGAAAGATTGGCAAGAGCAGTTGATAGTGGAAGATTTCCATTTTTACTTGAAGGTGAAAAACTTCGGCTGGTACGTTTGAAATTATTTAACATAATTCAAAGAAATAAAAATCATCTTATTTTTAGGTAAAACATCGATGATTATGGATCTTGCTTTGGTAAATGGAAATATTGTACATCGTATCAACGATCATGAACATACTTATGTTCAAAAATACATTGGCTGCTATGCACCTGATGAAAACGGAAAATTTACTTTCGTGGAAGGTGTTCTCTTGCATGCTGTTCGACAAGGTCATTGTGTTATTCTTGATGAATTGAATTTTGCTCCGCTAGAAGTTCTTGAAGCTCTTAATATAGTATGTTTATTATTATTATTTATTGTACTTTTTTATTATTGTTTTTAGCTTTTGGACGATAATTGTGAACTGTTTGTTGCTGAACGAAATCTTCATGTTAAAGCTCATCCTCGATTCCGTCTTTTCGCTACACCAAATCCCGTAGGCACTTACGCTGGTGGTAAAAGACTTTCACGTGCATTTTTAAATCGATTTATCATTCTTCGATTTGATCATCCCCATTTTGAAGAACTTACTCAAATTGTTTGCACAAGATGTGGAATTGCTAATAGCCTCGCAGATTCTATGATTAAAGTTTTAACTGAACTTAAACAATGCTGTTCAAATGCTGGATTATTTAATGCTTATGATGGTCTTATGACGTTACGGTAAGATTTTCTCATTCTTTAACTTTCTTTACTTTTTGCTTTAGTGATCTTTTCCGTTGGGCTAATCGTCTTGCAAAGAGTGTGCGTGGAGATTGGAAAACAACTTACTGAAGGGACTGCTCACATGTTTCAACGTTTGGTATGCGTCGTGTGCTCGTTCTTTCTTGCAAAGCATGGCATTGCGATGAGTCGAATTTTAATGGTTGATGAAAGTGGATGTGGTAAAACGACATCGGCTCAACTTCTCTCTGATTTAAAACTTTTAAGTATTAATTATCACAAACGTACTGAAACGTCTGATTTTCTTGTTTCTATTCGACCAAGTGCTGATGGTAGCTTCTTCTGGCAAGATGGTGTTGTTGTACGAGCAATGAAAACTGGATATAAGCTACTTATTGATGAAATTTCGCTTGCTTCTTATGATGTCCTTGAAAGATTAAATCCTTTATTAGAATCATCTAGAACCATCTTATTAACCGACGCTGGAGCTGATGCTGAAAATGTTACTGCTCTTTCTGGTTTTCAAGTCGTTGCAATAATTAACCCTGGTACGGATCATGGCAAAAAAGAACTGTCAAAAGCACTCAGAAATCGTTTTACCGAAATTTGGTTCAGTTGTGATCATCCTGTTGAAGACAACAAAAAGATTATTACTGGAAGAATTACAATATTGGGTCACACAGTTGACGAAGAAGTGAAACATGTTATTAATGGAATTGTTGGATTCTTTATTAATTTTACCGAAAATTTCAATCATTTTCCCTACTGTTTTCTCAATTCGTAATATCATTGCTGCTGCTGATCTTTTCGTTGCTTGTAAAACTATGACTGAACTTTCGACTCATAGCGGTTTGGTTAACTCCTTCACTGAAGTTTTTGTTGATTCATTTGGTGTTCTCCCTACTCGAGCTTCTTACAATCCTTTGAAGTTAAAAAAGAAATGTCATCAAATGGTAAGTATTTTTTGTTGTGTAAAATCTAGAGAAATATGGTTGGTTTTAGGTTTTATCTATTGTTAAAAAACATCAAATTATTCCTCTTGTGTAACTTGAAACTATTGAAAAGCCGTATTCTGTAATTTTTGGAGGATTTCCTGTTGAACTTGGAAGCTTTGCACCAGAAAACATACAACGTTATTCTTTTTCGACTCCTACTACCGCACAAAATCCTCTTCGAGTTGCTCGAGCACTCTTAAAAGCCATTATGCTTGAATGAAGTCCTGGTACTGGTAAATCCTATTGTTTCGTTAGTTAAAGTAACAGGCTATCAACTTATGCTTTTGAATTTGAGCGACCAAACCGACCTTGCTGATTTGTTTGAACACGATGTACCTTTTTCTAAACCAGATGGAAGTATTTCTTTTAAATGGAAAGATTGTCCAGTTCTAAAGGCTATCAAAGAAGGTTCATGGATTTTACTTGACGAAGTTTGTTTATTTTCATATTTAGTGTTCAAAACTTTTATTTTGTTTTTTAGCTAAATTTGGCTCATCAATCAGTGCTTGAAGGATTAAACTCTTGTTTTGATTTTCGTCAGGAGTTATTCATTGCTGAATTAAATAAGAAGTTTGTAATCAATTCTGATCAATGTCGATTTTTTGTTTGCCAAAATCCTCAAACTCATGGTGGTAACAGACGGGCTTTACCTAAGCCGTTTTTGAACAGCTTTACTTCTGTGAGTTTCTGCTTTTTCTTTTTTGCTTTTATATAATTCACTTTCAGATTTACATTCAACAATTTGGTCCGCAAGATTTTTCTTTGATTTTTAACCAAGAATTACCAGACTCCAGATTAATCATTGAAAATATGATCCGATTCAATGATTAAATGCAACTGCTTGTTAAAAAAGAATGTCCTGGTGTTGAATTCGAATTCAATATGCGTGATCTTCTTCGTTGGGCATAATTTATCCAAGAATTTCATGATATTTCTGTTGGAGCTGTAATTCTTTACATCAATCGCTTACCATCCTTGCCTCTTCAACATTCTGCACGAACATGTTTTGGTATTGAAATGATTCGTCCTAAAGCAAATTTGTTCTTTGACGAGGAAAATGGTATCTGTTTTGGCCAAAAGAAGTTCACTTTATATGTTAAGGATTTGCCAAAACAAAGAAACTGATGCCTCTTAACTTCTTGGAACTTATGAACAAGTTTGTTTTATACTTTTGAGTTCAGAAATCATATTTATTTTTAAGTGCTTGATAATGAAATGATCGAAGAATGCTATGTTGAATTTTGTAACATTTTAAAATTGCCAAAAGTTACTGAACTTTCAGAAGAACAATCTCAACTAATTTTACAAGAATTAGAATCCATTGAACCAACTGATATTCATCATCTTCGATGCATAGTCACTTAAATAGCTGCTTTAGTTAAAAACGGTAAGATTTTCTTCTGATTTGACTTATAAAATATCTTTTTATCTTTCAGCTGCTCAAGAAAAATTAAACATCATTGCTACTAAACTATCTAAAGTTTATCTTCGATCTGAATGGAGAAGCAGTATTTTTGTCGAAGCTTATCGTAATGGAGATTGGCTTCTAATTGAAGATGTGAATTGTTGCAGTGCAGCTGTTGTGGATCGTCTTAATTGGTGTCTGAAGATGGTGGAAAGCTTGTTTTGTTGCCTGAACAAATTGATGGAAACATTGAAGAAATTAAACCATATCCATCTTTTCGTGTTTTCTTTACAATGGACGCTAAAAATGGTTTACTTTCACTAGCAATGAAAAATCGTTGCGTTGAATATTGTATCAATGAAGAAAACAACTGGTTTGGTGACTTCGACAGTGCTTTAAATGTTTTGCTGTTTAAAGAACCTCTAATGTGCTCAACTTTTGATGGAGAATGGGAATCTGAAACAGACATGGAGAAATTGAAAAATTGTTTAAGAACGGCTGCTCGCTCCAATGTCTCGTTGGAAGAAAGATTATCTGAATTTCCAAACGTTTGAAACTTACTTTCTCTTTATCAGACGCTATCAAAACTGATAAAGTTTCATTTAAAATCTTGCCACCTTCATCGCATCGTAATCCACCTAATCTTCTGTCTAAAAACCGAAAACTTCGTTTGCCATTTGCTGAACATCCTTTATTCATTCAAAGTTTTTGCTGTTGTTCCTGATGTTTCGTTTTCTGAATTGCAAATTGAAGAATTCAATAGAATAGCTTAACTTATGAAAATGGAAAATGTCGAATGTACCAAAGAATATGAACTTTCTATGTTATGTTTATCTATTTTAACGGCTTTAGAAGCTCGTGTTAATGAAGTCAGAGATGAATTTCCTGAAAAATCAAATTTGAAAGAAATCTCTGAGATCGTCACAACATTTTTAAATTCTGACTGTGGTGTGCCTTCAATGAAATTGGCTTCTTGGATTGAAAAAGTGCTTGGTTGGTTTACTTTTCTCTTCGCATAACCGTTTTTACCTTTTCTTTTTTAGAAAAATGTGATCTTTAGCAAAAACTTGATCCTCGACAGTACTCTTTAGTTCATCAGCTCAACGAAATACAAGAAATTTTGCTTGATTGGCGTAAAATGCAGGTTCATTCATGGAATCACATCATCAATGCTGTAAAAGAAGATTCACAAGCAATTGCCCTAACATTGGGTTTCCCAATTATCGAAACTCTTATGCAATGGCGTCACGATTCAAATGAACCAAGAAATGTTTCAAATTTTCTCGCGATGGTTGTTGATTGGATTCAATCATCTACTCTTATTGACTTTGAATCACGTCTGAAAATAACATCTTTTACAGCTGTTTTATCTGAAATCTTCTTTACCACTGACGATGAACTATCTAAACTTGCTTCTTCCTTGAAACCCATTATTTTCTATTTTTCTGCTTATCTTCGAACGGTTGAAGAAAAAATCCAAAATAAACGAAAGGATGTCGTTCAAGAACTTGAAAATTTCGTAAATATTGTTAAATTCATGGAGTGTTAAAAATTCTGCTGAAAAGGCTCATCAAAAGCTCTTCAAAATTGTCAAAAAATACAAAGTTTGTTTATCATTTGTCGAAAGTACTTTAATTTTCTTAATTTTAGCTCGGCGGAAGTGAAGAATTGTCTACTCTTTTCCTTTCATTTCTATCCAAAGTGTCACATCCTGTTACTATCGAAGTTTGTAAGAAGCCAAGTATTATAACTACTGATCCTCGACTTAATTTCAATAACTTTTATCAACGCTTCTCCAATGTAGTTTTATCGCTTCCTGGTCTTCATGAGCCTGAATCGTTATCTGAATTTTGTTCTGACTATCTTGAAATTCTCAAAAAAGACGTTTACGCTGAAAAAGATGATGAAGGAAATGAAAAGCTGCAAGGTCGAGCCCTCTTTGATCGACAACAACGCTTTGCTTCTCTTGTCAAACTCGCTGGTAAATTTGGACTTCGTAGTCGTCGTGCTGCGCCATTATCATCTGAAGAACTTCTTAAATCATCGCTTACAATGGATGCTAAAGATAGTGGATTAAATGAAGAATATTTCCTTTCATGTGCTGTTGTACGAAATATGATTATGCGCCTTGTCAATCAACTAAATTCTCAAAAACAACCTCATATTATGAAACAAGTTAGCGTTCAAATGATTTCCCATATTCGTGGCTTAAATGAATATGGCTTTTCATGGTTGATTAATTCGGTACAAACTTTCAAAAAGCTTCAAGAAACTATCATTGGGATTCGTTCTACAAGAGATCGTATAAATATTTTTGCTAAAAATGCTAAACGAACTCCTCCAATTTTCTCTGCTTCATCTCAATTCCAATATGCCTTCATTGAAGCACAATTACATGTTGATAAATCCATGGATATTGCAACTACGGTACAAAAATTGGTTCATGCTGCTCCTGATAAAAGTGTTAATTCAACTTTTAATGATGATGTCAATATCTTAAGCGATCTTCGTGATGTGGTAATTCATAAAGAACATTCGAAATACGATAACATAAAATCAATGGCTGATAGTTTAGTCTCTTGTTTAGAACAAATGTCTTCATATTGTGATGGCTATGGTAAACGTACAGTTGGAGAATTATGGAAACTGTAAGTTTTGGGTTTCTTTTTTTTTCTTTTTTAGTATCAATATCCTTTTCAGGGACGATGGTGAAAGCTTCATTGCCGATGTTTTACAACAAGCTGAAATTGCACTTTCAATTAATGCTGACCCTGATCTTTATAAACGTTTCACCGCAAATTTGGACCGAATTAAGTGTTATCTAACCGAATTTTCGACGATTGCTTGTAACGAATATTCAATTTGTTCCACCTCATTTTGGCGAGGTTGATTTTATCACAAGCGATATTTTTCAGCGAAAGGTACAGCAAATTTTCAAATCCGTTGAATCAAAGATAGATGAAACTCAACAACCATTGAACATGTTCAAAAAAATTATTCTTGGTTGTAGCGCTGGTATTGACTTTGTTAAGGTATAATTCTATAATTTTGAATTGATTTTACCGTAATGTTTTAGGAAATAACTGAGCTTAAAGCTTTGGTGGATCAGCTTTGCAGAGGTTATTCTGTTTCATCTGTAAACTTATAACGATATACAAGGCTTACAACCGAAATCTTGGAAACTCTTGAGCTTGTGCAATCAATTCTCATTCAATTTGCTAACTGGATTGCAGCATTCTATGTTCATTTCGGTCATATATCTTGTCAAATCTTGCAAAAAGGTTTAGTCAATTTCAAAGAAAGAAGAAAGCGAAGGTGGTCAAGGCAAAGAAATCGAGGATGTTGGAGGAGAAAATGCTGGCATGGGTGAAGGTCAAGGAATGAAAGATGTTTCTGAACAAATTGAAGAAACTGGACAAGTTGATGATTTAATGGTTTGTTTGTTTTTATAGCCTTTATTACATTTTAAGTAATTCTTTTACATTTAGTATTCTTTTTTATTATTATTGCTTTTTACCATCCAATATTTTGGAATTTTAGAAAACAAGCAACGTATCAAATTCAAAATCTTTTTGGAAATATCAACGATGGTCAATCATTTTTCAACGAAGCCAATCATGATAGTGCTAATGTCATCGATTATCTTCAAAGCAACTTGCTAGTGCTACAGCCGCTTGTGTTCGTCATGGTGCATGCTTAGGACTTGGTATCGCCGCGTTTGGAAGACATAATCAAGATGTTTATGCTTAACTTCGTGAAACTCTTTATCAAGATGATGCCGTTGTTGGTGAAGCTGCTGATACTGCTGTTACTAAAAACATTCTCTCTAGTCACTGGAAACCTTGCCGCGGTTAGAGGGCTTATTATCAATTTTTTGATAAACCAATATCCAGTGTTGTTGGCTCCCGGCTTATGATTCTCGAAAATGAGTTCTTTGCCATTGTCGACAAATTCATTAATGCTGGCTTCCGGCTTATGATTCTCGAAAATGAGTTCTTTGCTATTGTCAACAAATGCATTAATGCTTGCTTCCGGCGGCGGTTGATTCTCGAAAAAGAGTTCCCACGCTGGTTGCTGTTTGATGATTCTCCTGAATGAGTCATCAGGGGTTTGGTTTGCGCAAGCATTGGTTCCCCGTTAAAAAAAACTAAACCCTCTAGAAGTTGGAAACCGTGACGTGGTTAGAGGGCTCATATCAAATTTCTTATTTGATAAACAAATATCCAGCACAACAATACAAAATTTATAATAAAAAGAAAGGATATTTGTAATGAAGCAAGTAAGATATTTTTTATAGCTTTCTTCTTATTACAATTGCAAAAGCTTGTATGTACTTTTATAACATAGGCTAATCCTCATTAAGTACGAAAATAAACAAAAAAACAAACAATTTTACTAACATTTATTAAAATCAACAAAAAATAATACATATAAAGAAAAGCCAAGTGTTTCGCCGTTAAAAACAAGAAACGACTCAGCCGGACACTTGGATGAAATAACGGCATCTGTAACGCTCTTCAGCGGCTGAGTTTTATGTTACAGGCCTTTTCACATCATTATTTGATATATCTTCGTTGTCAAACCTGAAAACAGAAAGTGAGAGTTAATTAACAAAAAAAGAATACGTAGACTTTCATATGTAACATTGATTTCTTAAATAATTCATCCATCCGAATGAGAATAGTTTGAAGCATAAGAAAAATCCCATAAGGTCAGTTTTTTTTTGATTGAATTGAAGATCATCCAAAATTGAAGGAATGAGTGTGTCTTGAGCATCCGTAGTTGAAGAGAATTCAAGCAACATTTGTAGTTTGCCCAAATTTGCAAATAGCAATTTGTCCAACTTCAAGCTTTCGAAAAGCTTTTTCAATCAAGCAAACACTTTGACATGTGATCTAGAAATAAAATTTGTTAATTAAGTAAAGGATAATAAGACTTACTTCTCCCATACGGTTTTCACCCATGTTATGTGAATCATTATTACAACCATAATTTTGAAATTTCGATGTTGTTGTTTTAGTTCTTCTTAGTCAAATCCGATTTTGTCGATAATCACTAGCAATGTAAGAGACAAGACGACGCATATTTAATCGTTTGCCAGTACGGTAAGTTAGTAAAATTGTTTGTTTTTTTGTTTATTTTCGTACTTAATGAGGATTAGCCTATGTTATAAAAGTACATACAAGCTTTTGCAATTGTAATAAGAAGAAAGCTATAAAAAATATCTTACTTGCTTCATTACAAATATCCTTTCTTTTTATTATAAATTTTGTATTGTTGTGCTGGATATTTGTTTATCAAATAAGAAATTTGATATGAGCCCTCTAACCACGTCACGGTTTCCAACTTCTAGAGGGTTTAGTTTTTTTTAACGGGGAACCAATGCTTGCGCAAACCAAACCCCTGATGACTCATTCAGGAGAATCATCAAACAGCAACCAGCGTGGGAACTCTTTTTCGAGAATCAACCGCCGCCGGAAGCAAGCATTAATGCATTTGTTGACAATAGCAAAGAACTCATTTTCGAGAATCATAAGCCGGAAGCCAGCATTAATGAATTTGTCGACAATGGCAAAGAACTCATTTTCGAGAATCATAAGCCGGGAGCCAACAACACTGGATATTGGTTTATCAAAAAATTGATAATAAGCCCTCTAACCGCGGCAAGGTTTCCAGTGACTAGAGAGAATGTTTTTAGTAACAGCAGTATCAGCAGCTTCACCAACAACGGCATCATCTTGATAAAGAGTTTCACGAAGTTAAGCATAAACATCTTGATTATGTCTTCCAAACGCGGCGATACCAAGTCCTAAGCATGCACCATGACGAACACAAGCGGCTGTAGCACTAGCAAGTTGCTTTGAAGATAATCGATGACATTAGCACTATCATGATTGGCTTCGTTGAAAAATGATTGACCATCGTTGATATTTCCAAAAAGATTTTGAATTTGATACGTTGCTTGTTTTCTAAAATTCCAAAATATTGGATGGTAAAAAGCAATAATAATAAAAAAGAATACTAAATGTAAAAGAATTACTTAAAATGTAATAAAGGCTATAAAAACAAACAAACCATTAAATCATCAACTTGTCCAGTTTCTTCAATTTGTTCAGAAACATCTTTCATTCCTTGACCTTCACCCATGCCAGCATTTTCTCCTCCAACATCCTCGATTTCTTTGCCTTGACCACCTTCGCTTTCTTCTTTCTTTGAAATTGACTAAACCTTTTTGCAAGATTTGACAAGATATATGACCGAAATGAACATAGAATGCTGCAATCCAGTTAGCAAATTGAATGAGAATTGATTGCACAAGCTCAAGAGTTTCCAAGATTTCGGTTGTAAGCCTTGTATATCGTTATAAGTTTACAGATGAAACAGAATAACCTCTGCAAAGCTGATCCACCAAAGCTTTAAGCTCAGTTATTTCCTAAAACATTACGGTAAAATCAATTCAAAATTATAGAATTATACCTTAACAAAGTCAATACCAGCGCTACAACCAAGAATAATTTTTTTGAACATGTTCAATGGTTGTTGAGTTTCATCTATCTTTGATTCAACGGATTTGAAAATTTGCTGTACCTTTCGCTGAAAAATATCGCTTGTGATAAAATCAACCTCGCCAAAATGAGGTGGAACAAATTGAATATTCGTTACAAGCAATCGTCGAAAATTCGGTTAGATAACACTTAATTCGGTCCAAATTTGCGGTGAAACGTTTATAAAGATCAGGGTCAGCATTAATTGAAAGTGCAATTTCAGCTTGTTGTAAAACATCGGCAATGAAGCTTTCACCATCGTCCCTGAAAAGGATATTGATACTAAAAAAGAAAAAAAAAGAAACCCAAAACTTACAGTTTCCATAATTCTCCAACTGTACGTTTACCATAGCCATCACAATATGAAGACATTTGTTCTAAACAAGAGACTAAACTATCAGCCATTGATTTTATGTTATCGTATTTCGAATGTTCTTTATGAATTACCACATCACGAAGATCGCTTAAGATATTGACATCATCATTAAAAGTTGAATTAACACTTTTATCAGGAGCAGCATGAACCAATTTTTGTACCGTAGTTGCAATATCCATGGATTTATCAACATGTAATTGTGCTTCAATGAAGGCATATTGGAATTGAGATGAAGCAGAGAAAATTGGAGGAGTTCGTTTAGCATTTTTAGCAAAAATATTTATACGATCTCTTGTAGAACGAATCCCAATGATAGTTTCTTGAAGCTTTTTGAAAGTTTGTACCGAATTAATCAACCATGAAAAGCCATATTCATTTAAGCCACGAATATGGGAAATCATTTGAACGCTAACTTGTTTCATAATATGAGGTTGTTTTTGAGAATTTAGTTGATTGACAAGGCGCATAATCATATTTCGTACAACAGCACATGAAAGGAAATATTCTTCATTTAATCCACTATCTTTAGCATCCATTGTAAGCGATGATTTAAGAAGTTCTTCAGATGATAATGGCGCAGCACGACGACTACGAAGTCCAAATTTACCAGCGAGTTTGACAAGAGAAGCAAAGCGTTGTTGTCGATCAAAGAGGGCTCGACCTTGCAGCTTTTCATTTCCTTCATCATCTTTTTCAGCGTAAACGTCTTTTTTGAGAATTTCAAGATAGTCAGAACAAAATTCAGATAACGATTCAGGCTCATGAAGACCAGGAAGCGATAAAACTACATTGGAGAAGCGTTGATAAAAGTTATTGAAATTAAGTCGAGGATCAGTAGTTATAATACTTGGCTTCTTACAAACTTCGATAGTAACAGGATGTGACACTTTGGATAGAAATGAAAGGAAAAGAGTAGACAATTCTTCACTTCCGCCGAGCTAAAATTAAGAAAATTAAAGTACTTTCGACAAATGATAAACAAACTTTGTATTTTTTGACAATTTTGAAGAGCTTTTGATGAGCCTTTTCAGCAGAATTTTTAACACTCCATGAATTTAACAATATTTACGAAATTTTCAAGTTCTTGAACGACATCCTTTCGTTTATTTTGGATTTTTTCTTCAACCGTTCGAAGATAAGCAGAAAAATAGAAAATAATGGGTTTCAAGGAAGAAGCAAGTTTAGATAGTTCATCGTCAGTGGTAAAGAAGATTTCAGATAAAACAGCTGTAAAAGATGTTATTTTCAGACGTGATTCAAAGTCAATAAGAGTAGATGATTGAATCCAATCAACAACCATCGCGAGAAAATTTGAAACATTTCTTGGTTCATTTGAATCGTGACGCCATTGCATAAGAGTTTCGATAATTGGGAAACCCAATGTTAGGGCAATTGCTTGTGAATCTTCTTTTACAGCATTGATGATGTGATTCCATGAATGAACCTGCATTTTACGCCAATCAAGCAAAATTTCTTGTATTTCGTTGAGCTGATGAACTAAAGAGTACTGTCGAGGATCAAGTTTTTGCTAAAGATCACATTTTTCTAAAAAAGAAAAGGTAAAAACGGTTATGCGAAGAGAAAAGTAAACCAACCAAGCACTTTTTCAATCCAAGAAGCCAATTTCATTGAAGGCACACCACAGTCAGAATTTAAAAATGTTGTGACGATCTCAGAGATTTCTTTCAAATTTGATTTTTCAGGAAATTCATCTCTGACTTCATTAACACGAGCTTCTAAAGCCGTTAAAATAGATAAACATAACATAGAAAGTTCATATTCTTTGGTACATTCGACATTTTCCATTTTCATAAGTTAAGCTATTCTATTGAATTCTTCAATTTGCAATTCAGAAAACGAAACATCAGGAACAACAGCAAAAACTTTGAATGAATAAAGGATGTTCAGCAAATGGCAAACGAAGTTTTCGGTTTTTAGACAGAAGATTAGGTGGATTACGATGCGATGAAGGTGGCAAGATTTTAAATGAAACTTTATCAGTTTTGATAGCGTCTGATAAAGAGAAAGTAAGTTTCAAACGTTTGGAAATTCAGATAATCTTTCTTCCAACGAGACATTGGAGCGAGCAGCCGTTCTTAAACAATTTTTCAATTTCTCCATGTCTGTTTCAGATTCCCATTCTCCATCAAAAGTTGAGCACATTAGAGGTTCTTTAAACAGCAAAACATTTAAAGCACTGTCGAAGTCACCAAACCAGTTGTTTTCTTCATTGATACAATATTCAACGCAACGATTTTTCATTGCTAGTGAAAGTAAACCATTTTTAGCGTCCATTGTAAAGAAAACACGAAAAGATGGATATGGTTTAATTTCTTCAATGTTTCCATCAATTTGTTCAGGCAACAAAACAAGCTTTCCACCATCTTCAGACACCAATTAAGACGATCCACAACAGCTGCACTGCAACAATTCACATCTTCAATTAGAAGCCAATCTCCATTACGATAAGCTTCGACAAAAATACTGCTTCTCCATTCAGATCGAAGATAAACTTTAGATAGTTTAGTAGCAATGATGTTTAATTTTTCTTGAGCAGCTGAAAGATAAAAAGATATTTTATAAGTCAAATCAGAAGAAAATCTTACCGTTTTTAACTAAAGCAGCTATTTAAGTGACTATGCATCGAAGATGATGAATATCAGTTGGTTCAATGGATTCTAATTCTTGTAAAATTAGTTGAGATTGTTCTTCTGAAAGTTCAGTAACTTTTGGCAATTTTAAAATGTTACAAAATTCAACATAGCATTCTTCGATCATTTCATTATCAAGCACTTAAAAATAAATATGATTTCTGAACTCAAAAGTATAAAACAAACTTGTTCATAAGTTCCAAGAAGTTAAGAGGCATCAGTTTCTTTGTTTTGGCAAATCCTTAACATATAAAGTGAACTTCTTTTGGCCAAAACAGATACCATTTTCCTCGTCAAAGAACAAATTTGCTTTAGGACGAATCATTTCAATACCAAAACATGTTCGTGCAGAATGTTGAAGAGGCAAGGATGGTAAGCGATTGATGTAAAGAATTACAGCTCCAACAGAAATATCATGAAATTCTTGGATAAATTATGCCCAACGAAGAAGATCACGCATATTGAATTCGAATTCAACACCAGGACATTCTTTTTTAACAAGCAGTTGCATTTAATCATTGAATCGGATCATATTTTCAATGATTAATCTGGAGTCTGGTAATTCTTGGTTAAAAATCAAAGAAAAATCTTGCGGACCAAATTGTTGAATGTAAATCTGAAAGTGAATTATATAAAAGCAAAAAAGAAAAAGCAGAAACTCACAGAAGTAAAGCTGTTCAAAAACGGCTTAGGTAAAGCCCGTCTGTTACCACCATGAGTTTGAGGATTTTGGCAAACAAAAAATCGACATTGATCAGAATTGATTACAAACTTCTTATTTAATTCAGCAATGAATAACTCCTGACGAAAATCAAAACAAGAGTTTAATCCTTCAAGCACTGATTGATGAGCCAAATTTAGCTAAAAAACAAAATAAAAGTTTTGAACACTAAATATGAAAATAAACAAACTTCGTCAAGTAAAATCCATGAACCTTCTTTGATAGCCTTTAGAACTGGACAATCTTTCCATTTAAAAGAAATACTTCCATCTGGTTTAGAAAAAGGTACATCGTGTTCAAACAAATCAGCAAGGTCGGTTTGGTCGCTCAAATTCAAAAGCATAAGTTGATAGCCTGTTACTTTAACTAACGAAACAATAGGATTTACCAGTACCAGGACTTCATTCAAGCATAATGGCTTTTAAGAGTGCTCGAGCAACTCGAAGAGGATTTTGTGCGGTAGTAGGAGTCGAAAAAGAATAACGTTGTATGTTTTCTGGTGCAAAGCTTCCAAGTTCAACAGGAAATCCTCCAAAAATTACAGAATACGGCTTTTCAATAGTTTCAAGTTACACAAGAGGAATAATTTGATGTTTTTTAACAATAGATAAAACCTAAAACCAACCATATTTCTCTAGATTTTACACAACAAAAAATACTTACCATTTGATGACATTTCTTTTTTAACTTCAAAGGATTGTAAGAAGCTCGAGTAGGGAGAACACCAAATGAATCAACAAAAACTTCAGTGAAGGAGTTAACCAAACCGCTATGAGTCGAAAGTTCAGTCATAGTTTTACAAGCAACGAAAAGATCAGCAGCAGCAATGATATTACGAATTGAGAAAACAGTAGGGAAAATGATTGAAATTTTCGGTAAAATTAATAAAGAATCCAACAATTCCATTAATAACATGTTTCACTTCTTCGTCAACTGTGTGACCCAATATTGTAATTCTTCCAGTAATAATCTTTTTGTTGTCTTCAACAGGATGATCACAACTGAACCAAATTTCGGTAAAACGATTTCTGAGTGCTTTTGACAGTTCTTTTTTGCCATGATCCGTACCAGGGTTAATTATTGCAACGACTTGAAAACCAGAAAGAGCAGTAACATTTTCAGCATCAGCTCCAGCGTCGGTTAATAAGATGGTTCTAGATGATTCTAATAAAGGATTTAATCTTTCAAGGACATCATAAGAAGCAAGCGAAATTTCATCAATAAGTAGCTTATATCCAGTTTTCATTGCTCGTACAACAACACCATCTTGCCAGAAGAAGCTACCATCAGCACTTGGTCGAATAGAAACAAGAAAATCAGACGTTTCAGTACGTTTGTGATAATTAATACTTAAAAGTTTTAAATCAGAGAGAAGTTGAGCCGATGTCGTTTTACCACATCCACTTTCATCAACCATTAAAATTCGACTCATCGCAATGCCATGCTTTGCAAGAAAGAACGAGCACACGACGCATACCAAACGTTGAAACATGTGAGCAGTCCCTTCAGTAAGTTGTTTTCCAATCTCCACGCACACTCTTTGCAAGACGATTAGCCCAACGGAAAAGATCACTAAAGCAAAAAGTAAAGAAAGTTAAAGAATGAGAAAATCTTACCGTAACGTCATAAGACCATCATAAGCATTAAATAATCCAGCATTTGAACAGCATTGTTTAAGTTCAGTTAAAACTTTAATCATAGAATCTGCGAGGCTATTAGCAATTCCACATCTTGTGCAAACAATTTGAGTAAGTTCTTCAAAATGGGGATGATCAAATCGAAGAATGATAAATCGATTTAAAAATGCACGTGAAAGTCTTTTACCACCAGCGTAAGTGCCTACGGGATTTGGTGTAGCGAAAAGACGGAATCGAGGATGAGCTTTAACATGAAGATTTCGTTCAGCAACAAACAGTTCACAATTATCGTCCAAAAGCTAAAAACAATAATAAAAAAGTACAATAAATAATAATAATAAACATACTATATTAAGAGCTTCAAGAACTTCTAGCGGAGCAAAATTCAATTCATCAAGAATAACACAATGACCTTGTCGAACAGCATGCAAGAGAACACCTTCCACGAAAGTAAATTTTCCGTTTTCATCAGGTGCATAGCAGCCAATGTATTTTTGAACATAAGTATGTTCATGATCGTTGATACGATGTACAATATTTCCATTTACCAAAGCAAGATCCATAATCATCGATGTTTTACCTAAAAATAAGATGATTTTTATTTCTTTGAATTATGTTAAATAATTTCAAACGTACCAGCCGAAGTTTTTCACCTTCAAGTAAAAATGGAAATCTTCCACTATCAACTGCTCTTGCCAATCTTTCTAAATTTTTTCTAGCTGATTCAGTGTAAACATAACGAGGATCATTTTTAGGTAAGTTATCACCATGTTCAATATAAGAGCCTTTAACCAAGCTAAAAAAAACTTTGATGAAAATTAAGAAGAAGAAAAAACATACATTTTCTTGCCATCAAATGTTGCACGTGCAATTCCATTTGGTACTCCTTCAAAATGTTTGGAGAAAATTTTGCTAAATTTAACCATTCCATCATTATCAAGATCGCTTCCAAAAGCCAGAGATACGCCTTCATAAAGTGAACGATAAGGATTTCCAGAAAGATTATCACCCGCAAAAGATAACGATCGACAAAGATTCCGTAGACTAAAAATACAAAAAAAGTTTAAGCTTTAAAAGATAACTATGAAATACCTGTATTTTCGAGAGAAGAAATTCATTAATTTCATCGTAAAAGTTAAGCACACGTGTATGATGCAGGTTTTGAAAAGATGGAAGAAAATTTCGAACGATGATTGTAAGTTGATTGCGATCAGTTGGTTCATGAAAAAAAATTCTGTGAAGCGTGTTCGAACACCAATGGGAAGTTTCTTCTTTCATGTATAAGTTGCGGGATTCATACATGCAAATAAGCGAAAGTTTGGTTGATGACGTTTAAGATTTCCATCACAGGTACAAAGTCATGCCATCTTTGTGCTGAATAAACATAGCATCCAGCATTTCAAAAGTACTTCTTTTTCGAGCAATAAAAGATGAAATTGATGGAAATCCCATTTTCTCGAAAAGCAAGCAAACGTCATAATGATGATTGATTCTAAAAGAAAATATAAGAAATAGTAAAAGCATAATTTTCACAAGCATGTGTAAACCACAGCCATGTCCACCAAAAGAAAGTCTTTTACACAAAACCAATATTTACTTCAATAAGAAAAGTAACTTACTTTAAGTATTCAACAATTTGTGCTTCATTTATAAAAGATGGTGAATATGTGGCCATCAAAATCTCCATGACGATCTTTTTCTGCGTGAAGAGTACGATATTCATTTGGTTTTTATGATTTGGTACCATATAGTCCAAGAGATAATCACGATCAATTTTGTTAAGTTTCAATGCAAGTTGGTTAAAGATCCGGAAGAATTTGGGTTTTCTTGGTAAATCCCAATATGAGATAGCATTCATCGCGTCATGACAGGCCATGTCCATCAGTTGATTCAATTCAATATTAATGGTAGAGCTTACGAGTTGTTTAACAATAGGAGAAAGAGACCATTGCCTAAAATAATATAACTGATTACAAACCGCTGAATCATGTTAAATGCATAAGTTCAAGCAATGAAAATGCTCATAAACAAAGGAGATAAATAACAAATAACAAACTAACTTGATAACTGCGACGAGAGATTCATAATCTTTAATATCGGTGGAATAATGAAGAGCACAAAATACGTTGTTCAACCAAATATTGACATAATTTGTTTCTCACGTTTTATCTTCTCAAGCAGTTACAGTATCAATATCAAGTTTAACTTTTCTCCATGCAATATAATTTGGATTTACATCACGATGATATTCGAAGATTTTCATTGTTTTTTCAGCTAATAACGCTTCAGCAGAGCTGCGATTTCGCCGGCATTCGCCGGCGTCGCCTGCCTTTTCAAAAGGCGATGAAAGGCGACGCCAAAAATTTGGCGAAAGTTTTATGGCGACGAATGGCGCGCCAAAAAAATGGCGAAGGAACGCCATTTTTTTGGCGCTCCTTCGCCCAATTTTTTGGCGATCAAAAAGGCGAAAAAATTATTTTCTTTAAAAAATAGGATTTTACACTTTCAAGAATGCGTATAATATATTTTGGGCATATTTTTTTTTATTTAATAAAGCAACAAATTGATTTATAATATTTTTTCTGATTTTTCGATCACAAACTCTCGCCCTTTGGCATTCTTTTTAGTTTTTTAATAGAGGTTGATCCATCTTTTTTTCATATTTTGTCATGTACATATTCAAACGATCATGAAGGATCTGAATTAGTTAAAATTATTTCTCATTGAGCATCACTAAGAGGACGAAAGTCTCTAAACCAGTACTTTTCTAAAGGTTGTAAAGTTTTATATGGATCATAAGGTTTAAAAAAAATCATCCTTTATGGTCTAGCATTCAAAATTATTGTTGAAACTAATAAAACAATCCGATAATCAAAATTTCTAGCAACGGTATCAAAAGCTATGTTCCAGATACACCCGATATGCCTAATATTAAAAATAATAATGATAAGTGTTGTTAAAATTTTCTATTTTCGTTATCAATGAACAAAAATTAAGATATCTATCAATTATCAGCCAAAATTTAAGAAAAAATTAAATTTGTTTACTCCATTTTTGGTAAACCTTCATGGTTAAAGACACCGATTTGTAAAAAATAAAAAAGTAAAAAAGGCGATCATTGGCGACGAATGGCGATGGATGGCGAAGTAACGCCATCCATCGCCATTTTTTTTCGTGTTGAGATTTTTTTTCGCCTTGGCGCGCCTGCCATTTTTGAAAAAAAAGAAAGGCGAGGCGATGGCGGCGAAAAAAGGCGAAGCGAAATCGCAGCTCTGCGCTTCAGCATTCATTTGATCGGTGAGGTATTTAATATTGTTACGAAGTCGAAGTTTTGCTGATTCCACGCCTGAACCAGTTGGTGGTAAGGAAATCACAAGTTCACGAGCACAAAAGAAAACAAGAGCAATGAATAGTTCACGACAATTTAGAAAGTCAAGTTTAGCCTGAAACGACAAAAGAATGTAAATACTAAACAATAGTATGATAAGTAAGAACAATTTACGAGTAAACGAAATCAAAAAGAAGCCATGAATGGTAAAGTTATTAATAATGAGAATAAGTTAAACTTACGGTATTATGGAATTTCCATTGAAGGCCACGAAAGAAATTTCATGTGTTACAAATATTGCAAGCATCGCTCAATTTGACATTACCAAGTTTATCAAAAAATAAAAAAGTTTTGTAAAAAAGTCAACACAACATTAAGGTTGTGCAAGAATTGCATTAAAAACAATTACTTGAAGACTTTAGGTTATGATAGTTAAAGAAATAAAATCAAAAATCAAAATTGTAAATAAATGTCACAACAGCATTAAGGCTGTTAGCTAAGCTTTGCTAATGCAATAACTTAGTTTAATGACATTGTGAATAAATAAAATTCAACTTAAAAAAAAATCACTTTAAAGCGAGATCTTTAAGATTGAATTTTTTTAATTTATTGATTTTTGAATGTTAAAAAATCAAAAAATATAAATGAATGAATGTCATAACAGCATTAAGGCTGTTAGCTAAGCTTTGCTAATGCAATAACTTAGTTTAATGACATTGGAAATAAATAAAATTCAACTTAAAAAAAAACACATTAAAGCGAGATCTTTAAGATTGAATTTTTATGGTTTTATTATTTTTGGATGTTTCGGCCCTGAACCCTAAACATCCTAATTATAAAAGTAAATTTGTATTTTACATTTGTTTGAAAAGGAAACCTGCATCGTTGGGCCTCATCAGTAGAGTTCGATGGTCTAAGGTTTGAAATAAAATTATAATAAAATTAAAGAGTTTAGTTGAGCGATGATGAAAGTTGAAAAAAAGGGAAAAAGAAATTAGAGAAAAAATAAATTTTTTGAAGATTGAAAAAAGGAAGTGGTTATTTTTGGCTTTATATGCATAAGAGCAATAATATTTTATCGTTGTTGTTTTGAAGCAATGTTTAGTATCATCCAATAATTGTTAGAATTCTAAAGCTAATTCAAGAAATGCCACAGAAGCGACCAATTGAACGTGATATTAATGGTGATGAAGGAATGCATTCAGGAGCCAAAAAGCCTAATTTGGACTTGCAGGTATGTTTTATAATTTATATAATTTTCTCATCTTTTTACTTTTTGTTTTTTAGGATCAAATTGATAAATTGTCTTCAGTTGTTAATGTATTGGCTCCCGTTGTTCATCGATTGGATGCAGATAATTCAAAAGAATTTTTGATGATTTACAATGTTGATTTTGCACTTACAAACAATAGAAAGGATAATCGTAAATTATTGCTCAATGGCGTGTTTGAATTACTGGATCATATTTTGGATAAAAATTATTCATCAACCGCTGTTGGATCTCCAGAATATCTTGGTAAAACTGAAAAGAAATTCATTAAAGTTAAACTTGGTTCGCTATTGGTTAATAATGTTATGGATTCACTTCATCGCCTGAAAACGTTCAAGCCAAAGCTGTTTAAAGTTAATGGTCGAATTGATGTTCAACGATGTTTATCAAATAGTTCAATGAAGAAACGGAAGATTGGATTAATTATCAAGCAAGAATTGATCGCTATGTTCAAGGATATGCTACATCAAAAGAAGATTAATGCTGTACCTTTTGTTCTGCTTAAAGGTAATACAATTAAAGTAGGAGCTGATGAACCTAAAACTTTTGATATTGTTAAAGATTTTTATTCAGATATTGCTAATTGTAAATTTTAACTTTTGTTTAATGCATTTTATCTTGTTTTGTATATTTTGTCTTTGTAAGTAATATTCAAATAAACTTATGTAACTTTTTGTATTTCTTATTTGTTCAGTTAAATGAAGTTAAAGTATTTGTGTTTGTTTAGAACTTTATTCTTGTGTTTTTTGATTGTTTCTTTATGGTAATTATTGCGTATCAGTAGGTTTTCTAGATTTTCATAGGCGTTTTTAAAGTTATGTTTATTGCTTGAAACTCTCGCTGTTCTTAATGTTTCTCCCTCGATTATGTTATGTTTATAAACTGTAGGAATATTTGAGCGATAATTTGAGTATCTAAGCACGTCAAAGGTGTATGCGTCAGTTTTATTATATAAATTGTAGTTGATTCCTTGATTTAATTCAACCGTAATATCGAGGTAATTTGTTTTAAATTCGGATTCATGTGTAGTTTCGAGTGTTAAACTTTCATGGTAAATATTATTGGCAATTTTTTGAAAGTCGATATTTTTATGGTTGATTACAATTATGTCGTCCATGTATCTGGATGGAGCAATATTTTTTACAAAAAATTGGTTTTCTTTATTATGACAGTATTTGTATTCCATCATAGTCAAAGTTAAATCTGCAATTTCAGGTGAAGCGTTATTGCCTTGTGGAATTCCATTGATTTGTTTAAAAATTATTGTGGCGAATTTTGCATAGCTATTATCAAGTGTTTGAATTAGTAAATCCATGATATCTTCTTTAGTAAAGCAATTTTCCATCCCATTTTCTTTTGCTTCCCTGAATTGGCAGTAATTATATCCAACTTTTAAATATTCCTTTTTACTGTTTTTAAAGCATAATTCAATTAGGTTGCTTATGTTTTGAATTACAACGGTGTGAGGTAAATTAGTAAATAAGTTGTTAAAATCAGCGCAAAATAATTTTAAATTATCTTTTTTTGTTAAATTTTCTATTTTTTCAATGAACTCTTGACTGTTTTTTATTGACCAATAATTTTTTAAGCTTGTCCTATTTTCAATAACTTTGCAATAATTTTTTAATTGGTTTTTAAAATGTTTTAATATTTGTTGTAGTTTTTTTGATAGTTCTTTAATTCCGCTATTACTTGCACCTGTAATAAATCTGAATTTTATTGGGGTTTTATGCAACTTGGGTATTGCGTAAATTTTTGGAATAACTTTTTCTTTTTCACAATTCATTTTTATTTTTCTGTTTTCGTTAAGTATGCAGCATTTTGTATAAACTTCGTCTAAATTTATTTCGCTTATTTTATAAGTGTCATTACCTTTAATATTTTCTTTATCCCATCCTAATTCTTTTTGCAGACTTTCAACGTATAGTTTTTTGCAAGTAAATGCATAGTTATTTGTTGCTTTATCGGCCGTTGTAATAATAAAATGTTTTTTAATGTTTTCAAGTTCTTTTTTGGCTTTTTGGTTGAAAATTGGTTTATTTTTGTTTAAGTTAAAGAAAAGAGATTTAGCGAGTTTTTTTATTTCTTTTTTCCAAAGTTTTTCCAATTTTAAGGCTTGTTTGTTAGTGATTTTATATTTTTTAATTAGTTTATTTTGAAATTGGCAGAAGACTTTATTTATTTCTTCTTCGATTTCTTTTTTTGTTACAATATTTATATCTCTAAATTTAGTACCCATTTTTAGTGTTTTTTTAAGATTAAGATTTTTTATAAAGTTAATATCCCCCGTTATGATATGTTTATGGTGGTTATCAAAGTATGGATGTTCTGGTGAACACATACATTTAGAGGTGTTGATTTCTTTAACTTGATTTATAGTGAGGTTATTTAAAAATTGGTTGTAATTAAAAACTTTAGTACTGATCGGTGGCAGACATTTTTTAATTATTCTGAACTTAGCATTGTCGTGTAATATTATTTGGTTTTCTTTTAATATTTTGTTTAAAATTTTTCCAAGTTTAATTTTATCCAGGACTGGATGGATATGAGTTAGACTTATGTTTAGAAAATTATTTGTTACCATTCTAGATTTCTTATCATTAGTTTTAAAACTTAATAGTTTTAAATCGTTTTTTTTAAATGTCAAAGTATTTTCGTCTTTAGTTAATTTATTTTTAATATTTTTGGAGGTGTTGTAATAAAGTTGGAATAATTCGTTTGTTTCAGCTGTGATGATTTTATTTTTTATTTCGGTTGAGCTAGTATTATTTAACTTCTTTTTTCGTTTTCTGTTATTGCCTCTTGTGTTTTTTATTCGTGGAAAGTTGAAATTAAAATATGGCAATTTATCTAATTTTTCTTTTATTAAAGATAAATTTGTTAGGTTTCCTATAGCCTTAATATTGTCGTTTAATCCATATGGATATGCAGTCATTAAAAGTCTGATCCATGTTTCTTCGGTATTTAAGCGAGTTTGTCTATCTTCTAAATCAATATTATCCAGGACATCTATTTCAAAATCATTATTTTCATGATTTATAAAATGTTGGCATAAGACAGTTTTTTCAGTTCCATTTTTGATGTTATTTAAATGTTCGCTAATTCTTTGTTTTAATTTTCTTTTTGTTTCTCCTACATATTGCTTTTTGCATATTTTACAAGTTAAGAGATAAACTAAATTATTTGAACAGCAATTAAATTTATTGGTTTTACAGGTTAAATATTTATCTTTAGTTACGCTGCTTTCAACAAAATTACGATTATTTAATCTAGGACATACTTTACAGTTTTTCTTTTTACACTTGTATCCTTCTTGATCTGTAGTTTTAAATGGTTTTATGATTCTTTTTCTTCTTTCCTTTGATATAGTTGTTATGTAATTTTTATAAAAGTTAAAAGGTTTCGAAATTAGAGTTTTTTTAAACCAATTGGGATGACCCTCCTGGCGGCGGTTTCTCCACCAAGACGGCACGAGATGTGTTTTAGAGAGCGGCCTCTCTCGGTACAGGCATGAAAACCGTATTTTTTACAACTGCTGGCAGCATGGTCAGATCCCTCCCGTCCGGATCTCCACTTTTATCACTCAAAGGCAGTTGAACGGTTCACGTTGAATCCGTTTAATAAACCATATTTGAATAATTTTGTAAGTTATAACTAATTTCGAAGAAAGAATAAGAAGGAAATTATTAAATATATATTGTACAGATTTAGGGTTTTTGAATTGCCCTTTTATGAAGAGAGGAAAGAAGGAAAGAGAAAGAATGGTTAAGATTAAATAATTTTAATTGAATAAAATTATAAGTTGTAAGCTGAAATAATGTTGAAAGAGTAATTTAAGTCACATTTTGTGTGGGATGAAAGAATAAGGTTTATAAACAGTGTGGATGTCGGGTTCTTGGAATTCTTTCGAATTCCAAAGCGGGCTTTAAGACAGGCAGTGTTTCTTCATTCAAACAAAAGACTCTTAGTATTCCCTCAAACTGATGAGAATAGCGCTGTACAAAACATAAATAAAGCAAATCTTAGCAATTTTGTTTTCCTATTCTCCACCTTCTACAGCAAAAAGCATGCGTTCATCCCAAATGCATCTTATCGTTCACGAGGTGAAGACAAGAAAATTGATGAGCATACGCAAACAATGCAAACATCTGATTATGATAATATCAAGCCAGAAAAGGTAAGTGCATCCATCAAAACATGTCAATATAAAAACAAATAATTTATTGTTATCTTGTGAAACTCAAGCTTTGCAACGTAATTCTACGAGTGAAAGTGAAAATGAAGCATCGAGCGAAAACAAACTCCTTATTACACTAATTTTCCTAAACCACTGACTACGAAGAGGCTGTTATTTTCCACGCTTGCTTGGACGGTTCATTCACCAAAGTATCAACATCATGGCTCATCAAATTTGGCATTTATTGTATCTAGTATGCCTCGTTCAAAATCAGAAAATTTTAATATTAGTACGGAAGTGGCAAACAAAATATCAAATCAACAAGTGTAACATTGTACCTTTCAAATGCTCCTGAAATTCAATTACGAGTTGCACCTTTACGTAAACCAACAAATGAGTTTAAAAAAGATATTTCTATGAAAGATTCTCAAAGTATGGATTCTCTAAGCACCCCAAATACAGCAATATCAATAGATTCAACTATAAAAAGCGGGGCTATTCTAAATAATAACACACAACAAATCAAACGAGACCAACTTATGAAAAAGAATATCATTTTTTCTTATTTGTGGGGACTTGACCTATTATTCTCAACATTTTTCGTGTATAATTTTAAGAAGAAAAAAAATATATTGGGATAAGTTTTAAAAAAACTATAGACTTACTTGCTAAGAACAAAACCAACAGCGATAACAGCATATAATTTGACATTAGGATCAGCAGCAACTTTAGCAAGAAGTCGACGAACAACATCAGCTTTACCACTTCCAGCGTAAGCCATAGCAAGCATACATACAAGAGTTTGTCGAAGAACAGCATTTGATTTAGCTTCTAAAATCTCGTTGACCCAAGGTTAAACTTTTCCATTCGACCATAAGCAAGAAGAGAAAGTCCAGTTCGAAAGCCTCTTTGAATTTTGTCATGAGCGGTGTCGCAAATATATTGAACCATTTCACGTAATGCAGTATTATCAAGATTGGTCGCCAGTAATAGACCCATGGCAGCACTAGCAGCTTCACCAACCATGGTATCATCTTGATAAAGAGTTTCACGATATTTAGCATAAACATCTTGATTATGTGTTCCCAGCGCAGCGCACCAAGTCCTAAGCAAGCACCATGACGAAAAGAAGCGGCTGTAGCACTAGCAAATTGATTTTGAAGATAATCGATGACATGAGCACTATCATGATTGGCTTCGTTGAAAAATGATTGAACATCGTTGATATTTCCTAAAAAATTGGAGTTTGATATGCTACTTGTTCTCTAAAATTACAAAATATTAGATGATAAAATGCAATAAAACAAACCTTAGAATGTCACTATAATTATGTATGATATCACGAGCAATCCAAATGAATGATTGATATTCAGAAATTTTGTCGGAGGCAGAAGCAAGTGAAATTGATGAATAGCAGCAAAAGATGTAGTTGAAAATTGGGAACCCATTCAAAAATCAATGTCAGAATCCAACAAAGAGGCTATTAGCAATTCCACATCTTGAGCAAACCATTTGAGTAAGTTCTTCAAAATATGGATGATCAAATAGAAGGATGATAAAACGATGTAAAAATGCACGTGAAAGTGTTTTATGACCAACGAAAGTTCCAACAGGATTTTGTGTAGCAAAAAGACGGAATCGAGGAGCTTCTAATCGATCAAACTCAATTTTTGTTTGAGCTTTTTCTTTTTCTACTTCAGCTTTTAGAAAACCCTTTTCTTCTTTTAACCTTTTAGTTGCTTTTTGAACTTCATCAATTTTAGTTTTGGCTGCATTTAATTTTTGAGAAGCATCTTTAAACAACTCATTTTAACTTTTTAGACAATTAAAAAAGGAGGAAAGGTTTATCAAAAATTAATGGTTTTTTGAAATAAAAGTTTTATCTTTAACTCTTTATAGCAAAAATAACCAATAGTTTAGTTCCAGTTGCTGTTGTTTGAAATTGGAAGTTTGGAGCTTTGATGATTTGATTGCTAAAAAGATAAAAGTTTAGAAGGAAGTGGAACTTGTCGTCGGCGTCATCACTTGTAATAATAGGAATTGGATGTTTATGAGTCTTTCGTTCATTGGAAAAAAAGAACAATGATAAAGGTTCCATCCTCAAAGTATTGTAACTGTTACAAACAAGTTTTGAATGTTGTAAAAATGAGAGACGTAAAAAACCGAAGAATACTTAGATCGCTTTTCGCCATTCCCCAAAAATATTGGGTTTTTTAAAACTTTCTTCAAACTTTTTCACGTTTTTGTTACTTATTTTCTCTCACGCTTCCTTTCTTTTTATTTTTTTTGTCAATTTTTTAGTTTTCTAATTTTGCTTCTCTTTTTAGGTGTATTTCGTCTATCATGGATAACACTGGGCCTCCTGGCAAGCGAACGCGTTTAGATGACAATGCTTATGTTTTAACAACTTCATCAGAACCTCGTATTCAATCAAATGTTGATGCTATGACCAACTTATGGAGATCAGAATATGATAGAAAGTCACATGAGGTTAGTTAGTTTCCTTATATGCTGTGGTTAACTTTTTTGTTGTTTTTAGAAAATGGTTTTGGACATAAAGCATATGGAACTTCAAACAAAATATACTGATCTCGAATCTCGGCATTCTCAACTTCAACAAGCCTATCAAAATCTTCTGGTCCTATATAACAGCCAAAGTGAACATATTTCTCAGCTACCAAATCAAGATGTAATTACTTGTTTAAAGCAAACTATCAAAGTAATGGAAGCTGAAAATCAAAGAAATCTCAAAATGGTTTGTTTTTTGCTCAGTTTAGGCCTTAAACTTTTAACATTATATCCATTTGTGACGTTAACGAGTAAGTTTTTAGATTTGTGATGTTGAAAAGCAACGTGATGCTTATGAAGCAATTATCACTGATTTCGCTAAAAAAGAAAAGGAAACTAATGTAGCGTTTGAAAAAGAAAAGAAGGTTATCAAAAATATGTTCGATCGGCGTTTGAAAACTATGAAGAAAACTTATGAAAAAGAAAGTGCTCGTTTTCGTCAAAAAAGTGATGGATTGAATGCAAAAGAAAAGAATCACATTCCTATGATAAAACGCAAGGAGAACGTAAGAAACGAAGCGGATCTCACGGTTCTCCTAGAAGAAGGCAGATCATTGCGATTAAGAGATCAGACGTTACCATGGATAGAATATGAAAAACACGTTTCTACTGGAATCCTCAAAAGTCTTCAACTTGTTCGTGTTCGAGTTGAAAAACCAAATGGTAATATGGCTTCACTCGAAGAAATCCTGGAGAAATTGCCTAACATTCAAAATTTTGGATTGTTTGTTTTTTTGTTGTTTTTTGTTTTGAATACCTTTATTT
The DNA here is from genome assembly GCA_028622995.1 of Panagrolaimus kolymaensis. Taxonomy (NCBI): domain Eukaryota; kingdom Metazoa; phylum Nematoda; class Chromadorea; order Rhabditida; family Panagrolaimidae; genus Panagrolaimus; species Panagrolaimus kolymaensis. The sequence continues at coordinate 2,499,188 of JAJQJQ010000020.1, forward strand.
ACCAATAGCGTTTTTAGCGTAACTGGTCGGGATGGGTCAACTAGCACTACTTCAAGAAAAAGTTTTACGAATCTTCTCTTGCTTCAACCTTTCAAAGATCTTCAAAAATTCTATTTATCTGGTGTCACTATTAATAAATTTGATCCTGATTCCTTCCTTGATTTCATGAAGGTGATTACTTATCTTAACTTTCATTATCTAACTATTATCCATTTTAGTATCATCCAAAGTGTCAATTTCTCATATCATTTCATCTAACAAACAAGAGAAAATTCAATGTTATTGCCAAAAAATTACGTAACGTTTATCCATCAACAGATAAATTAGTTATTGATTTGCTCCAGCCTAATAATAGTGTAATTCATCGATAGTTGTTTCAAAAAGATTTATTTCTTATTTTTGCAAAAATAATATTATTTATTTTGTTGTTTGTTTAATGTATTATAAATAAAATTTATTCTCATATTTACTTTTTGTTGTTGCAAAGGTGAAATTAAAGCTGTTGTTTATAGCTTTACTTTTTTTCTTCTTCATTGTTTATGGAAGGGTAAAGAAATTACAAAACCTAACTCGAACCTGCGAGATTTTCATCCTTCTAATGATCTTATAACTTTATCTTTTATGGGTTCGATGATGATAGACTAATTTAATATCTTTATCCTTTTTATGTTTATGATTTTTATTATTTTAATGTACTTATCAAGTAGGATTTGTTAAAATTAGTTGACTCTTCTTTTTTGTTGTTGTTTGTTATTTGTTCGCCTTTTAAACATTTCCTTTAAATCGCTTGTAATTTCTTACAACTTTTATTTTTCCACTACAAATTGGATGTGTGCCAGGGATGCTCGATCCTGGCTTTTGGAAAATCCGAACATCGAACTTCGAACATTTTTTGGGGGTAAAAGACCGAACATCCGAACATCGAACCATGTTCGGAGACGTAAAAATTTGCTTTTTAAAATCCGAACAATGTTCGGACAAAATTGCCTAAAATTCCAAACTTCGAACTCAGAACCACGAACGATCGAGCATCCCTGATGTGTGCATAAATTGTTTATTGGATAATGAAATAAAGCAAAAACAAACATATATCATTTTTTAAAACACACTTATATTAAAATTATGAGTCATTTGTTTTACATCAACAGACATCTTGCACCAAAATTTTTGAATAGCTAACTATTAGCCTTTGATAAAAAAAAAAGCCTTGAAGAACTCAATTTGGAAGTTAAAATACTCTTTTTGTATTTACTTATTTTTTAATACTTATTTCTCAAACATCGGCTTCGAATAGCACAAAATTCGTTATTGGCTAGCTATTAACCATTGATAAACCAAAGTCCTTGAAAAAGAACATTTCCAATAAAAATTACTGTTTTTGTATTTACTTAATTTTAAAATCATTTCTCACAGAAACAAATATTTTTTTCTTTTTTTTGTTACTTTTCTTCAAAAAAAATTCAACCACATCAAAGACATTTATAAAATGGCTGAAAAGAATGATAAAACAGTCATTTGAAAGTTGACGGCTTATGTCCCGAAATGCAACTTAAAATCCTCCTTTTTGATATGATTGATATGCCGATTTGACATAATCAAATAAATTTTTGATAAGTTGAAGATTTTCTTGAATCTGAAATATTTAAAAAAAATTCAAGCCACTTTTACGATACAAAAATTTTTAGTCTAAGAATTAAATCCAAAAAGCTTAACAAAAACCCACATCGAATGGAAGATGTAATCGTAAATTAATGTTAAAATTTAAATTAAAATCATAAACAGTTGAATCCGGAGTTTGATGGTTTACTTCTAAAGCTCAAGCGTTTTTAGGAATGACTTCATTTTCTTGAAGTAATAATGGATTTGAAAACATTTGAATAATTTCTTCAAATAAATTATCAAGGTTTAAAAATTCTTTTCTTTCAATAATATCTCCAAATTTTTCTGCAATTTTGTTTTTATCTTTATCGGAGAAAGGTAAATTGCAAAGAATATCAGTAAAAAGTTGAATATTTTCATGCAACATTTTTTCATCGATTTCACAAATGGATGAATTTGATGAAGGGCATTCCATTTTTGCGATGATAAATTTAAACTAAAAAAACAAGCTTAATTTTTAGATAGACGAAAGGAAATCGGAGAATGATAAGTACAAAATCGATAATTATTAAATTTATTAATTGGCGGGGAAAAATTTAAACAAAAAACAAGAAATTTTGTAAACTAAAATTCACTTTTAACTTTATAAAAAAACTCAATAAAATTTTATGGATATTTTTTAAATAAAAACGAACACTTTCCTTTTTCGGGTTTTAATACCAAAAAGTAAAAGATGACTCTTCTTCTTTGTTTAAATATAGCAAACTTCGATGCTGCTCTTTTTTTTTATCAGTAAAAATGGAACAAAAAGAACAATGAAGAGATTATTATGGACGTAATTACCTTCTTTTTTTCTATCAAGCAATAATGTTTCGGATGAATCATCATTTTGTGCTAATTTACTTAGGTTTAAAATAGATTAAAATTACAGAGTTTGCTTTCCATGAATCATAATATAGTATAAAAATAATTACAAATTCAGCAAAACAGTATTTTATAAATTTTTAGATCGATCGAATTTGCATGATTATTAAGGTTTATTAAATTTGCTATGAATCAGAAACGTAAGCTTCCTTCGATGCGAATAATGATAAAGAACATGTTTAAAAATGGAAAAAAATTCAACTTGGGTTATGCAAATTTTTAAAATTTCTTTCTTCATTTTTTTTTTTTGCAAAGCGTTTCAAAGCACGCGCACTCAAACGAAGAAAAGAAAGCATTTTTTTGAGGGAAAGAAAGAAAAAAGCAAGCATCTGCCTTTTTTCCAACGAATCAAAAGGTTTGGAAATATTTTTTAATTCTGTAACTTTACAGAAAGGTATTTTTTAAAAGCAAAATTATTTTATTATTTCATTCATCTGAGAGAGTTTATGCCTTTTTTGTTTCCATTTTTTTCTCTTCACAACTTTGCAAAAAAGAAGGAGTGTCACTCATCTTTTTTTCTCTTTTTTTTCTTGATGTTTGTCGGTGTGTTTTTCTGCATTTACAACTGCTATAAATTCACGAATTGCTTAGCGGGGGTATAACTCAGTGGTAGAGTGCTCGCTTCGCATGCGAGAAGGCTGGGGTTCGATCCCCCATACCTCCAAATTTGTTTTTAAATAATGTAAATCATCGAAAACAACATTCATAAACGCCGTTTTTGCATTTGTTAAAAAAATTCCAAGCTTTGTGTTTTTATGGCTTCCAATGGTGTCAAATTAATTCATAAAAAATATTATTATTTGTCATTCCAAAAATTTAAATATTAGCCACAAATATTTTTGTATTCTTCAATAATTTTTTGTGTTAAATTCTTAAAAAAGTTTTATGGCCATCAAAACAATGGTAAAAGAAAAATTTGTTATACAGCAAAACGCTGCTTATGCATTTTGCTTTATAAAAATTATTGGCAAAGTTCGATCACCACTCGTTGCAAAAAAAGTCTTTTTTTTTCAACAACAAAAATATCGGAATTTTATGTTATAAGAAATGATCGATTATTATTTTTGTGGCAATTTAGTTTATGCTGTTGTCGTCCTCATAAGGATATTTTGTTGACCCAAGTTATGTTTTTTAACTTTAGAAAATGTGTTGTACATTACACACACAAGGAAGGATCAAACTTTTTTTTTGGCTGTTTAAAAACAACCCACAAAAACCGTTTGATTATGTCATCGATAAAAAAAAATGGGCGCGCATTGAGCATCTTCATAATGGCATAAGGTTAGGTTCAACGAAAAAATAATAATAAGTTCATTGTCTTTCTTTTTTTTCACCAAAAACCTGCTCATTCAGGTTTGTTTCCAAACTTTGTTTCATTTTTCTTATTTATTTTTTTGCAAGAAGAAAAAAATTATCAGCTGACCCAAAAAAAGAATTCATTTTGTTTTTAAAAATGCTTAATTATGGATTAAACTTTTTAATAGCTGTTGCTGGCATATTTTCTATTGTGGAATCATGCGATGATGGCAGCATTTCATTTGATGGAAATTTAGAAAAATGCGCTACTCAACCCTCGTTTTATCGCGGTGATTTTGATTGTGCCTTCTTTGTTCATGATAATTGCGGTGGACGTCGATTGGGTGAGTCTTAATTAAACTCAGCATAAAATAATATTATAAAATAATATTATAAAATAAATTTAAGGAATTTGCGGAGAAAACCCTGATTTCAGTCAACAAAATTTCCATCATGATGCTTCTGCCGTTGTTGTACGAAGCGGATGCATTGCCACAGCATGTCATGGAAAAGATTTTACTAATGAATGCACTGAATATGGTCCAGGTTATCATAACTTTTGGTTTGCTAAACAACTCATGAACGGAAACATTGATGAAGGAATTCATGAGGCACATGGCTTCAATGATAGAGTTCAAAGTGCTAAATGTGTTTGTGAAACTACTACAACCACTTCATCAACCACAACCTCCAAATCGATTTTAAAAATCTTGGAGGTTAAAAATAGTCAAACAACTGCTAAACCAACAACAACAATGTCAGAAACTTTACAAACCATTGAAATATTAAATAAAAATGAGACCGATGGTAAATGGATGGAAAATTTTTCATATATTTTTGATACTTTGAGATCCGTCAAAGGCCATGTAAAATTGCCAAAAGTTGATCCAGAATTTTAAGTCACTGTCTTAAAACTATCCTCAATTTTATTTAAAATAATTAACCAATCTTCCTTTACTGATTTTTTTTGCGTGATTAAGCCTAATTAATGCCCTTTAAAATTTTTAAATTAATTTTCTCGTTATTGTATGTCCTATTTTGTTTCTCTTGTTTTTTTATAAATAAAATCTTTTGAGATTTTAACTTTTTATTACAAATTTTGATACATTAATTAATTTAATCCGGTGGAAGAATGTATTTTAAAAAGGGTGAATTTGGATGAATTACACAATCACAACATGTTCGAATTTGGACATCCGTTTCTCGCCATTGTGGACATCGATGAGTGCCAACATTTTGGAGAATCTAAAACATCCCAAAAGAATTAAACCAAAAATAAAATATTAAAAAAGTGGAGAGAGCGACTGTACCCGAAATGGTAAATATCTTTGCTGACATTTGCCATCGCCTCGAAGGCATTCACCTTCAGCACAAATGACTTCATTCAAAATTCGAGGAAAATATGTTTCTGGAAGATGTCTAACAGCTCGACAATTTCGACAGAGGTGATAACTAAAAAAATTCAAGATTGAAGATACAATCAAAAGTGACAGAAACTAACCCATTACTTGGAACTTCTTCTGCTGTGGCTTCATCGCATTGTAAAGCAATTGTAGTTCCTATAGACTAAAAAATTTGATTACGAACTAATTTTTTAATTTTTTAAGTTTTTTAGGTATACGAAAAACCAGTAAAAAGTTTTTGTGAATTAAAAAACTCACCTAAAATGCCTTGAGTTTTTCCTGAATTTAAAGCTGTTAATTCTGCTGCACTTCGTTTTTGTCGGAAAATCTTTGATGTATTTTGGGGAGAAATTTGGCTGAAAAAAATAAAATTAATTTTTTTCTTTCCCTAAACAAAAAAGTAACCGATTTTTTGGATGATTGACAGTTTTTACGACAAAAAAAAAAAAAACAAACCTTTGTTTATCTCGTTTTTCTCTCCTCCAATTTGCTGGCCTCCACCATGTTCTTGGAGCTTCAGTAACTTTTGCTGGTCCATTTTGTCGTGATTCACGCAAAATTTGACTTCTTCGAACTGAATGGCGAGTATTTGAACCTATTATCCTTCTAACTATTTGACTTTCATTTTCACATTGTTCATCACATTCGTATTTATGATCACCAGAAATGGTGAAAGATTTATCACCCAAATCTGGAAAGGTTCTAGCTGCAGTAAAAACATCAGGTGCCATATACATAGAATTAAATAAACCCTTTAGTTTTAATTTATTCATCAATGCTGTTTCATCAAAATGTTCACATGGATTATAATAATGTGTTGTGGAAGGTGGAGGAGTGGTTGTCGTGGTGGTAGTTGTCGATGTGACTAAAAAAAGTTTAATTTATGGCCTGAATAAATTTAATAATGAGCTTTAAAAAGAGAAATTTTCGCCTTCCTAAAATGGTGGCACGAATTTGCGTTACAATCATCTATTTTTATCTTTAGAACTTTATTGCCTTTTTTTAAATCTCTAATTTTTGTGCATGAAAATAAGACATTGTCTAATGATACTGTAAAAAATTTCGGAAGTTTTTTGGTTTTTAATTGTAATAAACATGAGAAGAAAAAAGATGAAAATAAATTTAACAATTTTGGATTACTTTTAAGTTTAATAAAACTTATGTATCAGCTGACTGACAAGGTAAATGATAAAGAGGGAACCTGTTTGATGAGCAAAAAAAAATAAATTCGATCAAAAATACAACTTAATTTAATGGTTTTAAACCATATTGAATAAAGACAGTTTTGTGCAGCGAAAAAATTTGTGATAAATGAGCAATGACAATTTCGGTGTTTTACGATTAAAAAATTTTGTAAAAGTAACAGCGAAAATGAATCAAACTTGTGCTTTGCATCAGTAAAAAAAATAAGAAGCTTATTTTTTTTTAATTCACAATTTGCAAGTTTAAAATTTATCGCGCGAGAAATAAGGGAAAATGAGAAGGCCAGCCATATACATACGCAAAGAGCAAAAATCTTCTTTGTTTCTGACTTATTTTTTAACAAAAAAAATAAATAAATCCCATAACTTACTTTCAGCTATCGTTGTTGTTGTTAATGGTGTAGTCATTTTTGTTGGGCTTTTCGTTGGAATTAGAGACCAATGTCGTTCTTCCATCCTTTCGATAGGTGGTTTCTCTTCCTCTTCATCATTAAATGGAATAAACCGATAAGTTGGTGGCGGAGGAGGCATTGGTATATTTTCTTGTGAAGGTTGTTGTTGCCAAAATCTTACAGGAAATTGTTGAAATGAATATTTAATAAACAAACAAAATATCAACAAAATTACTAACACTTTTAAACCCATTTTTGGCTTTTATTTAAAAAAATCATGAAAGTTTGAAAGTTTTTTTCGAAGTTGAAAGAAAAAAGAACCTTTTTTGACGGAAATGAAAAAGAAAAAGAAAACGTGAAAAAGGTTTTAATTTCAATCACGCTCACACCAACAAACAAAAAAAGTAAGACCGAAGAATAAAAACAAGACAAAATGAAATGGAAAAAAAGTAAATCAAATAAAAGAAAATAATAGGAGGTTCAATTAAAAATAATTATCACGATTTCTTTTTTAATCGATTTCAAAGTTAGTTAGTTAATAATGGACAACAAAAAAGGAAGAAGAAGAAGTTTCATTTACGACTGCTGAAAATGCTGTAAAAATAAATGAGTGGGTTTGATTGACTTTGTCTGACTAATAAGTCATTAGTTATTAAGTAACGTGATTGATCTGGAAAGAAACGAAAAAATTAGAAATAATAATAATAACAAGATAGTCATACATGCGCAAGCCGGAGGATTTTGGAGGATTGTCCTCCGCTATGTAGCGTGTAGCGCTACGATTTTGGGTTATGTAGCGCAAAATTGGAGAAAATCTAATAGAAAAAAAAATTCGATGTGGTACTTCCGAAAGTTTAAGAAATTTTTTTTTGAAAAAAACGACAGGGGATAACCTTTTCTCCTAATTATGTAGCGTCAAATATTGAAAATTGTCGCCTGCTCGTGCCCATGTATGAAGATAGTATCAAAGAACAATAATAATTTGATTAATTTTTATATTATTGTTGGTACATAAGGTGAGAAATTTTATAGAAGCGTAAAGGATCCAATTGATGCATGAATTTACAAACAAATGGTAACTCTTATACATGCAATCAGTGATGAACGTCGAAAAATGATGAGAAACAATAATGTAACATCGAGCTATGTGCAAAATGACGATATTTTGAAGATTTCAAAAAATGTATGTAAAGTAGTTGCGCTCTCGTTTCCTTCAATTAATATTTCCAGATATTTCAAACCATCGAGAAAGTTTTAAAAGAGGTAAATTATAACGATAAACTATGCAATTATGTTTTTTACAAGAGGAGAAGTTAAATCAAAAAATTTTATTCAAATCAAAACAAAACAGTTTTAAAATCAACAAAACGAAATGATACTTAGAAAGTACAAACAGCTTCAATTTTTAAATGAAACAAAGACCCAGCTTGTCCACTCAATTCAGCAAGCAAATGATCCTCTTCACCAATTAGAGTAGTTTCTTTTACAGCAAGATTTTCATTAGCATCAATAAGCAGATAATGATTAACATCGTAGTCTTTCTTCAAATGACGTTGTCCCGATAGATTAGATACAAGAGATCTTTCTGTAATCCAGTATTCATATTCGTCTTCATCATCAGAATCATCGTCAAAAGAAGTTGAGTATTCTGCCAAAGTAATTGCATCATAAACACGCATCAATTCTGAGGAATCGCAAGATATTTTTCCTTTTAATTCAACATCACCTAGACCACTAACTGTTACTGAAAAAGCATATTTTTAAATTATCAAGCATACAAAAAAACTTACCTGAAACTTCTCTCTGTGTTACTTTACGCAAAATTTCACTCAAATCTTGATTAGAAGAGAACAAAAAATCTTTTGGAACTAAAAAGGGCTCCTTTAGTTTCAATTATAAGCTTAAAAAAACCAACACACCAACAAAAGCAATCAAGAAGTCGAGGTCCATACGTTCAAAGTAAATTTTCGGTAAAAGTTCAGCTAATTCTTCTTTGATTGCTTTTCTGGTTGGAGTGTTTTTGATGATAGCTTGACGTGCAGCCCATTTGTAAACCTAAAAATTAAACTTTATTTGTATTTATAAATAAATAAGGATAAATGACTTACAGCTTGAAAGAGTTGTCCTTCCATTGAATAAAAACGTTCAAGATTAAGAATAGATTTAAGCATTTCTTTTTTGACATTCAAAAAACCATTAGATTCCATTAAGCATGAGAGGTTTTTATTCATCAACGAAGAAGAAAAAAAAGATAAGGATGGATATTTCAAAGAAAATTCAAACATTTCAACAACATTTTCAGGAGTGATTTCCATTTCTTCTGATAAATACTCGTCACATTTGTCTTTGACTTCAGCAACATCATAATATTCTGCCAGATCGACCATTGTGAAAACGTTATCATGAGTGATTTGTGGCTTAGAAAAGTAAAAGTGGCTGAGAAACTCTTTGAAGTCATTGAAGGTGTAGTTGTCAACTTTGATTGGTTCATCCTTGGTTTTCCATCGTTCAGAAAACATTGCAGCAAAAGGTTTAGATAAGCCAGCTAGCATATGCTTATGAGCATAAAGTTTCTAAAAAAACGAAAGTTCATTAAAAATGAATGAATAAACAAACGAACTTCATCACCAAGTAGAAAAGTGACGTCGAAATGGCCATTTTCAGTATCCTGAGTATTGAAAACTTCGAAACGTTGTAATTGTTTTGCGTCGACTGTCATCCATTTAGTTCTCATTTTGTGAGAAAAGAACATCGAGTACCTAAAAATTAAAATCATTGATATAAACAAAACTATAAAAATCTTTGACGATGAATGATGATAAAAAAATGACACGAAATGTTCAAAGAATATTCAAAAGATCTGGAGAAAATAAAACAAGTGTAAAACTTTATGGATTTTCTTTACTTGTTTTTTATGTAGGTAAAAAATTCCATACAAGAAAAGGAATTTTTGCGCGCGCTCAAAATAAATGTCGTTATTCCTAATATTTCAGTACCGCATAATAAATATTTTTAAAATCATTTTTTAGCTTTTTGATGTTAAAAATTTAATTAAACTTGTCTTCCATAAATGGCTATCGCATTTAAAAGCCAAGCCGCAGGTTTATTGTTTTTTTTACTAATTGCTTTTTACATTTTTGCAATGAATCACTCTTTAAAATTTGCATATGTGTGCAACGACGAAGTTTTTCTTTGTCGGCATTTTTTTATTGAATTAGTCATTTTTGTGAAACAAAAGTTGTTGGAAAATGTTTGTAGCAATTTTATGCTTTCTGTTTTGTTTATTCAATTTAACAAATGGCGCGTAAGTTCTTATTTATTTTTCTTACATGGTTTAATTAATATTTCTGTTTTTTTAGTATGATTCATGCATCAGATTATTCCAAAATTCCTGCAAATGTCTCTCTTATCGATTCAAAAAATCGGCCATGGTTACATTATTATGATAAAGATTCTACTGGGTCAGACGGTTTTGGACTCATCGTTGTTCTTTGGCATTCAAATCGTTTATGTTCTTTAACAGAAGCATCCAACACTCATATACAATTCCAATTTGAAATTCAATCAAAAGCTTCAACGTGTGTTTTTACCATTGATAAACCTCAAGGGTTGGTTTACTTTTAGAAACTTTTGTATAAATATATTTGTGTGATTTTTTAGTACTGATCGAGATGGAAAATATGATATTCGAATTATGTCTAATATTCGTGGAAATAAACAATCATATAATTATTATCTTAAAAAAATCGTGGATTGGGAAGCTTTTGCATGGATGTCAATTAAAAATTCTGGTCATGTTATGGTTAATGGTGAAACCACTGAACTTCGATGTACGCCTGGTTTCTTTAATAATGTTAATTATATTCAAGTTCTTGCAACTGAATCAACGAGATGTCGCTTTGCTGTCGTTATGGTTAGTTAACCCTTTCTTTTGCCAAGCTACTCAAGTTTTTGCTTTTGATTCCTTCCAACAAAGTTGTCATAACTCTGAAGAATACTGTAGCTTAACAACTTTATGCTTTATTTTTTTCTTAACTTTTTTGTTTGTTTTAGGAAACTGTACTTGTAAGTGATGTCAATCGATCGGTAGAAGCTAATACAACAGCCAAATTAAAGCAATATTATAGTGATGAATATACTTTGTAAGTTATTTCTTGAAACATATTTCTCTTATTACTCAAATATTTGTTTTTCAGACTCATAACCTTTTCTGCAATGCTTTTTATCATTATTCTTTGTTCATCTTGGTAAAAAACTAATGATCATTTTATTATGTTTGTCTATTGTATATTTTATGCTTAATATAATAAAAGAGAATAATTTATGTTTGTTGATAATAAATAAAATAATAATGTGTTTTTTTTGTGGAAATTCAAGATATTGCAAAGATGTTTTCTTGAGATTGTTTGTCGAGCGAAATGATTAATCTCTGATGGTGATGTCAAAATACTTTAGAGCTGAATTTTTAGCAGAAAAATTGTATGAATTATTTTTCTTTGCTTCATAATGATTAGTGATCAATGCTATTTTTTTTAATAGAGCCTTTGACGGCATGAATCAAAGTGATGTGTCTATTAATTCATTCTCATTCGCATCTAAATAAGCAATTAATCGAAATAAAGTATATACCATCGGAAAGATTACTTTCCCTAGCAATTTTGCCTATTTTTGAAACCATAAACATACATATTTTTTTAAGATCCTTTTTTAGAGACACAAAGAAAAGAAACAAAGATTAGCTGGCACGAACGACACGATTGCTGCTCTCAAGCCAATGAAGATGTTCGCCGCGCTTTTTTATTTCCACCTTTCTGGCTTTTCTATTTTTCACCTTCGTTTGGAAATTAATCATTCTTACTAATTTTGGAAGCCTAAAATTGGCTTGTTTTTTTTTGCTCACTTTTTGAGAGTACTAACTTTGGGGCCATGCCATATTTTTTAGCTACCGTGTGGATCAAAACTGTTATAGCCACACGACACCGATTTGTTAGGATATGTGCCATATTTTGCTATTTTCCATTAATTTAAGACTTTCTGAGAATATTGGTCGTGGAAAACAATGTGGGAGACTGAGAAATAAAAAAATTTTCTTGACCTCTAAATCGGGTGCTTTTAAAAACAGTTTTTTGGACTTATACGCATATGTGGCTATGAAACGGTATCTGAAACCATTTTTTTCGGATTCTCTACCCCTGATTACCCCTATAATGAATCGGATATGAAGAAAAAAAAATCTTGTGACCTCGTCTCACAGTTTTCATAAAATTACAGAGAATGCGTCTTAATGTGATTGACACAAATATCATTAACTTTAGATTACAAAAAACAAATTCATAAAGCATTTCATTGCTTTATAAATCAAATTGGGAGTGATCATTTGTTTAACTATCCATACGTATCAATCTAACCTTTTTCCCACTTTTATAAAATGCATGTAAACCGTTTGTTTGTATCTCAATTTGTGTAAGCTTATGTACGAAAAGATAAATGTTGAAATAGGAAAACAAAGCTTATGCGAATATTAGTAAACACTGTAAAATGATTGTAATCTTACTTCAATTCAACCAAATCACAAAGACATAAACTACCAAATCTCATATAATCATAAACACTTTGTTTAATCACTGCATAGGACAATCATCACATAATCCTCACAAAAAGTAAAAACACAAAAATAAATTTTAACACATTTATTCAAGACAATAAATTACTATCTACAATACAATAAACAATGAAGAATAAATTAAATACAAAGGACACATTTAGTGAGCTTCATTGGAGAATTTTTCTTCGGCATCTTCAGCCATTTCCTTAGCACGATGAGCAGTTCGATCAGCACCATGTTTTGCTTTGTCAGCACCATGTTGAAGCTTTTCTTTGGCGCTGTCGGCATAGCCTTGAGCGTTATCTTGAACATCACGAGCACCTTTCTTAAGCTTATCAGCAGCATGATGAGTCTTTTCTTTAGCATGTTCACGAGCATCATGGGCTTTGTCCTTGACATCTTCCTTAGCTTCTTTTGCCTTTTCTTTACCAGCATGAACATAATCTTTTGCAGTTTCACCAGCATTTGAAAGCTTTTTCCGAGCAGCGGATGCAGCATCTTCGACCTTTTCTTTGCCAGTATGAGCATAGTCTTTGATGGTTTCACCAGCATCAGAGAGCTTATCACGAGTTGCAGAAGCAGCGTCTTGAGCCTTTTCTTTACCAGCATGAGCGTAATCTTTTGCAGCTTCACCAGCATCAGAGAGTTTGTCACGAGTTGCGGATGCGGCGTCTTCAGCCTTTTCTTTTCCAAGATGAGCATATTCTTTTAGAACTTCGCCAGCATCAGCAAGACGATCACGAGTAGCTGCAGCAACATTTTGAACACTTTCTTTGAGATTTTCTAGAGCACTTTTTGAATGTTCAGTAGCTGAAGAAGCATGATCCTTGGCGGCGTCCATGATGATTGGGTTTGATAGCACGAGAAAGAGGGATTGTCTCTGAAAAATAAACGAAGTTAGTATGAAAAAAAGACGGTAGCTTCTTTGATAGATCCAGGAAAAAGGCGCAAAAAAAAAAAACTTACTTTGAAAATTTGATGATGAGCTTGAAAAAGCGGCAGCAATCAAATTCAGAAAATTGAGTAATGACTTGATTTTGCTGGATGATTGAAGCTTATATACTGTTTTTAATAGCATGCAAATTTTTCCATTCTTGATTCATGCAAAATAACACGCATGTTTCTCAACTTTCGACACTGCTTCGTTAGTCAAAATTTGTTGTTTTTCGAGAAGATTAATAGAAGCCTTAAATTTTTGTCGAATCAAAGAACTAACAATGTCCAAAACAAAGATTGGAGAACCCAATCCTCAATCATTAAAGATATTTTAAATGAGATTTCAAAAGAAAATTTCCACTTTTAAAATTTTTTTTATATTTATTTTAAGAACTTTTTTATTTTGATGTTTATCGCTCACTCTTTTCTTTTTTGAAAAAATGAGTTAAAGCGAATGAAAGGGAATTATTGAAAAAGTTGCGCATAAAAAGTCCCTAAATTCATTCATCATTTTATTGCATTGGCAATAGTATGTGATGAATTTTTTGTTCCATCCCTTGGTGTAATCACTGAAAAACTTGATATCAGTGAAGATGTGGCAAGTGAAACATTTATGGCGGCTGGTGGTTCTGCTCCTGAATTATTTACTTCAGTCATAGGTGTATTTATTGTCATATAGTGATTTCATAATATTATCCGTAAAACTTAAAAGAAAAGAGGAAAAAAATATCAAATTAAAGGTTTGATTTTGAGCCTTCTGGTTATCCTCACATCAATTTTACTTCGTTTATTTCTGCTGGGGAAGCTCTTTAGTATGGCACCTACCGGTATCGCGAACGACAAACAGTAAAATGCACGGTACAGCCAACCTCTAAACAGAGGAAACACTGACAACCTCATATTTTATTTTGTTCGATTGGGGCGAGCCTCAAGCGAATAAAAATGGTTTTTAACGAGATCAACAACGCTATATTTTTCAAAGATTGCCATCGCATTGCTAATTCAAATGGCAATACCTTCACCAATAATTCATTATTGCAATTTGAATGGATCTGCTAAAGTTTTTTCAATACTTCTTCGAACTTGCAGACATTATTTATTCGCCAAATATGGCGAATATCGTATTACTTCAATTCGATTTTGTATGATCATGAAACTTTACAACGTTCAACGTTTTTTCCAAGCAATTTAAAAACTTTGATAACTTAATGCAGAAATACTTTATTTATGTATGTTTAGCGACTTGATTAAAATTCCAAAGCATTTTTGTGACTTTATTTGGTAAACAAAAATTATAAACTTTTACTATTCATAATATTTTTTTCAAAGGACATCATTGTTAATGAGGTTTCCCACATGTCTTTTTTCCATGTTGCATTCTTTCTCAGCTATTCCAGGCAGTCTTCAAGCCCTTTAGAGGTTTGGTTTGTTTGGAAATGACTTTTTTTGATGATAGCCAACAACAGAAGAAAAACTAAAGGCAAGAAAAAAAAGAGGGAGAACAAAGTTTGTTTTGAGGAAGGCGACGACACATCATCATCTTCTTTTAGGTTTACTTGAAACAAACAACCAAACGCAAAAAAGAGTTGAATGACTCATTTAGTGGCGACAATATATGTGACATCTGGTTTTTTTTGTTGTTGGGAAGATTCGCTTTATCCTCCCCCACTTTGCTTTTTTTATTGTTAGTTGTCAATTAACACATTTTCTTTTTAAAGAAACCTTATTTCGTTGATATTGGAATTCATGCTTTGTAAATGTGGGTGGTGTCCACTAAGAGAAAAAAAAACTTGTAAGAAACTATAACGTAAATTTTTTCTCATATTAATTTTGTTATCGTCGATGCGAGCGTAAACAACTTATAATAGCATTGTTTATATTTTTTTACAAATAAACCACGCAATAAAAATTTAGTTCTGTTTTCAAAGCAAATCTTCGTCAACAATTTACAGGTGCAAATCTTTCCTCCCATCTATTTAAAAACACGTAGCTTCCAAATTCTGTAATACTTATTAGGATATTTGGGCATTTGGTTTATTTTTGTTATTTTTTTAATTAAAATTTATTTTCGACCATTTTTGTTCTATTTTTTGTTGCTGTTTGTGATAAACACGAAAATGAACTTTATTCTGAATATTTAATAGAAATTTTTTTTACGTAAATCATCACATTCTTTTTTTCCACCATTTTTTTTGAAAAGAAAAAGCAGCTGAAAAAAAAATTTGACGACCACCTCTTTGGCTTCAGCCACTTTTTCACTTCATCAAATAGCATAAATACCCTAATTAATTAATGGAAAAATATTAAAACTTTTTTGGACTTTTTAATATTCTTTAATTATTTTTTTTTGGCACAACAACTATTTACTTTTATTTGAAACATTTTTGAGTGGCTTTTATTTATTCTAAAAAAGCAAATGAAAGTTTGTTGAATTTTGCGTCGCTAATATCCGAAAGTTACTATTATCAAGAAAAAATGATTTATCCATGGCAATTTTATATATTTCTTGGTTATGGAATTCCATTATTTTTATTATATATTTTTGTTTTAATTCAATTAATATTTAATAAAGAATTTAAAGCTCCCTTTTTTAAAATTGCTACCATCCTTGGTTTTGTTGTAAGCGTTCACACAATTTTTTTAGATGTTCTGTAGCTCTAGAACCCAAGCTTTTTTTTTAGGATTTAATTTCATATTTGAGTATATGGATTCAAATGAAACTACCATTATGCATTTTAACTGGGGCATGGTATGCGGGTGAACTAAGCAATGTTACTAAAATATTTTTAATTTTCAATTATTTTATTTCTTATTATTTTCCACGAATTCGCGAATTGCTTGTTTTAGCATCGTCGTTTAATCGATTTACTGCTTTGGCATTTCCACACAAACAAAAAGAGGTATGTTATTTAAAAGTTCCCTAACTGATTTGCTTTGTTGAGCTCCATGGTTAGTTTAACATCGATGTTGTTTATGGTTTCAACAAAAAAAGCTATTAAAACTATGTTTTATGTCGCATAAAATTATTGCCAGGTGAAAAAGAGTTTTCTGTGAAAAAAAAGTCAAAAATGGTTTAAAAAAATGCGCAAATGTATGAGGGCATTTAATATTTTCGAAACATTTATTTATGCCTAACTTTATTTGGGTTTTTATCAGACAAAAACTAGAAAATTCAGTTGCTTTTAGTGGATGAGGTACTAAAAAATAAGAATGCACAAGTTCAAAGAAGAAAAAATAAAAAAAATTATTGGCCAAAAAATTTCACGACCAAGAACCGATTAAGTTTTTTGTAATTTAACCTTTAAATCATGAGAGATTTAACGCTATAAAAATTGAATTATTAACGACCATTGATTCTGAATCTTGTAAAGGAAAACATTTTAGCATGCAAAATTAAAATCACTCGAAATCTAAAATTCAAAAGTAAAAATAATTTCCAATTTTTTTAGTTTTGGTCAAAATGGCTGCTGATAATCATCACCTTTGCTTGTTTGTTTCCACTTTTATATACCTTTCAATTACTGACAGGAAAATTACAAATCATTGATTTTTATATGACTAATGAAACAATAAATAGTTATGTTGTGGAAGTGAGTGTTAAATGGTATCCTTATAATATCGTTAGTTTCTTTGTTTTTTGTTTCGTTCCCATTTTTCCAGTTATTTTATTTTTTAGATTAAAAATGCTATGATAACTCCAATAAGTACTTTTACAACATCAATAATATCCCTAATTTTAAATATGTCAACCCTCATAAATTTATATAATCGAAATCGATTTCGTAAACGACAAACAACGGGAATGACTGTAACAGTTTCGAATAAAACTGAAATAAATTTATTTTTTATTTCATTATGGGATTTTGCAATTGATTTAATTTATACCATCCATCAAGTAATAAACTTTTCTATATAATTAATAAAGTGCTTTAACTTTTTGAAAATCTTTCAGCTCATAATGCTTAGCTTTGTAATTCCTGGAGATATTTTTAATCCAAATTTTGACCAAATATTTTTATTAATACCATGGATATTTGATATTATCTTTTTAAGTCGACCTTTTCTATTGATAATTATGTGTAAACAAATGCAAATGGCATTCATTATTGCATTTAAAAAAGGGAAACTTATTACAAGTTCAAATGGTGGAAGCACCATTACCATTACAAGCAGTTATGCAAGATAGTTAAAACTCTTGTAAGTAAAAAGCGTGTTAGCATTTTTTTCTAAGCTTAATAATCTTTAACGTTTAAACCTATATGTTTATGTAAAATATTTATTGAATCACGCGTTAATGAATTACAATTTATCTTCAAAGCGATAGAGAAGAGTTTTAATAAAAATTTATTCACATGAAAACAAACAAATAATAAAATGGGTTTTAAAAAAATCAATAAAATGACAGTTTAAAAATTATAAACAGCTTCAATTTGACAACCATCAGCTAGTTCAAAACCATCATCGCCATCCAATTCAGCAAGTAAATAATCTTTGTCATCAAGTTGAGAAGTTCTTTTTACAGCAAGACTCTTACTTCCGTCAATAAGCAGATAATATTTGACATTGTCGTTCTTCTTCAATGGACTTGATTTAGATGGACGAGCTTTATTTATACGCCAATATTGACATACTCTATATCCACATACCGATTTTACGTCTTTTACCGATGTAATTTTATCATAAATAATTGAAAACATAAATGGATGACAAGATAATTTTCCAGTTAATGTTTTACCATTTGAGCTAACAACTGTTACTGAAAATACAAAATGTTTGATAAAAGATTTTTTAAAACAAAAATTTACCATAAATTCCACCAGTTTTTGCTTTTTGTAAAATGTCGCTCAATTCTTGAAATGAAGAAAACAAAAATCCTTTTGAAACTAAAAGCTTGTTATTAATAATGATTATTTTTTCAGGAATAAAACTCACCAACGAATTTGTGCAAAAAATGGAGCTCCATCAGTTCAAAGTGAATTTTAGGTAAAATGTCAGCCATTTCTTCTTTGATTGCTTGATTCATATCAAATGTTTCAGCATCAGACGAACTTTGTTTGATAATAGCTTGATTCTCAGCCCATTTGTATACCTAAAATTTAACACTTTATATATAGTTAATGCCAAATGACTTACAGCTTCAAAAAATTCCATTTCTTGTGAATTTGAACGTTCGAGACCAGCAATATATTTAAGCGTTTCATATTTGATTTTCAAAAAATCACCTGTTTTTACCAAGCTTGAAAGGTTTTGAATCATAAAAGTCTTGACTGAAGATTGAAACTTAGACAAGGACAAATATTTATCAGAGAATTCGAACATTTGAAGAACATTTTCAGGAGTGATTTCCATTTTTGCTAAAAATTCATCACAGAGAACTTTCATATCGGCGACATCGTAGAACTCAGCCATGTCAACCATTGTGAAGATGTTTTCATTTGAGAGTTTGCATTCAGAAAAGTAAAAGTGGTTGAGAAACTCTTTGAAATCATTGTACGAGTAACTGTCAATCATGATTGCTTCATCTTTGTTCGACCATCGATCAGAAAACATTACAGCAAAAGGCTTCGACAAACCAGCAAGCATATGTTTATGAGCATGAAGTTTCTAAAAAATGGATCAGTAAACAAAATCAAAAACGCCCTGAAACAAACCTCATCACCAAGTTGAAAAGTAACATCAAAAAACCCATTTTCAGTATCTTGAATATTGAAAACTTCGAAGCGTTGTAGTTGCTTTGATTTGAGTTCATCATATTTGCGACCCATTATATGAAATATAAAAGCTAAGGTAGCCTAAAAAGTTGTTTATAAAAAATATGGAAATTAAATAACCATCGCGAAACGTCTTCAAGGATAACGCCATTGCAACAGTAATGAAAATGGAAAGGCCCAAAAGAAAATTGTCAATTAAGGGTTATCATCACAACATAATGATCACAGACAAAAAACATTTGCTAATGCCAGCACAAAAAAAGTTTAGATCGTCTCGAAATAAAAAATGGGCGAAAAAGAGTATCAAAAATAAATTAAATTCAAACAATTAAAAAGTTTTACAAAAAAAATTCAGGAAAAGAGCTTGAAAAGTTTCGTGGAAAGTCGCTCGAATTGAGCGTTCATCGCAGGGCTGTCAAATCGCTGTTTTTCGCTAGCGACGCTCAAAATTTGTTCAGCGACTTCAGCGATTCGCTGCAGCTTGCGCGATTTTCGTCGCTGAAGCGATTTTCATTTTTTAATTTCTAGCGCGAAGCGAAGCGACGCGAAAATGAAAAAAGCGTCGCTGCAGCGATGAGCGACGTCTTTGAGCGAAGCGATTTGACAGCCCTGGTTCATCGGTTGTTGGCTAGTGTTCATTCCCCCCCCCCCCCCCCCCGCGGGACGGGATTTTCCCCGCGGGGACGGGGACGGGGAGCCCCCGCGGGGAAAATCCCGTCAAATTTTTTCCCCGCCCGTTTCCCCGCGGGGAATCCCCGCCGATATTTTTTCCCCGTCTAAAAATTTAAATATTTTTCAAAATTCATTAAAAATGATCTAAACTCTTTCCAAATGGCTTTAAACATCTAAATAACACCAAATTAGATTAAAAAAAGGCATTTTAGAGTCAATAACCCTATTTAAAAAAAATTTATAATGAAATTCCCCGCGGGGAACGGGGACGGGGAGCCCCCGCGGAGGCTCCCCGTGAAAAAAAAATCCCCGCCTTTTCCCCGCGGGGATTCCCCGTCAAAAAAGTTCCCCGTCCCGTCCCCGTCTTTTTCCAAAAACGGGGGGGGAAATGAACACTATTGTTGGCTGATCTCATTTTCTATTAAGGACTTTTTGAACCTAAAAATTTATGAATGAAGAAATTGCTTTTACTTGCAAAAAATCGAATTTTGACATCTTTCATTTTTGCTTGAATATTTTATAAAGGTTTTGAAGTTCTTATCTTCTAAAAATGTTGCATTACTGCTTTTTTTCTTTAAACTTGTTTGTTAAAAGTTTATATCATTGTACTACGATGGTTTTATAAAAAATGGTGGTATTAAAAAAACATTTGTCGAAACTTTTTTCAAAAAAAGAGACATGCACCATTCACCTGTCTTTAGACCTTTTCTAAACACCCTTCAATTAATTTCTTACTTTCCTTTTTTTGTTGTGTAAATTATAATTCTATTTTTTCCTTTCCAGTTTCAAAAACAGCTGGCTTAAACTTTTTGGTTTTTTCCATTTCACTTTTTTTTGGAAGCATGCAAACGCTGTAATAACGGGTAACCAAACATTTTTTTAATTTGCTCCATTTTTGTCAGAATTCGGTTAATAAAGATGCGTTTATGTTAAAGCTTTGTTGAAACTTGCAAGCGCCCAAAATGATTTATCCATGGCAATTTTATATATTTCTTGGTTATGGAATTCCATTATTTTTATTATATATTTTTGTTTTAATTCAATTAATATTTAATAAAGAATTTAAAGCTCCCTTTTTTAAAATTGCTACCATCCTTGGTTTTGTTGTAAGCGTTCACACAATTTTAGTTTTTTCATAGCTTGATAATCTCGAATTATTATCTTTGCTAAACTAAAGTTACCGGTGACATCCTTATTACATAAAATTTATAGGATTTGATAACATTTCTAAGTATGTGGGTGTTTATGAAGCTTCCGATTTGTACTTTAACTGGTGCTTGGTTCCCAAATTCAAAGTTTCCGTTTATTCTTAAACTCAGCGTATTTCTATGTTATTGCTTTCCAAAAATTCGTGAACTCTTAGTTTTGGCTTCAGCTTTCAATCGATTTACTGCTTTGGCTTTACCGCATAAACATAAAGAGGTAAATGACGAGCTTTGAAAAATACATAATTTTAATGTAAGGTTTAAAACTATAATGTCGCTTGCTATTTTTACATATGTACATATAAGCTAATGTCTAAGATTTTTTAAGGATTTTGCAAAGTCTCATATAATTTCAAAGTAAAAATTTGTTAAATGAATGGTTTTTTTAGAATACAAGAATGAACTTGAAGTTAAAAACCAAACGAATTTAATTGCCATAAATTCTTTGACTTCCCTTTTAACCCACATTTTTTGCAGATTTGGTCGAAATGGCTTTACCCAATAATTATTTTTTCTTGTTCCTTTCCATTTTTAACTACATTTCAAAATTTAACTGGCGTATTACATGTTTATCCATTTTATCTTGATCGACAAGTCGATAGTTATGTTCTTGATGTTGAGGTTAAATGGTATCCTGTAAGTTGGGGTTGTTTTTTGTCATACATTTTCATTATCCAAAAATATTCATAAATTTTAAGTTTGAAAATTCTATGATAACTTCAATTCATACTTTCATAACTGCTTCGCTTTCATTTATTTGTAATATGTCAACTCTGCATAATTTATACGTTCGAAATCAGCTACGTAAAAAACAAGTTTTGGGAACTATGGTGACTGTAACAAATAAAGCTGAAACAAATTTATTTATTATTTCATTATGGGATTTTTTATTAGATTTAATTTATACTGCTCATCAGGTTTGTTTATCATTAGATAAAAGCTTTAAGAAATGCCACAATTTTCAAGGGATGCAATTTTAAATTACGTAAGAAGGCTTGTTTAAGTTGTTAGTATCTTTTCGAGTTTTGAATGCATGGTTTTTGCTTTTTTTCTTCATGTCTCACAAATATTTTTTAGGCAATAATGTTTAGTTTTTCCATCCGGGATGATTGTTACAATTCAACATTTGATACAATATTCTTAATGGCTCCATGGATTTTTGATCTTGTTACGTTGTCAAGGCCGTGTCTGTTCATATTAATGTGCAAACAAATGCAAGTGGCATTTATAATTGCATTTAAAAAAGGAAAACTTTTATCAAGCTTTACAGCTGGAGGAAGCAGTGTAACAACAACAACATCTCACCGCAACAATGGCAAATGATGATTAATCAGCGAGCATGGTGGATATCTTATATCTTTAATAGTGAAGCATAAGTTGCGCTTAAATTAGTAAATAAAGAAATCTTTATTAGAATTTACTAAAATGTATGAAAGCAGCAATCAAGAGGGTAAAGTGCTTGCATAAAAATTACTCGAAGCTCAATGCGAAAAAAAACTATTGAATTCGATAAAATGTTAGTAATCCAACAGAAATTAGGATGTAATATGGAAGAAGAAAGAAAATGCAAAAAATAAATCTTTATTGAACAATGCGTGCTATAAAAAAATAAATGCGCACGAGAATATTACACACAACAGTAAAGTATTAAAAAGTTACATAATTTAGTTAGCTGCATTTCATCCAACCAAACCAGCATTTTCTTCAGCGATCCCAGGTTCAGCATTACCAGCAACTTCATTATCAGGATTAACTTCAGCATTATCAACAGCTTCATTACCGGGATTTACTACGGCATTACCATCATTTCCTTCAATAGCTGCTGCATTACCACCATTTACTTGTGCATTACCAACATTTCCATCTGCATCAGCATCACCAGCTCCATTACCACCTTGATTGACAACTCCAGAAAAGAATTCAAGAGGATGATCTTGCATTGCACGACGTTCTTCTTCAGTATAATCATCAATAATACTAAGATATTTTTGAATTTGAGGAATATCCATTTCTCTAAGTTTTGACAAAACGAAATCACCTGAAGCTTCAAGAAGTCGTTGAGAATCGATATAATCAACTTTGTTAACAAAGTCTTTGAATTCTGTATCACTCATTTGACCAAAGAAAGCATTAGTCCATTCAACATCTTTTGGAGTTTCAGGAGATTCAAAATGATTGTGAAATTCGACGAATTTTTGAAGATGATCTTTATTCATGGCAACAGGAGCAGGAGCGTCGTTAGTTGTATTTGCTGAAACATAGAATATTAAAGAGAATTAATGAGAGAAAAGAACTTACCAAGGATATCTTTAAGGACGCTGGAGCTATTGATAACACGTGAATCAACTTCCATTGTGAAACCAGGATCAATTGACGATTGAAGAATGATTTTTTGGTGAAGACCAGCAGGCACGCTATTGGAAGTAGCCATGTTTCAATGAAGCAGTTGAAAACCACGATGAGAGAGATGAAGAAATATGGCTGAAAAAAAGAACATTAGCAACTTTAATAATGAAGGAAAACAGCACGAACACATATGACACGGTTATAAACCTTGTATGTTATCCACGAATTAGACAAAATAAAAATAAAAAAAGGTAATCACGGATGTATCAAAAGTAAAGATTTGGAGGAAACAAGCTTAAACACTTCAACAAAAATTCGAGTAGCGAGTAAAGAAGATATTTGGTCATAAATTTTACTGAGAAGTTATTACATAAAGCAAAAAACATGGATATTAATCCAAGGCAGGAAACAAACATAAAATTTAAACCAAGAAAGAAAACCATTAATAAAGTACGAGTATGACCACATTGTGAGGCAAATGGTAGCAATGCCATCAAAATATATAGCTACTATTAATCGGGGATCAAAAAAAGAGGGAAGAGATAACAAATTTTATTCACAAAAATAGCTAAATAAGGGCGGTCATAACAATGCAACCAACAACAGCTCAACAAGAGAGAAGAACGAAAAAATGATTGAAAAACGAAACAAAACAAAAAAGGTTTGAATGATGAATTTTTCATTTCCATTCTAGCTTTTTGCATTGAGATGATGGTCGCGAAACGAAAAAATTTGCAACTAAAAATTTACACTTTGAAAATGTAAATATGCACATTCCTAACTTCACCAAATTAAATATGGGGAATTTTAAAAATCAAACAGAAGAAAATGGGCAATCAAAAACACAAAACATTTATTTTGTAAAATTTATTATACGAAAATTAATTATTTAATAACTAAAAGATTTATCTTTTTTTTTAAAGTTTGACAAAAGTTTCTTCGATGAAAAGCAATGCATCAAAAAGAGAATTATGAAAGCTTGCTAATGAGCTGAAAAGTGAAGACGATTAAAGACAAGTTTAAAAGGAATTAAGACATATTACATCTCAAAGGTAACATCAATAATTTTTTAATCAGCACTTACTTAAATATTTTTCTGATCCAACGACATTTGATATTTGACCTTACAAATAAATAAATAATAAGATGACTTATATCTTTTTTTAAAAGTACATACATACATCGATGTTTAAATTTATGTTCCACATGGGAATTTTTTTTTTTGAACAATTTAATAAACGTCGTTGCATAATTGTTGTTTATTTTTCTTTCTTTCTTTTGTTTTAAATGGTATATTATTTAGAAGTTTGACTCGTGACATAGAGAAGAGAATGATGAAAAGGCATATTTAAATTGACGTAAATTTTTAGACAGATAAAAAAAAAAGAAAAGAAAAAAAGGTTAGGATTATGACTTTTAAAAGTTAAAAAATTAGAGGCGGAAAAATTACGTAAAAATAAATTACTGTAAGTTTCTGTTTCTCATAAAATGGTTATCAAAGTTTTTTTTACAATTTTTTTTAGTTTGACGTTTTGGCGGAAACGCTTGTTATTATCCTTTTTATAAATTTATATCTCTGAACCAAACATTTAATTATATCTTTAGCTTTTTGCCATAATTAATAATGCCACTTTTGTATATGAAGTTTTCTAAAACACATATTAATCAAAACATTTCTAGAAAATATGCCATTTAGCTTCTTTTGATGATGATGTAAAAAAAGCATGAGACATGAAAAACACACATTTATGACAACTTTTTTTCGCGGCTAAAAACACAAAAGTTATTATTTTTGAAACCACAACAAAAAATGATTTATCCATGGCAATTTTTTGTATTTCTTGGTTATGGAATTCCATTATTTTTATTATATATTTTTGTTTTAATTCAATTAATATTTAATAAAGAATTTAAAGCTCCTTTTTTTAAAATTGCTACCATCCTTGGTTTTGTTGTAAGCGTTTTTTAAAGGTATTTCTTTCTTCAAAAAAATTTATAGGATGTTTTGAGTTTTATTAATTCATGGTTTATGATTAAATTGCCATTATGTCCTTTAACCGGGTTTCTTTATATTAAATATGAAGTATCAAATTTTTTGTTGATTGTCAACTTTCTCGCTTATTATCTTCCAAAAATTCGAAATTGTTTAGTTTTAGCATCATCTTTTAATCGATTAACGGTTTTAGCATTGCCTTTTAAACACAATCAAGTAAGTAAGAAATTTTTAAACATTGAATTAATTTTACTTTTATCAACCTTCATTTTTTCCCTCTGAAATTTTAGTTTTGGCCTAAATGGTTATGGCTAATAATGTGTTTATCATTTATTTTACCATTTTTATTAACGTTTCAAAATTTATTTGGTGAAGTTTTTATTATTCAATTTTCTGAAAAATCTAATGATAGCTATGCAGTGGCAGTTGAAACTACATGGTATCCTGTAAGTTTTTTGTTTTTTTTTTTCAACTCAAAAGAAAAGTTCTCAAACACTCACTAACTTTGAAACAATTATATATTTGCAATGTGTTTGATTTTTCAGTTGAGTAATGCTTTACTCACGGCTATTTTATATTGCATAGCCTCGATATTGACATTTGGTTGTAATTTATTAACCCTTTATCGATTATATATTCGAAAGAAAACATGGAAAAATCAAGCCACCATAAATTCATTTCATGTCGCATTAAATAAAGGCGAAATAAATTTACTTTTTGTTTCATTCTGGGATTTTATTTTGGATTTAATTATGACCATTCATCAGGTTTTTTTTAATATTTGTTTTGCAACCCCAAATCTTTTAAAAACTCAAATTTTTTAAGACAATAATGTTTACATTTGTTATACGAAACTTTTTTAATGATCCATTATTTGATTCATTATATTTATTTACTCCATGGATAATGGATGCTATGAGTTTATCTCGCCCAATTATATTAATTGCAATGTGTAAACAAATGAGAGTGGCTTTGATTGTGGCATTTGCAAAAAGTAAAAGATTATGTGAAAATCAAATTAATAATAGTGCCGCACTTCCATCCATTTCTCTTACTTGATGATTTCACTTTTTTCCATCATAACAAACACAATAAATTATTTGTGTAAGCGTTAAATAAAAATTATTGCAAGAAATACAGTTGCAAATTATGGGACATACAAAGAATGGTAAGATGGAATTTATAAAAGAATAAACCTGTTTTGATGAAATGCATGCAATACAGGAAACACGCGGAATCCATAACAAATGAATGAATTCATCGAAAAGGGTTCGTTCTCCCAATGTCATCCAAAACTAATAAAAGTTTTGGATTTCAAAGAATAAAAATAAAGAAAACTAAAATATTCATCAAAATGTGATCGAAAAATGCAATTCATCGATTTCCAAAGTTAGCAAAAAAAATTTAAAATGGAAGAAAAAATCAAAAAAAAATATTATACGACTATAAATTATGACTCCAAGTCATTGCATGTTTGTGAATATCAGATTAGAGAGAAAAATGTGAAAACCATGTTGCTTCTTTTTTATTCATTAATTAAAAGGGATTATGAAAGTATGATGAACCAATAACTCAAAAAAATGTTTTATAAAAAAAGTTTATGAAAAAAAAAGGTTTCATGAATCCGTTTTTAAAAGTGGGTGAATCTCGAAGTGATTCAAGTTACGGTAAGAAGTGAAAAATTTCAAAAAAAAAAAGCTATCTTTCAATTTGTTGCTTATTTTATAAGTCAAAAACCATTTTTTGCGATTTGTAAAATGCAAATTTTTTTTATTATTATTTTCAATCGATTTCCTTCAAAATGTATAAAAGGATGAAGATGACAAGTAAAATTTGATCATTGTACGAAATTGCTGTTGTAGCATTTCGTGAACGCATTATTATTTGTTGATTGATTTCGTTCGCAAAATGGCTGGTTATTATGGTGGTTATGCTGGTGCTGGTGGTGGATATGGTAAACCTAATGGAATGGTAACTCCTCCGCCTAAGGTAAGTTTTGTTTATTATTTTTGTTAATTAATGCATTTTTTATAGTCAGTTAATCCATATCAATATGTTGGTGCAACTCATGCTCGTTCAAATTCTTCAATTGCTGATATTGATCAAATTCCAAATGTTTTCAACAAGGAATACAATATTTCTTCTCGTTCAAGCAAAGCAAATAAACAACATCGTGGTCATTCTCGTGGTAATATAGTTACTCCACCTCCATCATCTCGTGGTGGTCGTCGCGGTGTTACTCCACCTCCTCTTGTTCATGCTACATCTGCTTGTGAACGTCGTCGTGAAGTCGCTCCACCTCCTTCTCATTCTCGAAGTCGTGTTCCATCTGCTTGCGGTGGTCGTCGTGGAGTCACTCCTCCACCTTCTCGTTGTCGTGTTCCATCTGTGTGTGGACGATCTGCTGCTACTGGTGTTTGTGC
Organism: Panagrolaimus kolymaensis; assembly: GCA_028622995.1. NCBI lineage: Eukaryota > Metazoa > Nematoda > Chromadorea > Rhabditida > Panagrolaimidae > Panagrolaimus > Panagrolaimus kolymaensis. Next base: position 2,526,895 of record JAJQJQ010000020.1, read on the forward strand.
TCGTAATATTGGTACTCATGCAACAGTTGCTGTTGGTGCTCCACAAGAACGTATGTTACTTTTTAGAAGTTATTACTGATTACATAATTATTTTTAGCATGTTGGGATAATCATGAACATTGCTGCCAATGCTTTTTTGAATGGTTAAAACATTTCAATCATGATTTCTGTTCTCGTGCAAATACACCATTGAAAAGGTTAGTTTTCTAACACAATTTCCTTCCTTATTTCTCATGATTTATTTTGGTTTTTTAGTTTTAATAACCCATGTTGGAATTGTGGTGCTGCTCCTATGGTTCCTGAAAGTTCTGGTATTCCATTTGGTTTGAACGGCATTAATGATCCAGCTGCAAATGGCTGCTATGGTAATCGTTCAAGAAATCGCACTCCTGGTGCTCATCTTCATTGTTCTCCTTCACAATCTACAACTGCTGATATCAATCAACTTCCTAACGTTTTCAATAAAAATTGCAGCAAGATTGCACCAGCTTTTACACAAGTCGGTCCAAGTTCTTCAAATGGAACACCAAATAAGGTTTGTTTTTTCTCTTTATTTTTTGACTGTTTTTTAACCTTTTTTTTTGTAGTCTTGTAATCCCTATCGTCATATTGGTGCTGGTTATGCTCCTTCCAAATCATTCATTGCTGATGTTCAAAAGCTTCCTGATGTATTTTGTAATGATTCCAACTATCGCTCACCAAATCCTTATTGTCGCTCTGTTCGTCATTGTCCTTCTGAATCGTCTCTTGCTGATATTCGATGTCTTCCTGATGTTTTCAGTCGTGATTATGGTACCAGCATTTACTCAGTTCACACATGTCGAAGTGGAGCAAATAGTCCAACATCTGGTGTTGATACTGCTAAAAGCTTTGGTGATTTAACTGCCCGTGAAGCTCGTTCACCTATGAATGTTTACATTCCACCTGGTGCTTATCCTCATCATCATCATATTGCTGGTTATGGTAAACCTTCAGCAAGCTCTTCAAGCGGATACAGCAATGCAAGTTCAATCAATCCATATCAAAATGCTGGTGTTGGCCGCTATATTCCATCTCAAGCTTCCATGGCTGATATTCATCAACTTCCTAATGTATTTTGTGGAAATTATAGTAATGTTGCGCCAGCTTTCACTCAAGTCAATACACCATCCAATCCTTCTCCATACACAAGCGCAAGTGAAGTATGTTTTTAATTTTTTGAATGTTTTTATTTATGCCTTTGTTTTTTAGTTTAGTACTGAAACTTCAATCAATCCATATCATGACTCTGGTTTTGGACGCTATCTTCCTTCTCAAACTTCACTTGCTGATATCCATCAACTTCCTGATGTATTCAATGCTAATTATTGTAATGCTGCTCCAGCTCAAGCTCGTACACCACCTAACCATTCTCCTTTCAAAAATGGAAATGATGTTAGTTTTTGATTTATTATTTATATAACGTTTGATAACTCTGCGTTTTTAGTGCTCTGTCAAAACATGTCGCTCACCCTAATTGCTTGTTCTGAAGATAACAATGGTGCTGCGCTTATTTTTGATCATTGCTGATGCGAGTTACTCATATTTTTTTATAATTTTGTGTAAGAATGAATAAAGTTGTAAATTTAATTTTTTTGTGATTTTTGATAAACATACTTTTCATTTATGTTGAAAAACTTTCCATTGGAAGGAACTAGAGTTCGGGGTTTCCATTGTTATTTATACTTTTTTCGGTTGATGTCATAAATGTTTCGAATGACTGGTTTGAACTAATAACAAGATCTCTTACTTCACCTTAAATAAATGTGGCACATTTAACGAAGAATATGTGTAAAATTGATTTGTTTATAGTTTGATTATTGTAAACTCACTTGGAAAAAAAGAAATAAACTTTTGGAATTTCAAGATTAGTTTCAAAATAACGTTGATAAGGCCTCTTGCAGATTTTCTAAAATGAAGAATAACCATGAATCAAGAAAATTTCATGTTGAACGCTCTCTCCCCACGAACAATTTTTTTAAATTATGTGACACGCAGCGTTTTATGTATCTTTTATTTTTGCTTTCTTCATTCATTTCATTTTTTCTCTCCAATCTTCTTCAATTTTGCTGAAATTGGAATAATCAATGGCTAATAGAATCAACCACCGAACCGGGCATTTATGTCCACGACCTTCACGCATGGATGCGACACCATCATCAATTGAAGTTGACTCATTCCATACATTCTTCATTGGAAAGAATCATCCACTCGAATATTCAACTAATTATCACAAAGTCCTCAAAGAAGCCTATCATGTTGAAAGCGATGGTTGGCATTTGAATCTTATGGATGGTCCACATGATTTGGATGAAAAGCCTCAAAATTTATCCTTTGATACCTTGTTGGAATATTTACGTGATCAACGAGAACTTACACAGAAATCTCTTCCAGAAGTACGTTTTAATTTATTTAAACTTTAGTTATTGTTATTTTGCATCTTTTCCAGATTGTATGCGGTGCATCAATCGTCTGCCGTCGTGGTGTCTTAAACAAGCTCTTCAATGCTCCATATGATCGTAAATGCTCGTTCCTTTTTGCTGTTAAGAAGTTCCAAGGCGTCTACTTTATTCGAGAACTCAATACACCATCTTCTGGATATCAAAGTGCAAATTGTATGGAAGCTCAACTTTACTTATCGAAGTTTAAGAACCTCGTCATTGAACCAATTTCCGATGAAATCTATTCACCTCCTGAAAATGTTGTAAGCACCTGGGAACAAATGCAACGTATATTTACTTGCACTTTATCTTCAAGTACTCGATCTCTTCTCATCTTCTATGGTTCTGAAATCGATTCGTTGGATCATGGTAAATTTTCTTGTCAACATTTTTCAATCACATTAAACACTAAACTTTTAGATGGTAATGTCGTGGAAATCAAGCTACAAAGAGATAGTTTTGGTACTTCAGTGTTCGATGATATCAAATTACGCAAATGGTATTATCAATGTCAACTTGTTGGATGTGATAACATTCTTCTTGGGTTGCGTAATAACGAAATCGTCACAAAGGTCGTTCGCACTGAAATCAACAACTTTCAACAACTTGTCGATAAAAAGAATCAATGGAATCCACCATGTAGCTATACTGCTGCTCTCAATATCTTGACGTCGACTATGGAATTTTACGATAGAAATGTTCAAGCAAATGAAGTTTTGATCGTTGATTTACTTCCTGAAAATCCACAAATCAAATATTATGTTGATGACGAAAAGGATCATAATATTTTGCCTGATACCTTTAAAGAAGCATTCGAAGAACCTAAGAAGAATGAAAGCTGCTATCTCATTGCAACAGCCGATGGATGGCTTGATGATGTTATATCTCAAAATAGTTAAAATTTGTATTCTTGTTTATTGTTGTATTATTATTATTTCATGTTGATAAAATCTTCTTTTTTTTTGTTTGTTTCAAATTTTTTATAATAGTACTTGCCTAATGCTTACTTTTTGTTCATGATAATATTGCTCTTTAAATGTTGGATAGATTTTGTATCAAACTTTATCGAAGATGAACGTGTAAACCATTCAAGGTCTCCACTAGCTTACAAGCAGATCTTATTGCGAACGAGAAAAACTCGCCATTGTTGTTTAATTCAGACAAGAGTAAACAGAATTTCAGTATACCAAAACATGATATTCGATTTGTATCTCGATTTGCTGAGTTCAAATGAGTTGAATTAGGAATGGGAAAACTTGCATGATGTTCATCACGAGAATGAGCATCTCGAGATTCTTTACGATTTTCAACCACAACATTACATTATTTATGTTGCATTAATCAAGAGATATGGAAGTTCCAAAGTTTTAACCAAATCTAAATTCCATACTAATCCACACGACCACTAACTTAAAGATGTAATTGTTTGTATAAATCCGAACGGTTTTGTAAAACCTTTTTAAAGATTTTCACCACGATGGAAGAAGATTGAAGCATGTTTTTGTATTGTTTTTTTTTGTATTTGGATGTCGAAGATTTGCTGTTGGAATATCACCATTATTTGTATGATGAAGTTTGTAAACAATAACAAAAGAAGCTTAACCACAAGTTTTTTGGAAATCACATGGTTTGATTTGAACTAAACTTAGCGAAGATTATTTTGTGGATATTATTAAGAAAGGTAGTGAGTATCATCGGTTAGAGTTTAAAAATTTTCCAAAGAAAACAAACGTTTTATAAAAAAATGCTATGAAAAAAACCATAATAATTTTCGAGCTGTGTGTGTTTTTAATAACTACAATAAAATGAGCGTAATAATAAACAATTATTGGGAAAAATAATATGGGGAACAAAAAATTTTTTCTCCTTCTAATTATTGTTTTTTCTTCATAAAAGGTAAATAATGGCAGGACTTCTAAAATGAAAGGAGTAAATATGTAAAACAATAAAAAGCATCTAAGAGAAAAAGTGAAAGCAATTTACATATTTTTGGTTCCATAAAACAAATTTGTTCATTAAATAAACACGTGACTAAATTACAACGTTAAAAAGCTAGAAAATAATAACCATTATCCAACTTTTTTTTTAATTTCAATGCCAGTCAAAAATTTTAAAATTAATTATATACATTTTTTGGAGTTTTGTTTCTTACTTTTTTTCTTCTTCGAAATATGCATCGGATTTGTTTGTGAAGCCCATCCTTATTTTTTCTACCGTACATATGTGTTTAGATTATTATTTCAAAAATGGAATTTTTTTATGCATTAGAAATGGTGGTACCCGCATTTTTTTGTTTGCTTATTTTTTTGCTGCCTAAAAACTATTTTGTTTGTCTTTTATAAATTATAATAAATAAATATTTCTTTCTTTTTTTGCACAAAATTTCACGTGTTCGAGAATTTCTAGTATGATTTTTAAATATGTAATTCCCTTGCGCAACTTTAAAAGTGAAAAAAATATAGCTAATTTTGGTGTTTGACAATTCTCTTGAGACATAAAAATAAAATTACTGCTTTAAACCTATTAATTATCTCTCTTTGTTGTTGATTCTCAAAGGCGGTCTTAAACTTTTTTAAATATCGACAACGAAAAAAGCGTATTTCTTTGTTTCAAAGTTTTAAATTTCTAAGTTTATTTAACAAACACGCATAATTCTTTGTTTATAAAAGACAACAAAGATTTCAGATTTTTGTTTACATTTGTTAAAAAACAGCGGAGATATGGTAAAGTTTGATTTTGGTACAATCGCTGGTCATTTGGCCATTCTTTTAAATGGTTTTTTAATTTGGTTAATTTTCAAAAAATCTGGTAAACAACTTGCAAGTTATCGAAAAATTTTATATCTTGGTGCAATATTTGATTTGATTTTTTCAATTGATATTATTTTTTCTTCTGCTATCGTTGTTATGACAAATGATGGTTTATGGTATTTTATTATTATTGAAGGATGGGCAGCATACATGGGGCATCCAATTGATTTTTTACTTGTCGTTTTTAATGTTTATTTATCTTATTCCACCATGACCGTTGCAACCGTTCAATTTGTTTATAGATTTTTTCTTATTTGTTGGTAAGCAAGCAAATAACAAACACGCTTTGTTTTTTTTGTTTAAAAAAATCACAAAAAAAATTTTTTTCTCGAAGATCATTTTCCAAACTTATTTTTTATTTTGTGATAAAACCTTTTTTTAGTAATATAACTCTAACCATTAAAGCTTTTTGTTCCCTTGTATCGTTGGCTTTAATATTTCCGACTTACACCATTTATGTTTGGTATATTTGTTTTTATCCTAAATCGGATGAAATGTCATTTTATGCTCCAATTTTATTTGCCACCGGGAAAATAGAACCTAAAGATTTAATTAGCTTTATTATAAGCTCAAGGGTAAAAAAGGCTTCTTGGAAATTAGCAAGGGAATATGAAAAATGACTTTTTATAGCCTAAAACCAAAATGATTACTCCATTTTCTGCGGGGCTTTCTATTGGAAGCTTTAGCGTCATCGTTCTTTGTTCCATCGCAGTTATTTATAAACTTTGGAAGCATCGAAAAAATTTTGCAATTGCCGATCAAAAAGTTCAAAATCAAATATCCATTGTTTTATTTTGTGAGGTTTGTTTCAAACATTCAAAGAAGCTTGCTTATTTTTAAAAATAAAACCCAAAACCCCTAATTTTTAAGGCGATGATCCCTTTGCTAACAATGGTAATTCCAATTCAATTTTTATCATTTTTTAATAGCATTTTTCCATGGTTTCCATCACTTTTTAATTACATCATCGCTTTATCACCTTTGTTTAATCCAATCGCAAAAATGTTTATTATTTCACCATTTCGAAAAACAATATTTAAACCATTTATGCGAAAGCAAAATTCTCAAATTGTGATTTCTATCAAAACTCCATCATGCATAATAGTAAAATAATGTTTGATATTGATTTTTCAAATAATTTAAAAGTGTAAAATAAAGAAAAAATGAAAAAGCGTATTCAATCAAAATTCACAACAAAACTTTGCGTGAAAAACAAAAAAAGAAAATGGAAGATTCTGTAAAAAATAATAGCAACCTGAAGAGGAGGTTTTACAACAATTTTTAGTAAACTAAATTCTTATAAAAAGTCACTAATTTATCGATTGTGACACATCCAAGCCATTTGGCAATTTTAGTGAAGGACGAGAAACTCATTTAGGAATGAACAAATAACTTAACTAACCATTGTATGTGTGTACCTTTAATAACTCAACTTTAAATCAAATTTGTCTGTGATTGATAACTTAAAGATTTTTTGTTGATAATAAATAAAGTAAATAACAAAAATAGGCATTAACTGAATTCTCCATTAAATCACTTTTAAAACTTCGAATTGCATCATAAAACTTGTGGAGATAAAAGTGCTACAAAAATTTTTTGAAAAAGTATGAGCAAAATAAAGTTATTTTCCTATTTATAAAACGATCAAAGTTTGCTTTGCTTTCTGGTTAAAATTTGCTAAAATTTTTGAAATCAAGAAACTCCAAATAAAAAAAAAGCGAGAGAAAGAAAGAAAGCTGCTTCAAATCGAGAGAGGAAGAGGCGAACAAAAAAAAATGGAGCGATGCTTTTGAAAAAATTCCAAACATTCTTACTTTTCAATCACTTTTTTTGCCCATGTTTTTTTGGAATCTCTGCTTTTCCTCCTTTAAGCTTGCTTTTTTCGTGTTTAGTATTTACACTTCAACATAAATACCAAAGCTTTTCTTTCGATTTTTGCTTTCCTTCAATTAGCTTATTTTATTGAAATTAGCAAATGTATGCTTTTTTTGCGATCATAGTATTGTATCATTGATTAACGAGGGTTGTTTTTATTTTAACTTTTCCGTTTTTAATATTGCTCCATACATGCATACACATAGACCGTGTAATCATTTCGCGTTATTTATTTAATTTCCATATTTTTTATAAATTACTTTTTTAGGCTCACTCCGGATTTTATAATCTACAAAAATGGGACATACCTGTGCTGAAGTTAGAGCAGAATTTGATAAGCTCAAATCAAAACAGCAAAAACGTTTCGAATGCTTCAACACCCAAGATAGTGAAAATGGGTTTTTTGATGTTACTTTTCAATTTGGAAAAGAGGTAAGTTTTCAGGGCGTTTTTGATTTTGTTTACTGATGATCCATTTTTTAGAAACTTCATGCTCATAAACATATGCTTGCTGGTGTTTCAAAGCCTTTCGCAGTAATGTTTTCTAAACGATGGTCAACCAAAGATGAAACAATCAAAATTGAAAGTCATTCATACAAGGATTTTAAAGAATTTATTGGTCATATTTACTCTTCCGACTGCAAGATCACAAATGAAAACGTTTTCACTATGGTCGACATGGCTGAATTTTATGATGTTGCTGAAGTCAAAGACAAGTGCGATGAGATTTTATCGAAAATGAAAGTTACTCCAGAAAATGTTTTTCAAATGTTTGAATTCTCAAAAAAATATTCTGCATTGTTTCAATTTCAATCAACTATCAAGGCTTTTATGATTCAAAATCTTTCAACTTTATTTGGTTCTGATAGTTTCATGAAAATCAAGAAAGAAGTGCTTAAAGATATGGTTGAACTTGAACGATTACATTCACAAGAAGAAGAACTTTTTGAAGCGGTAAGTCATTTTAATTTTATGTAAAAAATGCATAAAACACAAAAATTTTAGGTTTATAAATGGGCTGAATATCAAGCTGTTGTTAAACAAAGCTCAATGGAAGATGAAATTTTTGATATGAATCAAGCAATCAAAGAAGAACTCACTGAAATCTTACCTAAAATTTGCTTTGAACGGATGGATAATGATTTCTTGATTGATTTTGTCGGTGAGTCTCTTTTTTAAAGGTCTTTCAAAGTGAAGTTCTTTACAAGCTTTTTAGTTCCAAAAGGATTTTTATTTCCTTCTCTTCAAGATTTGAGTGACATTCTCCATAGAGCCAAGTATCAATATTTTTCTGGTAAGTATTTTCTTTCAAATTTTTATCACTCTTATTTTACTTTTTTTAGTTGCAGTCTTTGATCCAAATGTTCAAACTTTATCTGGAAAATTATCTTGTGACCCATCTATGTTTTCGAATATTTATGATACAATTACATCGGTAAAAGAATTAAAATCAGGATTGCGTCAATATAATAATAATGGTAAAAATGATTATCAATGCTGGAATACAAAAATACCTCGTGCATCCAAACCAAGTCAATTAAGAAAGAACAACAATGTCAAATATTATCTGATTTTCGATGCTGATAACGATCTTGCTGTAAAAAAACGTTCTCAAATTCGTAGCAAAGATTATTTGCTTGCTGAATTGGATGGCGATGATGGATTTCATTTAACTTGTGGTTGTCAAATTGAAGCTTATCGCATTTTTTAATATTCTTTTATTTTGTTGATTTTATTAAACTGTTCTGTTTTATTATTTGTTTATTTTCATGTGAATAAAATAAATTCTTTATTATAAACTCCTCTCTCTCTATCCTTTATCTTTTTGAACATAAATTGCAATTCATTAACGCCTAATTCAATAACATATTTTAAATAAAGATTTTAATAAAGATCTTTCATTTGACTAAGAAATAAATATTAACACCCTTTTTACTTACATTAGTTTCAATAACTATCTTGCATAACTGCTTGTAATAGTAAATAACGAATTTAGAAATGCTAAACTGAAGTGATTGAAATAAGATATTGAGAAAGTTTGGTTTTGTTCTAAAATGCTTTTAGGAAAGTAAACCGAGGCTTTAATTTGTCTTACCGTTGTTTTCTTATTCAAGACATGATTAGCGCCATTTTTTTTGTTGCTTTGCTGCTTGACGAAACGCCAAACAGCTTACCTAAAATGCTTTGTTTTCATTCTTCACTTTTTATGCGTTCTTTTGAATGTTTGAACCTTTTTTTACGTAGTTTTTATTCCATTAAACCTTCTTTTTTAGCCACGCCTCTATCTTCAAACAAATTGATTAATCTTTGAATATGTCTGGGTGCAACATGGATAGTGACGGGGATTTGGATATTTATTATTCATGTGAAGAAGGAACAGCCAATGAAGAAGTATCAAGCGATGAATCATCAAATTATGATTACGACGAAAATCCAAATGCTTCTTTAGAAAATTATTACAACGATGGGAATGAAGAAGATGATGTGGATATTATTAGCTGTGATTTTTTTGAATCCTTGAAGTTGGCTGAAGAAAAAAGCAACATCGATGTTGAGAAGCAAAAAGTATTCAATTCCAAAGAAAACATCAGCAATGGAAAGCAGAAAGTGAGTTTTTGTAATTGTTGAACTTTTTTATGAGAAACAATATTTTCAGGTTTTGAAGTTTGATGATTTACCAAAAGAAATGGATAAACTTGCGCAAGAAGTATCAGCGAAGATGGGCTATTCTTTAGAAATATGTCAAATTTTGCTTCACCTTTTCTCATGGAATCCGAATAAGCTTTACGAAAAGTTAGTTTTTCATTTCGCTTAGCTACTTACATTGCACGAGCAAACCCATGTTTAAACCTATTTATAACTAGCGCCAAAAGAATGCTATGGCGCTTTACATGTAACTGATGGGGATGATTGAGGATGGTTATTTCTAATCAATGCGCAGTTATTCACTTCTTTTTTTCTAACACTTTAGCCTTGCTTTTCCTTTATTTATATGTGTTCATTACTTGTCTTTAGGTTCTTCGAATTTGGATCACCAGAAGCTTTCTTCAAATACCTAAAAATTCAAGTTCCACTTTCGTCAAATGAAATTCAAAGCTCAACAAGCTATGGTGAATGCAATATTTGCTACGACACAACTGTACTTGTTTCACTCTCCTGTAATCATCGTTTTTGCTTTGGATGCTGGAAGAATCATTTACTTACTCGATTTCGTCAAGAAAGTGATCCATATGCCTTTTGTCCTAATTCTGATTGTCAAATGATTATCGATTCTGAAAATGTCATCAAACTGCTTCAATCTGAAATCGAAAAGAACTTTTATAAATCTTTGATTCTTAAAGACTTTATTAACACAAATCCTTGCTTGAAATGGTGTCCATCAGCAAATTGTAATCGAATAATCAAAGTTCAAAATCCTGGCGTTCAACCTGTAACATGTGATTGTGGAACAATATTTTGCTTTGAATGTTCACAAGAATGGCACGAACCTCTTCCATGTTTCATCTTTCGTCAATGGTTAGCTCGATCAGATAAAGATGTAAAATCGTTTAAATGGGTTAGCGAAAATACAAGATCATGTCCTAAATGTGGAGTAAGTTTGTTTTCATTCACTTTTTATTTCTCTTACTTCGTTTCTTTTTCAGTCGCCAATACAAAAAACAGGTGGATGTAATTCAATGCGATGTGAAAACAAAGGATGCCGATATTCATTTTGTTGGGCTTGCATGTCTCAACATACTTCATTCTTCAGTGGATGCAATCGATACAATGATGATAATGTTAATCGCCTTACCTACAAACGATTCTCACATTTCTCCAGTCGTTATGAAAATCATAAACTTAGTTTAAAAGCTGAAGCAAGGGTATGAAGAATTTTTTGGGTTATTTTGATGCATTATAAAGTTTATTCGTTTGTTTTTAGTTAAAAGAAAAGATTCAAGAAATGCAACAAAATTCATCGCTTCCATGGATGGAAATAACTTTTCTCAATGATGCTGTTAATACTTTGAATAAATGCCGTCGTGTTCTCATGTTTACATATCCACTTGCTTTTTATCTTCCATCAAATAATTCAACAAATATCTTTGAATATAATCAAAATGATCTTGAAAATGCAACAGAAGAATTATCAAATTTGCTTGAAAATGAATTGGATTTAGAAGAAGATAATTTTTTTGGTTTGAACCAAAAGGTAGGTAATGTGATTATTTTTGTTTACAAGTGTTAATTTACGAGAGTCGTCTTTTCATGAGTTTTGATGCTGTTCTTAGTACAAAGTTTTACCAAAGCCTAAACTAATTCTTACATTATTCAACAATACTAATCACTTTTTCAGATTCAAGACAGATGTTTTTATGTTGAAAAGCAATGTCAAATCTTGTTAACTCGGTGCTCAGAAGGAATTCAACATGATGAATGGAAACTTATTCGAGAATAATAATTAAATCTTTTAATGTCAAACAATGGCTCGTAGCTTTATATGATTGTGTTTTATCTCTGTTTAATTTATTTTGTTTGTCTATTCTTTTAATAAAATTTTAATGTCAGCATTTGTTTTTATTTGAAGAACAAAGTTCAAGAAAGTCTGAACTAAAATTGTATGAAACTCCGCCAGCCATTTTTGAATACCCCCGATAACAAGCATTGTTGCAAATTAGTAGCTTTAAAGGTTGTAGTAAGTTTCTTCATTAACAGGAGCAGAATGAGTTGCGTAAATTCATTATGGTGGAAGATAAAGGTTTAACTCATGTTTTTGAAATTTTTCTTATTTTTTTGTTGAAAAATGAATTACAAAGCAATCACCAAAACATCAAAGTTTTGAGTAAATAGCTTAAAGCTTGATGGTTAAGTTCGTTAAAAAAACTTGTAATCAATCAGCTATTTGAAAACTGTAGCGTAAAAATTGCTATGAAAATCACAAACTAACAATTATCATCATTATCCAATTTTCTCATGTTTTACATAATCTTGACACGAAAAAAATTTTCACTGTCTCTCGCTTTTTTCCATTGAAAGCTTTCAAAGCATTGACATTCATCCTCCATTTTTTTATTGCCATAGTTTTTTCAATTTTGATTGAAGCTGATAATTTTATTTTTGGTATATTTTTTTACATATTTCAATCACTCCTCAACCATATTAATGCCCACATTCCGATGAATTGATTTTTTTTATCCGTTTCTTTCTTCATTTTCAACGCGATTTCCATTTGTCATCATTTTTATTCCTATCCGTTTATTTTTTTCATTCTTACTTCATTCTTGTTTTTTAGCAACTTTCAAGATGTCAGCTGCATTGAAGGCCATTGGTATTACCGTAAGTTGCTTTATTACTATGTAAACATGTTATTCACTTTATTGGTTTCAGGATATTCCACCGTTAAAACGTCCACCACCTGCTGGTAATGAAAGCAAACTACTTCAACTGAATACTGCTGATTTATCTGATGGCGATGATTATCTTAGATTCAAGAAATTGGAGAAACAAATGGAACACTTGGATGTCATGGAAGAATATATCAAACTTGAAACCCGAAATCTTGAAAAGGAATTGCTTCATGCTCAAGAAGAAGTCAAACGCATTCAATCTGTTCCACTTGTTATTGGACAATTCTTAGAGCCTATTGATCAAGAACATGCTATTGTTGGTTCAACAACTGGTAAGCTTTTTTTCAATGTCATTTATAAGTTTTAATAACTTGTTTTTTAGGTTCAAACTACTTTGTTCGTGTACTTTCCATCCTCGATCGTGAACTTCTCAAAGCTGGTTGCAGTGTTGCTCTTCACAAATATAGTAATGCTGTCGTTGATATTCTTCCACCAGAAGCTGATTCAACAATTCAAATGCTTCGTCCTGATGAAAAACCAGAAGTCAGCTATGCTGATATTGGTGGTTTGGATATTCAAAAACAAGAAGTGCGTGAAGCTGTCGAACTTCCTTTAACTCATGGTGAACTTTATCAACAGGTTTGAAGCTCTTCCATTTATCCTCTAATAGCCATTTACGTTTTAGATTGGTATTGATCCTCCACGTGGTGTTCTTATGTTCGGTCCTCCTGGTTGTGGTAAAACTATGCTTGTTAAAGCTGTCGCAGCTCATACAACTGCGTCATTCATCCGTGTCGTTGGTAGTGAATTTGTACAAAAGTATCTTGGTGAAGGTCCACGTATGGTTCGTGATGTATTCCGCCTTGCAAAAGAAAATTCTCCATCAATCATTTTTATTGATGAAATCGATGCTATTGCAACCAAACGGTTTGATGCTCAAACAGGTGCTGATCGTGAAGTTCAACGTATCTTGTTAGAATTGTTGAATCAAATGGATGGTTTTGATCAATCAACTAATGTTAAGGTATGTCATTTTTTTTTGTAGGATTGTTTAGTTAAAACTTGTTATATTTCAGGTCATCATGGCAACGAATCGACACGATACTCTTGATCCTGCTTTACTTCGACCTGGACGACTTGACAGAAAAATCGAATTCCCAGTACCTGATCGTCGTCAAAAGCGTCTTGTATTCTCAACGATTACGAGCAAGATGAATCTCAGCGATGAAGTGGATCTTGAAGACTTCGTTGCACGTCCTGATAAAATTTCATGTGCTGATATCAATTCAATTTGTCAAGAAGCTGGTATGCGTGCTGTTCGAGAAAATCGTTATGTTGTTCTTACAAAAGATTTCGATACTGCATACAAGAACGTCGTCAAGAAGGATGTCAATGAATTTGATTTCTACAAGTAAACCTTTAATTGTAATATTTTCTCTATGTTTCTTTTGTAAGATTCTTATTATTATTATGAGTCTAAATTATTCTGATCCTGTGCAAATGTGTATCGTAAAAATAAAGTTATTTTGATAAAATTCTTTTGTGTGTTTTTTATGCTAATTTTATTTTCATTTTTGTTTTTGAATGAAACAAATTTTGTTGTTTTCATTATCGTTTTTGAGAAACAAGGAGATGGTTGCGGTAAACTTGAATGAAAAAATGGTCTTGTTGTTTGTTTTTGCACTTTTAATGCTTGGAGCTTCTGCTAAAGAAAGAATCAATAACGGTAAGCTTTTGTTTGGGACTTGATGCAAAGTGAATTTGATTTTTACTTCATTGCAAATGGTGGAACAAGGCGATGGAAAACAAAGCTATCATTATGGCACTTTTATTTGTTATCATAAAGGGTTAAGATGTTAATGCTTATTCAGTGTTTCTTCATCCTCTTATTCAATGTTTCACTGTTTTCTTTAATTTACTTTCATTTTTAGGTGGATTACACTCATTATCAAACATTAACAAAGCAAACAACAATCCCACTGCTCCTGGTAAGTTAGTTTTGCATCATTCTTTTCCTTGTTTGTTTTATTTCATTGAGTAACTCTAATTTTCTTCAGTAAATGATAATGTTTTGTCATCAACAACATCTAATGCTGCTCGAGATCTTTCAACATCTTTACCTGAAATTACAAATACCGATGTAACAACCGCATTTGATGATTTTAATATTTCTTCTTCTGAATTTAAAAATTCTTCCGCCGCAGCAAAGATCGAAAAAGATAGTGAGTGCTTCTTTTGAACTAAGGTTTGTATATCATTAATAAATTATCATTTTTTAGAATTTTCATGGGTTGGATTTGGACTTCTTACATTCTCTGGTATTAGCCTTTCAATTCATTTCATCATTCTTATGCTTCTTCTTACAAACAAAATTTGTGTTGGAAAATTCCGAAAGCGCATGATTCATTCTCCTTCTCCTGTTGGTTCATAGAAGAATTTTTCATAATTTTATCTAATTGGATGAATTTTGTAATAAATGATGTATGGTTAATTTGTTTGGTTATTTTTTTTTTTTGCTGTAGAGTATCAAGGAAAAGCTTCTTTGTTATTGCATCTTTTTTCCATTTTGCTACAGTTTCCAAGCATTTGATGAAAGCGATTTTGCTTCCACACCTTAGTATGAAGTTAAAAGTTACGATAGATTTCTAATAACGCTTTCAAATGGAATCAAATGCAAGAAGAAGCTTATCATTGACTGAACATAAAAGTGCTTTAACTTTTTATCGATTTTTTTGGAGGCAATGAAAAATGAAAGAAAACAAACACATTTTTTATTTTTACAATCGACGACAAAAAATATTGGTTTTCATTGGTTTGATTGAAGAATTTGGTGTCGTTGTGAAATTTATGGTTTTGATATATTTTGGGTAAAAGCTCACATGAATAATTAGAAATTACCCACAGGACTTATTTTTTAATATAATTATGGGTAAGTAAATTTACTAGAATTTTGTTTAACCCGTTGGCTTTTTCTCATGCACATAAAGCGGCAAAGCCACGGGTGCGGTATCGCATTTGATAAAAGTGTTCGACTATCTCATTCTCTTCATTTACCGAATATTTTATTAATGTAAGCTTCATTTTTAGTTAGACTAAAAAATTTTGTCGTGTATTTACTAATTATTGTTGCTGGCCTTTTTCTAATTTTTTATGAAATTACTCGTTTCCGTGAATCTTCACAAAAAAATTTATTAAAAAATTATTCACCCTTTAATTACACAAACTTAAATACCAAGTGGCCTGAACATTGGCAATTAATATTAAAGCATTCAGAAAAGCTCAAATTAATTTTATTGGATTCAACTGCATTGAAATGCGTGTTTTATAAATTTAAGGATCAATGTCGAGAAAAGATATTTAATTTCTTTATTTAAACCATTTCAAAGAGAAAACCAAAAGAGTCCAAACGAAATGTGAACCCAACGAAGTGTAATTTTAGTTAAAAGCTGCGAAGCTTTTATATGGACTTGAAACAAAGAGAAAATGAATCATAAGGAAGAGATAGGAGAGTGAGAGATAGAAAGGGATATAATCTTTAGTGGACGATGTAAATAAGTGTGAGTAATCGCATTTGAAACCACAAATAGTAAACATGTCTGGGAAAGCGGGAAGATAAAAGAGAGAGATGAATAATCGCGATGATATTCGCGACAATCAACGAAAAGCTTGCAATGAACTTTTTACTAATAATATTTTGAGATTTGGAACAACGATTCAAAATATTGAAGATCTTATGAAAGTTGTCAATGAAGTGAAGGTATGCATAAAATTTGTTTGAGTTATTTAGTAAAAAAGCCGCAAGCAAAGAAAAAACAAAAAATGCACATTTTTGTCGTTGTTTTGCCCTTCGATGTGTTTACTCTTTGTTTTTCGTTTGCTTCCAAAATAAGTTTTTTATGGCTGTATTTCAATTTTTCCAAGATGGTTGAGCCAACTGTAAAAACTTCCCATTAAATTGGCTGAGTTTTAGGATTCAAATAACTTTTTTAAACTTCAGCCAACAAATTCTTTATTATCAAAGACCAAATCATCTAACACTCTGATTTTAAAATACACTTCTAACTTAAATTTTATAAAATTTATTACCATTACATGCATTACTAATCCGCCACATACTGGTGGTGGCAAGAATTATCATATTTTGAACGGAGATAAAATAAATTTTCCTACCATTGCAATTCGGCGCTTTTCAACTTCGATTTATGTTTTACCAAATTTACAAAACGCAAAAATTTTGATTCCCAACAATATTGAGAGGCATGTGACTTATTTTGAAGATGGTAAATTTTTTGAATGCAATCAAACTCTTGCTTCAAGAATACCAGCGAATACAAGCTATGTTATTCCAAATGAAGCTGTAAAATTACTTGCAAATTTAGTTGATAAACTTATTGTGACTGGACAAATTCCTTTTCTTGGTTTTGGAACTTTACTTGGTGAGCTTCTTTAATGTATGTATATGGAGAGTGAAAAATTTTTTTCATGAGTCACTTATTTTTATGAATTGAAATTTTTAAGGTTGGTATCGAGATTGTGGATTAATTCCTTATACACGTGATGTGGATTTTTATATTTTTGCCAATCAATATATCGAAGGTTTTGAAGATGCATTCTTTAATGATCCTCAAACCCCATTAGTTCGAACCATTGGAAAGCAAGCTTATGGGCTTCAATTGACTTATAAATTAAATCATAATATTCCTGAACATATTAAACCTTTAATAGATTTCTTTTATCTTTATGAAAATAATTTTACATCTCAATGGAGTTCAACTTTAATTTCATTGGATACTCTTGAACGATCCAAGTAAGTTTATGCCTTGGGCGATCAAGATCGAGAGGATATCTGGGTCGTCAGAAATAATTTACAAGTTTTATAACTTTGTTTTCAGATATGTAATCCCAAAAGTCAAAGAATTATGCACGGGTGATATAAATGGATATTTATTTTTTGTTCCATGTAATTTTTTGGATATTTTAAAAGCCAATTATGGTCCAAATTGGGATACACCCGATCCAGATCCAAATTATTTTGATGGACAAAAACAAGTTTTTAAGGATGATTTTTGGAATGCCACAATTAAAGAAATTATTATTCGATACTAATAAATTAATAAACTTTTTTTTCCATTTCGAGGGAGAATTCTTAAAAGCAAATCTTAAAGCTTCTTCTTTCAACGGGTATTTTTGAGGACAAATTGTTGCTATTGTTTTTAATTAGTTTATTTTATATCTGAATAATATTCAACCATGTAAACCACCAAAAAAATAATAAATAAAGCAACAAAAAAAGGGAAAAACAGGAAGCGTTGAACAAAGAAAATAATACATTGTTTTTGAGCACCATATTTTTTTATAATAAAATAATAATCATACAATTACATACATACTTACAACGATGGAGAAAAAATGAGTAGGCGACAAGAAAGATAGGGGAAAAGAAGATCGTTTAATTCAAACAAAAATGTCAGAGGTTTTTAGAGAAGAAAAAAAATGAAGACAACAAAGTACGGTAAAAGCCAACCCGGTGGATAAAGAAATGCAAAAAAAAGACTATTATAAAAATGTGAAGAAAAAAATCATTGCAAATTAGAAGGATGGAAAGAAAGAAAGAAAAAGATAGCTAAAAAGGTTGCAAAAAGTTGAACAATCATGAATCGATTGTTCCGGGTATTTTTTGATTTTGGTTAAACAAAAAAAGTAAGCATATTATAATACTTTTAGAACATCTCTCGATTTTTGTTAAACTTTTTTTCAACTTTTTAACTTTTAAAAAATAACTAATTTCTTGAATTTAATTAATGATCCACTGTTGGAACTCTCGATCTTCCTCGATGACATTGACGATCCCAACAATCTCGAAATGATTGAAATGTTTTACCATTAAATATCCAAATAGCGCATGCAAAACCAATAATAAAAAATTGTAAATGTTTAGCAAAATATAAAAGTGGATAAGGTTCAGATGAAATTCCAACTAAAAGTTGAGTGGAAATTAATCCACTGCCTCCTCCACTTCCACCCAAACTCGATGAGGGTGAAGAAGATGTTGCAGTTGAAAGAAGAGGACATTGTTCACGAGATTGAGTAAAACCAAATGATGCTCGTTTAGCATGTAAACATCTTGTGGAATACCATGAAGTTAACCAATCTTCAAGATGAATGGTTTGATAAAATAATGAAAATATTGAGAGAGATGATGCAACGGTGAAAAATAATACAAACATAGTCATTCGGGTCATAAGACGGAAAAGATTTTCTGAAGCTTTTTCAGTTGATGAACCATATTTTGGTTGACATTTAATATATGAACGAATTCGAATACATGATACTAAACCAATTAGGAAAAGGATAAAACCGATGGCTGAAAAAAAAACGGAGGTTATTTAAAAAATGAAAAACTAATCCAAATCTAAGTATGAGTTATGCTGCAAAATTTCAGCCACTTTTTTTCCAGAAACATAAACACTCACGCTTTAAAATTTGGCTCACATACTAACAACAAAAAGTTCCACTTACCAAGTGCAATAGCTTGTGGAATAACAACAAAATTAAATAATATTTGAGGTTGGAGATTTCCAATTGAACAAATGGATGAAAACATATCACCATCAACTCCATTTAAAACTAATACAGCAATCACCAAAACCAAAGATAATCCCCATGCAAGAATATGAAAATATGATGAAAATACAAATCCAACTGGAGCTTCACCCCATTTTAATGTGGTTACTAAAAACCAACTAAATGTTAATGCAAGCCACCAAATATACATGGCAGTTGAAAAGTAATAATGGGTTACGGCTATCAAAGTACATCCAAAGTTTTCCATTCCCTGAAAAAATATAAGAAATATTTAGAAATAATTTTTGGTAAACTTTGGAGAGAAAAAAACTAAAAAAGTGCTTCGGTGATCGAAAGTTTGTCCCGTAATTTTCTTGCTTTTTTTGTTTTGTTGTAAAATTGGCATACCTGTGTAACAACAGCAACTTTAGCAACGGAACTTCCAGCGCATGAATAACCTCCTTCATAAATCATTCCATAAACATATACACCCGAAACAACAAAAGTGCAAAAAGATAAATAAAGAATGGAACGTTCAGGAAATTCAAATCGTTTTAAATCCACCAAAAATGTTAACAATGTTAGCCCAGAAGTAATACAAGATAAAACTGCGCCAAGGCCAGTCCAAAATCGAAGTAAATTTCTAATTTTTTCATCAAAAAATACTGGCACATCATTATCATCCCCACATGGAAGAGAGCATTGTTCAATGGTTCGATTTGCAATTAGAAGGGAATAACGAGATTTGGAAAGAATTTTCATTGTATGTGGACATTCAAGTTCGGGTAAAGAATTTTTAGATGAAAGTTTTCCACCATTTTTTCTTTTTCCATTTGATAAAGCTCCTGATGAACCAAATCCACCCGATGTGGAAGTTCGATTTTCGCCTACACACATTCCTGATTCAGGAAATTTATTACAATTAAACATTTCAGGCCATTTAAAACCAAATTTAAGCATCAATGATTCGCAACCATTTTTTGCTGATAAACATAAATGTCGACAAGGTGGTAAAGCGTAATCCATTTGAGTACAAACTGGCGCATAAATAGTACAAAGAAAAAATTTAACATCAGCCGAACATTTAACATTCACTAACATTTCAAATTGTTTTAAATCCATTTCAGCTTCACCTTGAGTTTGATGTTTTAATGAATTAGGATAAAATGTCATATTATATGGAATATCTGAACACATCTTCATTGTTATCTTTTCACATTTTTCATTTGGTTTAAGCTGAAAAATGAAAATTGGTTTTTTTATAAAATGCTTATGACCAGCGCTGGCGGTTTACCGAAATCCTTCGGTTTTCGGTTTCGGTGAACCGAACCGAAACCGAATTTATCGGTTTTCGGTTTTTCGGTTTTTCAGTCAAAATTTTCGGTTATCGGTTCGGTTTAAAAATATTTTTTTTGAATTTTTTTACGTTAATTTTTGAATAAAAGTTAAAAATAAGGCATATTTTTGTCTTTTTTATGTATTTTTACTTGTTTCTAAGCCTTTTTAACCAAATTTATGTTTTTTAATAAAAAAACTTAGATTCTTAACCACCTATTTTTCATCAAACCGAACCGAAAAACCGAATTTCTTCGGTTTTCGGTTTTTCGGTTTTCAATTCGAACCGAAGCTTCACGGTTTTCGGTTTTTCGGTTTTCGGTTTTCGGTTTTCGATTTTCGGTTCGGTTCGGTTCACCGAAAACCGAACCGAAAAGGCACCGAAAACCGAACCGAAAAACCGAAAACCGCCAGCGCTGCTTATAACAAAGTGTAAAGATGATAAAATGGAAGACTTGGATGATATTTTTTGAATCCCCTTAAAAAAGTTTATCACAAAAATAATTTTTTTGAGTTTTGTCTATCGAATAAATAATTTTAAAGATTTTATTTTTCAAGTTCTGGTGGCAAGATTCAGATGACGGAAAATAAGAAAACTAAAGCCCTAATGTTTGAGTACCTTAAAATTACTGTAACTTCTAAATTCTTTGCTTCATTAATTTATTCAAGAATTCTATTTTGCATTTTTTGTTTTTATAATTTCCACATTTTTATTGCCTTTCTGAACCAATGTTGTTACACTAATGTGATTCGCAACTATTGTTTTCTCTTCAAAGTATCTCTCCACTTTTTTTCTTTTCATTTTTTTCTTTGCTCTTTTGCATCAGGATTTTTTTTGCTTATCAAAAAAGAAAGATGCGAACACTAAAAATGGTCCTTCATCAAGTTATTGCTTTTCTATTCAATCGATTCCTATTATTTAATGTTTTTATAGTTTTTTTTCTTCTCTCGGTTCGCTAACAATAAAAATGCATATTGAATGGAGGAAAAATCAAGCAAACCATGAAAAAGATAAAACAAAAGCAATGGTTTCTCTTATCTTAGATGTTTTTGAAAATTTAATGGAAAAAGTCGTAAATTTTATTTTAACACAAGGAAGCCGGAATTAAAAAAAAAGAATCCTGTCAACGGTGAAGAGAAATAAAAAAGAGTAAAGAATTCATTTTTTGTGAATTACATAGCTAAACCAAAATATTCTGCCGAAATTTTATATTTTTTTGGACTTCCATAATTATGCTCGAATGTGAGTCACGGGTGCTTTTTATTCACTTTTCTTTATGCTTAATTATCTTTCCAAAGCCAACGCCTAATTTAAATGCTTTAAAAAATAATTTCGAAATGCAAAAAGAAAAAATTGTGTTATTGTCAGTTCAATTTCTTTCTCTTATTTTACTTTCTTCATTCCATTTTAGAATGGCGGTCAAAAAAAAAATTTAACCAACCAAAAAAGGAAGCAAACAAAAAAAATGAATGAATGACAAAGACATTTGCATCTTTCTTCAAAATATTTTTTTGCGGCTTTCACATTTATATTTTTTGAGAAGAAGACAGCTTTTCACTCAAATTCAATAACAAAAAAAAATTGGCATTTTGAAACAACGCCGATAAAATAGAAAAAAGAAAAAAACCAAAATTGAATATGCGCGAAGCAAATTAACAACAAAAAAAATGAAGCGCAAACCACATTTTATTTTATTCCACCCGACTATTCCGAAAAAAAAAGAAAGAGAAAGAAAGGTCATTTGCAACAATTTTTTTGGATGGATCTCTTTCTTCGTTTTTCATCCTTCTGAAGAAAAAAAAAGTCATTTTTCAACAAAGTAAATTTATATACTGTCATTTTATAGAAATAGAGTTCATTTATTGTGTCGTGTGCCACCGAAAAAAGATTTATCGTCATGTTGTTTTTTTTCTTCATTTTTTGGCGGTAACGAAAGAAAAAAGTAAGATTGAAAGAAAAAAAGGAAACGTTGTTGCGCGAATGCAATTTTTTTTCTTTTTTTTTGTGTATTTGGATGAAAAATGTTGCAATTTTTTTAGCCAAGGATACTAAAAGTTCAGAAGCCTAAATCCAGTCTAGAGACAAACAAAAAATCCCTTAGGCGGATCCATAAGAATTTATAAGGAAAACACAAGTTCAAAACAATGGTTGTATGAAAAAAAAGATTGTTAAAATCTTAAATAAATTAATCGAAAAATAATGCCTTTGCGGCGACTCTATTTTTAGTCACTAAAAAGATAAAGCCGTCTCTTAATCCTATCGGCTGCTATTGATCTCAAATGCGGCAATGATTGCTTGCTGCTTAATCAAGATAACATCAAAAGAATAAAAAAGCTTACAAAAAGCGCTTTAAAATTAATAGAAAAAAAATTTTAAAGATGAAAAAATAAAACAAAAATAGTTTTCTGATTTTAAAATATTGCTTATCACGTGCACGTGGAAGCTTTAAAATAACTTTGATGTTTACAGTGTCTTTGTCAAGCCTAAATAAAATCGATAAATAATCATCAGCTGATGAGAGACAAGCTTTACAACAACAACAAAATAATAATTGTAAATTATGCCATGAAAAAAGCTCGAAAAGTAAAATCGACAGGCATCATCGACTCGAAAAAATTTGGTAACTACTCTCAATAAAAAAAAGATAAAATTACTAAATTTTATAAATAATTAAAGTTTCAAGCTTCCTCATTTCTTAACGAAGTTTGGAGACGTGAGAGTATCAGATTTTGTGCTTTTGCTTTAAACCTAAATCTATCAAACTAATTTTCTTAAACTAAATCCCAATAAAATTTTTATCCCAAGAAAATAAACAAAACAAAAAATAATGGTGTAATAAATCTTCCAAGAAAACTATATACACAAGAGATCATGTCTCGAAAATTGTACTCACCTGATAATCTTCACCAATGATAGCTCCATTTGAATTTGAACTAATTGATGCTGATGATGCTACTCCTCCATCAACATTATTTCCAAATGCTTCAGCGATATCACTGATAAAATAAATATAATAAAAAAGAGTTAAAAATAAATAATATTTAAAAGTTTTTTTAAGACCAATCATTATAAATTATTTTTATTGCATTTCGCACAAGCCATTAACGAGCCAATAAAACACCCCTCCTCTCTTTCTTTGCGTTTGTGTTTCTTTATTTCTTTCAAATATGTCTTTCTGCCTGCCTTCGTTCTTTCCTTTTTCGCTTTCCCTTTTTTTTGCCTTTTAGTTGTCTGTGATGAACTTGATAGAAAGAGAAAAAGATACAACCACCGCCCCAAAAAAAAAATGCAGTATCTCGACGAACAACGGTTAATGGCGAATATGGATGGAAGATGGACAAACACCCGCGCTCGTTGGCGCCGACGATTAACAATGGCACAATAACAACAACGACGAACGACCCTTCCAAAGAAATGAACTAACTCCCAAAAGTCTTCAATCAAAAAAAAAATTCAAAAAAGGCGATGTTTGTCCAAACCAAAAAATCGGGCAACGAAGAAGTAAAAGGAAAAATCATTTACAGACAAACAACTAACAAAATTTTTTTTTTGACTTTGGCATTCTTTTTAATCAACTGTGTGTGCTACTAACCCCGCCGCTGCTTGCTCTTGATAGACACTGTCAGTCATATGTGTACATATATGTTTTTTCAAATGATATGCCAGTTCGTCCTTGATCATCCATCTTTTTTTCTTCTTTCGTTTTTTGATATAAACTCTCTTCCAATTTTTCTTCTTTACAGCGAATAAAACGACCCAAGATGACAGTCGTCGTCCAAGAGATGCAAAAAAAGGCCACTTTGATGCTTGCTCGATTTCGCTTGCTTTTTTTGGTTGCTTTTTAGGCGGGGTCAATGTTGCCAATATATAATGTATGTTTTCCCTTTTTCTGTATATTTTTTTTTCTGGGAGAAAAATTTGTTTTAAACAACACACATACATACACAAAAATATAAATGTATCGTTTTCAATGTGCCTATATTTTTTGTTGTTGTTGTTATTGTTCGGGTCGTCCCATTTTGAGAAGATGGATGATGATGGGTGCTACCATTTTTTTTCTTTTGCATGCTTGTTTGTCGCCTCATAAAATGATTATTATTATGATTTGGTATACATACAATTTATGAGAAAGGACGATAATAAACTGAAAAGCAACGGAGAAGAAAAAAACACATTCGAAGAATGGAGAGAAGAAGAAGCAGTAACAAACAGTCAATGGGAAAGAGAGATTAGAGTTTGATAAGCTTTTCTCCTTCTTTTTTTCGTTTCAATGAATAAAAAAGATGCTAAAAGTTTTTAAGGGGTAATATTTAGGTTTTATTGTTGCTCGTCGCATTGTAATAATGAAATAAGCGTTTAGGATTAATTGATCGTTATCGGTATACTACTGTAGATGCTTTTCCCTTCTTCAAACATTTTAAAGGAAAATATTTTCTTTTATTATTTTCAAAGCACCTGCTTCATAACAAACTTTTTGAAGAAAAGTTTTTATCTTGCTAGTTTAGAAGAAGAGTATATTTTAGAAAGGATAGTTTTTGATGGCACAAGCCTTTTTCTCCATTTTCATCAACAATCTTTATCGAATTAAAACTTTACCGTCATAAAATTGAAAAGACTTCATAAAAATTCTTTTTAGTTCTGCGAAAATCCTTTAAGGCTTTTTTCTGTTTAAAATTGTCAATCAACATATTATTTCTTTGTCGGTATCGAACTTTCTTTAAAAAGGCAAAAAGCCGCAAAGCTAATACGAGTTTTTTTTTTAAATCAGGGTTGTTTACAGTATTATTAATCCTTGACACGAGAGGCTTTCTCAACTTTCATCTGCTTTTTTTTTTAATAAAATGTTTCAATGCAAAAATCAAAAACAAAGAAGCAAAAAAATAACAAAGCCATTCTCATAACATCATTGTCGTCCTCTAAACTTCAGTATCCATGTTTCATTTCTCAAACCTTCAAGTAACACGTATTATTTGTTTTATCTCAAACTCCATATTTAATAACTTTACATAAAATTGTTAGACACAAACATTTTTTGTAATATTATTAAATTTTTTCGCGCCATTTTTTCCCGAGAGAAATTTAAAAATAAAAACAAAATAAAAATTCAAAAAAAGCTGTCAGTTTTATAATTTTTGAAAAAAAAAGATACGAATACAACCACCACCAACAACCGTTCAAAAAAGAAAAAGAAAATGCATTGAAGTCAGTCATCAAAAATTCAATCAAAACAACAATGTCAAAATTTTACTTCATCAAATTTTTTTTGGGTTTTTTTGTTGGTTTTAAAAATAACCATTTTCTATTTTTGGTTGACGAATGCTTTCTGGGTTCTTTGCTTTTTAGTGACAAGAAAAATAAGAAGAATCAATACAATGGAAGACGAGAGAAAGAGATTGACTTTCATAGTGGATGTTAACAGAAGAAGAAAAAAAATTTACAATCAATCATTCATTCTCGAAAGAAAGACAAAAATGAAAGAAAAGAAAGATAGATAGCAAGCAGCACTAAAAACAAAAATAAGAAAGAAGACTCGTCAATCAGTCAACATTGCTGCAGTTGCTTTTTTGCGAAGAATATTCTCTTTTTTAGTGATGGTGGACTTCTGTTTTTCAAGAGATAGAATTTTTTTTTCACTCGAAAGAAATTGGAAGAAAAAATAGTCATCAGTCATTTGAACGTTATCAATCTTTGTGCCAAATTTTGGTATTTTTCTTTATGACTGGTCCCTGCTTCATGTGAATGAGGTCGATAAAGATAGTTCAAGGATAAAAGACTTTGTGTTGAGTAACCAAAACGGTAACAAATCTGGGAATTCAAAGGCTTAGGAAAAGTTAGTGTCAAATCGGTCCACACAAAAGTTTTGAACAAAACATCAACAAAAGAGTTACAAACGCAATATGGAATCGTTCAACTAAAGAAAGAAATCTTACAAAAAAAGACCGTTCGAAAAGCAAAACCAAAGATTTCATCAGCAAACCATTTATTTTAAACAACAGTAACAATTCATAAAAACAAAAAACAAAGAACTGTGTTTAAAATTTTACAAAACAAAACAAAAGTAAATGGAAAGCACAATCAAAATCATGAAAAAATCAAAACAGAAAATGTAAAAACGATAAATTTGTTGAATAATTTATTCTTCATTTGCTCCATCATCAGGAATATATGGCAGGAGATGTCCTTCAACCTTACGGAAATTCAATTTACATTCTCTGGTCCAGTTTTCAAGTTGTGTTACCTAAAAAATGGAAGGAATTAGCTTTCAAAACTTTAAAAGTGTTCAAAAAAACATACTCTGAGTTGAGTTGCTAAAGATGTTAAAAGCGGAATCGAATCAGAGATAGTCCATTCAGCTTCTTCTTTATCCATGAGCTTGACAAATGCACATGTTGGAGAATGTTGACGATGTTCAGTCCTAAAAAATAAGATGAAATGTTGTAAAGAATATAAACAAAATAAAACGTACGATGGGTTTTCCATAGCATGCTCCCATTCAAGACTTTTACCACAAAATGGACATGATGTTGAATCCTTGGATAACATGACGAAGCCAGCTTTAGCAAGCTATAAAATAATAAATAGGTTAAAATATGCACATAAATGAGTGAAAAATTTACGTTTATTGAAGTACATGTTGCGTTCTTGGTATTATCATAAGCCCAATTTCTGAATGTTTCAAGTCGAGCACCAGCAAAAAGAAGCTTGAATAAATCACGCTTTCGAATTTCTTCCATAAGAGATAATGATGATTGTTGATCCATGATTGAAACACTTGAGATGACGCGAAAATTGAACAGAAAATGATGAAGAATTGAATAAAGTTGAGAAGTTTTTTTTGAACAATGAAAAAAAATTGAAATAAGCTTTTTTTTTGAAAAATCATCTCTCCGCCAATTGCAAAAATTCTCAAAACGAAAATTTCAGCATTGTCACGGAGCAAAAAGAAACGAAAAAACATGGCTGACTTTTTTTTTTGCTACAAAAAAAGAAAGCAGCGACGAATATAATAAAATAAATAAATAAGCCTTTGCTGCTATTTTTTTTACACTTCATTGATTTTATATTTGTTAATAAAATTTTTGTTTTTACATATTCATAATTTTTCCCTTTCATTCATTAAATCAATGGCATCAAAGAATCGAAATCGTTTAAATTTATCCATTCCACCCGTGGTTGCTGAAGAAGGCAAAGGTGATGATGATGAGACAAGTGAAAAAGTTGATGATGAAGCACCTCCTGCACTATCCGATGATCAAACAAAAGCTTTAAAAGCGTTTTTAGTTCAAAAAGAACAGGTAATAATTTTTTTTTTCACTTCTCTGTAGCGCTATATAATGAATCTATTTTTTTAGTTATTTGAACGTGGTGAACTTTGCGAAGATGAACTTGAAAGAGTTTGTGAACTTGGTCATGGTAATGGTGGAGTGGTTCACAAAATGCGTCATAAGAAATCTGGACTTGTAATGGCAAGAAAGTTGGTGCACTTGGAAGTAAAGCCATCAGTACGAAATCAAATATTGAAAGAGCTTGAAATTCTTCATAAATGCAATAGTCCGTACATTGTTGGTATGTGTGCTTTTCGTATCCTTCTTCATTTCTCTGTAATGAATCTTATTGTTTTAGGGTTTTATGGTGCTTTCCATGATAACAATGAAATTTCAATTTGTATGGAATTTATGGATGGACTTTCATTAGATATTGTGCTCCAAACTGTTGGAAGAATTGAAGAACCTATTGTTGGTCGGTTAACTGTGGCCGTGGTTAAAGGATTAGCATACTTGAAACAGCTGGGAATGTTACATCGAGGTTCATTTTCGCTTTTTCTTATTCTTTTAATCCTTTTTTTTCAGATGTCAAACCTTCAAATGTTCTCGTAAATAGTAAAGGTGAAGTCAAACTTTGTGATTTTGGTGTTTCTGGTAAACTGATTGATTCAATGGCAAATAGCTTTGTTGGAACACGATCTTACATGGCACCTGAACGTCTTCGTGGTGATGGATACACAATTCAATCCGATCTTTGGTCATTTGGTTTATCTCTTGTTGAATTATCTATTGGAAGATATCCTATTCCACCACCAAGCAGAAGGGAATATTCAAATCTGTTTAAAATTCCTGTGGATCAAATTGTTCTTGAAAATAATGATGAATCTGGTAGTGGTGATGGAAACCCTAAAAATCTGGCCATTTTTGAATTATTGGATTATATCGTTAACAGAGTAAGCTTTTTGCTTTGTTGTTTGAAAACGATTTTAAACTTCCCAGCTTTCAGACTCCACCGTTACTTCCAAAGAAAATTTTCACTGAGGAATTCTGTAACTTCGTCGATAAATGTCTTCGCAAAAATGTTGCTGAACGTGCTGATTTGGCTGTGTTAATGAAGGAACCTTTTTATGTCAAATACGAAGCTTTAACAGATACCAGTGATTTTGGTAAATGGGTTCAAGGTGTCATTGATATGTAAGTTTCTATTTCGAAATTCTTTCCACTTTAACTTACCGAATACGTTTTAGGCGTGCACGAAATAAAAGTGGTCAACCAATGTGATAATGTCTTTATGCTTTTTTGTTTTTACCTTGTTATATTTTTTTCAAATTATTTTTCGATTGCACTTTTATGTTTTGATACAAAAATAATAATAATAGTTTCTTTATTCAAATGTGTGTAAATTTTACTTTTAAACTTTTTTTGGATCTCATTAATTTTTACGATTCGTCATTGAACTTGAGGTGAAAGTCGTATACCCGAGTTTGATTTTTTAAATGAGGCCACTGTTAAGCCTCTTATGTTTGTTTAACTTCATATCGCTTTTGTAC
The DNA here is from genome assembly GCA_028622995.1 of Panagrolaimus kolymaensis. Classification (NCBI taxonomy): domain Eukaryota; kingdom Metazoa; phylum Nematoda; class Chromadorea; order Rhabditida; family Panagrolaimidae; genus Panagrolaimus; species Panagrolaimus kolymaensis. The sequence continues at coordinate 2,556,081 of JAJQJQ010000020.1, forward strand.
TTTTTATAAAGTATAAATAAAATTCTTTATTACCTTTGAAAGCATACTTGCAGCAGCTTAAACTTTTATAAACAAACATGAAAGATTGTAAAAATTATTGTTTTATTATGCGATGTGTTGACTTTTTTTTGTTGCAAATTGAAAAGTTTAGTTTTTATTGATCAAAAAAATGCAATAAATTTGATACATAATAAACAAAGAATAATATATAATATTATCAAGCATTCAAAGTGACATTTGTAATTTTTTCAGGAGAAACCAATAGCAAAAGTAATAAACTCAAACGGCAATAAAATCGTTTAGTTTTTTGAAAGCATTTTTCTAACATTTTTGGTTGCATCATTTTGACTTTTTCTTATGGTGTTTTTTACCTTTTTGGTTATGATGGGATTTTTCTGAAAAAGCTTTGATTTAATTAATGAAACTCAAAGAAGCATCATTATATCGAAAGGCTTAATAAATTTACCTGGTTTTTTAGGAGTTGATGTTGTTGACGAGATTGTTGGAGTAGCTGTTGGATAATATTCTTCTAAATTTTCGTCTTCTTCCTCGGAATTAGATGAACGTGAAAAATAAACGATTGCAATTAAAAATATTACAGCAAAAATAGGAACGAATAAATGAATGCCTGAAAAAAAATGAAAGGGTATAAAATTGGTGGTTTATAAAATGATAAATGCTGGATCTTTGAACAACAACCTATGTGTGTGTATTACTAAATATTGATTTGACCTCAGACGACAAGTTAGTGCTAAACTCAAATATTGTTTGGAGGATGGACTATTCGAATGCGCTATCGATTACTATTTATTTGCCTGTTAAAGAGAACGTTTTTCGCGCACAATAAAAAGTTTTGCCATAAACGTTGCTAATCATGCAACATGTTTCGTAGTTTTGAACTCAGATATTCATTTTTTTTCAATTTATAACAACAGCAATGTTACCTATCCTTGAGCGTCGTAATAAAATCCACGAATAAAAGCAAATTTTATAAAAAGGGTAGTCTAACTAAACTTCCAACGGTGTACTTCAACCAAAAAATTTAAGAGAAAAAAATTATGTAAGCAGCATTTACAAAAGCAGTTAAAACAAATTTTATCAAAAACCCTTCTAATCATCTTACCTTCAACAAATGCATAAACCACATCCATTTCCTTCCTATTTATCAATAACTTATATTAACCATTTATGTGGGTAAAAAATAATAATTCCAAGACTCCTTTTTTCTTAATACATTTTACCTTATAAACAATTTTTCTTTAAAAAATTTCCGATATTTTATGCACTTTCAAACAAACTAAAAAAAGTGAAGGAAAAAATCTTTCTTTTTTTCTGGACATTCGTTTTTGCCACTTTTCTTTCTTTTGCTTTCGTTTTTCGTGTTACTTACATCAGCCAGCAAGCAAGCATGCAAATAAGCTACTCAATGGCAATAGTAAGCAAGCAAGCTAGCATGGGGCGAGCAGTACAAAGAAAACACACATTTCTTCGCCGTTGTTGTTGTTCTCCTCGGTTGCTTGATTGCAGCTTTAAAATTTCCGGAGGCTAGACAAGAAAAAAAGGCTAACAAAAAATGTAATGGCTTTTCAGTGTTCCTTTTTTTTATCGCTAATGTATCAACCTAAACAATCCAAAGAAAGGAATCTTAAAACAAAGTTAGTTAATCCAAAAAAAAATATCAATAAGAAGGAAGCAAAGTGAATTTGCTATCTGCAATTAAATATTTTTTGGATTTCAACGGAAATGTTTATGAGCAGATTGGATTTTACTAAAACATAAAAAGAAGAATGAGAAAAAAATGTATACGGTCATTGAAACATTCCCATTCTCGAAAATTCTATCAATAACTAATAAACGATGACGAAAAAAATGATTTCATAGAATGTGGAAAAGAAAGGTCAAAAAAGTGAGCTAAACTCCATCAATGGAGACAGAAAGCGCGTTTCACTTTAAAGAAAAAACCAGCTTCATTTTAGGTCTATGTTTTCCAACATATTATTCCTTCTTCAATCAATCCTCCTTCCTTTCTCATTGTGTTTTTTTAATGTAACACATTAGCCTTCTAACAACAACAATAAAACGAAAAATAAACCATGACAAGCAAGAAAAAAGTAAGAAAGATTTTTTCTTCTTGTGTTTGCAAACTTGCTGCCTATTTTTATTTTACACGCGCTCGCGGAACTGTCAAACAACCAACAACAAACCAACTAACTTACGAATAAGAATTACGACGACGACGACAACAGCAAAATTTAGTTATTTTTCCCATTCATTTTATTTTTTTCGTCTTACCTGTTTTTCTTTTTTCTCTTTCTCGTGGCTGTTGCTTTTGCAATTTTGTTTCTCACTAAAAAATTGTCATTCTGGACCCAAGCAGTTTGTGATCATTCTCATTAGTTTTTTTTGTTGAATGTTGGATTTTGAATTTTTTGTTAGTTAGTTTATGTAACTTTTTTTTCTCCGCGTGATTCCATCGTTATTATTCTTTTTAATCATTAAAAAATATTTCTATTTTTCAGGGTTAATTGATTCACGAAGGGTTGAAGAAGCAAAGAAATGCGCGATGCTGGCATCGCAAAATCTTTTGCATCTCTTTTTTCTCTTCTTATATTCTTACCTTCCATTATTTATGCAATAAATTGGGATGAAGATATAATAGCAAGTTCATTGGAATCACAAAATGAAAAATTGGATGCTTTATCACATTATTTTGGTTCACAAATACAAAATGAAACTTTATTTCGTTCTAAAGAAGCCATGGAAAAGATTGTTGGAGAATTTGAAGATGTGCCAAAAGAAAGGTTTGTTTATTCATCAAATTTATGTGTTATTAAATGTTTGAATTTCAGGCTGAAAAATCACAATTACGATGAAATGACTTCATGGTTAAGAAAATTTGCGGATGATTATAAGTCGATAACTCATTTGTATTCAATAGGAAAGTCAATTCAAGGTCGAGAATTATGGGTTTTAATAATCTCTGATAATCCTGAAGAACATGAACTTCTCGAACCTGAATTCAAATATGTTGGTAATATGCATGGTAACGAAGTAGTTGGACGTGAAACTTTGCTGTATTTGATCGAAATATTGTGTAAGAACTATGGTAAAAATAATTACATTTCATCAATGGTAAACTCAACTCGGATTCATGTTATGCCTTCAATGAACCCCGATGGATATGAAATGGATCAACAAGGAGACCGCGTTGGTTATTCTGGTAGAGCAAATGCAGCTAATGTTGATTTGAACAGAAATTTTCCTGCAAGATATCCATCACATAAAGAAGAATCTGGAGGATTTACTCTTCAACCTGAAACTATTGCTGTAATGAAATGGCTACTTTCTTATCCTTTTGTACTTTCTGCAAATCTTCATGGTGGCTCTTTAGTTGCCAATTATCCTTATGATGATTCAGATACTGGCAAAGATGGAATTTACACTCCTTCAGCTGATGATAAACTTTTTGTTGAATTATCCTATCAATATGCTCGAGCTCATAAGAATATGTGGAAAACTGGTCGGCGATGTGGTTTGGCTGCAATGGGAGATTCGTTTTATCATGGAATTACAAATGGAGCAGGATGGTATCATTTAGCTGGTGGAATGCAAGATTGGCAATATCTTCACTCAAATTCAATGGAAATTACGATTGAAATGGGTTGTTTCAAATTTCCTTTTGATTCTATGTTTGAAACTCTTTGGAATGAGCATAAGTATTCCTTACTTTCATATATGGAAATGGTTCATCGTGGAATTAAAGGGATTGTAAAAGATTCACAAGGCAATCCACTTGGTAACGCTACGATAAGAATTGTTGAAGGAACATCTGGAAAGAATATTACAACAACATCACATGGAGAATATTGGAGAATTTTAAGTCCTGGAAAGTATAAGGTTTGTGTGAATTTTCTTTTAAATTATTTATTTACCATTAACTTTTTAGCTTGAAGTTATCCACTCTGAACATCTTCCTTATCAATTCGATGTTGAAGTTGATGTTGGTCCAGCTCGAGTTATCAACATTACCATGACTCACATTCCTTGCAATTCTGAAGATACTCAACAAATGATTGTTCGTGGAAAAGGTTCAATTCGTTTAGCTCTTCTTGCTCTTGATGATGATTCAAGTGATTTACTAAGAAAGCTTTCAAATTCAACGTGTCCACCATCTGATCCACTTATCAATGTATTATTAAAGCATGGAAAGCTTATCATATTACCATCTTATAATGAAGTTGATCACCTTCCACTTTTAAAATCCATGTCTCCTGATGCTATTGTTCTATTTTCAACCGGTGCACCTCATTCAATCGTTTATAACAAAGGTGAATTTACTCCAAAACTTTTCAATTCAACTGCTTTTGATGAAAGTGTTAAACGGTTAGTTTTGGATTTTTAGTTTATGTAAAATTCATATTGTTTTTCTTATTGTATTTAGAGCATTTGTGGCTTCTGGTGGTACAAATTCTAGCTGTTCATCCAAATTAGACAATAATGAAATATCTTTGATGGTTGATAACATGAATATTAATGATCGATTTCAACTTGGTATTGCAATTGGATGTGAACCTAAAAATGATTCTCAACGTGCTGAAGCTGCAATCACTGGAATTGTTGAGGTTCTGTCAATTGCTCTTTAGATTCTATAATTAATACCACTGCTCTTTTTAATGGAATTTTTTGCTTTTACTGGTTAATAATTGTTGCTTTCTCTCCTTTATGTGCCTTATGTTGTCCATTCCTTCCTATGTTTTAGATTCCTTTAAAAAAAAATTATGTAATATTAGGTTTTATTTTCATTACTATTTTATGTTTTTTTGCTTTTTATTTTGCACAATAATATTCTTTTCACAAGTATGCTTTATAAATGCACAAACTTTTCTTAATTCTTTTGGTGATGGTCGTTTGGGTTGAAAACAAAAAAGGTGTTGGATGAAGCGGTGGTTAGGTGATTTCGGATTAACTAATATTTTGAAAGGTTTGGGTGCTTTTGAAAATCTGGTTTTTGTTTAAGCGGAATAAATTTGCTTTTGTTTTTCTTACAAAAAGCTCATGGAAAGGAGGCGGAGAAAAGCTTATGTTGCGAAAGTGAGGTTGTTACATCAAAATGAATTTCTCAACATTCAATAATTTTTGCTTTGGGATTTATAAGATAAAAAAAGTTGATGGCAAACAAGCTGCATAACCAAAAAAACCCAATACAAAATCCAAGGATCTAAACAAATTCTTTATTGTCATACTCACTCACATTTCTCTCGTTCACACTCTTTCTTATTCTTTTACACACCTATTATTTTTTCGCCTAATTTTAACTTAATTCAAAAGAATTATTTTTAACTTTATTTTAAATTTAGATTCTCCTCAATGTTGTTAAAAAGGATGTGGTTCAAGAATTCAGCGTGATTCCATCTGCAAATCCAACAGATCATTTTACATCGGATCAAATTATGATGTCAACTAGCATAGGACTTGATCGACTTGTATCTTCATCCGCATGCAAACTTCGTCAATTTGATGTTGGACCAATGAAAGTTTATCAAATTGGTGCACAAAAAGGCCCACGAACTTTAGTGATGGCAATCGAAGCTGTAAGTTTTTTGGGAGAATTGAATTGCAAAAAAAAAATGAAAGTTGTAGTTTCAAAGCTACCTATTTTTTTGTTTTTTACATTAGGCTATAAAAATTTTCCAAAAAAAACTTTACTAATTTGCAAATTTAATAAACCATTTTTTACTTCAGAAAACTGAGGCATTTGTTTATCAACTTGGTACAACTATATGCGATGAATCCGCGCATGAATCAGATGAAGAAACATCACAAATATCTAAAATTCTTTCATCCTCCACTGTTTATTTAATTCCTGAAATTCCTCATAGTCAAATTAATTGTCATGATTATGGATCGATTTCGCCATTCGTTCCATTATTAACTCAAATATTTAAAGTTATCCCAGAAATTGATTTTGTTATTTTGATTGCTTCTGGAGGTTTAAAAGTTCGATTTATTGATACATCATTAAAAGTCTCCAAAAAGATGCAAAATAATAATAATAATGGGTTTTCTAATATGGGTATGGTAGATAATGATGAACTTGGAATGGCTGCAATTACCGCAGCTTTATTAAGTGGGAAAAAGCCATTAACTATGCAAATAGCTGAATTATATGTTTCTAAACATAAGCAAATGAAACAGGTAAAGTAAAGCAAATTTAGGGAAAAGTTATTAAATAAAATTTTGCTATTGAAAAGTTTTTTCGACTTTCAAACTTCGAAGTAGCTTATTTTTTTACTAATTTTTTTTTTCATTTCGTAGACATAAAATTAAATTCTTTTGTTTCTTCAGAATTCATTGGATGTTTGTTCAAATGATCATAATCCCAAACCTGTAACGGGTGCATTTCAATGGTCACCGCATTCTTGGCCATGGAAAGCTCCGGATGCATTATTGATTCAAACCGCATGTTGTTACGAACAAAGAGGAGTGGGGCATTTATTTGAAGAAAATCGGAAATCCATGTTATTCACCCTTGAAAAACGATTACAAGGAATTTCGGGTGAAATTATGTCATCACAAGGAATTAAAATTTCTAATGCAAATATTTCTATCTCTTCTCTCTCTGGAGGGAGGAGAGCTATTAAAATTCAAACAGGGCCATCAGGATTTTTTCATCAATCATTAGAAGAACCAGGAAAATATTCGATCACCATTGAAGCATCGGGATTTAATTCACAAACAATGGAAATTACTGTGGTTGAAAGGGAATCAGCATGGCAAGAAATTGTTTTACATACTCCTTATTCTCTTACTGGTGGACGATTTGTAATTGCGATGATTACAGCGTTGATATTACTTTGCATAGTATTTTATTTTCTTTATACTTCATTTCAATCATGGAAATGGGAAACTAAACATGGTGGATTTGAACGTGTTCCATTAAATGATATTGATTTTGGTGAAGAATCGGATGATGATATATTAGATTTACGAACTATAAAGCCATAATAAAATATTATTATATTTTTTAAAGCTTATTTTTTTTTGTTTAAAATTATGTAATTTAGATATGACGAAATTTTTAACGTATTTTTGTTGATTTGTATTTATTTCTATCAGAACTTTCTTTTTTAATTGTTAAACTAAAAGTCTGAAATGGCATTCATTTTCTCTCCTCAAATCCTCTTACCCTTTGCTTCTTTTTTTATAACCATTTTTCAATGAAATGCTTTCATTCCAAAAACTATAGCTAAAAAATAATTCGTTTATTGATATTCTAAATTTCTATGATTTTTTATTTTTTGTTATTAAAATTTTGTTGTTATTGCTCCTTTATTTTTTTGTTTGGTAATAATTCAGGTTATGGGTTCTTTTTTTTATCATTGATGTGATAGGTTGTTTGTTTCCAGAGATTCGATATTATATTCAGAAAGAAATTATATGCATCAGAATTTTTATGAAAGTTTTATTTAAAATAAATTAATATTATTATTTAAAGAAAAAAGTATTGATTTAAACAAATGTGTAAAATGCTTGAAGCAATAAAACCGATGAGTGCCAAATTATTTTTCAAAAAAAAAAACAACAATAAAGGGAAACAAAATTCATCTTTATTTTAGCTATTGCTCACATTCTCCTAGACTCCAATATTATCAAAAACTTTTAAGAAACAAATTTAGATGAAAAAATAATAAAAAAAAAGTATGAATATCAATGATACATTGATGCATTGTTTTTTTTCGTCATCTTCAAAAGTTTCAAAATGGTCTAAACAGTCGGTGCGCTTCCTATAGCGATAACATTTTCCCGTATTGTATCAATTTTCAATTTTTAATGATGAATTGAAATCTTTTATATTTTGCTTGCTTCATTTTTACGCGTTTTTTTATTTCCATTTGCGTTGAATTATTTTTATTTTCTCGTTGAATTTACAGTAACTTGATACTTAATTTTTCCATAAACTTAATCTGCAAGTTTGTTTGTCAAAACGGCTTTTTTTATAAAATTATTTTTTTTAACATAGGATGGATATTTTTAAAACCGGCTTTATCTCACACGTCTTCCTTCCTTTGACTCATCCGTCCATCCACAAAAAAAAATTTTATCTCTTTTTCAATATCCGTATTGTTGTTGTTTGTTGTCATGGTTGCCTTTCTTCTTCCTCTCCGCATTCATTTTATGGTCATCCTAGCAAATGCGCGAGGCATGAATGAAGTTTTAAAGTGAAAAGTGAGTTCTATGATTTTTTTAAACTCATGGTTGGGAATATTTCAATAAGGTTGCTGGATAGTTTAGTTGCTACTACCAATTTAATTTTGAGAGTGATAAAATGGAAAAAAAATGAATTTAAAGCTGAAGGTAGCTTTATTCTCGAAGATCATGGTTTTGGTTTGATTTGGTTTATTCCATTTTATTATTCCATTGTCTTTTTTTGTTTGTTAAAAATTTCATAGATAAAACACTTGATCAAAAAGAATTCACTCTCTCTCTCTTTTTCTTTTGTAAAAAAAAAACTTGACGTCGATAGACAACATTTAAATGACGGAAATTGGTTTCATTCTTTGACGACGACAACGACAAAATTATTATTCACTGTTTCATCCTTCTTTTTTTCCTGCGTCTTCTGCGTCGTCTTCTCATCATTTAAATAACGTTTTTCATCTTCTTTTTATTTTATTTTTTTCTTCACAAAAATGGTGGTAGTTGTTGTGATGGTGAAAGGCGATGATAGTCAATTTAAATATGTTTGTGATCGAAAAATTTAAGAATTAAGGGAAAAAATAGCGGAGGAGGAAGAGGAAGAAGATGTATGGGTAGAGATGATGAGAAACAGGATAATTTATTTCAAATTAGGTCATATTCCTTTCACATTTTTTTAAGCAACAGCCAGCGGCGGGTGAAGAAGATTCATTTAACAAAAAAATACGTGTGGAGAAAAAAGTTATGTTTTTTTTAGTTTGAGGCGTTTTTGGGTGGTGTCGATTTAACAATAAATATACTTTTTAGTAAAAAACGTTAAAATTGATTTCTCATTTGCATTTTTTTCATTTTTGCGTTAAAATAAGTTTATGATTCATAGAATTTTAGAAAACGTTAAATTGCGTTATTCGTGTCTTTGATGGTTTCGATGCGTTCTCTTACTTTACATAACTCTTTTTTTGCTTCAAATTTTTTTTTTTGCTTTCGTGAAACCATAGTTGAGAAACGTGTGTCTTTGATTTTATGTCTTGCTTCTTTTTCTTGCTACGCTACTTACTAATGCCTTTCATTTTTCAGGAATATTCTCAAACATTAATTTTCAAATGGTATCAACTTTATCTCGTTCAATAACATCTCATTTTCGTCAATTTTCACGTAAAGAATGGATGAATTATTTTATGTCAACACATTTTTGGGGTCCTGTTGTAAATTGGAGTTTACCTATAGCTGCATTAGCTGATTTAAAAAAGAATCCTGGATTAATTTCTGGTAATATGACTTTTGTATTGATTGGATATTCATGCCTTTTTATGAGGTTTGCATGGCTGATAAAACCTCGAAATCTTTTATTATTTTCTTGCCATCTTACTAATGTTACTGCTCAATCAACTCAACTTATTCGATGGATGAATTATAATTATCTTCATATTATCAATGATCCATATGCGCCTAAGAAAAATTTGGAGTAACTCTTTGATGTTTGGTATTTGTATTAGCTGTTTTGGAATTAGCTTTAACGTTCAACTGAAATGATGAAATCAAACTTATTAATGTTGCTGCTTTAATTTTTTAATGTTAAAGCTTTTGTATATAAATTTATGTTTATTCCTTGCTAGTTTCGTTATAGCGTTATTCTGTTCGTCGCTTTTATTCTTTTTTCCATGTTAGTATTCATGTATTTCCTGGGAGTTTTTGATTGAATGTTTTAATTTTTGTATATACTACCATGACGGAGCATTCCATTGTATGATGATGCTAGTATTGTTGTTCGTCATATTGTAAAGACGAGGAGGAAAAGTGTTAATATTCATTGAGCATTTTATGATTTTTATGGAGGATGTGATGATGATGGAATTCTTTTCTTATAAAATATACTAATGCCTTATGATGAGATGCTTTTCTTCTTTTAATTGTTGCAAGTGTAACAAAAATGCTTGAAATTAGCTTAACAACGATGCCTAACATTTTTTGGAGCAAATGCAGTAATTTATTGAGCATAGTTTTTATAACATATTTTGTTTTTACTAAAGTGCCTTATTCCTTCCACTAATTAAGCTTTTTATCAGTTCGATATCCTTTCTATTTTTAAAACATCCTTCTTTAAAGCTATTTATTTCCAATGCTGTTGTTGTTGTTTTTGTTTTAAATGAGAGACTAGATTTTGACCCACAACTGGTTTATTTAAAAAAAAAGTGTCCAAGAGAGTAAACAACAGCTCGTTGTTTTATTGAAAACAATTGTCCTTTTATTTTATTTTATTTTTTCTTCCTTTATCTTCTCTCTCTCCAGTCTTTTCTTGTAGGATGAATTTTTTATTTCTTCGGACAATGCAGCAGAAAAAAAGAAAGCTTTATAACACGATTTATGACCTTTCCTATCCGTTTAAGCCATTTCTTTTTCTTCTTCTTTCTTTGGTTTTGCTTTTTTCTCTTCCGCTAGAAAAAAAATGGATATACATATAGCTTATTCCTTTTCCTGCAAAAATAAGGAAGATGAGAGATATCTAGCTTGCTTTACTTCTTTTTTTGTATGCTTCTTCTCCTATTGCCTTTTTTGACACAATGTTGTTTTGTTGCTTCTCTTGTGATGTGATACAACGACAATTCTTTTCACATGGGGATAATAAAAAAAAGTTGGGAGACATTTAATGAATATATAATTGTCTTACTTTTTGTACTTTAGCTAAACGCTTGTTGCGTTGGGGTTAAGATGTTACTGCTAATTTTAGTTTATGCATGCTTTTTTAGAACCATTCATATTTGAGGAGGGCATGAGTTTCAGAAACTATTGCCTTTCGATTTCTTTGCTTTTGAATAATTACAGTAGTCTCTCAATAATCACATAAAAATGGCTAATCTTATTTTTGTCAAACTCAAACTCCTCGCGTTATACTTCTTTCACTAAAGTTTTTAGAGCTTCCAAAAACAGTTCGTTTTGCTTCCTTACTTCGGTTATTTTTTCCATTTTTGATGAGATCATTTTTTTTTTTGACAAACAACGGAAGAATGAAAAGATGACTTCGAAAAAATAAACTTATGTTACGCTCGTCGTTTATTAAATTTTACTCAAACTCGTTTTACTCTTCATTTTTTGTTTTGTTGGTGTGTTATTTTTTTCCGTGATGATGATCGCCTCTGTTTATGTCTCTTTTTTTACCCGTTTTCAAAAGGCTTCCTCCTCTTTTTTATTTCCTCTGTATTTTTTTACTCAAAAAAAGAAGAAGAATGAAAGACCATTCTCACGAATTTTTTTTTGATTTTTTTTTAATATTTCTCTTTCATTCAAGTTTTTAGTTTTATTTTTATTTAATAAAATTTCACTGCTTTTTGCTTCACTAAAAAAAACGTCCATCTTCTGTCTAATTCCTTGCGACCGACCTTTTGCCGATGATGATGTGTATCGGTAACCTCCAAACGTCCTAATTCAACTTTTTTTTTTATGGGAGAGAGGTGGTGGTTGTTGCGCAAAGGTTTTGTTTCTTAGCGCCTTTTTTGTTTTCTCCCGAAAGAACCTTTCCATTTTTTTTCTCTCTCCCGTTTTTCCACTTGCTCAAAAGTTGTACCTGAAAAGTTGATCGGCATTTTTTTCTTTTTTGTTTGATTGAATTTTATTGATTTTTAGTAAATTTCTTTGGGGTTTTTTTTCTGCGGTATTGGTCGTGATTAGTAGCTTACGGTTTTTATTTTATGTTTGTCGTGTAAGAATATTTTAAAATATTACTTTTTTGGATCATGAATTTGCTGTAATAAACGAGTTCCAGCAACTCCTTTTATTATCCATCAAATCTTTCCACTTTTCATTTTCTTTGAATATTGAGCAGCTATTCTTTCTTTTTATTAAACCTTTTTGGTTCCTTAAAATCTTTTAAACCTGCTTTAAACCCAAAAAAACGCCCAATTACATCGCAATCATCTTTGATTAATCACTTTCAAGTTTTTTTAAATATCAATGACGACAATTTATCCATCTCGACCACTATTTTTTTTCTGTTTAGCCATTTTTAATTTTAGAAAAAAAAGGTGGATTTAGTTAGTCTAACATGTCAGTGCTATTCAGGCAGACTTCCGCATTATTATTTTTTTCGAATTTTCTTTGACCGTGTTTGACTTTACTTTAGACGTTATTATTATTTTTTGTTGATTTTGTGTTTATTATCCATTGATTGAGAAAGACTGGCTTCATGTCAACCAAGAAAATCTTCGAAAAAGTTCATTTTAAAAATGTTGCATCAACTTTTCTAGCTTTTTACTTTTTGTTGTTCGTTCATTCATTTGTTTTCGCTTCTTTATTGCTTGTTGCTCACAACCTCGAATAAAGTTTATTTGGTTATTATAAAGGGCTATTATTCCTTAGCTCATATTGTTTATTCGTGTTTGTGTATGTATGTACTTATTGACCACAAAAAAATGAAATGTTTATCGTGGACAACACTCATTCACTCGTGAAAGTTTTAATGGTTTACTTATTACTTTATTTGTTCGCGGAATTCGTTTTCTATTGTCTCATTTCTTTGTTTGTTTATTTTTATTCTTATTTTCCGTTTTTCAGACTAACTTACTTACTTGTGGCGATACCGATTAACAATGATTTCATATAAACTTCTTGGATTTGCTTCAATTCTATGCATATTTGCTTCTATATCACCAATTAATGCTGAACCTGATTCACCAATGACGACAGATGCGAGAAATTTATGGGAAGATATTAAAAATATGAGAGTTACTGAAATTAAGTAAGTATATTTGTTTGTTTGTGAAGATGATGTTTGTATGAAATGTTAATGTTAACGTATCTTTTGATATACGTTGCTAGCATCTCAAACTTCCTTCTCACAGCTATTTTTTTCTGTTTTTTTTACTAAAACCTTTATTTTTCAGACGCAGCGCTCTTGCATGTCCGCTTCCACTTGTTGGTGTATCATGTGGTGAAGAAACTCCTCTTTATTACTTTTCTTGCTGTGGTGAACTTAATGGATCATGCTGCTTCCGTCTTCAAGATTGGGTTATTGCACTTCTTGGTATTTTAACCATTTTGGTTGTTCTCAGTATTATTATCAATTGTATTCGATGCTTGTGTGGATGTTAAGAACTTCTCTTCAAAAGTATCATGGATTCACTTTTGCTCAACAACCTCTTCTTGCCTTTTCTTCAAAAATACTTCCAACAACAGAACAAATGTTGCCTTTAATCATTTTTAATAACCTTTTTTTGTATTTTGCCATCTTTGTATCATTTCATTTTGTAATTATTTAAAGCCGTCCTTTTGGATAGGCGGGTATTCTTTTGTTATATGTTTAAACTATTTTGTACTATGTTGCCTTTCCAGATTTAAATAAATTTTTATAATCATTGTTGTGTGTTTTATTGATTCTTCATTCATCTTTTTTACATTCTCTAACTTTTAAGAATATAACAGTATCTTCCAATTTTGATTGTGAAGAAAACAAATGTGAGGAAAATGGTGGCTGAATATCATTTTACTCTGGCTTTATTTCTATGATCATCGAAGCGGGGTTTTTTTTCTTTGTTACAAAATTACTTATGTGTTTGACTTCTTTATTTTCAAAGTACTTACAAGCGTGATTACTATCAAAATTTCATCAGATTATATTAACTCCCCTTTTTTTATTAATTCTCTGCAAGCATGTAAAAGCGAAATTAAGCATAAACTAATTAACCAAATTGTTCATTGATATCACAAAAACCAAGTTAAATTTTTTACGTGGTTATGCTTCTGAAATCTCTGACAGTTGCAAGGCTTCGCCCATTTCTGCTGTTTCGGGTAAAAATATAATTGAGTTTGTAAAAGTTAATAAAATTTTCTCGAAATGTTTTTGAAACAAAAAATAAAATAAAAATTGGAGGATAAAATTGACATAAATAAAAGAAATATGCAGCAAGATTGAAGATTTTATATGGAACATTTGCAAATGTTGCAATCAAACTCATGGAATACAGTAATGCTAAAGAAGCGGATGAACATAAAGTTTGAATTATGAGTCGATGTTCTAATGAAGATTTGGAAGATTGAGATTTTGGTGATTTTAAAATTCCAATTAAAATTAGGATTATTGAAATTACACTGAAAATGATGTTAACGATAGCGGTGTCACGGTTAGTGTCCATGAGAAATGGAAGGCATTGTTGGGAATAAAAATAATGGAATTTGCAGTTTGGATTTATAAAAGAATACCAATCCATTACAAATGGAAAAATGATGATTAGTAAAATGAATATGCCAGTATATAGCTTGTTCCAAATCTGAAAACTTTTCTTTTTGCAAAAAATGATTTCTATCACTCAAAAGATAGTAACTAATTTCCAACGATATTTTACAACTAATAATTACTCTTGCTCAAGTGATAGTAATAAAAATTTGGCAATATTTTTAACAAAGCGGTTATTCTCAATAGAAAAATAAAAAGTTTAGCAGTTTTTTTTTTGCGAGTGTAAATGCTAAATATCTTTGATTTTTTACTAACATTTCCAATCCATTTCTCACCTTTTTATGAGCCAATGGAAATCCCAAAGCTGTACATCGATTAAATCCAAGTATTGCATCCCATAAACCCAAAATAAGTTGAGCATGCCATTGCGAAGTTAAAACAAATGGCATTAATGGATCTTCAGATTGATATCCAGTTAAATGACCATAAATCCAAGCAAATGAAAACAAAGTATCTAAGAAATAACCAAAATTAAGTATAACAAAATATGATGATCGAAAGATGGAATTTGATTTTGTCCATTCATAAATTATAAAGATAAAAACAGCAATAGTTAAAAGGCTCAAAAATATGTGAAAAGCAATAACAAAATATTCCAATATTTCGATTATCGTTGTTTCCATTTTTAAGGCCAAATGTAAAAAGTTGAAATGCTTTATGGAAGTAAAATAAAAATTTATGATTAAAAAAAATGCGTAGGTGAAGAACCTTGTTATTGGATTAATGGGTTGTGTCAATGTCCATTGCAAGAAGCATTTTGAAACACTTCAAAAAATAAAAATAAATGTGGCAAAGACATAATTGTTTTATAATAATAAAGTTATGTCTAAGACAACTTTTAATTTAGAATTATTGCAAAATAATAAAATTTTACTCAATTTGTCATCGAAAAATGTAAAAAGATTAAAGCTTGCATTTTCTGCTAAATTTTTTTGCTCAAATCCAAATAAAAAATGGTAAATTTTAAACAGGCCTCGTAAAGTTTCCATTTGGTTGAATCGTTGAAGCCAAGATGGCTATCGCATATTTTTATTCCACCGATATCGTAAAAGATTTATAATTGATATGCAAAGTTTGAAGACACAAGCATTGTAGCGTCGAGAGTTTAAAAAATTTGCTAAATTTGCATATTTCAAGCACTCGTTTTTTGAAACCTTCAAAAACGTATAAAAGGAAAGCCATGGCAATGAAAAGTCATCAGTCTTAGTCGACGCTTCGTTGACTTACTTCTCGTGCTCTCCTCTCTGTCTCTCATCTTCTAAATCAAAATGGCTTCCGTTCCTCCTGGTGATATTGCTACTCAACCTGGTAATAAAATCGTCTTCAACGCTCCATATGATGATAAACATACCTATCACATCAAGGTTGGTTTTTTTTTAAAACTTTTTTGGTTATTAATTTCTTTATTTTTTTTAGATCGTCAATGCTGGTGGACGTCGTATTGGATGGGCAATCAAAACAACCAACATGAAGCGCCTCGGTGTTGATCCTCCCTGCGGTGTTCTTGATCCTAAAGAAGCTGTTCTTATGGCTGTCTCCTGTGACTCCTTCGACATGGCTGCTGAAGACACGAACAATGATCGCATCACCATTGAATGGACAAACACTCCTGATGGCGCTGCTAAGCAATTCCGCCGTGAATGGTTCCAAGGTGATGGAATGGTTCGCCGCAAGAATCTTCCAATCGAATACAATCCCTAATTTTTTGTGTTTTGTATTTTGTATAATAATTAATAATAAATAATATTTCAAATTTAACTTGTGTCTTTGTGAATTTTTTGGCTTATTCGAATGGTGGCACGAGATTTGCGGCTTTAGGCTTTGCGGCCCGAGCTTTGCGTGTCACGACGCTCGTGATCATCTTCATTTCGCTAATCTAAAATTAGCATAATAATCATTGTTGTCATTTGTTTTATAATATTGTTAATATAAGTTCATTCGTATAATAAATCTGTGCTGCAATAACGTCGTCTCATCCCTCTCTCTCGGAACCGCAACAACCTACAGCTCTCAACCGTCGCTACAAAATTGGTGCCTCTGGACAGTTCGTATAAGTTTATTTTTTCACTTTTTTGTTCTTTTTTGAACGCTTTTACCGCCGACTGGCTTTGCTCGAGCATCTGCTCTTCTGTTTTTAACGCCATCTGGCTCTGCTTGATCTTCGGATCTTCTGTTTTAAGAATTTTGTACAGTGTTGCAAACTTCTTGCTTCCTTATCGTTAATTTTCTTGACGTTATCTACCCATCACGTTGGCTCTAGATCTTCGTTCTCGAAAAACTTTATTCTTCAAATCTCCAAAGTGTTAATTTGTTGAATCTCAACTTCGTGTGTTTTAAACGTGATAAAATCTCTGTGATCAGCGAATCTCATATTTTTGTCGTTTTATACATATTGGTATAACTCTAAAAGAACTGAGTTATTATCAATCACTGCTTTTGCTCTTGTTTGAGGATAAGATCTTCTTATAATTGAGCTATCTCATCTATTTGTTAAACGAAAACATACATTTGAACAACATTCGTTCGGTTTTCAACTACGTTGAATTAATCGATTGAATACATTTGAATACATATTTTACATATCTCATAGGAAAACTTGAAAATGTCTAATCGAATACGCCACCATCTTGAACTTCATCATAAATGGCTAATGGAATACTTGGTAAAGTACCAAAACGAATACTCTATAAAACCACTTCCATGGGATCCCATACAAAAGGTTGATTTCAAAGTTTTCTGGATAATCCTCAAAGAAAAGGTATCGGAAATAAACGATTACTTTATCCAATGGTTTGAACGGATTGAAAATATCACAGATGATAATATCCACAATTCGGAGGAAAAACTTATTGAAGAATGGATTAAAAGCCCGAAGTTTTTTGATTCCATTAACGAAGTGATAAAACAACTTCATATCCTTGAAAGTAACTTGGAAATTGAAACATATCGAAAGAATCCATCAATCCTATTACCTGCATCGGTTTATTATAACAAAATTTCATCGAGAATAAGCCAAGAAGTTGCTTCTTTTATCGATTCGGATTCCAAAGCTTCCACCATTATTGAAAATTTTGAAAAGGTAAAAGAAAACCCTTCGATCATTGAAACAAAACCGCTTGATTCTTTCGAATTTAATGAAAATATTCCAAACTGTCAGCTAAAGCTTATCGATAACGATCCATACATTGAAGTAACAAGTGATCATACAAGATCGTACACCGAATACATTCCTAAAAATCGAATAAATTTTCAACATACTCGATACAAAGCTTGTCGAATAAAGGACATCGTAATACATCTCGAATTTTTTGAGTTTGAAACGATTAGCAAACTTGAATTGCATAAGCATGTGAATTCACTTTTTGCTAGCCGCGGGGAAGGGCTCTTCGAGCATCTTTTACAAAACTGGAAACATCGTCGCAAAAACTCATCCATGGGAAGAATCATCCTCATTTTCATCATTATTATAACGTCATCACAACTCGAACCAACCACACATCAAACAATTTCAACTCAACAACTTTCAACTCAAACCAACTGCATCTCAACCATCAACTTTACAACCATCAAATCTCAAACATCAACTTCATCAACTTTAAACCACAACACCTCAATTATTCATCTTCTTTTCATTTGCTTCCAACATGTTATCGCTTATATACTCTATGATCTTATTTTTGTTCTTCTTAAATCAACATGATCAAACTTGCTTATCTATAATGCCACTATGATTCAATTCTATGAATGATCCTTTTAATGATCCACTTTCAACTATAAACTTCATGATCTATCAATCATCTCATCGCTGGCCGGGAATGTCACGACGCTCGTGATCATCTTCATTTCGCTAATCTAAAATTAGCATAATAATCATTGTTGTCATTTGTTTTATAATATTGTTAATATAAGTTCATTCGTATAATAAATCTGTGCTGCAATAACGTCGTCTCATCCCTCTCTCTCGGAACCGCAACAACCTACAGCTCTCAACCGTCGCTACATTGCGGCCCGACTTTTGCGGCTCGAATTATAACGACTTTTGCGGCCGAGCTTTGCGGTTGTAGCTTTTGCGGCTCAGACTTTTGCGGCTCGAATTATTACGACTTTTGCCGCCGACTTTTGCGGCTTTTGACAATAAATGCTAAGGTTATTCTCCCAAACAAACAAAAAAAGTTAAAAAAATTTATTGCAATGAGTTCAGTGGCTGCTGTTTTTGGTTCCTTCGGTCAAGCAAATTATTCATGGGCCAATGCTGCCATGGAAGAGATTATCGAAAACTTCACATGTGGTAATTTTGAAAAGTTGATAATTAATTGGGGGTCCATGGAAAGATGTTGGAATGTTATCCAGTGAAGAAGCAGAACCAATTCGAAAACAAATTGAAGCCAGTGGTTGGAAAATGATTGAAAAAGAAAAAGCTTTTAAAGGCATTCTTGGAAGAACTGCAAAAATTATTGTTTTTGATGGGAATTTTGATCTCATTTGTAAGCAGCGAAATGAGTTGGAATCAATTTTTTTGTACCGCTATTTTATCAAGTGTTATTTTATTTTTCTCACTATGATCCATATTTTAAATTAAGCTTGGACATTTAAAAACTAGCTTCGATGGCGGTGAAAAGACAAAAAAGTTAATTAAAAAAGAAACAAAAACGGAGAAACAAAGAAAATTTTTAATTAAACCAAGGAAAGAAGAGCTTATTGAAAAAATTCATTATTAAATATATTAAAATTATTCCCAACGGGATTTTGAATCGCATACCAATTTAGACCTTCAACCAAGATCCATAATTTATTAATGGACTCTAAGAATATGAACACTTCGAGGTGAACGTAACTATTTTTGTTGAAGGAAAAGTTTGCCGGCTGATGTGTTTTTTCGATTCAGCGTATAAAAATTAGTCGGCACATGATTTTTTTTGAATTTTTCTTAAACAGCAATTATTTATTATGATTTTTTAAAGTGAACACTTGTATCAAGCTTTGATGCAAGACATCAGTGAATCTCGTTTTGAATTAGGGCCTGAATTGGAGATATGGATTTTTTGTTCCAAATATTTTTAATTAAATATATTAAAATTATTCCCAACGGGATTTTGAATCGCATACCAATTAAGACCTTCAACCAAGATCTGGTGAAAAACCTCTATAAAAAAATGGTTAGTTATTTTTTTAAATGAAAATAAACTTACATAAGCTAACATGGAAACAACGATGAAACATTTATCATCAAGTAGACCATACGGTTTTTTGTTTAACTTCACCATAGCACCGAAAAGCAAAAATTTGAAAAGAAGAGTGACGACAATACCAATCATTATCATCATCATACATCCAAGAATTTTCCATTTGATATTGGTTTTTTTAATAAACTCGCGAATTAAGGTTTAAAGGGCCATAGCTATTTGCAGCCTTTTTGAAATTTCGTTTACGGGAGCTGAATTTTGCGAATGCCAAGCGCGTGTTTGAATTTAACGTGTCATTTACTGTAGTTGCACGTAAATTCAAATTGCCGGTTGGCGAAGTATGAATTCAGCTCCCGTAAAACGAAATTTTGAAAAAGGCATCAAATAGCTATGTTCCTTTAAAAATTTACATAAACTGATTGAGGTATTGGAAAAGACAAAAATCAAACAAAAGAAAATGACAAATTTTGCATACAGGTTTTAAAATATTTTTTGACACATTTTTGATTTTTATGTTCATTGCCTAACAAGTTGGCGCCAAAACTTCGAAAAAGATTTATTTTTTATTTACCGCCAAATTTTGATATCGTGGTTTGACAAAATAATCTAATGTAAAATTTTTTATTCTAAATTTTTTGCAACTTTTTTTCATTAAGTTTTTTATGCATATTTAAAAAAAACGAAGAATTTTTAATTAAAAAGCTACAGTATTCGATTTTGTTGTTAAATAGGATTACTACTGATTTGTATTGAATTACCTTTTATATGTCTTGTTCTGATACAATATTGTTTTATTACTGCTATGCAGATAGCTTATTTACCGTTTATTTTTTGCTGCACCTTTAGCTATTTTTGTTTTATAAATAATATGCAACTCTTTTCTTACAAAACAATAAATATCATTTGTTTACGAATAACAAACCATTCAAGTGTTTTTAAAGACAGAGTTTATAAGTTATAATTTTAGTTTCGTTTATTGCTTTCGTCAAGCTATTGCTGCTAATTTCTTTCTTATTTTTTTTGAATATTTTATTTATCTTTATAATTTTTTTTTAAAACTTTTTTTACTTTTAAATTTAAATTCTAGGGAAAGAAACCATTGTATATGTTCCTGAAAAAAGGGATGATGAAGTTCGCCACTTTTTTGCTACATCAACGCAAAACAATGAAGAACAATATAATGCAGATTCTTTATTAAAAAAATTCCCTTTCAATTCTACAATTAACACATTAGATAATTATGACACTCAAGAATTGGATATGGATGTCGAAAATGCGATTAATTACAAAATTCAAAGTATATACCCTCAAATGGAAAAAAATGAAAGTATATACCCTCAAATGGAAAAAAATGATTTATTAAAAGAAGCAGCCTTAAAGCATCAAAACCAATATCCCATGGATTCCTTTGACGATCCAACGTTAGAAAACAATGAAAATAATGATTTACTTAAAAAATGTTATATGGAACACCAACGTATGCATCCAAACGATTCGTTTGACAATGAAAGCAATATTGAAACTGCATTTCCTAATTTTAAAAAAAGAGTAACACCAACAGCTCCAATGGCAAACCCTATAAAACAGGCAGAACCAAGCAACTCGCTAACAACAAATGGTATTGCACCTGAAAAATTAGAATTGATTAAGTGGATGCGGTAATATTTTTAATTTTAATTAAATTTTTCATAATTATAGAAATTCATTTTTAGAATTTATTGTCAAGCACAAACCGTATTTCATCTTCTTAAAGATGATATTTTCACAGATGCATTTTTTTATTTTCTAAGATGCAATGTTAATTTTTTTTAAAAATCCAAAAATGCTGAAATTACAAATTTTATTTGTAATGATAAATTTTTAATGCATCAACTTAAAACAATTATAAACAAAACTTTAAATGATAAACAAAAATACTGTTGAAATTTTTGAAACCATTTTTTTCTTCAAAATATTTTTTAAAATTGGTAATATGTTTTTTTGAAATTGTTGTTTTCTGTTTTTATTTTTATTATAATAATTGCTTATTTTTTTTCATTGATCTTTATAGTTTCAAAAACAATAAATCAAAAATTTTTCAAATATAATATTTGTTTCGACAGTAAACGTATATCAAACAATCCTCTAAGAGACTTTCCCAAAACAAAAAAATGAAAATTGTCTTCAAAACAATTGAGATTTGATTCGAGGGTAAAACAATGATGCAAAGCAAAAACAATAATTTTAAACATTGCATCGTTAATCAAAAAAAAAGAGGATTTGGCATGTTTCTCTCAGAGCTTTTAGATAACAAGTTTCCATATTTTCAAATATATTTCAAATATAATTTATTTTTAAAAGTAATGGTCTATCAAACAATCCTCTAAGAGAATTTCCCAAAACAAAAAAATAAAAATTGTCATCAAAACAATTGAGATTTGATTCGAGGGTAAAACAATGATGCAAAGCAAAAACAATAATTTTTAAACAAAATTAATGCTTTAATAAAAGTACACATTCATAAAATAGAAGTTACTTTTTATACAACCAAAATCCAAAAAAGATGAAACTTCAAATGATTTTTGATCTACAATTCCATCAGAACAAAGGCGGTATTCAGTTTTAGGAATAGAAACATCATTAATAGATAAAAGGATGTAATTATTTTGAAGTGAAACTGTTTTCTCGGAATTAATTTTTATTAAATCCGCATACAATGGATTCAATAGCTAAAAAGCAAAAAACAAGAACAAGAACATTGCTAAAAAAATTTATTTTCTAAATAATGAAAAAATAAAATTTGTATTAAACTGACATGACAGCAAAATAACTTGCAACTATTTTTTAGGAAAATCGATTTTGTGTATTACGCAATTATTTTTCTGTTTGCAAAAACAACTGTGATCTAAAATGCGACTAACCTTTTTCAAATAAAGATTTGTCGTCGCCGATAAGCGATTGCGCAAACCTTCTTCGTAGAAAGAGTGCCAATTTAAACTTTCTTGATTCCTTCGTTTTTGTTATGTTTTCTGTTTTTATTTTCAATAAGATGGTTTTAATTCTGATTTTTTCTTAAAGCAAACCCATTTAAATAACACTTGTGCAATAAATTATTTTCTACAAACAATATTATTTAATAAACAATAAAACAAAAAAGTCATGCAATGAAACAAAAAACAAAGGAAGAATTGTAAAATGGACATGTGATAATTTTATTAAACCGCTGAATTAATTTTTAAGGAATTTTGTTAAAACTTTCTTCATTATTTTTTCCAATTTTCCGCAACATTTCAATAAAATCAATTTCAGTCATAAATGGAGGTTCTGCTTTATTTCTACCACAACATGAACAAGATTTAAAAACGTAAAATTTGGGGCAGCAACAATAACATGAAACAATAACAACTACAGCTACACTAAATAAGATCAAAGCTAAAATTGCGTAGAAAGAAACTTTCATCCAAAATTTTTTATCAGAATTATTCCTATAATAAATTTCGGATTCAAGAATGATAGGTTGGTTTTCCAGCATTTTCAATGAATCCGAGTTTAAAGTAATCTTAACCTATAAAATATTTTGATCTATTTTATGAAACGAATCGAAGTTGTAACGTCCTCGGTGTTGATGAGTGACTTACACTTGTTTGTGATTAAGACTTCCGATATGATCTAGGGTTTTAGGTTTATTAGAATCGTAAATAAATAAATAATACAATCGAAAGTTATTTAGTAAAAGAACGTTCAATTAATATCAAAGCTTAGTTTCTGGCTTGTCACCATGGTCGACAATTGAATGGGAAATGGGGACAGTTTATATACTAGTTTCAGTGGCTTTTGTATGATCGCCTGTGGTTTCTTGTTGAGTAGTGGTCACTGATAAAAGTGACATCATTGTGATGACGCGATGCGTGGGCGCCGTGAAATGATGTGATGCAAATGCATTCGATTATAGGGAATCATCAGGCTTTGTATGCCTGGCGTCTCTCCGTCCTTAGTGATCATTTAGTGTATCGCAAAGTGACGTGGTGATGATGCTTTATGACATCATCCATAGCAATTTAGTGACCCATAGAGGTTGCTAGACTCCATGTGGTAATCATGTGGTAGGACCTGATGGCCCTTGATACCAATATGCGTATCTGTTACACTAGTTGTTCTAAATTTAGGCTTTAATTTCGGTAAACTCGTTACAAAGTATATTAATACTTACAAATCGAAGTTCAGGGATAATTTTTGTTTGTGACATTGTTCCAACAAAAATATGTGTATCAATTATAATGCTTTCGTTGAGTGCGAGGCTAATATATATGATAGTAGGTAGCGATAGTTGAATAACTTTTGTTACTGGTTTATTATCTATCAGAGTATTGTGCTCATAATGTTTAGCATTTGTGGCCACTTGGGTAATATTCCCAAATGACTCAATGCTAATAAAATTTTCATCTACCTTTTGAAGCTTTCTTTTGCACATTTCATTACTTCGTGGATTGCATTTTTCATTATGCCAAATTGATTTTTTGGAACACCAAAGTGTTTTATTTAAAATAATACAATGATCGACATTAATTTCGAGCCAAGTATTATTGGAATACACTTGAATAGATTGCATAAGTGGAGTACTGTATATTTCAAATTTATTATCAAATGACCCTTTTGGAAAAACCTGAAACTTAATATTTTAATAAACATAAAAATGAATGCAACATAAAAACTACCTTATAAAATTGATAAGGTGTTTTAGATGATCCAGTTGTAAAAAAAACATTCATTTTAATGTTGTCGTTCTCACAAGCAATATTTTCAAGTTTTATATCAAAGACATAATCTTTCTCTTTAAGATGGGACAAAAACTAGAAAATTATGTTAAATTTTTTTTAAATTGTTAATAAACTTACAAAATTTATCATCGATTTCTTTTTATAATTCCTTTCCAATAATATTTCATGTTCATCAATAATAGTGTTACAAATATTTTCCATTATTATGTATTTTATTATGTTGTTTAAAGTTTTTTATTTATTGAGTCAAGTTTTAAATCCATCTTTTCTGTTGCATTTTGAACTGATTTTTCAAATTCATTATGATTTGAGGAAATTTTGTTGATATTTTCCCAATCGTCAAATAATTGAATAACATTTCCAATGTAGTTGATTCCACTAAGTGCAATATCAAGAATTTCGAAATTCCAAGATGTTTTAATAAATTTCATATTAACATTTTTTAAATCAATAGAAGTTTTGGCTTTGGGATGTGTAGCAAAAGTTTCCATTTTTTGGAAATTTGGTGCTACTTCACGGATGCAATAATTGTGAATTAATTCTTTAAACCTATTAACATAACTTAATGGGCATATTTTTTCAAGAGTTTTAAGGGAATCATGAGTATTAAATTCGAATGTAACGCTAGTTTGGGTTGTTCCACCAATATTTACAATACCAGCTTCAATACAAAAAACATTTTTTTCATCAAATGGTGGTATTATTGAAACTGCAGAAGTAAAGAAAATAAAAAATATCAATAACATTTTAATTTAATCCTTTTCAGGATAATAGATAACCAAATTATTAAACAAACACCGAAATGATGTTGATTAATATTAAACTTGAAAGGTACACATTAATCCATAAAAAATGAGGCGGTAACAGATGCCTTTCACTTGACCATAAACTTGTCTTCACCACAAAAATCTCTCTTTTAATCAAAGCATGCCTTTTTTAAAGACCATAAATGTCGACAATCGCATCCAAAAAATGATATAAAAGCATTGTGTGAGCTATTTTAAGAAAATTTTGATTTTTCAACTTGTTTCTTCTTTTATTAAAAAAATTTAATAATTTTATATTTGTAATTTGGGGAAAAAAACATGTTTTAAAATGTGTGTGCATTGGTAAGAGTGAAAACAATAAAAAGTCAAAACTGCATAAAGGATTTAGTAAATTTGCAAGAAAAAATAGCAAATTCTATAAAGTTTTCAACTGTGAAATGGAAAAAAAAAAGAATTATAGTAATTAAAACCAAAAATATAAATATTTGGTATATTAAAAATTGAAATTACACCTCAAACTTTGCATTTAAAAAACGAATTTTCAAACAAAGGAATTTTTTGCCGCGCGCCCGATGTCGCCCGATGTTGCCCGATGTCGCCCGATGTCGCCCGATCGGGACGACGGAAACCGATGTATCGGATTGTATGTAGCTGTTCCAAAATTTTTACTTTTGCATTATTTCTTTTTTTGTTTGTAATGTCAAAAAAAGTTTCAACGTTTCGCGTCATTTATTTTTCATATTTTAATCGGTGAAACTTTCATGTTTATTACTAATTTTGTATTTTTTAGGTAGCCAGGTTCTCGTAATTTCTTACAAAATGGGTGATAAATATGATCAACTCAAATCAAAGCTATCAAAACAATTCGAAGTATTCAAATCTCAAGATATTGAAAATGGTTTTTTTGATGTTGTTTTTCAACTTGGAAATGAGGTAAGTGTTTTTTTTTTTGCACTCTTTGCTAAAACTTTCGCTTTTTTAGAAACTCTATGCTCATAAACATATGCTAGCTCGTTTGTCTAAACCTTTTGCTGTAATGTTTTCTGAACGATGGTCGAGCAAAGATGAACCAATAAAAATCGACAACTACAGCTTCAATGACTTCAAAGAATTTCTTAGCCATTTCTATTTTTCTGAAACTCGGCTCTCAAATGAAAACATCTTCACAATGGTCGACATGGCTGAATACTATGATGTTGCTGAAATCAAAAGTCTTTGTGATGAATTCTTAGCAAAATTGGAGATCTCTTCTGAAAATGTTCTTCGAATGTTTGAATTCTCGCACAAGTATTCAACGTTTTCTAAATTTCAATCAACAATCAATTCTTTTATTATCAGAAATCTTTCAAGTTTATTCGAATTTCATGGGTTTATGAATATCAAGAAAGAAATTATTAAAGCTATTGTTGCTCTTGAACGATTGGATTCACAAGAAGAAAAGTTCCTTGAAGCTGTGAGTCATTTTGCATCATACCATAAACGTACATAAAGTTGTGTTTTTAGGTATACAAATGGGCTGAACACCAAGCTGTTATTAAACAAAGTTTAACTGATGCTGAAACTTTTGATATGAATCAAGCAATGAAGGAAGAATTAGCTGAAATCATGCCAAAGATTCACTTTGAACAGATGGATCTCAACTTTTTACATAAATACGTCGGTGAGTTTTATTGCTGAAATAAAATCATTATTAATAACAAGCTTTTAGTTCCTAAAGGCTTTTTGTTTTCTTCATTTCAAGAATTGAGTGACATTTTACAAAAAGCAAAAAGTGCCGGAACTTATGGTATGTTTCTGTTTTTTGAGTTTTTTGTCATACTAAATTTTTACTTTTTTCAGTAACGATTGTTAGCGCAAATGGTAAAACATTAACTGGAAAATTGTCTTGTGATCCATCGATGTTTTCTAATATTTATGATACAATTATATCGGCAAGAGACTCAAACTCGGATGGTAACGCCTGCCACCAATACTGGAATACAAAAAGATCCCATCCATCTAAATCAAGTATATTGATGAAGAACGATCATGTCAAATATTATCTGATTATTAACGGAAATAACAATCTTGCTGTAAAAAAAACTTCTGAACTTATTGATGGAAATTGTTTACTTGCTGAATTGGATGGCGATGATGAATTTCATTTAACTCGTGGTTGTAAAATTGAAGCTCTTCGCAAATTTTAAACTCTTTTCATTTTGTTGATTTTATTAAACTGTTCTGTTTTATTGTTTGCTTTCATGTGAATAAAATTTTTATTACATATTTTCGCTTTTTTTAACTTTAATTACGACACAAATTTTCAATTATTTTATAAAATTATTTTGTAAAACTTCAAATCAAAAAGTAAAGAATGAATAGTGGTGATATGTGATGCAATTTTTTAAAATTGTTATTGACATCGTTCCAACGACGTTCGCTGTTTCTTCGAGTCCATTTTCAACAACACGTTTCAACAAAAATGCAAAATTCAGGTGGATTTTGTTTCTATTGTAAATAATTTTTGTATGTTCCTTTACAACTAAAGTAATAACAAGAAATGGTTTATCCTGATTTTTTTAAAGGAATGATTGCTTGAAGGTTAGGGTTTCGACTGACATCAAGATTTTTGAATGTTTGCTAAAATATTTTTTTGTGGGTTTTCTGATATATTTTTTGTTCAATATGTTTCCAAAAATTCTTCAACGTTATTACGACCCTTTTTTTATTAAAAAATTTTACTTTAGATCACAAAAAAAAACAATTAATTCAAATTAGTTGTCATACTTCCAAAATTTTTAACTACAGTATTATTTTTTCTATAAACATTTACAATAATAAGACCTTTAAGTCGATAAAACTTTGCATATTCTTCTCGAATTATTGGACTTATAATAAAGAGAATAATAATGGAAGGATAAAATTGCATTAAATATAAAAAATATGATAAAAACAAAAAATCTAATGCATTAAAATAAAAAGAATAATATGAAATTCCATAAAGGAGCACTAACATCGACGAAGAAAAAATGGATTGAAAAATGAGGCGACGTTCCATTTTAGCTTTAATTGTTTTAGGAGTTTGTATTTTTGGTGAAAGCAACACTCCAATAAGAATAAATACAAGAGCAAGAAGGCCGAAAACAATATTGATAATTGCAATATTATGATTTGCTTGAATATTAATGAAATTACATTTTTCTTCATAATCATAAATAAAGCGGCAACCAAATTCATAAAAGATATATCCTTGAGAAATAAATGGAAAAGAAAAAAGTAATAAAAGGTGAATAATTACTCGGTTACCATTCCATAACTAAAAATTGATGAAGAGTGTATGATAAGTTTTATTTTTATTTTTAGCATTTCATTTTTAGAAAGAAAGTTTTAATTATGCAAATTTGCGTTTTTAGAAATTAGTTAAAACTTGCAAATTACAACAATGGCTAAAATGAAACTTTGTCGATTATTTAGCTAGGTACCGGCATGTACATTTAGCCAAACGAATGCCAAAGAAAAAAGATGGCAACGATGATACTTTTTTTTCAAAACTTTTAAATTCTTTGATTCATTTATCTTTTATCGATTTTATTTTTTGATCTTTATCTCATCCGAAAGCCCATAAAAAACTGTTGTTTACATGTTTAATTCTTAGAGCTCAAAAATAAGGGAAAAAGGGTTGAAAAATAGTTTTTTATTTTTCCTGAGCCAGATGACAGGTTGACCAATTTTTATTTTTTGATAATCTTTTTCCTCACCCAAATCTGCATGTAATATCTAAAATCCGTGCCCGCGGTAGTCAAGGAACATACTTTTTCACCCAAAAAACCATAAAATTAATTGAAAATGTGGGCATCAGCAAGTAAAAAATGTTGCTTTTTCTTGTTTTACATTTGCAACATGCAAAAAATTAAAGGGGAAGAAAACCTTTATCGTTGCCATTTTTTATTTCAAATACAAATATTAAAACCTTGATATCTTAATTGGGAGTTTATTAAAAATTATTTTCTCTTCTATCATTAAATTCCCCGCATTTGAAAATACCTATCCCTCTAAACCTTATATCAAAACAAGGAAACTTCATTTTTTGCTTGCCGGTCGCTATATTTAGCAGTCAGCTTTTTTGGAATAATAAAAGCTTTTAAAAGTTTTTTTTTTCTAAAACATATCTGTTCAATTTTTTAACTTACTTTATTGTGCAAATTTGGAAATGCTAAAGCTGTGCAACGATTAAGGCCAAGTAAAAATTCCCAAAAACCCAAAATATTTTGTGAATACCATTGAATAAAATTAACTATAGGCATAAAAGGATAAAATCTTGAATATAAAACTAAATGACCATAAATCCATCCAATTGTAAACAAAACATCCAAAACATAAACACAATTTAAAATAATAAAATATGCTGAACGAAAAATGGATTTGGATTTTTTCATTTTTGCAAATAAAAAAATTATTACAGTTATTTGAAAAATTAATAAAGGAATATTTAAAGTTACTTCGAGATAGGTTAATATCACAGCCGTAAAAAGTTCCATCGCAAAAAAATATTTAGGAAGCAATTTTTTTTATATCAAAATTATTGTTTTTCTTATTAGAAAAGAAAAGCGACGTCGTCGTTTATAAAATTTGTGACATTGAAAAACTCCAATGAAAAAAAAATTGCTAGTCGCGATGTAAAAAAATTTGGTAAATAATTGTAAACTACAGAGACGAGAAGACGAGAATCAAAAAACTTTATTCGTATTATTTTTTTTAAAGGGCAATGCTTTTTTTTAATATGTAATTTATTTTGTTTAACTTTTTTCTTTCAAATGTGTTATTTATTTTAAGATTTTTTTTAGTTCCTCATATAAAAAGTTTTTGTTTTTCGTGAATTATAAAAAGATTTCGCGAAGGATAAATAAAGAATATTTTTTTAATTTTTTTTACTGCCTTACTTTTTTATCTTTTTGAATTTTTTTGCAGGTGTCTCAAAATTAAATTTGTAACGCACTTTTTGATATTCATTCCTCCAATTGCCAATACATAATTAAAACTTTTTCCGAAGTTGGATTTTCAAGGTTTGTAGTTTCAAAAAATACACACAGAAAAAAAAGTAAACGATGGAACCTAGATTTTTATTAAACGAAGTAACATGTATTTCTTCAAATATTATAAACAGTCACAAGTATTTGCTATCGTTTAGCTTCAATTTGTTTTAACCAAATAATTATAAAACAAAAAACCTTTGTTTCAATAAAAAAAGTAAAAGCTTTGATTTCCAAAATCAATTCAAGTCATTCTACCAAAATTTTTATTAAGTGTATTGGAGGAATTTTTTGAAGATATTTTAAATCGTAAAATAACACTGCCATAAAATTTTATAATTTCTTTTCGAACACTCGAAGTCGCGACAAAAAGGATAAAAAGTGGAGAATAAAATTGTAGTAAATACAAGAAATATGAAATAACCAAAAAATAATCGGATTCGAAATTGTCAGAAAAATATTTTACGAAACCTTGAATCACAACCATCGCTGATAAAATAAAAGTTGGAAAAATTAAACTTTTCTCAATTTTTGCTTTTGGTGTTTTGCTTCGATATTTTGGTGACAATAAAATTCCAATAATTATAAAAATTAAAGCGAGTAAAGAAAAAATAATATTTGTTGCAGCAATATTTTGATTTGTTTGAAGGTTGAAATTCAAACAATAGGGTAAATGAGAATATAAAAAGCTGCAGTCGAAATTGGTAATTACATATCCATGGAATAAGAAAGGAGTAAAAAGTATTAAAAGTATATAAACGATCACAATTTTATTATGGAATAACTGAAATTTTTGTGATTAACCTCAAATTTTTTTTATATTTTTTGTTTTATGAAAAAAAAATTGACTAACAATTTTTTGGTGGATTTGTTTTTTTTTCGTAAAATGAATGCTTTTGATTTTATCTTCTTTTTTTAAAGCAATCTTAGCACATTATTTTTTATTTAAAAAAGAAATCATCTCCCATTTTTATGTTTTTAAGTAAAATGTCAAAGTTAAACTTCGTGGAAGTAATAAAAAAACAATTTTGCTCGCAAGATTTCAACTTTGATCACAAAAAAAATGTGATTAAAAACATTTTGTTTGACTTTTTTGTTTGTAAAAATGAAAGAAAAAAAACTTTAAAACTCAAAGAAAAATTTACTTACAATTTTATGAGTTTGAGTAAAAGCTAACGAAGTGCAAACATTTATTGATAAAAATAATACCCAAATTCCAATAAATGCTTCAAAATGCCATTTTAAAAATAATACCACCGGCATTAAAGATGCTTCACTTGAGAAGGATACTAAATTACCATAGACCCAAAATATTGTAAACAAAATATTAAAAATGTAACCAAAATTTAAAATAATAAAATATGCTGATCGAAAACAAGATTTTGGTAATTTTAATTTATAAATCAAAAAAATTATTATTGGAATATGTAAAATTGCGCAAATAATATTTATTGAAATTTCTGAATAATATAAAATATTGAAAATACCTTGTTGCAGCATGTTTGGCTTTCACAAAATTTAGAAAATATGAAAGTAAAAAAGAAAAGTTTTTTTTTGTTTAAAATGGTTACACAAAAACGTAGTATCAAGTGTTTTTCTTTAAAAATAATAATATGTATTTTAAAAAGTCTATAATTTGTTGAAAATTACTGCTTTTTATTTTTTTTAATGTTAAAGCATAAATTTACGGAGAAAAAAATAATACTCTGAAATAATGACAAAGTGAGAAAAAGATTAAAAAAAAGAAATATGTAAATTAATTATAATTTGCCAAACAATGGAAATGAAAATCTTTTTTAGTTTTTGCGAAGATTTTTTTATTTTGCAGTAGCTTTTGTTGGATATAAATTTTTTTTTATCAGACATTTTTTTGTTGCGCTTATTTGGTTGAATTGCGTATATTTATTTTTTGATGTGTCACACATACAACTTCGATAAACAGAAATATAAGGAAATATGACGTCTCGCCTCCCTCCAATGACACACACCTTTTGTTTTTGTTATTTTTGTGAAGAAAAAAAATCTTACTCAATGTTATGAAATTTTTTTAGTTAAAAGCATTTCTTTTTTTTCACAAATAACAATTTTAGTTCCATCAACAAAAAAGTCAAATTAATTATAAGTGCCTTTTTTATAAATATTTTGCCCAAAATGGATCTCGATGAAAGCGGAATAAAACAAGGTTGGGTTTTATTTTATTTCTTTAATATATAAAAATATTTTTATTTAAATTTTCTCGCTTTTTTTTAGACATCAAAAATAAGATTAAATCTTTCCTAGATAATGCAAATAGAAAATCTGTATTTTATGCATGGAGAAATTTTCCATCCATTTTAGAAAGTGAATGTAAATATGTAAATGTAAATAAATTTGCACCTTATCCTGATGAAAATGAATATTTAAAAAACTGCTATTATAGTGATTCAAAAAATATGATTAAAACTGAAAAATTAATTCTCAAAGGTGGAGGTGATTTTGAAATTAGGATTTATATGTTTCCATCTGAATATTTTGATAATAATAGAGATATGTTTGATGATTTATGCGTGGAAAAAGATAAACGTAATTGGGATGGAAAAACATTGGAAAAAATTAACATTCAAGAAGCTTTTGAAAAAGCCGGAATCGAAATAGGTGTGAATATGGATTATTTTCTAACTCCACAAAATTTGAATGAAATTGAAAAGCATTTGAATCGGGGAATTGATGCTTTTGATCATTTTCTTCTTCATGTAATGGAAATGAAAGAATTAGGATTATCGGAACCTTGGACACACAACAAAAATAAATATGATTGTTATTGTGAAAAAGAAATTGAAAAACTTGAATCTGAATTATTTTTTAAATTAATGATAGAAATATTTGGTGATAATGATGAAAGTGGCTGTTGTTCCATGGATGATCAAATTGAGGATGAAAATAATTATTATTTGAAAAATTTTCGACTTTTATTAAGAGGTGGCAATGAAACATTTGCTTCAGCTTGTAAAGGAAAATATTATATTTATACCAGGTTTTTAACATCATAAATAAATAAATAAAAAACTTATTTTTCAAATCGACGATTTTGAACATCTTTTAGATCATTTTGGAAAAAATAACAAGTCCATTATTAAAGCTTTTAATTTAAACGAATAAAGAAAATTTAGAAGAGAAAAAGAAATCTCAAAAAACATGATTAAGCGATGACATCCAGAAATAAAAATTGTGCGTTAATTAAATAAGAAAATAACAACAAGGAATTTTTCAACAAAAAAAAATTGTCTTCCATTTTTTGTGCCCATAAAATTTCTCTGATGATACATATTGGGTTTTATTTAAAAAGTAATTTAATTGAAGGTATATTTTTTCAGCGTCCTTATCTTTAAATTGCTTCCTGTTTTCACGATAACAATACATACTTTCGATTTCGCAACAACAAAAAAATAGTTTATTTTTGCATATATTTATTTATTTCTTGCCCGCCGTGCTTGGCAGTGCTTACACCTTTCATCCTTCGTAACTTTACAAACTTTTTTCCTCCTTTAAAAAATAAAAACAACCTTTGTTAAATCCATTTTTTTTCTTTCTTGC
The DNA here is from genome assembly GCA_028622995.1 of Panagrolaimus kolymaensis. Classification (NCBI taxonomy): domain Eukaryota; kingdom Metazoa; phylum Nematoda; class Chromadorea; order Rhabditida; family Panagrolaimidae; genus Panagrolaimus; species Panagrolaimus kolymaensis. The sequence goes on from JAJQJQ010000020.1 coordinate 2,589,792, forward strand.
CCAATCTTTTTTTCTTCCGCTTTTTTAGTCATTTTTGCCCTTCAGCCTCTTTCTCCCGTTTATTTTTTTTTTGCCTATTGTGTCCATTCAAAAAAATGGTGGTGGACATTTTTTCTTTCTTTCTTTTCACTTTTTTTAAAGGAATATAAAAAAGAGTAACCGTTTTAAAAGACCCTTTCTCCCCATTCTAAAATTGATGTTGATGCTTGAAAAACAAGCTTGAATATAAATATTTTTTTATGCGGGACAAAAGCAAGAAAGCGGGTTCATGCGCTCGCGCGAAGAAAAGAGTTTTGGTCAAAAACGTTGCCGCGGAAACAATTTTTAAATAAAAAAAGCTTCTTTTTTTTGTGGGATTTTTTCTCTTTCTGGAATGGCCAACCGCTTGCTTTTAAGCTTCGAAGCTTATCCCCTCATTTATTTTTATTGAAACCATATTTTTTTCTTTTTCTTTTAAATGGCTTCCATCATTCTTATGAAAACTCGAGTAATGAATACTTTCTTATTTGTATGTTTTTATGTTTTAAAGTACTTAATTTTATGGGAAAATGAAACACTTTTCAAATTTTAAAAATTTTCTCCCTCAAAATTCTCGAAAGAACGGCCACGGCAGTTAAAGTTTTATAATTAAAAAGTAAATTTAAAATAAAATAAAAAAGTAGTACAGCAGCTTTAATTACATATTCTAAATCTTTACCTTTGCTGCTGCTTCTGCGCTTTTTTATTTGATGGTTTTAGTTACATTTACATATTTTTAGCAAATCTTGCAAATAAAAAGGTACATACTAATTTTAAAAACTTATGCTTATGCTTTTGCTTTTGATTCTTCTACTTACTCATTATTTATTCATGCTGCGCTGGAGTTTTAAAATAATTATATTTTCAAAGTTAAAAATTATTTTTACCTTTTATGGAAAAATGGTTTATTTTGCAGAAAGCTGCAAAGCGGATATATCTTTATTAAAATCATTGACCTAAATTGAATTTAAAGTTGCAGCTTTCTCAATTTGAGACAGAATCTTGAATTTTTTACCATCGGGCCTTTTTTCTTTTTTTGAGGTTTCGTGGAATATATATTTTCTTCCAAAATTTAAAGAATTTTTTAAATTTATTTTATGAATTTTTTAAAATAAAAAAACACATGCTGTTATTTTATTTTGTTGTTGCTTTCTCTCTAACAACTTCCCAAAAGCATTTATTCTTTATTTTTTTCAAATTAAAAATTTATCACGCAATTATTATTTTTTCTTTTTTACTTCTTCTTTGAATAAGTTATTGTTTTGATGAAGAAAAAAATGTTAGTAATATTTTTCAGCTGATGTGACTTCATAAACAAAAACACAACATATTTAATATTTAATTTATTTCTTTTTTACCTCAACAAATTATTACTTTGACAGCGATTTTGTAAATTTAAAAGAAGTGAAAAATGCCAAAGTGTTTAACGATATCAAAGACATTATTTTTTATTCCATTATTTGCTATATGCATCATTCTATTTATTTTGCATTCAATTTATTTTATTTATCTTTATTCAGAAAATTCGTTAAAAACTCAAATCACGAGGTAAACTTACTTAGGCTTTTTAGACTCAATTTCTAATACAAATGTCTCTAAAAAATCTTCATAAACCCTCTTTTTAAAAACCATTCTCAATAATTAATAAAAAAAATATTTTTTAGGAGCTCTTTAAATCAATTACCAATTCCTGCAATAATTATATGTAATAAAATTCCATATAATCAAGCTGGTTTAAGTTCAGTTAATAGCAATTTAAATCAAGCATATATTTTACAGTAAGTCATTAAAATTATCTAACAATAAATTTCGATATTTTTTTTATTTTTTTAGATATTTGAGACAATGGTTAGATCCATCATTTTCACAAATGGGTGAATTCATTCCTCTTTCATCCGCCCAACAACAACAAGCGGATCAAGCTTTACAAAGTACATTTGCAATTGGATCACGAGTACAAAAATTACAACAAATTATGAATCAATGTCAAGATGTGATAAATAGTTGCACATTTTCGGTAAGAATCCAAGGAAAAGAAAAATACTCAGAATTTTTTGTTTTTCAATGAAATTTTTTTTCCTTCATGGTTAGACTCGCTGCAAAGAATTTTTTTTGTTGAGCACAAAGTTCTGCATTTTTCATTTTTGTCGTTTTTTAATTTTCTAATGGCTTTTTTTAAGACCCAAACCATCAGCTCATATGAATGTTGCCAATATATTCAACCTTATGTTGGAACTTTGAAAGGAATATGTTGGGTTTTTGATAATGCAAACATGACTCAATCAGATTATGATTTGAGTAAAGGTTTTCAAATTACTTTTCAAGTAAAGTTTTTTTTATCTAAATTTTTAAACCAAATTTATTGATTTTTTTAGATAACAAGAAATTCATTTTATAATAGCGAAAATTTAACCACTCATCCTGGAATCGATATTTATTTAATGAATAATACTTTAGAACCCACGAGATTGGCTTCAGAGTTATCCATGCCGCCTATTACAATTAAAGAAAAAGAAAATGTTAGAGCAAAAATAAGCAAACAGGTTAGTTAGTATTTTGTTTTTGCTATTTTTTGAAGAAGCAAAAAAGTAAACAAATTTGATTATTTTTTAAACCAAAAATTCTAATTATTTATTTTACAACAAATTTTTATAAATAATAACAAACAAATTTTTTACAGTACACCTCCCATTTACGGCAAAGTCGTTGCGGTAGTACGGTTTCAAATGCAGCAGATACCGATCGACAAATGTTTCAATCAACAAACAGTCTAACTTTATGCTTGCTTATGGCAGCGGCTTCCGAATGTGGATGCATCCCTTTAATGGCATCATTTATAACTTTAAATCCTGCGCGTTTTTCGTATGTTCGAAATTTCACCAATTTGATTTTTAATAAAAACTACTTTCTAGAACTTTGTCACAACAAATTAATCAAACCACAGCTTGTAGCGTTTCAATTTACGATAATTGCGCAAGAAAATATATGGAATATGCTCAACCAAATCGATGGGATGAGCCTCCAAGACCCACAGCAAATGCTGTATTTATTAATGCTGTAAAAAGTTGTCGAAGGTTTGAATATTTTACAACATTTTTGAAAACCAAAAAATTTTGTAACAAAGATTTTCGTCAACGAGAAAATCAGTTTCTTGATTGAAAGTTTTTGTAACAATTTTAATTTTTAATATTTTGAAAATTCCGTGTTTTTGAAATCAAGAAACATTTCAGTCAAAGTTATACTCCATGTCAAACAATCGAATATCCAGCTGAAATTGAGCGTTATCCTCTTCCTCGAGAATATCAAACAAGCACCGTATGTTTGAACATCAAAAAATAAAAATTGTTGGTAAAACAATCTGCGTTTTAGGATTATGTATCTCGAATGTCAGTAGTTTATGGAAGTTTGGAAGTAACAAATATTGCAGAAGAAAGAGATCCAAATTTTTATCATTTACTTAGTTATATTGGATATAATGCAGCTTTATGGTTTGCAATTGGACATATTATTTGGTAAGGAATATTTAGGCAATGATATTTTTTGAAGTTGTTACTCTAAAACTAATAATATAAATTTTCTGATTTCTGAATCTTTTTTTCTTTATATTTTATTATTCAAAATTTGACCCATTTTTTTAGGTCAATTATTACTGCACCATGTAATTGGTTTTGTAACAGACAACTTAGGCCGCGAAGTTCAAAAGTGATGCCAACAATAAATGGTGGTTATGTAACAACAACAACAACAACCGCTTCACCTGTGATGAATCGAAGAAATCATTTACCTCCCATTCAAGAAGATGATAATAATAGTTTGAAGCCACCTTCAATTAACACTGAACCAGATGTCGCTCGTCCAATTGATAATGAACTGGCGCCACCACCTTAATGAAACTTTGTTTTTTACCTTTCAAATTTTTTTTTCTTCATGACTTTCATAATAATTCCCAGTGGAAAGCCTTTATTTTCATAATCAATTTTTTTCCATATGCTTTTTTTGTTTTTGTTTGTCAACCAAAAAAATAAATAAAGTTTTGTCCAAAAAAAGTGCACAAAGAAAGAGAGAAGGGAACTGAAGAAAAAAAAGCATTCGTGTGCTTTTCTTTACTTCCTATAGTAACATTTTTACTGCCATGATAGCTCAGTTGGGAGAGCGTTAGACTGAAGATCTAAATGTCCCCGGTTCGATCCCGGGTCGTGGCAATTCCTTTTTTCATTTTTATTTTTAAATTTTAAAACTTATTTACAGACATTTAATTAATTTAAGAAACCATAATTTTTTTCATATTTCTTTAGCAACTTTTTTATTTAACCACATTTCGCAATTTGGTTCATCACTAACTTTGGCAGGATTTGTGGCTTCCACTGCTTTCAATGAAGAATTTGGTTGAGCCCATGGTTGAATTTTAGCTTAAATTTAATTTTAAAAATTAGGATTCATAGGGTTTGAAACAAATAAAAATAATTAATTACCTGTTCCAAAAAGCAAAAATATTACTCCACCAAAAATATTTACTAAAATAACTAAACCAAACATAATCGACCATTCATTTTGTCGACCCTAAAAAATTTTTTGGGTTTACTTTTAAAAAACATGTGAAAGATAACATACATGTTTAACAATAAATCCAACAAGAACAGGAGCTAGTACATGACCAAGCGCTCCTGCACCTTCCATCAAAGATGAAACCATTCCAGTGTACATCGGAGCAAAAGAGCAACTTGAAGTGAAATATCCTGGAATGGATGAACCCGCAAAAATGCCATAAAGGGCTAAAACTGCCAAAGCTTCATGCTGCTTAGTGCAATCTATATATAAAGCTAATAGGATAAATACTGCGGCAACTCCAAATGAAGCTGAAAATTATTATTTTTTTCATTAAAAAATCTTGAAAAATTAGGGGATATTGCCACCATACCTGCAGATTGAAAAATTCGGCATGAAGTTGATGGAGATAAAATGTTTTTATATTTTAAATAATCCGCTGTAAAACTAAGAATATATTTGCTCATAAGTTTGAATGAAAAGGCCATAGAAGTAAACATTCCATTCTAAAATCAAACTTTTTTATAATCTCTTTTTCTTTATCAACAAAAAAAAATGGTGGAGCTTACACTTTTAAGATCCAAAGCTAAAATATCTCTCGCATAAGATGGAAGGAAATTTTGCATTAATGATGTGGTAAAATAATGTGCAAAGGTTGCAATCATTACGGCTATCGTTGCTGTTGAACATATCATTTTTTGCAATGGTATTGGTTGCTAAACAAAAATTAATATATTTTTTTTATGTATTTGAAACTTTTGGCTCGAAAAAAAAGTGTTTGCAAGTTAAGAAAAAAGTTTTATCGAAAGTTTCAGTTTGAAAGTTTGAATCTTCCCGTTTTTTTTTAAGTTTTAAAAAAAGTTGTTTACATTAAAATAAAAACCTAAAAGCTTTTATATATTTTTGCTGCAAGATTCTCAGTGAAAGAATATTCCAATTTCGAAATCATCGATTGCTTCTTTATTCTTTTATATTTTTTTTAATTGTTTACAAACCTTTGCTTCCCCTTCAGGATGAGAATGGGCGACATTTTCATCATTCAAATATGTTTTTTCTTTTATTGATAACATTTTGCAATCTTTTGGATTATTTGTAAAGAATGAAAACCAAACAAGTGACCATGTCAATGAAACCATGCCTGCAAAACAAATAACAAAAATAGCGCACATTTACGTTTTAAAATCAAAAAAGTTCTCTTCCAAAAAAATAAATAGAGACGTACTCATAAAATAAAAAATTAAAGACCATCCATTTAAAAAATTTAATGAACAAAAATTCGTTGCAATTAAAACTCCTAATGATGAAGCTAAAGGTGAACCAGAAGTAAAAAATGCTGCTGCGGTACTTCGCTCATTTGGTGGAAACCAAAGTGAAAGAGGTGCTACAAGAGCAGAATAAATTGGATTCTAAAGAATATTATTATTCAACTCTAAGCATTTTTAAAAATTGATTAATAAAACAAACTTCAAAAACTCCAAATAAAACTCTGGCAATAAAAAAATATGGTAAACCTAAATATGCTGCTGTAGGCATTAAAGCTGTAGTAATTGACATTCCTATTGCAGAAATAAATGCAACCCGTTTTGCACCAAAATGATTAATCAAAAAACCCGAAAATCCCATAATTGCTAAATTTCCATAAAAACTGGCTGTAAATAATAAAGATTGCTCTTCCGTGGACCAAGTAAATGTGCCCTGAAAAAAGTAAATGGAATCCATAAAAGCGTTAATTTTTATAATGTCTTGTTACATACTGTCAAACTACGAAAATTTTTGATAAGCAAAAGTTAGTTAATGAAAAAATTGAGTTTAATCGAACATTAAATTATTTAATTTCCTCAGTGATATTCCTTGAAAAAACTTTTAAAAAATTTGCTTGCTTACTTACTTTATAACCATTTTGAGCTGAATGTGAATGATTTGATGAATGAATTTTATGACATTGAGGCCCATAGCTTAATTCTTCTGGTTCCGGAATAAAGTTGGGTTGAGCTTTGGCTTGTTCATGAACAGCTGTGGCATTGATCATACAAACCATAGCTACTCCAAGATGCGTCCTCATAGATGAAGCACAAAAATTTCCAAGTAAAAGAGCAATTCCTTAAAAATTAAAAAGCAATTTTTTTAAGTTTTTGAAACTATTGTAAAATTTAAATTTTTGGAATCACGTGTTTCATAAAAGTTTTAAAAAAATACCAAAAAATGTAAGGGAATTGAAACCAAGGTCATCCATAAAAAGAATTCATTTTCTTCTTTTTTTTAGTTTCATCAGAAGACATCGTTTTAGTTTATTTTTATAAATTTGATGAAAGCTATTTTGACCGTAAAAAGCAGCTCGAAACTTTTCAATTGAGCCTCGATCAAATGCAGATACCTTTTCCTACAGAAAAAAGTGACATTAAAGCATAGAAAGCTTTTTTATTGTTGGGGTTTTTTTGATGCAAAATTTATCAAAAAACAATTAAAAAATCTTGGTTTAAAATAAAAATAGCTTACCCAAAATCCATCGCTTTTTTGTTGATAACTGATACCATTTAGATTTCTTATATTTAAAATCAGATCGAACAATTTGGGACATACTCTCTTCTTTCAATAAAATATAAAATTAAAAAAATATTTGTACTTTTTAAGAAATGACCATTTTTTCGATTGCGGAAATATTCTTTTATAAACCCCAATTTAAAAGACAAAGTCATTAATCAAAAATATTTAATTTTAACCCATTAATTCATATATTTTTTTATGTCTATGAAAAACAAAAAGAAAACATTGAAAGTCAAATGAAGATGGAAAGAAAAAAAGAAAAAAAGGGGTTTCTTTCGAATATAAATTTTTTTACGTCAAAAAATAAAAAAGTTTGTAGCACCACAATATTCCGTAGGCGCGTGATACACAAAAAAAGAGTATAAAAGTCATTTTTGTAGATACATAGATATATTTCCGGTTTATAAATTGGAAATAAAATTTTTAGGCGTATGTATGTTTTAAATATAAAATAAATATTATAACAGAAATCAAACAAAATGGAGTGCATGACTTTTCTTTTTCGTCAATTTTGTCATAAAAAATGAAATCAAAGGTTATTATTATTTTTATAAATATATTAGTTTTTTAATCAAAAAGGAGAAAAATGTTTGAAACAGCTGATAATTATTAATCCATGCCAAAAAACAAACAAAAATTTTTTTATTGAGTCGGTCATAATTGTTAAGTTAATAGCTGGATACTTGCTTCTTCTAAATCAACAATTTTAGTGTTCACATCCTTCATTTTTGATTAGTCAAAAAAAATCCTGATGCAACAGAGCAAAGAAAAAAATGAAAAGAAAAAAAGTGGAGAGATACTTTGAAGAGAAAACAATAGTTGCGAATCACATTAGTGTAACAATATTGGTTCAGAAAGGCAATAAAAAAAAATAAAAAATGCAAATTAGAATTCTTGAATAAATTAACGAAGCAAAGAATTTAGAAGTTACAGTAATTTTAAGGTACTCTAACGTTAAAGCTTTAGATTTCATATTTACTGCCACCCGAATTTTGCCACGGAAAATTTGAAAAATAAAATCTCTAAAATTATTTTTTCGATAAACAAAACTCACAAAAAAAGCATTTGTTTGATAAACTTTCTTGAGGAAAAAAAGCATAAAAACTTTCCATTTTACCACCTTTGCACTTTTATTGTTTCGGATGAATATGTTTATGGAATGATTTATGAAGGAGGTTATTCATGCGCTGGAAGTTCCGTTGCTAAAGTTGCTGTTGTTACACAGGTACGCAAATTTACAACAACTAAACAAAAAAAGCAAGAAAATTATGGGACAAATTTTCGATCACCGAAGCACTTTTTTAGTTTTTCTCTCTCCAAAGTTTACCAAAAATTATTTCTAAATATTTCTTATATTTTTTCAGGGAATGGAAAACTTTGGATGTACTTTGATAGCCGTAACCCATTATTACTTTTCAACTGCCATGTATATTTGGTGGCTTGCATTAACATTTAGTTGGTTTTTAGTAACCACATTAAAATGGGGTGAAGCTCCAGTTGGATTTGTATTTTCATCATATATTTATATTCATGCAATATAAGGTTAATAAATTATAAGTTTATTTGCAGCTGAAGGAAATAAAGGGTAAAAGCAAATGCTTCTCCGCAATTGGATTAAACAAAGGTGAAAAGGCGATGATGTAATTAAAAAGTGATGGAAACCATGGAAAAATGCTATTAAAAAATGATAAAAATTGAATTGGAATTACCATTGTTAGCAAAGGGATCATCGCCTTAAAAATTATGGGATTTTGGGTTTTATTTTTACAAATAAGCAAGCTTCTTTGAATGTTTGAAACAAACCTCACAAAATAAAACAATGGATATTTGATTTTGAACTTTTTGATCGGCAATTGCAAAAGTTTTTCGATGCTTCCAAAGTTTATAAATAACTGCGATGGAACAAAGAACGATGACGCTAAAGCTTCCAATAGAAAGCCCCGCAGAAAATGGAGTAATCATTTTGGTTTTAGGCTATAAAAAGTCATTTTTCATATTCCCTTGCTAATTTCCAAGAAGCCTTTTTTACCCTTGAGCTTATAATAAAGCTAATTAAATCTTGAGATTGAATTTTCCCGGTGGCAAATAAAAATGGAGCATAAAATGACATTTCATCCGGTTTAGGATAAAAACAAATATACCAAACATAAATGGTGTAAGTCGGAAAAATTAAAGTCAATGCTACGAGGGATAAAAAGCTTTAATGCTTAGTGTTATGTTACTAAAAAAATAAAGTATAAATTTTTTTATTTCAAATTTTTTTATTGCTTTTAAAATTATTTTGCTCACTTTGGATATCGATGAATGCATTTTTCGATCACATTGTGATTATTTTAGCTTTCTTTATTTTTTATTCTTTGAAATCCCAAACTTTTATTAGCTTTCGATGACATTTGAAAAAGCCTTTTCGATAAATTCATCTATTTTTATGGATTGCATCTTATTGTTCTTTGTATTTCCCATAGGTAGCTGTATTTGTTGCAAAAATTTTTATTTGACGTTTACAGAAAGAAAAATAATTTCATTTGGTTTTGTTGGAAAAAATGGAGATCATGTAAGCCAAATAGATGGAAGTGCGACACTATTATTAATTTTATTGAGCGACCATCACTTCGTTACGGGTGACCTCACTTAGTTATGAGCATTTTTTGTAACATAAGTTTTTTGTAATCGAAATAGTGAGACCCATACTTTTACATTGAATATGCAACTTTTTAACTACAGTTGAGATAATTTACATCAAAAATTTATCATTCATAAAACCTTTTGATCAATATACAAGGCTAGCAGTGGCAGTGAATCAGCTCACTCGTGTTTCACATTTTGTCTCTCGGTTGGTTGCTTATTCAAAAGGTTATGCTAAGTTTTGAAAAACCTTTAAATTAATTAATTATAAAGCACAGGAGATTCGAAAATATGGCGATTTTTCTAATTGTGATAATTAATCTGTTTCCATAATTTATTTGCACAACTTCAGACCTCAGTCATTTATAACAAATTTCTTAACTATTATACGTAATCGTCACGAATAGCCTCAATATGAAATTAAAATTGCAAGCAGCAGAGTTATTTATTATTTAGTCGTGACTCTTTTTTTATTTTCGTCATTTCATCATTCCTAAATGCCTTTCTTTTCCTTCACTAAAGTAGCCAAATGGCTTGGATGTGTCACAATCGATAAATTAGTGACTTTTTATAAGAATTTAGTTTACGAAAAATTGTTGTAAAACCTCCTCTTCAGGTTGCTATTATTTTTTACAGAATCTTCCATTTTCTTTTTTTGTTTTTAATGCAAAGTTTATGAATATTTATTTTGATGATTGAATAAGCTTTATCATTTTTTTACACTTTTAAATTATTTGACAAACCAATATCACAGCGGGTCCTTTATTGCTTTTTTTAAATGAAATCCGATAGGATTCATTTTTCATTATCTTCCCGACTAGCTTCTTCTTGCATTCGATTCCATTTGAAAGCGTTATTAGAAAAAATCTATCGTAGCTTTTAGCTTCATGCTGAGGTGAAGAAGCAAAATCGCTTTCATCAAATGATTGGTACTGTAGCAAAATGGAAAAAAGATGCAATAAGAATAACAAAGAAGCTTTTCCTTGAGTCTCTACAGCAAAAAAAAAATAACCAAACAAATTAATCATACATCATTTATTATAAAATTCATCCAATTAGATAAAATTATGAAAAATTCTTCTATGAACTAACAGGAGAAGGAGAATGAATCATGCGCTTTCGGAATTTTCCAACACAAATTTTGTTTGTTAGAAGAAGCATAAGAATGATGAAATGAATTGAAAGGCTAATACCAGAGAATGTAAGAAGTCCAAATCCAACCCATGAAAATTCTAAAAAATGAGATTTAGTTAATTATTCACAAACCTTAGTTCAAAAGAAGCACTCACTATCTTTTTCGATCTTAGCTTCGGCGGAAGAATTTTTAAATTCAGAAGAAGAAATATTAAAATCATTGAATGTTGTTTTTACATCGGTATTTGTAATTTCAGGTAAAGATGTTGAAAGATCTGAAGCAGCATTAGATGTTGTTGATGACAAAACATTATCATTTACTGAAAAAAATCAAAATTACTAGGAAGGATAAAACAAACAAAGGAAAAGAATGATGCAAAACTAACTTACCAGAAGGAGCATTGGGATTGTTGTTAGCTTTGTTAATGTTTGATAATAAGTGTAATCTACCTAAAAATGAAAGTAAATTAAAGAAAACAGTGAAGCATGGAATAGGAGGATGAAGAAGCTCGCCATTCGAATGCATTTACATGGATGGATTGAAGATTTAGAGTAAATTTTGTCTAAACTAGTTATTTTCGAATCTTTGAATAAAAAAAGAAATCAACAGCAGTCAAGATGATATTTAATCGTTTGATAAATATTAATTTATTCCAATTTTGCGTATTATTTTTTATGATACAAAAATGTTGGAGAACTAACAAAAACATTAATGAAAAAAAGCAAGTAAAACTCATTGTTTGAATTATCCGAAAAGCAAGCGTGTTTCATCGCTCAAAGCATTACTGTAATTTGAAGGGAAAACACTTTTTTTTCGCGGCTTCAGTAAAATAAATGTTTATGCAAAAATTGCAAAAATTTAGAATGAAAAATTGGAAAAATGGTTTGAGTTATGTTTTTGTAAATTCAAAAACAAGCTTGTCAACAAGACCATTCATTGTGGCAAAAATTTCTGCTGCTGAAACTTGAACGTTCATTCAACTTTGAAGAAGCTCAAACAACTGTAAGTTTCATCATTCCTTTTTTGAAACAAGATTTTTTACTTTTTTTATTTTTTTAGGTGGTTGCAAAATGAAGTCAAAAGAAGGGAAAGCTGTACCTGGTATTTCTGAAGTTAGCGATGAAACACATGATGATCCTAACAATAAGAAAGTTACTATGTCTGCTGCTGAAGTTTTAAAAGATGATCCTGAAAATGGTGAACCATTAATTAAAAAAGAAAAAGGTATTTCACCTGAAAGCTGTCAAAAGATTGGTAAAAAAGTTATGACTGAAGATGATAAAGATTCACCATTGAAAAGAAGTGTTGGACTTTTATCTGGTATTGGAATTATTATTGGTTGCATTATTGGTTCTGGTATCTTTATTACACCTGCTGGTGTTCAAAAAGGTATGTTTGTTGATAATGTGTGTTATTTCTTTACTAACTATGTATTTGTCTATTTTTAGGAGCTGGATCAGTTGGTTTATCACTTATAATTTGGCTCGCCGCTGGCATCTTTGTTCTTCTTGGATCTTTCTGTTACATCGAACTTGGTTTACTTTTGCGTGAATCTGGTGGAGATTATGCTTATATTCACTATGCTTTTGGAGGATTTGCTTCCTTTTTTCGTCTTTGGATTGAAGGTGTTGTTGTAAGGTTAGTTAGCCGGTCTTACCTTCCATTCTTATATCATCGTTTCAGACCTGGATCAGAAGCTATAGTTGCTTTAACTTTTGCTACATATGTTGTTTATCCATTTGGTCTTAGAATGGACACTCATAAGGAATATGTTATTCCCATCGCTATTTTAATGATAGGTAAGTTGATCATTTTCGTTACAATTTTAAACAATATTTCTTTTAGTTGTTCAAACTGCTTTAAATTGCATATCTATCAAAACGTCTCTTATTATAAACAATATTTGTACTGTTGCCAAAGTTATTGCTCTTATTGGTATCATTGGTGTTGGTGTTTATTCTCTGAGTGCTCGTGGTTATGAAGGAACTGAAAACTTCCATGAACCTTTTAAAAACACATCATCCAATCCAGGTAGAATTGCATTAGCTTTTTATTTCGCTCTTTATGCTTATCAAGGATGGAATTATTTGAATTTTATTATCGAAGAAGTTCGTAATCCTGTTAAAACTCTTCCACGTGCTATCATCGTTTCTTCCATCTTTGTTATTTTTATTTATGTTGCTTTTTACACGGCACGTTATAAAAATTACGAAGCCATATTGTATTTATGTTTTACAGTGGACCTCAAAAGTGAGTTTTAAAAGGGTTTGATAAATTAATTTAAATAGTTGAAATAATTACGAAATTAGTAAATCTCATTCCTCACATTTATTTGTTAAAGTTAGGAATGGGCATAGTTACATTTTCAAAAGTGTAATTTTTTAGCCGTAATTTTTTTTTTCGTTTTGCGACCCATACTTAATGCGAGAGCAGCAAAAGGAAATATGTATTCATTGAAAAGTTTTTGTTTCGCTTTTCTTTCATTTTTTCGATATTTTCTCTTGTTGAACTTTTGGATGCATCTTTCTTACCACCCTTATTTAGCTATTTTATTGAATAAATTTTTTTTATCTATTTCCCTCCTTTTTTAATCCTTGATTAATAGGAGCTATAAATTTTGATGGTATTGCTGCCATTACCTGACAGTATGGCCATAAACATACTTTATTAAGGGATTTCTTTCTTAGTTCTATTTTTTTTAATTCTTGTTTTCTCCAAATCTTAACTTTTGTTGCATTCGTAATTACCTTTTTTTTGTTTTTCTTTTGTTTAATTCGTGTATAGCATACGAGGTTTATAACAGTGTCATACGTGTTCGAGCGGTTTTCATTCATTATTAAAGTTGCTAATGTTCTTGTTTTTCAGCCATATTTCTTCATCTCTCTCATCGTGGTTTTCAACTGCTTCATTGAAACATGGCTACTTCCAATAGCGTGCCTGCTGGTCTTCACCAAAAAATCATTCTTCAATCGTCAATTGATCCTAATTTCACAATGGAATGTGATTCGCGTGTTATCAATAGCTCCAACGTCCTTAGAGATATTCTTGGTAAGTTAATTTCTCTCATTGATTCGTTTTTAATATTATATGTTTCAGTAAATACAACTAACGACGCGCCTGCTCCTGTTGCCATGAATAAAGATCATCTTCAAAAATTCGTCGAATTTCACAATCATTTTGAATCTCCTGAAACTCCAAAGGATGATGAATGGACTAATGCTTTCTTTGGTCAAATGAGTGATACAGATTTCATCGCTTTTATTATTGAAGCTAATTTTCTCGATTCTCAACGACTTCATGAAGCTTCTGGTAATTTCGTTTTGTCAAAACTTATAGAAATGGATGTTCCTCAAATTCAAAAATACCTTGGTATTACTGATGATTATACTGAAGAAGAACGTCGTGCAATGCAAGATCATCCTCTTGAATTCTTTTCTGGAGTTGTCAATCAAGGTGGTAATGGAGCTGGTAATGCCGATGGAAATTTTGGTACTGCACAAGTAAATGGTGGTAATGCTGAAGAAAATGCTGGTATGGTTGGAGGAAATGCAGCTAACTAAATTATGTAACTTTTTAATACTTTACTTTTGTGTGTAATATTCTCGTGCGCATTTATTTTTTTATAGCACGCATTGTTCAATAAACATTTCTTTTTTGCATTTTCTTTCTTCTTCCATATTACATGCTAATTTATGTTGGCTCTAACTTTTTTCGAATCCAAAGGTTTTTTTGTTGTTGTTGCATTGAGCTTCGAGTAATTTTTATGCATTCACTTTATCCCCTTTATTGCTGTTTTCATACATTTTAGTAAACTCTAATAAAGATTTCTTTATTTTCTAATTCAAGCCCAACTTATGCTTCACTATTAAAGATATAAGATTTCCATGCTCGTTGATTAATCATTATTTGACATCGTTGCGGTGAGATGTTTTTTCTCTGACATTGCTTCTTCCTCCAGATGTAAAGTTGATAAAAGTCTTCCTGGTTTACTCAAACGCAGATTTTGTAATGATTTTCCAACGAATGTCATAACCACATAAATGAAATTATCTCTTTGACCTTAATCTTCGAATATTCCAAAAATATCGGTTACCATTGATTGGATTTAGTTTAAGCATGACAAAAATTTCCATGAATCCTTTCTTCTTTACTTTTAGTTTTTAACGCTTTTACCTTTATCTTCATTACTTCAGTGATGAACGGCACTCAAAAGCACATAAAAAATGAAAGTTTGTACTGTTAAACATTTTCGTGTAACACCCAAGGCTGGCAGCAAACGTACATTCGTGTCCATGCACATGGACATATGTACATTTGGATGGCAAAAATGTGGGAAATAGACACTTCGTTACGGACAGTTCGTTACAGACAGTTCGTTACGTACACTTCGTTACAACAGACACTTCGTTACAAATCCATGACTCTTCGTTACTACACTTCGTTACGGTTTACACATTCTTACCGATAATTCATCATCTTTTACTGTGTTTAGGCTCAGTTACTTAGTTTCTTAGGCTTAGTTTTAGGCTCAGTCTCAGCCTTAATCACATTCTTAGAATTTAAAATTTACGAATATTTCGTAACGAAGTGTACGTTGTAACGAATAGTCTGTAACGAACTGTACTGTAACGAAGTGTCGTAACGAAGTGTACCGTAACGAAGTGTCGTTGTAACGAAGTGTCAGGGACTCCAAAAATGTACCTTTGCTGCCAGCCTTGGTAGTGATGCAAGGTATAGCTGTTATCACTTCTTACCATTCTTCCAGGATCGAGATGAATTTATTCAGCCAACACGATTCAATCAATCAAAGGTTAATCAATAAATGTGTTGGCATGTAATCCTACTGCCGTATCTGTAAACGAAGTACTTATGACAAACAATAGCTAAAAATTGGTATCCTCTGATAGCTAATATCTTCGCTAATTTTCATGCTCATTCACTAAGCAAGAAGTTCTCCAAATAGCTAAAGCAAGCGCCAAAAAGACGCAACTCATTACTCCAATTGTCAATGTTTCAAAACAAAAAGAAAAAACACAAAAGTAAAACAAGACAAATTTTATTTAAGACCTTCAATAAAATACAAGGAACAATAAAGAACAAGAATTACAATACAAGTTTAAAATAATTAGTTGTCACGGAATTTTTCGTTAATTTTCTTGAGAAGTACTTCATGAGCGATTTCAGATTCGTCAGCAACATGGAATTGGATGAATTTTTCTGTACCAAGAGCATATTTGATTGCAGAAGCCGATGAAGCATAGACCATTTTCTTTTTGATTGGAGCACCATCGGGACAAAGTTGAACAAAAATAGTTTTGTGCATCTTTGAAACACCAGCACCAGACCGAAAACAGCTGAACTTGAAATCAAAAACAGCATAACGGCAGTCATTGAATCCATCGGTTCTATCTTTCAATTCTTCGACGAATGCTTCATAAGCTTGCTTGGAGTTGTCTTCAAAATCATCAACATCGAGCCCGAGCTGTAAAATAAGCAAGATTAGATAAAGGATAAAGAAGAACAAGAAAACAAAACTAACATCTTCAGAAGCTTTGGTTGATTCAACGACGATTTCCTTTGCTTCGATCTTGAAGATGATGTAACGTACGGTGCTTTTGGCTTCAGTGATTTGTTGAAAAGCACTTTGACATTCAGGATTGACGAGAACTCCAGAGGACATGATGAGAATAGGATGGAAATGCTCTGAAACCAAAATGAAAGTTAATAAAAGAAATAAGCCATTGACGAAAGAAAAAGAAGCAAATCACGAAGAAAAAAGGTATCGAAATGAAGTCGCATCAAAGCATGTAATAATGTCATCATTTTTTATGGAATATCATGGATAAACAGATGGAGAGATTCAGGTTAGAAATAAAATTACAAGTTAGTAAAAAAGTTGAATGATTGATTTTAAAAGAGCGGTAAAATCAAGGATGGAGAAAAGATTGATCATGGAAAATTATGAAGGGTACTTTTTTAAGAGTCAATGCTTGACGCATTTTTAGGTTCATGCTTTCGATGATACATGCATTCGTGTCAAAACAGATGCATCTTTGAATTCTTTGTTTACCCGCTCGCGAACGAAGAGAGCTTTGATGTTTTTTTTCCTTCAAACAAACAAAAATTTAAAGTTGCCTTCAAAAATTATCTTGAATTACTAACGATTTTTACGCGTTTTTATAACATACAAAAATTACTGGCAATGTAAGTTGTTGCTTTAGAAGTAATAACCTTGTAATCCAATTTCGTTGACAAGCTCTTTATTTCATGTTTGCCTTTTTTTTTGCTTATTAACCATCTCCATTGTGATTTACTTTAACTAATCCTTAATCGAGTACATTTATATTTTACTAAAATGAGAGCTTTAAAAGTGCAGGACTGAAGGCACATTTTAAGTTTATAATGTTTACAACTCCGTTCGTTCTCACGAGTATTATACCCGTCTTTTTATATCATTAATGAAATTATTGTGGTACGATTACAATAATAGCTTTTAGGCATTCTTTAGCTCAATTTGCCTTTTTATTGTCGTTTACTATTAACAAGCACCTAAAACCTTTGATTTTTCTTTTTTTATTTATGGCTATTACTTTTTCAAATAAATTTTAATCATTTTTTTCTTTCTTCATACAAATAGGTAATATACTTTTTTCCAATATTTTTTCTTACTATAAATTTTTTATAAAAACTGTGTTTTTATTGAAAGGTTTAGTCATTATAGTCTTTTGGAATATGTTGCATTATATTTTCATTTTTGATTTTTAATAAGTAATCAAGCTTTATAAAACTCTAGTTGTCGGTGGTACTTCTAACGCGAAAACATTTTATGATATTTTTTTCGTGGACTTATAAAATCTAATTTAACTTTTTTATCTTTAAAGTTTAGCTTAAACTATTACAATCCCTATCATTTAAACAATTTTTAGGTAATTTTGATGGTCTATGGCTTTTGAATGATGATTAAATTGATAATGTTATGTGATTTCGTTTTTTGCCCAAATGACATCGATGCTTTATGAAGCTTTTAAATACCCTTCAAGGGTAGTGATTATTGTTTGCCATTGACTTGTGGGTTATCATTTAATGATTGAAACAGCGCTAGTTATACGCTTATCTCTAATCTCAGTGTTGCATTCGGGATAACGGTTGAAAATGAAGGAAGCAATTTTTTGGATATCGCCATTCCACGGTTGGATTAGTTACCGCGATAGTCGGTGAAACAGATAAAACAACTTTCCTTTACATTTTTTATTCATCGACTGAAGCAAGGAAAGGAAAAAAATGCTTAAGAGCAATAAAAAAACTAAGCGAACAGGATCGATATTAAACAAAATAAAAACAAAAGACATATTTCCTGTTTGCTGCAATACAAAATCAAAAACAATAAAAACGTTAAGAAAATCGTAAGATATTTCTTAACATGTAAGTCCAATTTCGTTGACAAGCTTTCCATTTCATGTTTGCCTTTTTTTTTGCTTATTAACCATCTCCATTGTGATTTACTTTAACTAATCCTTAATCGAGTACATTTATATTTTACTAAAATGAGAATCTCCACATATGTCATAATTTTTTTATTTATTCCCTAATTTATCTTCCTTCCATAAATTTGTGAATTCTTCATTCACCGTATTTTGGGACATCCTTTAATAAGATTGCTTTTTCTTTCGATAATTTTTCTAAGACTAAATTACCGTTTGTGCTATAGTTAAATTTCATTTGCCCAAAAACACCTTTACTTCATTTTGAACCTTTAACTTTTTTAGAAAAACGAACACTTCTTTACTCGCCGTTATTATCAACAATATCAACTTTGCGAGAGGAGAGAGAGAGATGTCCTTTCTAAAAGTTCAAAGATCTTCTTCACTCTTTCTTTCTTTTTTTTTGAATGTGTCTTGTTTTTTTTTTTCAAACCAAACAACAACATCAATGGGGAATAATGCATGGGGAGAGAGCCAGCTGGAAATATAAAAGAAACAACAGAGAAAGAAGAAGAAAAAAGGAGGGAGGGTTGTTTATTTCTTCCTTGTTGAAAAAAAAATGCAAAAACAACAAAAAAATAAAAATACGCTGCTCAATGAAAATAAATGTTGTTTGGACTTTTTTTTATGTCGTCAAATAGCTGGACTTTTTATTTTTTGAGAATTAATTTTTGAAAGTTTATGTATGTAAACTAAAATCTTGCGGATTCACTAAAAATTTGATAGCAAAATTCCGAGTTTTATTAAGCCTATGAGTTACTTACTTTAGTTGTCTCTTATAAATATATTCGAGAATGAATTTCCAAAGTTGTTTATTTATATGTATGATTTTTGATCAATATTGTTGTTTTAACTTTTTGTTGTACTATCAGTTTTTACGCGTTACTCCACAAAGCTTTTGTTTTTTTACTGTTTTCTTATTTATTTTTTTGCGTTCATTTGCTTTAAACTATGACAAGAACATTGGGGCCTTACTTTCGGTAAGTCCCTCAAACTAAACATACAAACAAACAATCTTCGAAACCGTTACATTTTTACAATCAAAACGTGGACATTTTACACATTAAGGTATTTTTTGAGAACCCTAGAGAGTAGACCTGCTTTTAGGAATTCTAAAAAATTATCAAAGGGGAGATTATGTGCTTTTTTAGAGGGTGCAAAATTGGAAAAAAATAGAGTGCCCAAACACCCATGCGTGTCTACAACAATACAATTAAAATAAACAACATTGTCCATGGCCTTACAGGCTTACATTCCATTTTTCATGGTAAATTTTGGAGCCCTGCCTACGGCAGACCTCCTAAATTTTACAAAAAAATCTTCTCCAATAATCAACGGTTTCCTGGGCCATGCATTTCCATATCTCTCATATTCGGCTACATCTTAACCACTTCGAGGTCCATTCCATAGGTCTAATTACACATGGGCCCTTCAGGCCCCAAAACACATTTCAACCCAAAAACAACCAAATATCGAACCAAACATAATCAAACAATCACCCGAAAATCATTAAATATCAACCCGAAAACCATCTTACATCTCACCAAAAACAACTAAACATTCACCCAAAAACAACTAAATATCCACCCAAATATTATAAAAAAAATGTGCCGAACGCTTACATGTTTACAACAATGCAATTACAATAAACAACAGGGCCCTTCGGCCAACATTCCATTTTCATGGTTAATTTTGGAGCTCTGCCTTCGGCAGACCTTCAAAATTTACGATATAAATCGTCTCCAATTAACGACGGTTTCTCTGGGCCACGCTTTTCATATATCGCATAGTCGGATATATCTTGACATCTTCGGGGTTCATTCCATAAGCCAAATTATACTTGGACTCTTCGGAACCAAATCCGTTTTGACCCAAAAACCACCAAATATCCACCCAAAAATTAGCTAAAGATCCACCCAAAAACATTTAAATATCGATTAATACATTACAACACAAACAACTAAACATTCACCCAAAAGCCACCAAATATCTAACCAAACTCAATCAAACATCTCACCAAAAACAACTAAATGTCCACTCAAAAACCATTTTACATCTCACCAAACACAACTAAACATTCGCCCAAACACAACTAAATGTGCACCCAAAAGCCACCCAAAAGTCATCCAAAAGCCACCAAATATCCACCCAAAAACAACTAAATATCCACCTAAAAATTTCAATGCAGACAATCAGAGAAAAACAAATTTTTCACTTCCAAAAATGCTTTCAAAAAAAGCAAAGAGAAACTTTCGTGTCGAGAAAAATTTCAAAAAATGCAAATTTAAACTGGCCAAAACATGGACATATTCGAGAGTCCGAAGCGTGTGACCAACATATTTGGAATCAGCGTAAAAAACTGATCTAGGCTATCGGGACAAAACAAAACAAAAGCACAACCGACATACAAACATACAGACAGAAACGACATTCCAATTTACAAAGGAAGATTATTGCTGTCGAGTTTTGTTACCTAAAAATAATATTCGTTTAACTAATTTACTTTTTTAACTTTTGCGCGTCATCCGAGTCAAATTCTATTTTTTCTTGTTGATTCTGTAGATTCGTGTATTCAAATTTCTTTTCTAATGCATTTTTACATTTTCAGGTGTTTTTATATCTTCAATAAGAAAGCTTCTTTTACATAAAATGGCTCTTTTCCGTAATACTGCCTATACAGCGAAAGCTGCTTCAAAAGCTGTTTATCAATCTGCGAAGTAAGTTTTATTACCTAATACTCAATGCTCTATTCGAAGAAATTAATAATCATGATTTACTCAAACTCAATCCATTCATTTTCAGTGAAATCAAACGACGCTTAAGTGATACAGTTGTACGTGAAATGCCTCCACAATCTCGAAAAATTGTCGGTTATTGGCTTCTTGGGTGTGCTGCAGGTATTTATGTTGCTGTTTCAGCTGGTGGTATGACTCGGTAAGATTTTACCTTTTTATGGACTTTTGTTATCGTTTTATTGTTATCGTTGTAGCATTTTAGCATTTGTAAACTTTTGATTAATATGAAAAATGATTTTTAGGCTTCAAGAAGCTGCAATGAAAATGACTGATCGTCATCCATTTCGTTGGATTCCACCATTTGGACATTGGGAAGAAGAATTTGAAAATTATAAAAAATATGATGAATATCCATTGTATGTGCTTTATTTTACTCATCCTTTGAATTCTACCGAAACGTGGTTCATTATCAACTTTCGCTTCATCATCATTTATTATTTATGAACTATATTCATACTATATTTTTAGGCTAACTCCAGAAGATCGTGAATCACTTACCTTGGCTAATTTCAAATTTAAATGGTTCTTAGTTTATTGTCATCGAATGGGTGGTCGAATGCTTGCTTTAGCATTCTTTGGTCCATGTGCTTACTTTTGGTCAAAAGGCTTCTTTTCTGATGTTTTGAAAAAACGAATGCTTATTGCTGGCATTTTAATGGCTGCTCAGGTAATTCATTAAGTTGCTTTATCTTCCATGACATTGCTGAAATCTTCAGATTCCAATTGGTTGGTGGATGGTTCATAGTGGTTTACATAAAGAACTTATGGCAAATAAAGAAAAACCTGGTGTTAGTCAATATCGTATGGCTGCTCATTTGATTACACCATTCTTGATGTATGGAATATTCCTTTATAGTGGTTTATCAATGTTTTTGAAACCACAAGATCATTCAAATGTTCCAAAAATTGGAAGACTTCGATTCTTAGGAAAATCTTTGATTGGTGCTCTTCTTATTACATCTTTTATGGGTTGGTTTTTTCTCCATTTGCTTTCTTAATTTAAACGTACAATTATTTTCAGGTACATTCCTTGTTGCTCTTGATGCAGCTGAACCTGAATTTGCTCGAGCATGGATTCCTGATGATTTATTCGTTATGAACCCTAAATGGAAGAATTTCTTTGAAAATCATGTTACAACTAATTTTGTTCATCGATATTTGGTTTGTTTTTTGGATTCTACCAATAATGCTTAACTTTTGAATGTTTTTTAGGGTTACATCACGTTTGCAGCAATCAATCTCACATATTTCCTTAGTCGTCGAATGATGCTTCAACCTCGAGCTCTCAAAGCATTGAAAGGTGTATTGGCTGTTGGTTATGCACAGTTAGTGCTTGGAATTACTACTTTGGTATGTCTAAACTAAAATGATGACTTGTTTGAAAATTAATTGTGGCTTCTTTTTTTAGTATTTCCGAGATCCTGCACCCATTGCTTGGCTCCATCAAAACTTTTCAATGATCCTTTATACTTTCTTGATTTGGCTTGTTCATGAAATTCGTCGTCTTCCAAAATAGATCAAATTATTTTATGCGAGGTATTATTATTGTAATGTTATTTTTGGTGTTAGTAAATGTTACTTTTTTTAATGATTTTTTTCTTTTGTACATTGAATATTGTTTGTGAATAAATAATTTAATTTTTACTTTTCAAATTTTGATAAAATTATTACTTTGTTATTTGAAAAACGTTTATTATAAGTAGCAAGAAAATATATTAATCAAATCTCGGTCGTTCATATTTTTCATTTTTCTCATCATTATGTATTGGTTTTCCATTTGTTACTGATGACGGGTTTAGTGTTAACACTTTAGTATGCTTTCTTGATACTTCATAAGTCCATGGTCGTGGTTCAACTTCACATGTTGCATCAAATATTATGGTGGTAATAATCATTAAAATTGAAATGGCATAAAATATTACTGACCACTAAAAAGAAAAATGGAGTTTTTTTGCCAATGGAAAAAAGGAAGGTTGGATGAATCTCCAAAACGTCTCTGTTGCTTTATGAAAAATTTAAACTAACTTCATCAGGTGAATTATTTGATGCAAAAATGGATACAAAAAGAGGTAGTAAAAGTACCACGCCACTGCTAATAAATGCAGTAAAAGTCATGATGACATGAGCGTATTGCATTGAAAGCTATAAAATTTAATTAATTTCCGATTAAGGCATTACATAAATAGAATATATTGTAACATACCAGCTGTGCTGACTTGCTTACGCCGACGGCATTTAATCCAGAAAAAATAATAGCCATAGTAAAACAAATTTGTGCAAAATTTTGTGATTGTATTGGCATCCATGCTAATGCTAAAATGCATAAAGCCATGGACATTTGTGAGACGGTAGCAAAAATTAATACTCGAGCTTTTTGCGAAATGCATGAAGCTGAATCGGAAAATGGACCAACGATGACTTTAACAATTGCTGATCCAATAAATGGTATGGCTGCAGCTAATCCAGTTTTTTGAACATCCATATTCAAAACTTTATTAAGATATGTTGGACCATATTGCATGAAAATCTATAAACAATTTATAAGTTTTTGAAACAATTTTTATTCCGTTTTTCAGAGCATTCAAAAAATGAAGCCACAAACACACACTTACTTGAAACCCACAAATTCCACCAAAGCTGCTAATCCATACTCCAATTACAGCACGATCTGTGTAAATGTCATAATATGGAATGGGAGCTATTTCGCCTTCAGGCATTTCAACCATTGTTTTACCTTGAGTTATTTGTGCGAGTTCTTTAGCGCTTACATTTCTAAAAATGAAAAAGTTGCTTGCTTTTAGAAAAAGCTACACTAAAAACACAAACAAACCTATGAATTTTGGGTGAATCTCGAAAGAAGATATAAAAAATGGCAAAAGCAAAAACAGATAAACCACCTTGAAGATAATAAATTGATCTCCAACCAAATGATGAATTACAAAGTAAACCCGAAACGGGCATAGTAAAAATTGGGGCAAACTAAAAATTTTCATTAAAAAGGTTTCCATTTTTTTCATTTAAGAAAAATACCTGTAAATGGCAACTCAATAATGCAATAAACATTCCTGATCCATTAACGGTTGACCATTCACTAACAATGGAACCAAGAGCTGGAAGAGAAACAGAAATGGCAATGCCTTGAATGATTCGCATAATAAAAAGTGGAATAAATCCAAGATATGCAGCAAATGGAGTAAAAAGTGTTGATAAAGCTGAAGCAAAGCCATAAACAGTGAAAATAGTTCTAAAAAAAGAGAGAGAGTAAAGAAAAATTATTTGGAGCTTTCAAAAGTAATTTTATCTTTCTTATGTACCTTATTCCAGCTCGAGCAGTAAAATATGGAATAGGAAGAGTTCCAATAAAATTTCCTATAGCTATAGCAGAAAATAACCATCCTTGTTCCGAAGCAGAATAAGTAAATCTCGGAATAAATTCATTAATTCTATTACTTTCATTTAAAAATCTTTGAGTTTTTAAATCATCATCTGACATACAAATAATTGTAAAATTTAATGCTAATGAATTTGATAAAGCCAAAGTAAAACATAAAATTGATACCGACATTACAACGTAGCGAGTGAGATTACCAAAATAATAATAATTTTGTTGTTCTTCTTGTTGTTGTTCGCTGCTTTTAGCGACGACGACATTTGTTTCATTTCGAATATTTTTAGATAAAATATTATTATCAAAATTTGCTTCAAATGATGTTCGAGAACGTATGGATTCTCGATGATGTTGAACTGCAGTATTGATTGCTTCAGTACTCGTTGCAACTATTCCAGCTCCTGTTGCCATTTTGTTTTCGTATTTTTGGGTTTCGTTTAAGATTTTTCCTATAAAAAAATTAAGCAGAGAGTATTTAAAAAAAAAAGAGGCGATTTTGGTGCAAAAAAATAATATTTAAAAAAAATAGATAGCAGAGTACTGAAAAAAATATATCGATGATGACTAAAAACAAAAAAATATTATGCAAAAGTTATGTATGTATGTTTTTTTTGTTTGTTCGATAATCAGCAGTTGGTTTTGGTTGGCGATGATTATAAAAAAAAGAGTGACCAAAAAGCGATTGATGGTGGACGGAAAATCGAAAAATTAGTTATTCCATTCGTAACTTTTAAAACTTATGTACTCGTTTATGTTTAGAGAAAAAAATTTGATTAGGACCAAAATAAGTTTAACATATTACTTTCTTTTTTTGTCGATTTTTACCCTAACTTTCTTAATTAAAAAACGATACATCTTCTTTTTAAATTTTTGGAATTTTCTTTAGTATCTCTAAGTGATATTCGATCAAGGAATAAAAAATCTCATGCCTCAAACAAAAAACCAAGTCAAAGCTAAAAAAAATAATCATGGATTGTTTTTGTAAGCTCACGATGAAATAAAAAAAAATAAATGACAAAAGCTAAAAAAGTTATGCATTTGAGAAAAAAATATTTTTTTAAATGAACGTGCATAAATTAAAGCATATTTTTTTAAAAAAAAGTTGACTACGCAAAATCCGTAAAATTAGACGGTGTTTCCTTTATTAAAAAATCTTTAAAAACCACGCAATATTTTTTTTTTGAAAAACGAATGGGAAATTGAACCATTTTTTGATGTAAAATAAAAAGTTTTAAAATTTTTGAATTTTAAATATTTCATTGTTTGAAGAAGAAAAATACGCGAAAGCCAAAGTTCGAAAGATTATGATAATTTTTTTTGTGAGGTGCATTAAAAACATTTGAACGCTTTTTATAGGAAAAAAGAGATGACTTTTTGACTTTTTTTTTGCCTTCATCATAAAATAGAAATAGAAATCTAAAGTTAAAAGGGAAAATGCAATTAAAAATAAAAAAAACATATATTTTTTTCAAAGAAAAAAGACAATGATAAAAAAGTTTTTTCATTTTTTTCATTTTGGATCAAACAAACAAACATCATAGATCTAAAATAAGATCCGCTAAAGAGCAAATGGCATGAAAATGATTCGTTTTGCTTTGAACTTGTGTTTTTATTGGGAATAAATGAAAGAAAGCAAAAAAGAAGATCTTTGCAAGTTTATCTATGTTTTTGCTATAATTTTGCGGCTTATCGTAGACATTAGAAAATTTTTATTATAGAATTTTATTCTCGCCATAAGTGCTTTGATTTTACACAGTGATTGATTCATAACAAATTTACTGTATGCTAAATATTTTTAGTTGCGATAATCGCTATTAAAAATTACAAAAAATCAAACTTTGAGCATCTTTTTATCTTTTTTATTAAGACATAAATTCCTTTTTATCATAGCTAACAATATCATCCTCGGTAGTATAGTGGTAAGTATCCGCGCCTGTCACGTGCGAGACCCGGGTTCAATTCCCGGCCGGGGAGAATATTTTTTTCATTTTTTGTTACACATGTTTCAATGCTTATTCATAGCTCATTGAAATATTTTATTTGACCTTTAGAATAATATTTATATTTTCATAATTTCGAACATTTTAAAGATTTTTTCTTGCATATAAAATAATTGACTATTGCAAGATTCAAATTTGCCATAAAAATGCAAGGATAATAAATAATTAAAGAGTGTAAATTTATTTTAAAATAAATAATAAATTAATAATTAAAACAAAAATAGAATATGTGGTGGATAAGGAAAAAAGATTTAGCCCGTGGTGAAAAAGTATCACAAAAAAAAATTATTTTTTGAAAGCATTAAATTACATAAACTTGTAAAATCTCAAATAAGCCCTTTGAAATATCACAAAAACAAGAAAAAATAGTAAAGCGACTAGGATATTTACAAATAAATTTAGTTATTTGATAAAGGAAAAAGTAAAAAATGAGTTAACGCATTTTTCTTTATTATTATCAATCCAAAAATCACCAAAACACTTTTATTAATTTCAATTCTCTGGAACTTTGGTAGCTTCTTGAGCTTGTTTTTTAAGAAATCTACCACCAAAAATTCCAGCGACAGCTCCACCAATTCCTGCCATAATTCCCAATGCAGCTGATCCAGCAACAAATCCAACGGGGCCTCCAGCGACTGTAGCACCTATTGCTGCAGCAGCAATAGGAACTTGAGCGTTTTTATTTGCTAAAGCTTTTTTAAGTTCTTTATTTCCTGATTGAACTTCATGCGCAGCTAATTCCACATGTTCTTCAATGGAATCAACGATATCATGTTGGGACTGAAAAAATAATTTAATAGTAAAAAATTGGGTTTCAAAAACTAAATTGTTAAAATTTAAAGGAGCATTTATTATCGGAGATCAGGAGAAAATCTGATTACCAACATCCAAGCTAATTGGATTTAAAAATTTGGAATATGGAAAATTAGAAAAAGTTTGCAATCAATTTTCCAGAAATTGGATTTTACAGAGAAACACTTTTTGGACACTGTATCTCTGACATTGATGCGCCTTAGACTTACATGAACCAACGCAGCTAAATCATCCATAACTTGATTTAAGTCTTCAATATCCTAAAAAAACTTTGTTCCATTAACATTTTATCCACTAAAGTATGCCTCATCTCATACCTTTGCAAGTTTTTGTGTAGCTTCTGCATCTTCTTTAGCATTTTGAAGTTTAAATTTTAAATCATCCACGTGCTTTTCAGCGATGGTTTGAGTTAGTTCAGTTAATTGTCGTTCATATGAAAAATCTCCGCCGCCGCCCCCATGGTTAGATGATGAAATTCCGCCATACACATCTTTTTCATCTTCAGAAATAAAACAATCATCAAAAATATTTTTGTTGGCTTTCATATTTGGGGATGTTGGAGATTTAGGTAAAGGTTTTTCAATTAATGTCATAATTGCATTTATTATTGCATGAGTTTGGCGTTGAATGGGCTCTATTCTAATATCAAAAGCTTCATGTTGATTGGAAGGAATTTCTTGACGCTTCGATAAAATTTGTTTAAATCCATCCAACATTGAATCAATCATTTTTTTAGCATTTGTTTTTTCAATAATCAAATTTTCAAGATCTTCAATTTTTTCGTACTGAAAAAATGAAAAGAAAAATAAATTATTAGTAATTAAATAAAGAGAAAGAAAAGGGTGCATGGAAGTAGCAAGAAATAAAAGTCAACCAGGTCGGAAATTTTTTTCATTTTTAGGTACCATATTTTTACAGAAATCAAAGGTACTAGTTTATTTTCACAAATATTAGTGTTTTGGAATTTAGAATTTATCGGAAAATTAACTCAAAAGTGAATTAACTTTAGCGCGCCTTAAAAAAATATAAATTTCTTTAATATTTTGTTTTCCTCCTTTTTAATTTGGAGTGTCGTTTCTGTCTGTATGTTTGTCTGTATGTCGTTTCTGCTTTTTTTTTGTTTTGTCCCGATAGCCTAGATCAGTTTTTTACGCTGATTCCGAATATGTTGGTCTCACGCTTCGGAGAGTCAAGGATCCCTATGTTTTGGTCAATTTAAATTTGCATTTCGTGAAAATTTTCTCGACACGAAAGTTTCTCTTTTCTTTTTTTGAAAGCATTTTTAGAAGTGAAAAATTTGTTTTTTCTCTGATTGTCTGCATTGAAATTTTTAGGTGGATATTTAGTTGTTTTTGGGTGGATATTTGGTGGCTTTTGGATGACTTTTGGGTGGCTTTTGGGTGCACATTTAGTTGTGTTTGGGCGAATGTTTAGTTGTGTTTGGTGAGATGTAAAATGGTTTTTGAGTGGACATTTAGTTGTTTTTGGTGAGATGTTTGATTGAGTTTGGTTAGATATTTGGTGGCTTTTGGGTGAATGTTTAGTTGTTTGTGTTGTAATGTATTAATCGATATTTTAATGTTTTTGGGTGGATCTTTAGCTAATTTTTGGGTGGATATTTCGTGGTTTTTGGGTCAAAACGGATTTGGTTCCGAAGAGTCCAAGTATAATTTGGCTTATGGAATGAACCCCGAAGATTTCAAGATATATCCGACTATGAGATATATGAAAAGCGTGGCCCAGAGAAACCGTCGTTAATTGGAGACGATTTATATCGTAAATTTTGAAGGTCTGCCGAAGACAGAGCTCCAAAATTAACCATGAAAATGGAATGTTGGCCGAAGGGCCCTGTTGTTTATTGTAATTGCATTGTTGTAAACATGTAAGCGTTCGGCACATTTTTTTTATAATATTTGGGTGGATATTTAGTTGTTTTTGGGTGAATGTTTAGTTGTTTTTGGTGAGATGTAAGATGGTTTTCGGGTTGATATTTAATGATTTTCGGGTGATTGTTTGATTATGTTTGGTTCGATATTTGGTTGTTTTTGGGTTGAAATGTGTTTTGGGGCCTGAAGGGCCCATGTGTAATTAGACCTATGGAATGGACCTCGAAATGGTTAAGATGTAGCCGAATATGAGAGATATGGAAATGCATGGACCAGGAAACCGTTGATTATTGGAGAAGATTTTTTTGTAAAATTTAGGAGGTCTGCCGTAGGCAGGGCTCCAAAATTTACCATGAAAAATGGAATGTAAGCCTGTAAGGCCATGGACAATGTTGTTTATTTTAATTGTATTGTTGTAGACACGCATGGGTGTTTGGGCACTCTATTTTTTTCCAATTTTGCACCCTCTAAAAAAGCACATAATCTCCCCTTTGATAATTTTTTAGAATTCCTAAAAGCAGGTCTACTCTCTAGGGTTCTCAAAAAATACCTTAATGTGTAAAATGTCCACGTTTTGATTGTAAAAATGTAACGGTTTCGAAGATTGTTTGTTTGTATGTTTAGTTTGAGGGACTTACCGAAGGTAAGGCCCCAATGTTCTTGTTGCAAAATTAAAGCAAAAAAATAATTAAAATGTCAATTTTATATGTTCAAAAACTAAAGAAAAATTCTTTAAAAAACAAAAACATATTATTTTCTTGAAAAAAAAAAATTGAACCAAATACTAAATAAACTGTTTTCAATGATTTTAAAATTGCTTTTTCTTTTTTTAGCGAAATTTAGACAACAAAAACAAAAAATAATTATAAACAAAAAAAAGCAAAAAGATTGTATGTATAACTTTACAAAGAAAACACACACAAACACCGTGCTTTTAAAATAATTTTTTTCTTTTGTGAAAATAAAAAACTTCAAAGATTATCTTTTTTTCTTCCATTTTTTTTTCTTTCTTTTAAATAAAAAAAAATATAATCAAACATCTGTCGGTTACAGCACACACACACCCACAACAAACACGCTAATTTTCTATTTCCTCTGCGTTCAAAAAACTTTTTATAATAAAAAAAGTTTTTAAGAACTATCAAAATTGGAATAAAAAAAGACAGCCAATTTAAAAAGGAAAAAAGAAATAATATGTTTCAAAAAATTTTACGAAAAAAATATGTCTGAGAAAGTTCAAATTTTAGAAAGAATCAATAAAAAAACGTTTTTGATTGAAAAACAACAAAAAGCTTCAAAACCACAAAAATCCATTACAAAAAAATTCTCAAAAAATCCCTTACTTGTTGAATTTGAAAATAATGCATTTTTAATTCTTTAACTTTTTCTAATGCCATCCTTTCAAATTTATCTATAACCAATGAAGTGGTTTTCCAATCCATTCCACCACCAGCCATTTTTGCAGTTAAACCAAAAAATAACAATAAAATAAATTATAATATTTTGTAGAAAATATGAAATTATAAACAAATAAACAACAATTTTAAAAAAATGGGTTAAAGCAAAAATAATAATATCATTAAAGTGAAATGAAAGACGAATACCTCCTGAAAATTATTTTCGCGTTTATTAACCGTAGAAAGATATTTAAAAAATGGCAAATAAAAGGTAAGTTAGTCAAGTCAACAAAGGTTTGCTTGAGGAAAAGCTAAAATTAAGTATGCTTGAGTAGCGAAACCTTTCATTAAAAAGTAAATATTATCCGCAGACTTCAACTGCTTTTTTCTTTTTTAACACAACACAAAAAAATACACCGTTTATAAAAAATGACTCAAAAACATAAAATAAATATGTTTAAAACAAAAAAACAATACAAAATTTTTTAAGAAGAAGATTCCACCGTTGTAATAAATTTATCGATTTTACTTGTCGTTGTTGTTGCTATTTTTCGAGAAGAATCATTACTATTATTTGCTTCAGAAATAAGTTTTAGCGCGGTTATAAGAGATCGATATGGGGATGAATCGATGGGAGGTAATAACCATGCTTGAGGAATTTCATCTATGATTGCATTACATTTTTCAATGGTTTTTGGATTATCTTTTGGTGAAAGTTGAATTGCGAGAACTCCGCCACGATTAATAATTCCATCTATAATTATTTCGTGTAAAGCTTCTTTCGATAAAATTTGATTGAAACAATTTGCAGATCGAATAAGTTTTATTAATGACCAAAATCGTCGACTTAAAAATGAATAACATCCGGTTGAAGGATTTTGAAGGGCGCTGAAATAATGAACAAAAAAAATTTAGTAACGTTTAAAAGAAAAAAAAAGTTCTTCCAAAAAATTATGGGCTTCTGTCATGCAAATAATAATAAACTTACTCTTTACCATATAAAGGAACAAAAGTATCTTCTTCAATACTTGATTTAAATTTATTTATTATGGCTTTTAATAAATTTTTTATTGATTTTGTTTCAGCTGTTAAAGTTGGAGATTCATCAATTAAATATGAAATAAAATAAGTTAAATTTCGAGTTTGTGATAATGAAAATGGATCCCATTGTTCATTGACTATTTCTAAAAAATTTATGTTATTATTTTTGATTCAATGAAAAAAATATATAACACAAACTTGTAATTCTTGGAATAAATAATTTATCAATGATTGCAGGAATAAGCCCAATTATTGTAGCATTTTCAAGATCAAATCCAATTCGATTTGTTCCTACTTGAAGGAGAGTTTGATACCAGTTAAATTGATGCAAAGGTTTACTAACATCCTATAAAAATTAAATTTTTGAAAGATAATTAAAAATTTTGAAGGTGCTTACTTTCAAAGGATTCCAATCAATAAGCTCCAAACGAATAAATGGGGATAACAATTTTGGTAAACAAATCGAAACATATGCATCCTCAAAAGATTTTTGATCAATTAAAATCCAATCAACAAATCGTGACATAATATTTCCAATATCAGTAAAATCTTCCGAAGCGTCATGAAATACATCTGCAGCAGATTCAAGGCATTCGGCTAAAAATAAAGATAAAAAGTTTAGTTTTATTCTACCAGGTCCACTTTTCTCGAGCTAATTTCCTTACCTATGGTTCGATGATATTCAAATTTTTGACTTTCTGGTTCATCTTCATCTGAACTTAATCCCTCATGATGATTTCCTTGAATCCCCGCTTTTTCACGTTGAACCCTTCGATATGATCGTCTTGCATTGCAACTAGCTTCACGTTGAGAAAAATCTGAATTAGGTTGCCATGGTCGTCCTATAGCTGCTGCTGCACTGCATTTTTGATATTGATCTTGAATATCCGCTCTCCGCCTTTTCATTAATTTTTCACTTCGAATTTTCCACATTGCGAATATTCGATTTTCAAAATCCACAATGGTATCAAATTTTTCATTTATGCAATCAAGCAAATCTCGAATGTATGATCGCATTTCTTGATATATTCGATATTTATCTCGCAAAACGGGATAATCGGATTCAATTCCAGCAACAAGGGTTTGATTTTCATTGAGATTAGCTTCCTTTCGTTTAAGTTCAACTTTTTGAGAATCTATGAATTCTTGCTTATCTTGAACCCTAAAAAAGTTTGGAGGTTTAAAAAGTTTGATACAAATATGAAAATTTACCGCTTCCGTAATTTTTCCATTATTTCATTCAAACTTGTTTGGGAGCATGATGGAATATTGCCACCTAAAAGAAAACCCCATTTTATTGTATATCATTAATTCTAAAATAAATTCCTTTACCTTTAAATCCATTGGGTTCATCAACAATTTCAATATCCATATCTTCTTCGCCATCTTCAAGATTTATTACTTCTGGGGGCATTTCATTATTAACTGCATAATTTTCATGCTTCATTTGTTTGACTTTTTGTGAAGATACTGCTTTTCTAATTTGATGGTTTTCCCATTCCGCAAATTCATCATCTGATTCTTGGGCTCGTTTTCGAGCTTCTTCATCAGCTGAAGCTGTATCATCGTCACCATCTTCATCCTCATCACTTTCTCCTCCTTCAATCCTTAAAAATTCTTCTTGTTCCTTTCTCCGTCGTTCCTCTTCAGAAATTAATAAAGATTTGGATGAATAAAATTCTTGATTATTTTCTCCATCTTCGTCACTCATATCATTATCATCTTCCCGAACCAAACGAGAATGAGCAACCTTTTCAATGGTTTTTGTTGTGGAAACTGGAATAAATCCATCTGATGATGATTCTCCAGCAAGTTTGGATTTCGTTCCATCTCGACGCATTTGTTCTCGACGCTTTTTAGCTTCATAAACTGTTTTAGCATCGGGAATTCCATCAAATCCTCCAAATTTAGATCGAACTTCAAGATCCTGTTCAATTGCAGCAATAATTATTGGGTCATCTTCAAATTTCTGAAAAAAAGTGAATATATTAAAAATGGAATAAATTTTTAGCACAAAATATTTCAAATTGGTATTAGGGTCTATCATGGTTGCTCAAACAAAACTAATATTTTCTTATGTGTAAAATCTACCTCATTAATGGTTGTTTCTTGTTGTTGAATAACTTTGATGGAATTTTTCACTACGATTCCAATATCTTCTTCGACCACCTTTTTTGCTGCAACCTTATGGGCTTTTTCTCTTTCTTCTAATTCTTTCTGTTTTCTTGCAAGCTTTTCAGCTCGTTTTTTATGGGATGGTTTTTTAATTTGAAATTCTTCAACATCAACACCTGAAAATTTCGATA
This sequence comes from Panagrolaimus kolymaensis, assembly GCA_028622995.1. Classification (NCBI taxonomy): domain Eukaryota; kingdom Metazoa; phylum Nematoda; class Chromadorea; order Rhabditida; family Panagrolaimidae; genus Panagrolaimus; species Panagrolaimus kolymaensis. The sequence goes on from JAJQJQ010000020.1 coordinate 2,623,766, forward strand.
TATATTTTAAAACTTTCTCGCTTTTTTTTGTTGCTTACCTTCATCTTGATCAAAGCTAAATAAAGTTGGCTTTTTTGGTTTTGAAAAAACAATAGGAGTTTCTTCTTCTTCATTTTCCTCATTGTTAATAACTTTATTATTACCATTATTAGATGATGTATCACAGGCAGTTTCTTGTTCGAGCTTTATAGTTTCACCTTCGTCATCGCTATTATTTGTTTCCTCTCGTTGACGTTGACGAATGTTTCGATTTTTGGGTTTACGAAACATTGTTTGAGCAAATATATAAGATAAATATGAAAAGCAGCAATAATAATAAAATAAATGAAATACGTAAACCAAACGGCGATGAAAAAATTATTTCACAACTTTTTTTATAGATAACTTTCTTTTATTTTAAGTTTCACTTTGCCAATATTATAAAATACCAGTGAATAAAAAAATAAGCAACAATTGAATTCAAACTAATTATAAAAAAGTAAAGCAAACTGAAAGATAGCCTTTTTTTTCTTATGCGCTATCTTTTTTGATAAATACCTTTGGCGGTTTTTATCGTAAAAAATGGTAAAGCTTTAAGGCGATTTGAATTGAAATTAAGATAGCCTAGTTTGAAATTTCTAAATACTTTATTTCGATTAATCATTAATTGCTTATTTAGATGCTAATGAGAAATGGAATTAATAGACGCATCACTTTGATTCATGCCGTCAAATGCACTATTTAAAAAAATTAGGATGGGTCATTATGAAGGAAAGAAAATAATCCATACAAATATTCTGCTAAAAATTTAGCTCTAAAGTATTCTGACATCACCATCAGTGATTTATCATTTGGCCGACACAAAGTCTCAACAAAACATCGTTGCAATATCTCGACTTTCGACAAAAAACAAAAACACATATTATTATTTTATTTATTAACAACAAACACAAATTATTCTCTTTTATTATATTAAACATAAAAATATACAAAACACAATAAAATGATCATTAGTTTTTTTTTACCAAGATGAACAAAGAATAATGATAAAAAGCATTGCAGAAAATGTTATGAGTCTGAAAAACAAACATTATTTGAGTAATAAGAGAAATATGATTCAAGAAATAACTTACAAAGTAAATTCATCACTATAATATTGCTTTAATTTAGCTGTTGTATTAGCTTCTACCGATCGATTGACATCACTTACAAGTACAGTTTCCTAAAACAAAAGAAAAAGTTAAGAAAAAATAAAGCATAAAGTTGTTAAGCTACAGTATTCTTCAGAAGAAAGAGTTATGACAACTTTGTTGGAATGAATCAAAAGCAAAAACTTGAGTAGCTTGGAAAAAGAAAGGAATAACTAACCATAACAACAGCAAATCGACATCTTGTGGATTCAGATGCAAGAACTTGAATATAATTAACATTATTAAAGAAACCAGGCGTACATCGAAGTTCAGTGGTTTCACCATTCACCATAACATAACCATTATTTTTAATTGACATCCATGCAAAAGCTTCCCAATCCACGATTTTTTTAAGATAATAATTATATGATTGTTTATTTCCACGAATATTAGACATAATTCGAATATCATATTTTCCATCTCGATCAGTACTAAAAAATCACACAAATATATTTATACAAAAGTTTCTAAAAGTAAACCAACCCTTGAGGTTTATCAATGGTAAAAACACACGTTGAAGCTTTTGATTGAATTTCAAATTGGAATTGTATATGAGTGTTGGATGCTTCTGTTAAAGAACATAAACGATTTGAATGCCAAAGAACAACGATGAGTCCAAAACTATTTGACCCAGTAGAATCTTTATCATAATAATGTAACCATGGCCGATTTTCAGAATCGATAAGAGAGACATTTGCAGGAATTTTGGAATAATCTGATGCATGAATCATACTAAAAAAAACAGAAATATTAATTAAACCATGCAAGAAAAATAAAAAGCAACTTACGCGCCGCCATTTGTTAAATTGAATAAACAAAACAGAAAGCATAAAATTGCAACAAACATTTTTAAGCAACTTTTGTTTCAAAACAAAAATGACTGATTCAATAAAAAAATGCCGACAAAGAAAAACTTCGTTGTTGCACACATATGCAAATTTGAAGCAGCTTGGTGGCTTTCTAAGAAAAAGAAGAGGTTGCTAATCTTCTCAATCAAAAATTAATTCATGACACCAAACAAAAATAATCAGAACCATTTATTAATAAATAAAAACATTTGCTTCTTTTATCTTCCAACTATGTAAACATAAACAACAATACCATCTCACTTAATGAAACGTCAAAGGAATGAATAAGAAGAAAAAGATATCGGTAGTTAATGAAAATTCGATGCTTTATGATGCTTTGTTGATTCTCTTAGAAAAATACTCTGATAATTTTTTGCTTAAAGAAACAAATCACTGCTTAAAGGTATCTTATTCTGCTATTATTACTGGCCAATTGTTTTCAAGTCTCGCATAATGTGATTTAAAAAAAATCAAAACATAAAAAATTAATAATCATATACAAATGTGTTCCACAAACTTTAAATAAACTTTTTATTAAAACAAAAACAAACAAACAAAAGAACAAAAACATTTATAAAATAAAAACGAGATAATTGACAATATATACTACTTTTCATTCTTGTATTTGTTGTAATATTTCCATGAATCACCAGTCAACCGAAGTCCGTCAATGTAAGAAGAGAATCTTTGTTTGAATGCCTTGGATTCTAAGTTGAAATGATTAAGGATCTGATCATATCTATAAAAATGATAATTATTACACCATTAAAAGAGGAGAAGATATAAACTTACGTTCGAGGTAAAAGACGGGATCGAGAATACTTAATAACATCATTAATACGAAGCAAGACATCACTGATCATTCGCCAGAAGTAGACGATATAAACTGAGATGTCAACCATTTCGTTATTTCGGCAAAACAAATTACTGCATGGATCTCTGTCGTCGTCATGAATTACCATTTCACGAGCCACTAAAAAAATTGAAGATTAATAGTACTCTTTCATGTGGAAAAAAAACCCTACAGTTAGCAATTACGCCACCAAAAACATTCTTAGTTGCTGCATCAGGAATTGCGTTCTGAATACGAGTATAAAGATCAATTTCCAATTCACGAGCAGTTACAACATAATAGCAGACAGCATTTCTGAAAAAATAGCTATTAGAACGCGTAATAAGATCCTCGTAAACATACAGTTCTTCAATGGTAATGATTCTGAAGCATCCCTAAAATGTCAAAATTATAAAACGTTTTAATACTAATGAAGAAAAAAAACATACAGTAATGAAAGTTCGGCGGCAAAGATTTTCTTCAAAGCTTGCTAATTGATTGTTCAAATTATGTCGTACGACATTTCTCTTTCTTGCTTGGGATGGACGACGACGTTGTTGGAATTCAGGCTAAAACGTAAAAATGTACATAAAACGGTCGATTAAATAGTAACAAACTTCATTGCCATAGCGAACAATAGGAGAACGAGAACGTATTGATCTTCGAGGATTTTGCTAAAAAAAACACAATACAATGACGAGGTAAAAAAAAGAAAAGAAACAAACTCTGCTGTATTCAGAATTATAATTTGGACGCATCTTGTTGATAGCAGCAGCAAAAGGTTGTAAAAATGAAAAAAAATCAAGAACCTTTTTGTTTCACAATTCAATCGATTGAAAAGTTTCAAAGAAATCATCAAGCTTGGATGATGAAAACCGCGAGTAAAAAGATACTGTAGCTTTACTGTTTTCCGTTTGGGACTCAAAATTAATTCTGCAAATGCTTATGAATACGATTTGTCTCCACTCAAAGCAGTCCCTATATGCACCAAGTCATTATAGCCATTCGATATAAACGTACTTAATACAACTTGATCATAGCTGATTTTGTATTTGTATTTTATGTGTTACTTATTGTAAATTCCTATCACAAGCTTTATTTAGATTAAAGGAGAGTCAGACCCAATATCCCACCATAGAGAGATGGTTAGCTTAACATCGTTAAATAATAGCCTTCATAACAGATCAACAACAACAAAATTTTATTTTACAACAAGATAAAAATTACAAACAAAAATAACAATCATAAAGTATCGGATGATTCAGTTTCTAAAATAAATTGATTGATTTCTGTTGTAAATCGAGAATCATTGGTTTCAGAAATCAATTTGAGAGAAGATATAAGAGATTGATATGGTTCTGAATCAGCTGGAGGTAAACCATTTTTGAGATAGGCTTTGACTTCTTGATACATATAAGTTTCCTTTTGTAAACCAGGATAATCGGATTCAATTTCAGCAATAAGCGCGTGATTTTCAGAAACAGTAGCTTCGTTTCGTTGAAGTTCAGCTTTTTGAGAATCGATGAATTCTTGTTTGTCATTAATTCTAAAATAATCATTTATAACTGTGAAGCATGAAATAAAAGCGTTTACTTACCTTTTCTTTAGCTTCATCATTATTTCTGTCAAATCGATTTGAGAACAAGACGGAATGCTTAAATCTAAAAAACTTTTAGTTAATTTTATAGCTCTTGTAACAAAAATCAAATAACCTCTAGTTTCGCTAAAATCGTCTTCACCATTTCTAAAATGAACAACTTCAGGAGGAAGCTCATAAGTTACTGCATACTTTTCATATATCATTTGCTTTACTTTTTGTGTTGACACAGCTTTCTTCATTTGATGATTTCCCCATTCAGCAAATTCGTCATCTGATTCTTGTGCACGCTTTTGAGCTTCTTCATCAGCCAAAGCAGTATCATCTTCGTCATTACTTTCTCCGTCAATAATAAAAAATGCTTCTTGTTCTTTTCGACGTTGTTCTTCCAATTTTCGTTGCTTTATTGTCGTCAGCTTTTCAGTGAGTTGCTCGTCGGTTTCTCCTTCAATAATTAAAACTTCTTCTTCTTGTTCTTTTCGTTTTCGTTCGTCTTCTAATTCACGTTGTTTTCTAGCCAACTTTTCAGCACGTTTCTTATATGATGGTTTTTTGATTTTAAATTCTTCAACATCCATACCTGAAAACTTTATTGTTATTATTATTAGAAACATTTGAACTTTTTCTTACCTTCATCTTGATCAAAGCTAAATAAAGTTGGCTTTTTTGGTTTTGAAAAAATAAGTGGAGATTCTTCTTCTTTTTCATTTTCATCCTTGTCGAAAACTTTTTTACCACCAGCTCCATTAAATGATATATCAGGATTTTCTTGTTCGAGCTTCATAGTTTCACCTTCATCATCGCTATTATTTGTTTCCTCTCGTTGACGTTGACGAATCTTTAGATTTTTAGGTTTACGAAACATTGTTTGAGTAAATATCTATCAACAGCAAAAATGACAAAATGTAAAATCTTCAAAATGAAATTTACAACAAACAATTTTAGCTTTCTGGAAATCTCCCATTTACGTCGCATTCTGCCAAAATGTTTCGGATGCAATAAGCTTCTGGAATAATTACTGTAATTTTTCTAATCCTTCTAATAATCATTTTATTTATTTTTATTATTAGATTTTTTAAATAGTGAATGCAGCAGACAGTTGACTTGCAAAAACACATAAAATTGAAGGCTTTAAAACAAAAAGTAAGGTTTGTGAAATGTTTGAAGTTTAAAGAATAATTAATTAACGAAAAGTGAAACATTCGTTAACAAAAAAATGGGGAAAATAAATTTATTTTATCTTCTGCAACAAAGACTAATATTTGTGCGTGGAAAATAAAAATGATGGCCGCCTTTTTTTCAATGATAATGTCTTTCATTTGTTTTCTCTGTTGTCTCTTCAGAAATAATTATATTTTGCTATTCCATTGCCATTAGCCCGAACTTATCTTCCATTTTCTTTCTTTCAAATATTTATTCCATTTCAACGTTATCATCGTCGGTTTAATTACCCAAAGTTTGAGGTAATAATTAAATTCCGGCTCTTTTTAAAGTGGCGTTGGAAAAATTAAAATAAATTTTGGAAAGTTTTGCTTTTTTAAGCGAAACAAATATTTATAAAACCAAAAAATTATTGATTTCAATTACAGAAGTAATAATTTTTGATTTTGGAAGATGAAAAAAAATGAAAAAAAGCTTGGAGCACTCGAGATTCCCAGGAGGTCTCCCATCCAAGTACTAATCGAGCCCAGCAGTGCTTAACTTGCCAGATCGGACGGGATGGCGTGCTTTCACTGCGGTATGACCCCAAGCGAGTGACTATCTTTTTGTGTTGCTCATATACCAAATGAACACCAAATAAGGAGAAAAAAAATGAACGCAAAAAGTGCATTTTTTTCAGACAAAAATTAAAGGGAGTGTCCCAAACGATGAGAATAATTTTACTACGACGGGTGTTCCTAGCCCGAAAGTTTCATTGTCTCAAAAGCTTACAAAGTGCTACGAATTTTTGTAGCTTTTTGTAGCATTTTGAGAAAATTTCGTAAGCTTTTGAAAAAACTTTGTAAGACTTTGAGACAGTGAAGAAAAACTTTCGGGCTAGGAACACCCGCTGTAAGGGTTTTCTCATCGTTTGGGACACTCCCTTTAATGTTTGAAGAAAGATAAAAATTTAGTGAAAGTAAAAAAAATCATGAAAAACCTTTTCATGAAAAGCTGTTTTGAAAAAAACTTATTTGACCGACCAGAATTTTTTAAATTTTAATCCCATATTTTTTTTGTTTTGCAACTTTAAAATGAATAATGTTAAAGCATTAATTTATTCAATATTTTTTTGTTTTGTTTAAAAAAACAATGGCTGATTATTTTTTGATCAAAAATATGGTGTTCAATCACCAAAAAAGCTAATATAAAAGCGGCATCAATTTTTTTAAATTCATATCATTTATTTGTGATTGAATCCAAATATGTTTAACAAAGCATCACTTATTATTGTGATACTTTCTGTGAGTGCATTCACTGCAGCACCTACCGATAATTTACTTGGAGGCCTTCTTGGTGGCGGCGGCGGTGGAGTCACTGTTCCATCATTACCTTCAGATACATCTGGTTCAGCTGGACTTGCTGGCGGATTAGATGGTTTATTAGGTGGCCCTGATGGAATTCTATCCATTCTTAAAGTTTTGCCCCTTAATGCTGGTTTGGATGGACTTGTTGGAGATGTTGTAAGAGTGGTTCGTGTACTTCTCGATCAAGTCATAAACATTCTTGAACAATTACTTCCCGGTTTATCTCAAATTCAATTGGATGAATTATCTAAATTACTTGCAAATGAAAATTTAACTCATTCAGAAATTTTACAAGAAATTGATGGTTGGGTTTCCGGCCAAAAAGATGTCAACCTTACAAATTTATATAATTCCATTAAGGAAGATGTTCAAGGCAAAGTTGGATCAACCCTTGATAGCGTACAAAAAATTGCTAATAACCTTTCACCTGAACTTGGAGATTTTGTTAAACAACTTGCTGTAAGTTAAAATCAATAATGCAAGCATAAAAAATAATAAATTTTTTTTAAGGATATCATCAATAATGATGCTTTAACTTTACTTGATCAAGATAAAGCTATTGGAAATTTAGTTTCTAATCTTCTCACCAATATTCAAAAACTTCTTGATCAACTTTTAAAAGATCTTGGAAGCCTCCTCAATCTTAATAATCTCAATCTTAAAGGTCTCCTCCAAGTTGATAGCATTCTCAATGGCTTACTTGGAAATGGTTTAACTGGAATAGTTGAAACCGTTAAAAAACTTTTAAACATTCTCACTGGTGGCCTTCTTGGAACTGATTTGTTGAATGGCCTTTTAAGCCCTGAAGGTTTATTATCAAGCATTTTGGGAAATGATGGACTTTTGGGCGGATTATTGGGAAATAATGGCATCTTAGGTGGAGTATTAGGTGGCAGTAATGGCGGTGGTCTTCTTGGTGGCCTCCTTGGTGGTGGCAGTGGAAGTGGAGGAAATGGTGGTGGACTTTTAAGCGGTGTTTTAGGTAAAAAATAAATATTTAATATTGTTTGTATTTAATAATGTAATTAATAATTTATTGTAAATATTAATGTCTCAATTAATAAATCAATCAGCATTCTAAATTTATGAATAAAAAACAAAATGCAATGATATCAAAATTTTCTTTGAAAAAAATAAGTGAGCGACACCACAACCGACAGACATTTTTTTTTCTCCACCTTTTTGTGCACTATTTACCTTTCCACCTCTTTTCTATAAATATATGGTTGAAAAAGAAAAAGAGAAAAATGAGCAAAAAAAAGTCCCAACGCATCCTCTGCTATTATATATTTTGATAGTAAAATAATGAAAAAGAAATCATCTTCGGTTTAATTACCCAAAGTTTGAGGTAATAATTAAATTCCAGCTCTTTTATTAGTGGCTTTGGAAAAATTAAAATAAATTTTGGAAAGTTCTCTCATTTTGAGAAAGCAAATATAAAAAACTCTTCGTTACAAAAGCAAAAAGCTGTAATAAAATGTGGTAAAAATAAAGTCCAAATGAATTTTATTGACAGCGTATTTTTACTTTAAAAATTTCCTTACCTGCTGTTGTCTTTTAAAGACATAATGAAATTGGTTAAGTAAAACTGTTGAATGTATTGATATTCTCGATCACCTTTTTCAACAATGGTTAATTTTTTTGATATCGAGCACGTATTTACATTTTTATCTTTATATGTATGCTTTGTTATTATTATTGGTTTTGGTTAACAAACATTAATAGAGTCAATTAAAAAAAAACATCGGATAGTTGATCGGCCAAAAATTTTGTAAAAAAAAATGACGCCTTTTTTACATGTGATTTCGTTTGTGTGCGAAATAGCCAATAACATCAATAATGTTCCAAAAGTTATATGCTCTTAGTGATTTCCAATACTTTTACAGAATGGCTTTTTTATCTTTGCAGCAGAATGGTAACCATTATTCTTTTTTTAATATTTGCTTTCTCGAAATGAGAAAGCTTTCCAAAATTTATAGAATTAATATTCCTTTGCCACAAGTTTAGTGAAAAACGAGAGCGGAATTTAATGTTTACCTCAAACTTTGGGTAATTAAACCGACGATGATAACGTTGAAATGGAATAAATATGGAAGTGAACGGAAATGCAATACAAGTTCGGGTGAATGGAAATGGAATAGCGAAATATAAGTGTTTTTGAAGAGACGATAGAGAAAGCAAAAAATTATTGGTTGAAAAAAAGGCTATGAAGTCTGAGAGCAATGAAAGTCGACTGAAGTGAAATATGTGCGTCGGTCTAAAAAAATGCAGGCGGATTGAGGAGTGTCAGCTTGGGTTCTTTTTTTTCACCATCAACAAAAAATGCGGCTGTCTTTCTTTTTCTCGTCTCTCCACCTTTTTGGAAGTATTTCTTTTTTTTTCCATTCTTCGACCAGACCTCGCCTTCTCTTTTCTTATTTTATCGCAGAAAAACAACCCAAAAGATATTTTCTTCGGTTTAATTACCCAAGTTTGAGGTAAATATTAAATTCCGCTCTCGTGTAAACTTGTGGCAAGGAATAAAACATCCTATAAATTTTGGAACGCTTTTTCTCTTATGAAAAAGCAAATATTTTTAAAGAAAAAAACAACAATGTCTTTGATGTTGAGTCTTGCTTTTTTCGCAAACTCACAAAGCATTATAATTTTATTGAAAAATGTGTACCGATACAGTTTTTAGTGTTTAAATTTGTTAAGGAAAGTTCAAAAATAAATTTTATTGAAACCTTAATAAAACGGATATATGGAATGGAAAATACGATGCAAGAGATACTATAAAAACTATTTTATAAAAAAAAAGCAGACTATGTATTTTAAAATTCCTTTTAGCTATAACAACAACTCAAAATTCATAGTTTTTTTGCTGCTGATTTATTTACGTTCATTTTTGAATGGATCTTCAGGATGACCTACAAGAAAATCTTGCCAAAACATTCGTTCATTTTGTGGAGCTGAATTAAGTTTTTTCATATCTTCATCTTTGAGTTCAAAATCAAAAACTTCATGATTTTCTTTGATTCGTTTTTCGTTGGTTGATTTAGGAATTACAGCGATTCCATTTTGCATTAAATGACGAAGAAGAATTTGAGCGGGTGATTTATTATATGCTTTTGCAAAGTTAAGAACAATCGAATCTTCAAGAGGTGATGGAGCTGGAGGCCAATCGGGTTTACTGAAAAAAAGGATTTTAGATATGTTTGTAATTTTAAATATGCGTGAAGAATATAAAAGCTTACTATCCATTAGGAAGGACAAAGTTAACACGTCCTGGTGAACCAATGGGTGCATAAGCAGTTACAGTAATTCCATGCTTTTTGCAAGCTTCAACTAAAGGCTTTTGTTGAAAATAAAGATGAAGTTCAACTTGATGATTATGAATTGGAACTTTAGCTTTTTTCATAATTCGATTTATTTGTTCAATAGAAAAATTTGAAACTCCTATAGCTCGAGTAAGTTTCTTTTCATAAAGTGATTCAAAACCCTGAAATATATATTTTGAAAGACTACTCTAATATTTTCCTAACTCTAACCTTCCACATATCTTCAACAGTTACATCTTTTCGTTGTTCACTCATATCCAAATTAAATGCTCCAGGCATATGAGCAAGATATAAATCAACGTGGTCTAACTTTAATTTTTCAAGTGATTCTCGAAGCCCAGCTTCTTGATTTTCAGGTGCCAAATGAGTTGTCCAACATTTGGTTGTAATAAAAAGATCTTCACGTTTTACCATTCCTTCATTAAAAAGTTGTTGAAGGGCTTCACCAATGGCATCTTCATTTTGATAACATGTTGCTGTATCAATTAAACGATAACCATCAATAATGGCAGTTCGAACTGCATGAATTACTTCTTCGCGGCTTGCCTTAAAAAAACACACATGCATATATTTTCTTAATATATTCTAACGTGATGAGCTCAATGGATGAAGTTTTTAGAAAACTTATATTTACTTTGATTACTTAAGAAACAAGTAAAAATGAAAAATACTCTAAGATTAATATGTTTTTTGTTTGGCACCAAAAATTCAATCTCATTCATTGAAAGTTTGGGGCTATGAATCATCGAAACTAACAAACAACTAACCTGCCATGTTCCTAGACCAAAAATGGGCATTTCAACTCCATTTGAAAGTTTTAAAGTTTTTGAGAATGTCATATTTCTCTTTGACAAATGGTGCTGATTTTATGTAAGCTTAAAATATAATAAATAAAATCTATAGCACTAGCAACAAAAAAAAACTATCAATTTATATATATGTGGGAAAAAAAGAGAATGTAAGCACGCAACAAATGAAACACAAAACAAAAAATGATAAAAATTGATAAAATTCAGACTAGACTCATATTTTTAACTTCGTCGTTTTTTTTTTGATGACAAAAATAAGAATCAAAAAGCTGGAGCAGTAGGTAGTAAAAAAGAAACATGGCTGCATGAGTGTGAAAATGAATGAATGAAAGTGATCATCGCTGCTTTTCTTCTCTTTCTTCTCTTTTTTTTTGCTGTTGCTATTTGGTGAAAAGAGAAAGGCAAAGACATTGTATTGCGTTTTCAAAAAGTTGTGGAAGAAAATGAAGTTAGTTCAAAGCGCTCAAATTTATACTTTTTTTACCTTAGTTAAAGAAAGAAAAAACGTGTCCTCAAACATACAGAAAAAAAAGAAGATCTAATTATGACATTTTTGAAAAAATTTAAAATGGGAAAGAAAAAAGAAAGTTTTTAATTCTTGCTCCATTCAATTTTTCTTTCAAAAAAAATTATGAAGTTTTTTTCTCGATTTAAGAAGTCAACTAACTCACTCACTCAAGGTTAAGGAGTTGTTATTTGTAAGTAAAGAAAATGGTTAAAAATTTGTAAAAGTCATCAACAACAAAAAAATAATGCTCTTAAACAAAACAAAAAATAAACGAGTTGTCGAAAACTGCTGCCATCAGAAATTGAAAAAATTTAAAATATTTTATACAAAATCAAGTTTTTTTTCTTAAACCCTTTGATGAATCGTAAGTAACGACTACATAGTTTTACAGAATCGAAGTTATTTTTTGTTAATAAAAATTCTCACAAAATAAAGGTAAACAAACAATAGAAAAATAAATTAATAAAAATCCATCACAAAAAAAATTAAAAAAAAACATTCATAAAAAAATGTGTGTTGAAGCAATCTGGCAAAGCAAGTACTGTAACAGGCAGGATTCAAAGATGCTGATATTGTATTAATGGTTTATGAAATCTTCATTTAGGTGACTCAATCCGTCAATTATTTTTATAGATATTACCATTTTGCATTTTTTAGGTATCGTTTTTGAATCAATTTTTATAGGCCTTGAAGCATTAAGAACTCTTGTCGCGAAATAAATATGTGAGCTCTCTTTTTCTCATTCATCGTCGAAGCTTGCAGAAATGAAGGAATCGGTATTTTATTTTTGATGCTTCTTTCTTTCTTCCTTTTTTTGGTTACGCTTCAATAAAATAAAATATCGGACGATTGATTTTTTATTATTTTCGAATTTAGTTCAAACATTTTTTAAAAATAGCGAGAAAAAGTATTCTTCATTTTTTTGTTAAGCAAAGTCATCTCTTGCTGAATTGGGCGTCTAATGTCTCTCTTTACTCTTTTTCTCTCTCTCGTGTTTATAAAAATAAATTTTTTTTTGTTTATTTCTGAATAATTACTTTTCAGGGAATATGTCATCAGAGAATCACTTGGGTGGTGATGTACATCTGCGTTCAAGTCCTTCACTTCCAGAATTAGTAAGTTTTTTTTTGTCAAAAATAAAACTAATTTATGACATTCATTTTCAGCCTAAGACAACGGACGATCAAGCAGCTATGTCCATTGATGATTCAGCTTCTAATTTTTCTTCCATTCCATTGGAGTAAGTTTAATCATATTATCTGATTACAATAACCTTATTCTTTTAGTGTTAATCATTTGGCAACTCGTAAAGATTTGATTGAATCTAAAGCAATGAACTTATATTCTCAACTACCGTATCATGCTCGACCAGATATGTCAGTGGTGCAACATTTTGTCAACTCTGATCTTCGCTTCATCATTCCAGTTAAACGTGAAACTCTACCGATTCCAGCTCCATTTAACATTGTACAACCGATACCTCAAATGTTAAAGCCAAAAGATGATCTTAAATCATTCAAAAAATTGCAAGCTGGTAAAGAAAGTAATGGGTATCAAAAGCCTCAGCCAAAACATTCTGATTCATCGTCGCTGATGCCTCCAAAATGTCAACAAGCTGATGTTTTAAAACTCAAAAAACGTGGAAGACCTAAATTGGCATCAGAAGTTCTAGCACCATCACCAAAGAAGATTAAACAACATAAAGCGAAAAAATCATTAGCTCCTGTAACCTTTCGTGGAACCAAATCAACTCCTGAACTTACTCCTCCGCCATCATCTAAAATGATTGAACGTGAAAGAAGTGCCATTCCAACTACCAATGAAATTGTTGATCCATCTCTTCGACGATCTGTAAGAAAAGTATATCGACCAAAACATTTAGCTACTGATGTTGAAAATCAACCTCCAGAACAACGCTCATCTGAAGTGGAAGTTAAGGATTATAGCATTTGTGCAGCTTCCATCCCAGATATGTTATCACCAACCGAAGCTTTAAATGATCGTGATCGAGATGAACTTGTTATGAGTCCAGAAGCTCTTGAATGTGTTGATGATGCTTCTGTTGGAAAATATGCTTTAGCTTGTGAAGCTAAAGTTGGGTGTGATATTCATACGGTAAGTTATCTTAAACATTACAAATTCATAAATATGTTTTTTTAGGCTATTTGTCATCTTGCTGAAAACGAATCTTCAATTCAACGAGCTTTGGAAACTATCGACGATCCTGGATCTCTCCCAAACAACTACGTTCGCAGCGATAATGCACCTGGTCTTTGGAGTGGTGATGAAATCAAAACCTTCACTCGTTTAATGAACAATGGTAAAAGCTATAAACGAATGTCAAAGATTAGTAAGCATGTAAGTTTTGAACATGGGTGCAATGATCAAGTAATTATGTTCTTTCTTATGTTACAATGATTCGCTAAAAGAGTTAATACTAATGTTTATTTTTTTCAGTTTCCAAATAAATCTACATCCAACATTGTCAATGCTTATTATGCTTTAAAGAAAAATGTATGCTCTTTTGGTCGTGAATTTATTCCTTGTCCTGAAATCATCAAGTAAGTTGAGTTTTTTTTTCGAGATCCAAGCATAATAGCTTCCGCTTTCAATTATATCAAAGTTAATGCATTCTCATTTTTTAGGAAAAACAAACATGTTCTTGGCTTTGATTATGTCGATTCAGCAAATTGTGATAATTGTGTTAACAAATTATGGGATAAATCTGTTGAAAAACAAGTTGCAGATACTTTATGTTCACTATGTATGCTTTACCAAACAATGTATGATAAACTTCGACCAAATGCTCAACCTTCTTCTCCAATGTAAACTTTGCTTCTTAAATTTTACAATCTTTCATTGTTTAATACTTTAGCTTTGATGTTTCAAACCTTCCACACAAATCTTGTTATTATGAAACAATGAAAGATTATCCATATGATGAAGAAGTATTTATCCCAGATTGGAATGTGTGGAAGTCAAGTGTTTATGCCATCAAAAGTAAGACATTATAAAGTAGCTATTTGAAGCTATGATTCACTTATTTTTTCACAAATTTCATTACTAATATTTTTTAGAATCCGCGATGCCTGATTTCATTGAAGCTGTGAAGGACTTAAAGATCGAAGAAAGGGCTCAACAAATCATCGAAGAAGTCAACGACATGAACGAAGCCTTTACAAACATATTTTTCTCTGAAAAACCGTTATCAAAGTTATCTCCTTTTTATCCTAAAAATGGTTTATCTCTTATTGAATCAATCAATTCTCCATCTGCATCATCTCCTCCTGTTTCTGAAGAACAACCTAAAGAAAATGGCAAAGCTGAACTTGAATATGTCGAAATGCATAGTGATGAAGAGAATGATGGTCCACCCGTACTTATAAATGAAAATGAAAGACCAAGAATTGAAGTAATTGTACCTGAGAAACCATATGACATTATTTATTTTGGGTACCTCGACGAAAGGGACAAACTTCATAATGGATATGGTATTGAGTTCAATCATGCTTACACTGAAAAACTTTGTAATTATGATGGATCACTTTATCTTTCACCATCCAAAGCTGTTGAAAACAATGAACCATTGGGGGCTTCTGCTAAAAGAAATAAGACTGATGCTGAAATTATTCAAGAATATGGTAAAATATCATTGTTCGATTTTTCTCAAAGTAAGTTATC
Organism: Panagrolaimus kolymaensis; assembly: GCA_028622995.1. Taxonomy (NCBI): domain Eukaryota; kingdom Metazoa; phylum Nematoda; class Chromadorea; order Rhabditida; family Panagrolaimidae; genus Panagrolaimus; species Panagrolaimus kolymaensis. The sequence goes on from JAJQJQ010000020.1 coordinate 2,639,037, forward strand.
ACTTTTAAAAACAATTTTTATCATTCTCTTTCTTTTTTAGCTTTCATCGACAACAAAAAACGTTTTCAACCAACTGCTGATGCTCTTAATGTTCCACTTGATTATATGGAAGCTTACGTCCGGCATAATTACAATGAACTCAAAACATATTTTTCTCAATTTGAACGTATGGTTAGAATGCGTGCACGTCAAAGAAAAGCTCGAAATCGTCAAGATGGTAAACAACAAGAAGACCGTGAAAGAAGGATCACAGAAGTTCCAATGAAACAATATAATTATTATTTTTAGTTGATTTTTAGTTTTGTAATGTAAAAGGGTTTGCATACCCTATCAATGTTGTAACGGGTGTTTTTGATTGTTTTATATATTTTTTTTAGATGACAATAAACTTTTTTTACAAAACATTTAACACTTTTTTTTTTGTGGCGTTTACGATTGCATATGTATGTGTCCTTGGTAACTACCAGATGATGGCATTGACAGGATTTTTGTGTTAAACCTTGATTAGCACTTGGTAATGGAATACTTAGATTAGTGCTAAAAGTTGATGATCGATCTTTATAGGGTTCAATAGAGTTGGAGAAGTGACTAATATTTGCATCAATTTTTTGTTTCTACAAATTATCTCATTTTCAAGCATGAAATTCGATTAGGTTTTTATTAAAATTATAAGCATCAAACTATTTAATATTGGATGAGTTGAACAGATTTGAAAGATGTAAAGATTTGTCTTTAAAAAATTGTTTTAATTAACTTAACTAATAATCATTACGGTATTAATGGACGTCTTTGATTCATAGAATGCCAATAACCTAGTTTTGCGCATATTTCAAACATCTTCGATTTTTGCGCTTTTTCTTCTAACAAAAAAAAGCTTTTCTTAAGTGCTTTCAAATTTTTTAATCAACGAACGACAACTAAAATTTTAGCATCAGCGATGTCAGCAGCAGATTCCGATTCAACTAATAATGAAATACTTTGTCAACTTGAAAAGCTTTCAAAAGAGCAAGAACTAATCTCCAATTATTTGGTTACTTTAAATGAATATATTCTTCGAACAAATTTTGGTTCAACTCAAATATTTCCAAATTCTATTAATGCTTTACAAACTGGGCAAGAGTTAATGAAAGGTTAGTTGCTTTGCTTTTACTTATTTATGGTTGGGATAATTAATTATGTTTAATTTTCAGAACGAATAAAACAAATAACTAATGTTACTTTAAGAGCTTCAAAAGAAAAGAATATTCATGAGAAAGAAGAAGCAGCAATCAAGAAAAGAAATGATGATTCAGAAGAATTGGAGTTTTCAAATATATTTGGTATTAATAAACCTTTTTATGTGGGTTGTTTCATTAATGAAATGTTCATTTTTCAGCCAAATTTCCTCACAGTGCTCTTATGACTCCACTTCCTTCTTGTTCCTCATCGTTATCGGATGAAAATGAAATGAACAAGAAAGCAACAACCACGGCTGAAAGTAGTAGTAAGTCTTATTTTATATCGAGCTATGTTAATTGTCTTTAACCTAAACCTTTTTTTCTCTCCAGCAACTTCAACTTCGAGCTCATTGTGTGATTTATACGAAAAGCTTTCAACTGTAAATGGTAAAGCAGTATTTACTCGAAACTTTGTTTCATTATTAAAATCTCCCAATGTTTCTACAGGTGAATTTACTGTTTATATCTATCAAAATGAACATATCAAATTTTAGTGGATGAATCGAGAAATAGTAGCCGAATGGATATATCAACATTATCAAGCACTTTTTCAACGCCTATTGGCAAAAGACATGGCCATTCGACAAGTGATGAATTTTTTTGTTAAATAATACGCTCTAATATCATATTTTTAGCTGATGATTCTAAACGATCTCGAAGAGCAGCAGCACCTGCATCACTCAAAGAACCTTCACTAAAGAAGAAGATGCGGCGGGCATAGTTTTATTTTTGATATTTTGTATTTTTTGTATTGTATAAATTGTTTTGTTGATTAGAACGAATAAACTCTTGATTTTCCGTTTTGTTTTTTCGCTTTAGAGCCTTCAACAAAGAAATACGTCGATGCTTCTGAGATTATGGAAATTAAATAAAATGGTTAAACTTGTTGGGATTTTGATAATGGTTTTATTTTTTCAAACAAATATTGCTATAACTACTAAACACGCTTTCATTAAACAAAAAATTATAAAAATGAGATAATCAAATGCTAAAAGCTATAACCATCATGGAATTTTTCTAAATATTCAATCCATCGAGATCTAATGGAACCGATAAAGTTAGATCAACAACATTCAAATCAAGTGGAAACAAATCTTCGCTTTGTTTTTCTTTTTCTGTTTCTTTAACCTTGTTTTCAGGTTTCGAATAGAGGCCAAAAATATCACAATATTTTTCAATCAAAGGTTGATGATTGTCATTTGAATGGTTATTAACATTTTCTTGGGGAATAATACTTTCATGTTGATGTGTAAATTCTTGAGTAACTTGGGTAGAATAAATAGGTGAGAAATCATCAGCATTTATTTCTTCAAAATCTTGATAATCACCATTTCCATTTTCTTCAGCCGAAGATACCGTAGGACTTGATGAAATTGAAATTACTGCAGCGACGGATTTTGGAGTATCATTCAAGAAGAAAGATTCAAAAGTTTCAGTAGTTAATTTTTTGTTACTTTCTTCTTCGGCTTCAAAAGTGCTTTTAGCTGGTAGCTTAATGAATGCTTCTTCTTTAGGTTTAGTGAATTCAGGAGCAGCAAATGAATTAAATGTTGTGGTTAAAGCTGGTTTGGAATCATTGGATTTTGCAATATTTGAAGTTGCTGATGAAGAAGATGTTTGATTATCATTTGGCTTTTTTAAATCGAAAAATATTTCAAATGGGTCAATTTTTGAAGAAGATAATTTATTGTTGCTGCTTTCTTGGTTGTCTTTTTCCTTTGAAATATCATTTTCTGAAGGAATAATAGGTTCAGCGATGGTTTGTGATTCCACGATATTTTCATTAACAATAGTTTGAGGAGCTGGAGGTGGAGTACCATCAACTTTCTCTATTATTTCATATTCCTTTTCAATGCTTTCTTCTTTCTTAATTTTTCTTGGTAAAGGTTCATATTCTAAATCTTCAAGTGTATCGCCAATTAGCATGAAATCTTGACAACGTTCACGACAACCTTGAAGAAACATGGTGGAAATATTGATATCTTTTTTGGTTTCTTCTTTGCCACTCGCTTTATCAGCCGCATCTCGAGTTTCAGAAATATTTGAAAAAGAGCCATCAATTTGAGCTTCATCGTCTTTAGTTGGGTTAACTTTTTCTGTTAATACTTCTTCAACTTTATCAACAAAATCTTTACTATTAATAATAGCTGGTAAAGGATAAGCATTTTGAGCCGCAGTTGTTGCTTCGCTTTTGACAAGTTTAGCATCATCATTTTGAGTTTTAATAGTGAAATCAAAATCGAATATTTTTTCAGAGATTGGAGGATGTTGTTGTTCATTTGGTGATTCTTTATTTGTATCTGCTTTGTTAAAGACAGCGTTTAATAATGGTTTTTCTTCAGGTTTATCAAATTTAGATGGTCTTTGATTTGCAACACCTTCTTCGTCAACCATCGAGAAATTTTCTTTGGGTTTATTAAATTCTAATGTGGAGGAGGATTCTTGTTTTGCGACATTCTCATGAGCGTTATCAATTTGAATTTGAAGCTTTTCGATTTCAGAAGCAACTTTTTTATCCCCAGATGAAGATGTTGCATGATGTGCTGCTTCTGGAACAACAACACCAACTACTTTATCAGCATTTTCATCAACATCAAGAACAATTTTTTTAGTTTTTTTCTTCACAATTTGAAAAGCGTTATTTTCCACTCGATTATCTTCCTCTGAATCTGTGCCGCTTACTGGTGGAGGTCTGTTGTAGTTGATGGGCTTTGGTTTTTCTTTAATCATTGGTGGTTGTTGTTGTTGTGGTTGATTTTGCATCGGTGGTAAAGGAATTTCTTCAGAACCTTGGTTGTCATCTTTAACTGAAATTAGAGCTGATTGATATTTCTTCCATGGTCGAGGATTCCAATTTCTTTCTTGATCTCGTTTACGCTGTTCTTCAAGGGTAGCAAAATTAGCGTTGAATTTTCTCCAAAATTCTATGGAATTAGCTCTATCTTTTTCTATTTCAGCGATAAGCAATTTGGGATCCTTTTTTAATTTCAAAGCTTTCAAATTTTCTTCATTGATTTTTAAAATTTCAATTTCATTGAAAGTTATTCCATCCCAAACTCGTTGAAGATTTCCAACTTCGGGGAAAAGCTTTTTCCATGCCTATAAAAATGAATAATAAATATTTAATAAACATGTTTATAATTTTAGTTTATGCTTTTTTTACCCTTCGAAATTCTAAATTTGTTTGCAATATTTCTGATTGATATTGAATAAGATAAATTTGGAATGTTTCAATGCTGATCCATCCATCATTATCTTGACGTCCATCAATATAACATTGATTGAGAATTTGAACAAAAGCTATACGTCCCTAAAGAAATAAATAAATGCGTGTTATATGACTAACTCCAAATGTCATGGGTATAAATAAGCTTACTTCATGATGCCGCATATGAGGTTCCAAAAACAATGTATCTTGAATTTCAATTTTAACTCCAGTCATTTCACTAAAAAAAGAAAGAAGCATGGATAAGAAAAATCTGCACGAATCAATCAAAGCTTACATTTTATCTGATACTCGAAAACGCCGAATATCATTTGGAATTTTAGCATTATATAACCATACACATTTATGATCAAAAGAAACATCCAAAAAATTTAGTTCTGGCCATTCACGAATTATTTTAATAAATGAATTAAACCCAAATTGAGCCATGGTATCAATGAAATTCAAATATTGTCCACATTGTAAATAATAAGCTTCCAATTGTTCTGTATTCACGGGTTGGGCGGTAAGCATATAAATTTGTTCGAGGAAAGCTTGTTTGAGATCTTCTTTAGATAATTGATAGCTATGATGATACACAGCAGCAGCAGGAATCATTTTGAAAAAATAATAAAAGAAAGAATTAAGAATTTGCAAAATAAAAATAAATTCAACCCGCTTGATTTCCTTTTTTTATTGGTGAATTTGTAATTCCAAAAAGTTGCTCTAAATAAATTTTCTAATACACATAAACAAACCTTTGGCATCGTTAATATAAACGCCAACCAATAATAAAACGAATTCACATATTTTTTTTTGTTTATGGTATTGCAATAAAAGCACTTTGAGGTAAAATTGCAATTCGTTGATGATACAATTATTTTGTGATTCTTCTCCTCCACTCATTAATCGTGCCAGTGGCGGCTGTTCAAAATTCATCTTTAATTTGTAAAAAAAGTTTTATATTTGGAAGAAAATATGGAAGTAAAAATATTAAGCAGTTAATTCTTTCATCGAGTAAAACAAATTTTAAGCATCGGCACTATTTATTGATGCGATATGGAGAGAAAATGAGAAATAAATAAAAAACACATCGAAGAAAGTAAAATCAAAATAAATCACTGATGATTATGACCTCGATATGGCTGATACCAAACCCTCCTCAACCTTTAATGAATGATGAACGCAATGCTTCTCGTGGTTACAAAAAATAAAGCTTCTTTGTGAAGTATCAAGAATTGACAAAGAATGATCAGTCTGAGATCGCCAGAAGCCGAGTGTAATAATGCAACAATAGTTTCGGTAAGCAATAACTACAAAGAAAATCAAAAATTCCTAGGGAAGTAACCAAAGAAAATATATGAGAAAAATGTTTGATTTACAAGATTTATTGATGTTTTTTAAAAGTTTAGAAAATTAAAACATAACAAAAAATGAAGATAGTATATGTATACAAAGTGTAAAAAAAACAAAGACATGAATATAGGTATCAAAAATTATAAATCGTATACATTAGTATTTTATGTTAGAGAAAACAAAAAAAAACATTCAAACTATTGGCTGTATTCTGCATTTTCAATACGATCATCATCTTCACTGTCAGAAAAAACATAATTTTTGTATTCACGACCAAGAGCTTTCTTTTGTTGAACGACAGCATCTTGATTTGCAGCTTTCTTTTGTAAAACAACAGCTTCTTGATTGGCTTCATCTTTTTGATTTATTTTTTTACGACGAGGAAGAGGAATTGGCCGTTGTAAGATAGGATCAAAACCATAAGGATATTCACTTTCTTGTATCATTGAGATTGCTTCATAATTTTCTTGAATATTTGATGATGATGATCCATAAGCTTCAAAACTTTCATCGATATTTGCATCATCGTCATCATTGAAAGAATCATCCGGCATTACAGCTAAAGCATTTATCAATACTTCATCCACGTTGACGTCTTCTTTTAAACCATAATTGATTTCGAAATAAGCGAAGTTTTTAATTCTGCTTCGGTGATTTGAAGGTACAGATGGCTTTGTTTCTTCGTTATCATCAGCGACATTGACATCAACCTGAGGACGTAATCTTCTTTTAACATTTCTATGAGCAAGCGAATAAGCAGCATTTTCAACGCGATCATCATCTTCACTTTCAGAGAGAGGTTTATCACCACGATGTCGTACAGGTTCTCGAGTAATCCTTGAATAATGTTGGTTGTTTCTTTTTTGATGTTGATCTGGTTGTGAAAAGGAAGGACGATTGTGCAAATAAAGTACAGCATCTCTTTTCTTTTTGAATTCTTTATGTCCATTTCGAATATTTTCAATATTTGTTAAAACTTCTTCCAAAGTCATTCCAGGTTTCATACGAAATCGACATTCTTTTCTATTGCCACTAAGAAAGCAATCAATATCGTCGAAAAGAATCTCTTCCATGATTGCTTCAAGATGTTTAGTTTGAAACCATTCTTTTATAACCTAAAAAAGAAAGTGTAATTAAGGACACATTATAAAAGAGAAAGGAATGACGTTGTATTCGGCAAAATAATCATACCCAAGAAGGGTGACAACACATAAATAGCGATGTAAATCCAAATGAATTATGAAGAAAATCTTACTTCCGTTGGTTTTCGTCCTGGAAAGCGTTCTTCCATTCTCTTGTGAATGCGAGATAAAGGAACCAAACAATCACGGTCAACGATACCAGCCTTTTCACATTCATGAACCAATTTAGCAAATTCAGCACGTCCCTAAAAAGAAACTAGTCAATGTTGAAGGAAAAAAGAAAAACGTACAGCAAGATATTCTTCTTGATTTTGTTTTTCGAAGTAGATAGTGTCTTCGAAGAATACGCGAGCATAAGGTGGTAACATAACTTTGCTAAAAATACAACTTTGTTAGCAAAGAAAAGACAATAATATACATATTTCCATAATATTTTAAGCAAAATAAACTTACTCTTTAGCATCGTCAAGAATCATGTCAGTCTTTCTAATGTGTTTATTGAAGTAATAAAGCTTTCCATCAAGACAAGTGTATATTTCCAAGAACGGCTTAAATCTTTCTGAATATTTTCTTATAAGTTCAATCAACGATCTACAGCCAAATTCTTCACATCGTTCTTTGAGCGTATGTTGATGACCAAAGATTTGATACATTGATTGAAGTAGTTCGACAGTGACTGGTTGAGAAGTTGCAAAATAAACCGTTTCAATAAGAGAATTTAGTCGATGTTCAGGTGCGTCATTTCCCATGATTAAAGATGCTATAAACAGTTGAAGCTTGATAATCAATTACTTGAAAAGCTGAAAGAAAACAAAAACGTAAATGAAAAACATCAAAAACTTTATCCAACGCAGTAGGTAACTATTTTCCTTTCGAGAAAAAAAGCATTCGCGCATTTTTTGAATGCATATTTTAAGAATGTAACGTAAAAGCTGAGAATAGGAGCAGGAATGAGAGATCAAGTTGATATAAGATTCAGCGATAAAAAATGTGATGACATAAGTTGTTATTATCTACTTAGACCTCAAAAAATGTCTTCAGACTAAATGCTTTCCCTACGATTATCAACTAGCTACCAAAAAGTGATGATTTATCTGGGTTACTAAGTTTCAAATAGCTGCCACAATATTATCTTCATTTATCCCCGCAATTGAACATAACCAAGTTTCATGCTGCATATGGAAGAATTCGACATTTTTGTAAGCATGAAAAGACTAATCATTCAAAGTAAAATAAATAATTAACACACGTAAGAATAAAAAGGTTTATTATTAGAGCAAAATATAAAAATTTATCAAAACAAACAAGAAATAAATATTACATATAAAAATATTACAAGGAATTTTTGATAATCTCATCAAGGTTCTCATCTTCAATTAAACCATATGTGAGTTGGATATTAGAGAATTTTGAAACTCTATCTCGATGACTTAAAGGTGCGGATGGTTTAGTTCCTTCATTATTATTATTTTGAGATCTCTTCCAACCAACATCCTGGATATGACATTTAATACCATCATCAGGAACATCTTCAGTACGATAGTCATCAGCATCACTATCAAGAAGAATATCATCATTGGGAAGTGGAACATAAATAGGTCTTTGAATCACTTTTGGATAATGTTGAATGTTTCTTTTTTGATATTGTTCTCGTTGAGGAAAGGAAGGACGATTGTGCAAATAAAGTACAGCATCTCTTTTCATTTTGAATTCTTTATGTCCATTTCGAATATTTTCAATATTTGTTAAAACTTCTTCCAAAGTCATTCCAGGTTTCATACGAAATCGACATTCTTTTCTATTGCCACTAAGAAAGCAATCAATATCGTCGAAAAGAATCTCTTCCATGATTGCTTCAAGATGTTTAGTTTGAAACCATTCTTTTATAACCTAAAAAAGAAAGTGTAATTAAGGACACATTATAAAAGAGAAAGGAATGACGTTGTATTCGGCAAAATAATCATACCCAAGAAGGGTGACAACACATAAATAGCGATGTAAATCCAAATGAATTATGAAGAAAATCTTACTTCCGTTGGTTTTCGTCCTGGAAAGCGTTCTTCCATTCTCTTGTGAATGCGAGATAAAGGAACCAAACAATCACGGTCAACGATACCAGCCTTTTCACATTCATGAACCAATTTAGCAAATTCAGCACGTCCCTAAAAAGAAACTAGTCAATGTTGAAGGAAAAAAGAAAAACGTACAGCAAGATATTCTTCTTGATTTTGTTTTTCGAAGTAGATAGTGTCTTCAAAGAATACGCGAGCATTTGGTGTTTGCATTATTTTGCTAAAACACAATATTGTTAGCAGAATAATGATATGCATATTTCTATGTATTACATCTTTAGAAACATGAACTTACTTTTTAGCATCGGCAAGAATAAATTCTGGCATTTGAATGTGTTTATTAACAAAATAAAGCTTTCCATCAGAGCAAGTATGCATATCCAAGAACGGCTTAAATCTTTCTGAATATTTTCTTATAAGCACAATCAAAGATCTACAGCCAAATTCTTCACATCGTTCTTTGAGCGTATGTTGATGACCCATGATTTGATACATTGATTGAAGTAATTCGACAGTGACTGGTTGAGAAGTTGTGAAATAAATTGTTTCAATAAGAGAATTGAGTTTCGGCCCATCCATGATTAAAGATGCCATAAACAGTTGAAGCTTGATAAGAGTTATCTGAAAAACCAATGAATATGTTTTAAAAAAAAAAGAAAGATGAAAATGGAAATGTAAGTGCTGGAAAGAAAGGAACACGAAAAAAAGAAGTGATGAAAAAGATTTCTTCAAAAAGTTGTATGTACCAAAATTTATCATTCCCATGAATTACCTGTTTTTCACCGCGAAAGATACTGTTATGGAAGGGCGGATTATTTGAATATTTATTGCAGCATTCAGAAAGAAAATTATACATACATAAAACTTATAAGTATCTTTGAACTCCGTATTATTTTTTTTAAAGATTAGCCAATAGTTTTAGGCTTGCTTTAACTTTCTCAATCAACATAAATTTTTGTAGTATTTATCTTTTATAAATTTCTTGATTCACAATGAATGAATGGAGCTTGCGTGTAACTTTAAAAAAATTCAAAGGTTTATGAATGTTAAATATTTATTGATTATATAAAAACATTTTAAAGTCAAAAAAAGTATTAATAGAAGAAAAAAAACAGAAAATAATAATTATTTTTTTTAGGACATTTCTCACTCATTCTTTTCGTGAAGCATAGTATTCTTTGAGTTGTGGAATTTGTTTAAGTCGATCAAGATATTGAATAAGTTCGGGATATTTTTCAATAACTTCAGGAGCATTTTGACGAAGAGTTATTAGATATTCACTAACAACAAAATCCGCCCATGTAAGACCACTTTTTACGAGGAATCCCGATCCACTTTCTTTGATATATTTTATTTTATATATAAAGGAAGGAAGATATCAGCTTGGGGAATGAGTTTGGTATTTTTTAATTCATTCTAAAAAAAAAGCAATTTTTAAGTTTTTGTTTCAAAATTTTGCATAGTCAAAGCATTTTTTTAAATGGAAAATTTATAACTTCCATTTAGCTTACTAAAATAAAAAAGAAGAGAAGGATTGAGACGACTTACTTCATCCCCCTTTTCTCTACCAAATTTAACAAGAAGCCATGGAATAGTTTGAGAAAAAAAATCTTTATGTTGATCAGCAATTGAATCAACTTTAGCTTCTTCAAAATCATTTTTTCCTGCTAAACCATATTTTCGAGCTAAATATCTTGAAATTGCATTACTTTCAACTAAATAATTTCCATCATTTAATTCAAATAATGGTACCTTTCCCGTTGGAGTCGTTAATTTAATTTTAGGCCATTCTTCTGGAGTAAATCGATTATCTTCAAATGGAACATTGGCATATTTAAAAATAAGTCGAATGGGTTCTGCAAGACCACGAGCATCAAAATATGTTAGTTTATATTCAGACATCCTTCCTTTTCTTGGTTTTTTGTTTCAACAAAAGAAAAAAGTTTCAAGTTAAAAACTAAAAATTGTTCGAAGTTTATATACTCACAGATAAATCACTGTTTTTCTTTTACTAAGTATAAAACACAAAATAGAATTTTTTTTATTTTTGTTGGTCAATTATTATATTTTCACATTGAAAAAAACACACATTTATTTTTACCCTTTTTAATGGGATACTTTTTTGTTGCAAAAAGTAAAAAATGATGAATTTGAAAAGTTGTTCATCCAAAACAACCTTTGCTTGTTTTTTTTTTGTGTATGTGTTGTACCTTCTGCTTTGTGATGATTTATAATAATTGTTATTTGTCAGTGAAACAAAAAAAAAGAGAATAGAATCATTTTGTCATAATTTTTAATAGATCGGTGACACATTTTTGTAGCTAAAGAAAGCGTTGTTGAAAAAGGCCTTTTAAACTTTGATTTACCAACTTCGAATAACAAAAATATTAAAACAAAAAATTTTGTTTTGCTTTTGATGAAAAAAAATCTTCAATATCCATAACATTTTGCAGATCTTTATAGATTTGGTGAGGCAAATAAAAAGAAGAAAACAACTAAATGAAGCAAAATTTATTTTAGACCTTTAACTTTCGTAATCACTCACTTTGAATGCATTTTTTTATATCTCTTGGAACACGGTAGCATCATCTAATGTCATTTATGTATGTTTCAGATTAGGAAAGATCCTTTTTTGTTGTTATGTTTACGTTGGTTTTCGCGCTTTTTTTCTTTTGTCTGTATCCATCACATTTATATTTTGCGCAATAAAAAAAAAGCAATTTGCATTTTCTTCTAAAAAAATTTGAGAGAAAAAAACGACGAAAGATGGAAGAAGGTTGTGTTTCTTTTTTCCTTTTTTTTCTTCATAACAAGTTCAACAACTAACATAAAATTGATATTTTGCTGCTTTGTTTGAATCATAAGACAACAACAACATTTTGGCGCACTTTTTCCATTTTTTGTTGTTATTGGTGTGTGTGTTTTAGTTTCTAACATGGTTTGATTTAGTTCTTTTTTTTCAATAATTCTAGCTTTCTTTTATGCATGTTAGTTTTTAGTTAACCTTTTTCTCTCAGAGAAAATAGCGGTCTGACCAAAATTAAAAAAAGAAAATGTGCTATTTTTTTTTTGAACCACCAGAAGTTGTAACTTTTCATTTTGAATCATCTTTTATCTTGCTACTTGTAGTTGAAAGAAAAAAACCACTTGTAGCCCTTGAAACTCTTAAAAAATTTAGAGGCAAAAAAAATTAAAGCGATCAAATAACTTTTCTTTTTCATCTCTTTTTGTTTGTTAATGCAATGTAAGCTTATTCAAGAATAATCTGCCTTCTTTTTGACCTTATTTCTTGTTATTCATAAATTCAAAATTCCCAATAACAACTAAAAAAAGAAGAAAGATGCAATCTACGATATATCGCCTCCAATCACTAGTTTTTACACCAGACATACATATACACTACCTTTTTGTATTTAAAAAAAAATGAAGGAAGATTGAAGACTAAAAAAAATGGATAGTAAAATGGCACGAATATAACATACTCGCATATATTTTTTTCTCTCCGCTTTTTTGTTCGCTGCTGCCGCTGATTTTCAAGCACCAACAACAACAAAAAAAGATCCCAGCAAAGAAAGAACAATTTTTCCCCTTTTTTTGCACAATTTTTATTTTTATTGAATAGTTTCTTTTTGGCAACAAATAAAAGTTGCAATGGAAAGAAAGAAAATGTTTTTTTGCTTTGGTGCTAAGTGAATAGACAAGAAGGGAACGAAGGGTTTATATGTAGTTGTTGTTGTTTGCATTGACACTTTTAGATAATGAGGAGAAAAAAAGCGAACGTTTGCTGACCTAGCGGTTTTGAATGATTAGGAAAACAACTGAATTCAATAGGTTCATTATTATTGGATGGATTATTGTTGCAATATGATAGGTTGTTGATTGAATCAGATTAGCTTTAGTTTGTGAGAATCATATTTGTTTTTTTAAAGAAATTGAATAGTAAAGAATTATCAAAAACTTTTGTAGTTTAATTTATTTCTTGTAAGCCTTTTTTTATTTTTTGAATGGTCAGCGTTCTTTTTTTTTTTGCTTTGCCACTGATTTTTACAATGTAACAAACCGACCGATTTTTTGCTATTGCTTTTTTTGTTATGATGTTGAATTTTAGCGTGCAATCAATAGATTTTTTTTGCTAATATTAATTTTTATTGCAGCTTTATTTCACCAATATTTTACCCATTTTTTAACCATGGCTTCTCGCCCCAATGGTACCAATCAACGTGGAGGTGGTGGTGGCGGAGGTCAACGAGGCGGTGCTGATGGCGGCCGTGGACAATCTAATGGCCGTGGAGGAGCTACCAATGGCCGTGGCAATGGAGGAGGTGGTTATTCCAATGGTCGTGGTAATGGATCATCTGGAGGCCGTGGTGGTGGTCTTCGTAATGGAGCTAACGAACCTGCTCAAACTCCTCAAATTGATAATCGTCGTGAACGAACTCGAATTCGTGATGATATGATTGAACATTTTGAAAAGAATGATGTAAGTTTTGAATCCTAAAAAAGCAAACTCTAAACAAACAACCCTTATATATTCAGATTACTGAAGGTAATACAATTTTGGAACCCAAAATGGATCCTGGAACCATTGCAAAAGCTACAGCTGAATTTCACACTAATGCTTTTGGTGTTCGAATGGATAAAGTTCCATTATTTCAATATCATATTGAAATAAATGCATGGAAAAATGCTCACTCAAAGAAAGCTATTTTCTTAACCAAGCGTTCAGCTGAAGAGTACGCTTTAGATTTAAAATTTAGGAATATAAATAATTCCTCTAATCATTTTAGTTATGTCGCAGTTGATCGTAAAACTCGCTGTCGTGAAGTGTTTCTCTTTCTTCAGCGAACTCGACCTGATGTTTTTGCTCGTGATAATCGTGTTTATTACGATCTTCAATCAAACATTTTAACCACTGCCAAACTTCATGATGCTGAAATCCCAGTCACCTTAAAGCAACAAGATTATGAAAAAATCGCTTGCTTAGCGAATTTTATTGAATTGAATATCATAATCACCGAATGTGCCACTGATAATCAACTAACTGCTGATGATATGTCCATGGCTCGTATCTCGGATTTGAATGATTATGATAGAAGCCATCAAGCTTTTATTGAATTGGCTTCATCGCAATACTCGTTATTCCATCCGAATGACATGGTCGTTTTAGCCAAAGGAAAGACCTATTTGGTGGCACCCGAAAAATCAGGAATGGGCAAAAACTTGGTAACCCTTTGTCAAAACTTCTCACAAGATAAATTCCTTGGTATGGGTGTTAAGAAATCAGCGAAGTACATCGAGGGACATAATGGTCGTGGAAATCAAAATGTCGCTTTGTTCATTGATCGTAAGTTTATTTTGAATTTTGAAAGGTTTAACAACTTTCAAGTCAATGGATGCGTTAACTTTTATTAAATATGTTTCTTCTTTTTTTCAGCCATCAAAACTGCATTTTATAAACCACAAACACTTGCATCTCTTTTGGAAAAGAGAAGAGTCAATCTCAGTGATGCACGGGATGTAAGTAGCAAAAGATTTATCGTTGCTGATCTTTACGTCTACAATCCTTTTCTTTCTGGTAAACGAACCTTCCAAGTTGTTGGATTTGATAAAAATTCTCCTCGAACCAAAACTTTCAAAGATGCTGTCACTGGAAAAATTATTTCTGTTGAAAGTTACTTCCTCACCAAATATAACAAAAAATTACAATATCCAAATGCACCATTGATTTATGGCAAGGGAAAAACTGATTTTCTCCCGATTGAAGTGGCTATGATTGATAGCAATCAACCTGTTCCAAAAAACAAAATGGAACAACGGGAAGATGCTGAAATGGTTAAATTAACTGCAATCAATCCAGGAGTTCAAAAATTGGAAGTTAAAACTTTCGTTACTGCTATTGGGCTTGATAAACTCACCCTTGAACATGATGGGCTTCAACTTGTTAAAACTGGAGATGCTATTGTTCCTTTAACCGTTAAAGGTCGAATCCTTCAAAATCCTGAAATTGTTTATTCTGATAATAAAACCACCTTTCCTGGTGATGATGGACTTTGGAATATTCCTAAAAAATTCCTTCGTTGTGGTTCAACCAAAAAATGGGGCCTTCTTAAATATGGTCGTGAAGCGGATGTAAATGTTATGCGTGGATTTCAAAATGCTTTTGTTGCTATGTGCTGTAAAAATGGCATGGAAATTCCTGATAAACCTGAATTAATTGGAAGCGTTGGTGAAGATGGAATGGAACCAATTTTTGTTAAAGCAAAGAAGCAAGGCATAGATTTTTTAGTTTTTGTTACTGATATGAAAATCCCATGTCAAGGTTCGTGGTTTTAGAAATTTTTTTTTGGCATAATTAATTATAAATTTTTTAGGTGAATTAAAAATGCTGGAACGCAAATATGAGATTACCACGCAGAATATTACGGCAAAGGTAGCGAATGATGCAGCGGGTCGAGGTACTGCAACTCTTGAAAATATTGTCAGCAAGACAAATCCAAAACTTGGTGGAACCAATTACACCATTAATCATAATCAAGATTTCCTTAATCATGCATTTGGACCAAATTGTCTCATCATTGGTATCGCCCTTTCTCATGCTGGTTCAATTGATCCTGTTCAAAAAGCTCGAGGTGGAACTCAAACTGCCACAGCTTTATCAGCAGTTGGTTATGCAGCTAATACTGGTGCAGATCCATATGAATTTTATGGGGATCATTTGCCCAATAACCCCCATCGTTCAGAAATTCTTGATCTCATCCCGGGTATTATTGATTCTACCATCACGCAATATAAAGAAAATAAAAAAACTTTCCCAACATCCATGATCCTTTATCTTAATGGCTCTTCTGAAGGTGAATATGCTTTGGTAAGTTTTTAAACTCAAAAATTGAAACTTTGAATATAATTTACGGATTTTTTTTTAGCTCAAACGTTTCGAAGTTCCTCTTGTTTTCAAGAAGATGAACGAATTGATGAGCCGCGAAATTCCTTTGACTGTGATCATTCCTCAACGCTCTCATGTTGCAAGACTTTATAAAACTCAACCAAATCTTCAAGATAAAGCTGCCCAACAAAACATCCCTCCTGGTCTTGTCGTTGATACTGGTCTCGTTCATCCAACCATCAACGAATTTTACCTCAATGCTCATACCGCAATCCAAGGTACAGCACGTACTCCCAAATATACCATCCTTTACAACAACAATCCAAAAGTAAACATGGACGCAATTCAACATATTACGTATTATTTATGTTTCGCCCATCAAATAGTAAATTCTCCCACGTCATTGCCTTCACCTGTTTATATTGCCATGGCTTATGCCGAACGTGGAACCAAAATGTATAAATGCTTGCCAACCAGCATTCCAGAAGAAATCGTTGAAAAGTGGTCTTATTTCAATTCAAATGAATTCAAAAATAAGCGCGTTAATGCCTAAAAAGTTTTTTTTCTCATTCTTTCTCTGGTTTCTTGCATTTGTTTTTATTCAATTTTTTTTTGTTGCGAGCTTTTTACTCATCTATTTGTAGTATTTTTTAAAATTTAAACTTATGATCTTACATTTTTTTTCAATGTTCTTTTTTCTTCTTACTTTTTATACTGGTAATTTTTTTTAATAAACTTAATTAAAATGAAATTTCTGTGTACGTAAGTTCAAAGATACAAAAAAAATAAAGCTTTAACAAAGTTGCTTTTTGGCTTTGGTTTACATTTTTTCTCCAAGGTATACATTGTATTAGGATTTTTTTAAATATTAAAGTATTCTCTTCGAAATAATAAAAAATTAATTGATCGAAATTTATTCATGAAAAACTACATAGTTAACTCCCATTTACTAACTACATTTAATTTTTTTACCGAATTTAATCAAAAAATTCACCCTTAGTTTTCTACCATTTTCTTTTTAACTCAAATCAACAAAAGAAAAGAAAGCAAGGTAAAAAAAAGAAGAATGAACTAACGGACGATTGAATTTAAAAAAAAGCATTTGGGATGTTGTTGTTGGATTGCGTATGTATGTACATATTCAACAAGGTCCATTCAAACAGTCTTTTTTCACGTGAAAATCGCAATTTTTTTCTCCAGCATATTCACGTCCACCAACAAAAAAAAACAACTTCGTTGCTGCTATTGCAAAAAAAAAGAAAGAAAAAACGCTGGTCGTTGTTGTTGTCGTTGCTTTCAAATGAAAAAAAAAACCAAGGAAGACAGCCGTTCTTTCTTTCTTTTTCTTTTCTTGCTGCATTTTTTCCGTCTTCTTTTTTTTCAAAGTTTCTTCCATTCTCTTTTATTTCTTCTTGAGCTTGCTTTTAAAACACAAACTCTGTATTAAACTCAATGGCTTTCTTTGTTTTTTTGATATTTGTTTATCACACTTTTTTTTGAGAATTTAATCGATTTTGTAAATCCAAGTTTGATCGAGGTGGACTTTTGTTTATTTATTTCGCGTTTTATGTCTTATTAATGAATCATCTTTTTCTAATGAATTTTATCATTTTGATTTTTGTAATTGTCCGAATTTCAGGGTTAATCAGTGCTTCTTCATTCGCTAAGAATCATGCTTTCACGACAAATTACTAAAACTGTTGCTGCTGGAGTTCGACAAAGGTAAGTAAAGCCTTGAATAAATTCTTCAAAATTTCGCATATAAGAAAAAAGCTGTATTACTCGAGTCCAAGACTATGCTGTATTTAATTTATGATATACTTAGTGGAATTTATGAATTTATATTGCTAAATGCTTAAAGATGATAACTTTTCAACGGTTTTAAACTTTTATTTGTTTCAGCTCTGGATGGTTTGGTAATGTTCAAATGGGACCACCTGATGCTATTCTTGGTGTTACAGAAGCCTTTAAAAAGGATAACAATCCTAAAAAGATCAATCTTGGTGTCGGAGCATATCGTGATGATCAAGTTAGCAATCTCTATTTCATATATATGTTTTTATTAATATTTTTCATTTTTCCAGGGTAAACCATTCGTTCTTCCATCAGTTCGTTCAGCTGAAGATGCAATCATTGGTGCAAAAATGGATAAAGAATATGCTGGAATTATTGGACTTCCTGAATTTAATGCTAATGCTGCAAAACTTGCATTTGGTGAAGATTCTCCAATCATCCAAGCTAAACGTAATGCAACCGTTCAATCTATTTCTGGTACTGGTGCTTTAAGAATTGGCGCTGAATTTCTATCAAAATGGTTTCCACATAATAAAGTTGTTTATCAACCTTCTCCAACATGGGGTAATCATGTTCCAATTTTCAAGTAAGTATCACTCTTATGGCTTTTTCAACAACGATGAAACTATATTTTTAATGCTTTTTGTAGATTCGCTGGTGTTGATGTTAAAAATTATCGATATTATGATAAAAACACATGTGGATTTGATGAAAAGGGTTGCTTAGATGATATTGCAAATATTCCTGAAAAATCTGTCATTTTGTTACATGCTTGCGCTCACAATCCAACTGGTGTCGATCCAACTGTAAGTTTATTTAGCAAATGTTAGTGATAATAAAAAATACTTATTTTCAGCCTGAACAATGGATGAAAATTGCTGAAGTAGTCAAAAAGCGTAACCTTTATGTATTCTTCGATATGGCTTATCAAGGATTTGCTTCTGGAGATATAAATCGCGATGCTCATGCCGTTCGTTATTTCGTCGAACAAGGACATAATATTTGTCTTGCTCAATCATTTGCAAAGAATATGGGTCTCTATGGTAATATTACATTTTCATCAAAAGCTTTCTATGATTATATATGTTTCAGGTGAACGAGTTGGTGCATTTACAGTTGTATCTCAAGATGAAGAAGAACAAGCTCGCGTTATGTCACAACTCAAAATTATCATTCGTCCTATGTATTCAAATCCACCAGTTCATGGAGCTCGTATCGCATCCAAAATTCTTTCTGATAAAAACCTTTATCAACAATGGTATGCATCTTTTTTGAATGTTTTAAAAGCGATATTTTCAAATTCTTCTTCAATTACATCTCTTTATTTTTTAGGTTGAAAGATGTCAAACAAATGGCTGATCGTATTATTGGTATGCGTACTCAACTCAAAGATCTTCTTGCTAAAGAAGGAAGTCAACGCAATTGGAATCATATCGTCGATCAAATTGGCATGTTCTGTTTTACTGGAATTTCTCCTGATCAAGTAAGTTTTAATCTTCTTCTGTTTTTTTTGTCAATGAAAGAGTTAAAATGAAAGAGAGTGAGTGAGAGAGTCAAGAGCCCTTTGTTTAAATTTTTTAAACTTAATTAAAAATTCCCAAATGCCATTTCTTAATTCATTCCTTGTTTTTTAAAAGGCTTTTGTATTTCTTTGTTTTAACATAGTTTTTTTGGGCGAAGTAGTTTGGAATTTTTAGTCGCAAATGACATGGTTGTTAAATAAGGAAAAGACGTACATAGTTTTACAAGGTGCTATTAAATGAGCTTTACAAATAATAGGTAGGTAGCTTGGATCATTTTTTAATATTTAGTTATGTTTAGTTACCTCAAAATTATATCCTTTTTCATTCATTTTCCTTTACTATTCGCATTTTGATGATAGACTGGCTCGTCTCTTAACCATAAATTGAGACATAGTACTAAATTACAAAAGTTGTAATAACCTTTTTACAGCTGTTTTACTTCCGATTTATTTATTTTCATAGAAGCTTTTCTTTTATCTCTCATTTTTTTCCATCAAAACTTAGGCTTGTACAAATCAAATGAAAAAAAATGAAAAAACAATTTTCATCACAAAAAAAATTTCTATTCTTTATTTTTTTGATGAACTTTTAGGAAGTCTCTTCTTTAGCATTGTTTAGCTGTTTTCCGGAAATGTTTATTTTACTCTTTCTTTTAGCCCTCGTTAACATTGTTGTTGTTCAAAGACAAGAAAAGCCCCAATCAACTAAGGCAATTTTCTTTTGTTCAATTTTTTTAAGCATTTTAAAAAAAAAACTTATTTTTATTGTCATCTTTTTTTCACTCTTCCATTTTTGGGCATCTAAAAGACATATTAAAGAAGACACCCATGGTTATGCTTTATGACGTATATGGGATTCTATTTAGATTTATGCCATTTTCTTTGATAGTTTTTTTCTTCTTATTTTTAGTTTTCATTTTTATGCTTGCCGTTGTTGCTGTGTTACTTTTAATCCGTTTGCATGCATTTATATATACTTTTTTATGGGAGGAAAGAAAATGGACGAAAAAAAATATTTTGTGATGAAAAGGGGAGTCGAGACACACATCCATAAAAGAAATATTGTAAGTCAATAAAAGATAAAAGCATGTTTAATAAAAAAAAATATAGGAGGAGAAGGGAAAAATAAACTGAAGCTTTGTCTTTTTTAAAGGGTTAATTAGATTGTTCGTTCGTTCGTTTTTTTAGACGATTCTTTTTTGTTTAAAAAAATGAGATAAACCAAATTAGAATAGATAGTGTTGAGGAACATCAGCGTCAGCAACCGATGGCTTTGAAAGCGGAACATTTGAGAAAAACAAAAAATTGTCCAAAATTTTTTTTAATTTTACTTTTTTTTCTTTTTAAATTGAAAGTTGGGCCCTGAAATTGCTTTAACGACTTTTTGTGGTCCACTACCAACCATTGGTGAAATTGTAAAAACGTTGACGTATAAATTGGCCTTTTCCAGGTGTGGAGAAAAACAAAAATGATGATGATTAGCTTTTTTCGATTTGATTTTTTTTCTTCAATTATTTTTTTTTTGAAAAATGGCAAAGAAAACATTGATATTTTCATTTAAAATAACAAGTTTTTGTTTTTTTCCCAAAAGTTTAACTTTAAAAAAAGAAAATGAAAAACTAATGACTTTTTTCCATTATTTTTTCTTAACCAATTTTTTAAGTTATTTTTAAGCCTGTGTTCGCTGGAACGAAGAAAAAGATTTACTTTTTTTTTTAAATATCAAAAAAAAATAAGAATTTCATTTTGGGTGGTTGTGGTAGGATTGCTGCCACTTTTTTCTTTTTCTTCTGTTGCCTTTTTTTATTTAAGAAGAGTCTTAGTAATTCTCAATGATTTATGTATTAAAGCCATGATTCATTTTATGTTTACGAAATGAAATAAAGACAAAAAAATGTATGGCTTATTGATGAGTTTATTTTTTTGCAATGGCCTTTTTGTTAGTAACGAATTTATTATTGTTGAGTTTCATGGTTACACGAAGTTTTTAAAATATGATTAGAAGAAGTTTTATTTTTTTATTAGTATTCTGAATTTTGTTGTTCGATTTATAAAAATTATTGAGGTTAAAAACTCATAATAATCTCGATGAACCTTCGTCATTCAGTTTCAAAAGAATCTTTTCTTTATGGTTTTAAACCTTGTGGTTATCATCATCTTCTAGTTGACTTCATTTTAACAATTTCGAGCTAATGAATTTGGTTTGAATGACAAAAACTGAACGATAGACTTTTTCTTTTGAAGCAGTCAGACGTAAAGTTCTTTAAAAAAATTTATTATTTTTATGCAACTTTTGCAAATTTTCCTTTAGAATTTTTAAAATGTACTTTAAACAATGCTATCTTTTAGTTTACCTCTTTTGTCTTTAACTTTGAACCTTTTGCATATTTGAATTGACCCTTTTCTCTGAATAGTCTTTATTTGCAAAATGAAAGAAAAAAATGAATAAGAAATTATGCATTCATCTTCATCACTGACTGACTTCATTGTTGTTTGAGCTTTGAGTTACGGTATTCCCCAATAATTCGTATAGTTTTACACTTTCAAAAGGTTAAAAGTCATTTTTATTTATCAAAACTATTTTTATTTTTACTACTCTCCTTTTTTTCCATTGTTTATTTATTCTTACTTATCTTCTTAAAATTTTCTTATGGAGAAAAAAGAAAACAATATTCTTTTTACGTGCTGCTTATATATTTTTTTTGGTATCAATTTCTGTTTTTTAAGACCTTTTCTGTCATTGCAAAATGACGCAAGCGTATGTACGTTAGTTAACCTTCACTTAAGTTTTATTTTTTTCTCATTTTTTGAGGAAAAAAATATATAGCAAAAACGTGTTCTTTTTATATATAAAAAAATATAAATATAAATTGCTTGCAAAGTTTTTTTTTCCTTTGGGAGTTTTGGAATGAAAACCGGGAGGGAGGAAAATTAAATAATGTTGATGAAGAAGAAAAAAGAAGAAGTAATCAACCCACGGACGATAATAAACGTTTTTGAAGTGAGAAAATTAGAGGGTTTTTGTTATTAGATAAAGGATAAAATAAAAATTTTAATATAAAAAAGGGAATATGTGTAACTATTTTTGGTAATATGCTTTTCGTTAAAAACATCTATGCACATACTTAAATTGCGTAATAGAGAGATAGATTGATTTTATTAGGAATGTATTATTATTTGTTATTAATGCTTTATGTATAAGTCATAAATGAAGCCAAACTTTTTTTCTTCTATTCATATCAAAATCTTAGTAGCAAATGGAAGTAATACTTATAAGGATTGAATCTCTTCACCTTTTTTTTCTTCTTCTCACCGACATGACTTTCCCAAATCGATTTATCCTATGAGAAAAAGATAAAAGCAAGCTAAAAGTGTTCTTCTAGTTCTTCATTTTTTACATTATTAACCTTATCTTTTTTCTTCTTCTTCGAGATAGTAGTTTTTTTTGTTTTGTTATGTTTATCTCTTGAACCATTTTTTAAAGTAAAAAATGGAGTGAAACTTTTAGTTAGTTGTTGTTTGGTTTTATGTTTCATATTTTGAACTGAAAAATGATAAAAAAAACCTTTTTGACTTAGAAAAATTGTTTGCTTTTTTAAAAGCTTCCAAATGAATGAATAAAATGGAAGGTGGAATGGAATGTAACTTCATATGTAGCTTTTTGACTCTATCTCTCACTCACTCACAAAAAACTCTTTCATTGACTTAATGGACTTTCTTTCATTTCTTCTTTTTTTATATGTATGTAATTATTTTTTTTAGGTTCAACGTTTAACTAAAGACTATAGCGTTTATTTAACAAAAGATGGTAGAATTTCGGTTGCTGGAATTTCATCAAACAACGTCGAATATCTTGCTCATGCTCTTCATCAAGTTACTAAATAAGAAGAAAACAAAGAAAGATAAGAAGATGGAATCAACAAAAACTATCATCAAAATATTGTTATTTTAGTAGTATCTTTTATTTTCTATGTATGTTATTTAAAAATTAGGACACTGTGAATTTTTCTTTTATGTTTCGGTTAGATTTATTTTTTATATTTTGTAATAATTTTTTTTAATGGTAGTAGTAAACTCGTGTTTTTTTTTCTTTTTGTGTCTTTGTATTTTTATCAATCTTTTTTGCCGTCGAAAAGAAAAAGAAGAAATGATATGAAATGATGAAGAAAAAGAATAAAGTTTAGGACAGCATTCATCCATTTATTTTTCTCGTTTCGTTTTTGGATGAGTTTCAAATGCCTCTCATAAAAAAAACTTTTGAAGGAGAATGCAATGATAGATAATAAAAAAAGGATGCAGCAGCAGACTTGACTTTTTTTTTCTTGTGTGTTTTGATATTAGCTTTTTTGATTTATCCCTTGAGAATTCTTTTTTTATGGTAGTGGTGAACTAAAAAGGAAGAAGCAGGAGAAGACATTGGTTTGTTGTTTTAAAAAAAAAGTTAAATCCACCCGATTTAAATCTAATCCAATTGACAAGAAGAAAATATGTTTTATATGTTATTGCATTGTCTTTGCATTTTTTTTATTCCTTTCTTCTTTTTTTTTGCAATGGAAAGAAAGTTTTATTGGAATTTTTTTCTTCTTCTGGAGCTCATGAGATCTTCAAATTCAATTGTTTTCCATTGAATTCACGTCAAATTTAATTCTTTCTTGTTTAGTTGGTGGTTTCACTTACTTTTTGAACCTCGATTCTTCAGGCAGCTTTTAGTTCGAAGTAAGTAGTAGGCGATGGAGACGATTCTTGGAAGAAGCTGCCGCCAATGTTTTTTTTGAAGAAAGTTTTAAAGATAAAAGAATCTTTCTCCCTCTTTTTTTTAAAGTCAATAAGAAGAAAGAAAAAAAGTGGAATCATTATTGTGTTGTTTAGCTTTCTTTCTTTGCTTCAATTTACAACCAAAAAAAACATAAATGATGGAAGATTTTCACACGCTTCAAATAATTCGGAATTCCACTTAGTTGCCTTTTCTTTTCTTTTCTCCACTAAAATTTGCCGTCGTCGTCAATTCTTATCGTCGATGGTGTTGAAAAAGAAAAAACCGAACTCACCAAAAAATAAAAAATCTTTCATAGACTCACTCTTCTCTTTTCTTAAGCTTCATTTTTTTTTTAGAAGCTAGCTTCCAAACATTTTTTCTTTCCAAAGCTTTTTTGGCAACATTTTTTTTCTTCATTCTTTTGTGTAATATTTTTTTTCTTCGAGAAGTCCTTTATTTTTTTTTCTTGGACTACTATGAGTGGTTGGTTGGTTGGGTGCTCTCGTCATCACAAACACACTTTATGCCTTTAAGGCATTTAAAACGCTCGAGCAACAAACAAAAAACTTTAAGACCTCTATTTTTTTTTTAATATGAGTGTGTTTTAATGTAAAAAAAATTTGAAGGAAAAATATTTTTTATAAAAAATGCATACTTTTGTTGCTAATGTCTTGGAGGAATGGAAAAAAATGGAAACTTTTGTATATCGAAAATAAAAAAGGGTTGGCAAAAGTTTAGATAGAATTGACTATGGCAGGACATTGACATTTTTTTGTTTGCCAGCCAAGTTTTTTGACGATGATAGAGAATCACCAAATTAAAAATATTCAAGAATTAAAAAATATTTTTGCAACTTTTGATTGACACCCCAAAATTATAGTTTTTGAGTTTCTCGTCGTAGCTTGCTTACAATAGAAATGTTCGAACTTTTTTTTATCATGGTTTCGACATTTTTCAACTTATTTCTTGATTACATATTTTAACTTTTGTGTCAAGCAACAAAGATCTCCTCGTTGCTTTTCGAACCATGGATTTTTATTACTTTGCTCCAAGTCTAGCAACTATCATTGTTATTGACATTTACCGTTTAATTTTTTTTGCCTGTGTTTTTTTAAATCGACTTTATTTTTTGGCTTTTTTACTTTTTTGCAACAATATTTACTTCACTGCCTTCAACATTCTGAAAGCAAGCAAAAAATAATTGTTTAGTTTACTTTTTTTTATTATTATTGTTTGTAACAAAGAATTCATTGAAGCAAATTTTTTCCATTTTTTTGTTAACAATTTTGAAACATTTTTTCCATTTTTCTTTAAAAAAAATTAAGTTATTACAGTAAACTGCCCTTTTCCAAAAGACTTGTTTGTTTGTTGAAATTTGCTTCAAATAAAAAAATTGTGTTGAAAAGGTTGCAGATGTTTTTTGTTTTGAATAAGAAAAACTTTCAAAAGGTCTTTAAATTAATTATTTTTTGTGTTTGACTTGCTTTTTTAAATATGATTTAGTTATTAAGGTTATTGAAAAGATCAACAACATCTGCTTGATTATTTTTTTTAACGTTTGCAGGTAAAATTAATTGACTTTGAATTTTTTTCTGCAAAAAGTGCGAAATTTTTATACCAATCTCATTGATATCTGGCGCATTGAAATTTTGACTATTTTTAGTTACTATTTTTAAAAAATCACAACCTTGCATGATTCAAAATTTAAAAAAAACATTATCATACTTCCAAAAAAATATTCTAAATTTATACTTTTTCTCCTTCCTACTCTTGCATTTTTTAACACATTTCATTTCGTGTGTTTATTTTTTGATAAAACGAAAAACTTTTTGTTCAAAGGAAAAAGTGCGATGATGCAATCTTTTTTCTCTCTTAGTCATATATATAAACATCAAACTTTTGCCTCGAATTAAGTAGCAGCGTGGCGCAGTGGAAGCGCGCGAGGCCCATAACCTCGAGGTCGGTGGATCGAAACCACTCGCTGCTAATCCTTTTTTTTAAATTTTTTAATGACGAAATTTCCAAGAAAAATATTTCATAATTTTTCTTCCACCTTTTTGGAGCGAAGGCGGAAAATTATAGGTTTAAAACTATGTTTTTTTTGATGGATTTCATAAGCTTTTTTGATAGAATGCTTCTGGTGAAACTCTGGCATTTTTTTTCTTCCATAAAATTGCAATATTTTTTCCCCCATTTTTATTTATTTAAAAAAGCTTTTGTGTTCAAAAAAAAACTTTTATTTAAGTGCCCTAAAGCAATAAAATAAAATTGTTAAAAGCTTTACATATTTGTTTATCCTTTCTTTTTTTTCTCAAATGCAACATTCTTTTCTCTATTTTTTTCGAATATAAAAATGCATAATAATTTCTTCAAAAAAGTTGCCAAAGAAAGAAAAAATGAGAGAGGAAGAATAAAAGAAGTTTGTTGTTTTTTTGTTCCACATAAATTTTTTATTTTATTAGTTTTTTTGTTTTGTTTTCTATTATATATAATATCGAAAAACATTGGAGACCTCCTTTTTTTTCTTATTGGTAGCAGAAAAAAAATATATGAAGAAAACTAGAAAAAAAAAATAAGGGGAGTCAATGAAAAAGTCTCGAACAAAAAAAAATAAGTGAGAGAAAAAGAAAGAGAAAGCATTAACTCTTCTGGGATTTATCTTTTTTTTATTTTTCTCCACAATTTATTTATTCTTTTTGTTGTTGTTTTTTTAATGCCACCACCAACGCCGCCGCCATCGTTGTCGTTGTCGCCATATTGAAGCTGAAGTTTTTGTTGTGTTTTTTTCTTCCTTCTTTTTCTTGCTTGGCTTACTTGATAAATTGAATATTCTAACACCTTCCTTCTCCCTAGTTTTTCTTCTTCGTCTTCTCAACTTCTTTTTTTATTTTTATTTTTTGCATTTTCGGTTGCTTTTTTTATTTTCATTATATAAAAAACATTACAATAGCAAGTGTTTTTTGTTTTGTTTTATTATTATTATTGAAACTTTATTTTTTCATAAATTTTTCGGGTCTTTTTTTACTTCAAAAAAAAAATTAAATAATTTAATACATATCTTTTTTTGAGTCTTTAAACTTTTTTTTATGAAATGCACACATTTGAGGTGGTCGTCAGTCATTAGCTCTTCATTTATTTCTTTTTCCCTTTTTTTCATATCATTTGCGTAGTTTTTTTTCTTCTTCTTCTGCCCTCCTTCAATAAAGGTTATTTAATTTATGCTCATTTTACATTTTAATTTTAATCTATTTTTATTTAACAACTCCCTAAAGAATTTTAAAAGGAATTTAAATAAACTTTAAAGTTTAAACTTCAAAAGACGAACCAAAAAAAAAACGACGACGCATAAAAAAAATTTTTATGCCTCAAAAAACAAAAAACAAAACAACATTGTTGTAATTCTAAATTCATTGAATTTTTAAATTTAAAACAAAAAAACTTTCTCAATATTTTGTTTGGTGTGTGTATGTTTGGGTGAATCAGGAATAATTTTTTCTTATTTGGATCTCTGTGGAATGCATTTTAATTTTCTTTTTTTCGAGTCATCAAGTTTAGTAAAAAAAATGAACTGAATGGAACGGAGTTTAATTTTTGGGTGGAATTTTAATTTCCAATTATTATTGGGAGTTGTTTAGCCTTAGAAGCAAGCGAATGATAATGGAGCGTAATTATTTGTTTTGAAAATAAATAAAACACAGAAAATTCTTGTACTTTTTGTTTCCTTTAAAATTTTTCTTAAAAAAAATTAATATTTTATTTTAATTAAAAATATCGTTTTCCGATCAAAGAAGCCAAACTTCGAACTCCATCCTTTTTTTTTCATCTTCGAAGAATTTCAACCCTCTAATCTTTGCTTTACTCTTTTTTTAATTGTTTTCTACTTACCTAATTTAAAATGATGTAAAATTATTTTTAGTAAATTAAAAGAAGAAATAAACTACAGTTATTTAGATGACTAATCTTTCTTCTTTTCTTCCTTTTTGTTTCCACTTTATTAAACAACAAAAAACATTTTGGAAAAAAGACAAATGAAGCTAAAGCTAATCTGCTTTTATTAATATTAAAAAGCATTTTTCGAAAAAAAATTATACTTTAAATTGATATCATTCTTAAACAAATGAAAGATTGAAAAGGTGTCTGAGAAGCATTATCGACCTTTTATGTTTTTCTTTTCACTATAGAAAAGTTTTTCATTATCAGCATTTCTTTAATCGCCGATTACACCATCCTCGGTAGTATAGTGGTAAGTATCCGCGCCTGTCACGTGCGAGACCCGGGTTCAATTCCCGGCCGGGGAGAATACTTTTTGCATTTTTTTGTTACTATTTCTAAATTACTCCAACGCATTACATAAAAGCAAATCCATATTCTATGCCTTTTTTGAATCTCACCTTCAAAGGATTATGTTTTTTGACTTTATTTTTCTGCGTATTTATCTGTGAATGACATGAAAATTGTTTGAATTTTTCTTCCAAAAAAAATATCCTCCTCCTACAATTCCGTGTTTTTTTGTTGGTTGAAGCATTTTTAAACCATCGAAAAAAAAACATTTCCGTTTCATGTGCCATAAAGGTTTCTTTCTTTGTGTGTGTTTTTTTTTTAAATATAAACTTTTCAACATCGACAACAACGACTTTCCATCGTTTTTTTTTTGTTCGAGAGTTCTTAAACAACTCGTCATTTTTTTTTGAAAAGGAAAGCTTTATTTTTTCATCATTTTTACTTTCCTTCAAAAAAGTCTTTATTCTTTTAAAATCCCCGAACGGCACTTTTTTTCCTACAAAAAAAAACTAAAAACGCTTATTTCTTTACTTTCTTTCTTTCTTTTCTTTTTTCTCAGGAGTTCTTATGTTCTTACTTTGCTGCCACTGCTTGTCTTCGTTCTGTGCGGCAATGGATTAGTAGTGTTCTTCAGAATGCTCATTTTTTTTCTTTCGTTATTTTTTTTTTAACATTTTCTTAGAAAATCAGTAGTTTTCTAAGGTTTTTATTTAGGAATAATAAATTAGTATTTGTTTTCTTGGGTCTTAGTTAGTTTTCCTCAAAAATATTGTTTTGATAACAAAAAATTTTTGAGATGCCAAAATAAACATATTTTTTTTAAAACAAGACATGAACTTCTTCTATTTCATGTTTAACACTAGCAGCGTGGCGCAGTGGAAGCGCGCGAGGCCCATAACCTCGAGGTCGGTGGATCGAAACCACTCGCTGCTAATCCTTTTTTTAAAGTTTTTTGTTTTTCTTTCAACCTTCCTTTTTTGCTTTGTTAATCTATTCAAAATACAGCCATTTTTTAAATTTTTATAACACCTTTTTTTAAAACTATTTATTCATAGCCGAAATAAACGCGTTGTTAATATTAATTATTCAAACATATAAAATGGAAACTTTAAAATATTATTTTAGGCATCTACATATTTCTTTTAATATTCAAATGTAAATGGCTAAACATTGGTTAAAATCTCGACGACTTTTAGCTCCATGCATTTTGGGAATTATTTTTACTATTGCAAGTTTTATTACTTGGGTTTCGGATGATGAATCATGGATGGGCTTAAAATCCTTGCAAAAAGAGAAAACATCTGAAATTTTTAAAGTTAATGAAAGAAATTTGTTACTTTTTAGCAGCGAATGTGAGAGGTAAGTAAACAAAAAATGAGTTCCATAAGTTTAAATAAAATAAATTTTTATTCCAAAATAATGAAGTCTTATTACGAGGATTAACTAAAAAAAAAATTATTTTTTATATTTTAATTTCCTCCATCTTTTTCTTTATAGCAAAAATCTCACAGCACACATTAAAAAAAATGCTGCCCCAGATGATTCCGGCCAATTTCCATCTGATTTATTTACCCTTGAACAACGACAACGAGGCGCAGGTTTGCCCATATTTTTTAAACTTTTAAAAAATTTTTATCTTTAAAGTTTAAACTTTTTTTTAAGTCGTTCTTCATTTATTTGGCTTAATTTATATGTTTATTGCATTGGCAATAGTATGCGATGAATTTTTTGTTCCATCTCTTGGTGTAATCACTGAAAAACTTGATATCAGTGAAGATGTGGCAGGTGCAACATTTATGGCAGCTGGTGGTTCAGCACCTGAATTCTTTACTTCGGTGATTGGTGTATTTATTGCACAAAATAATGTTGGTATTGGAACTATTGTTGGTGAGGAGGAAAATTTAAAGAGAAATTATAAAATTAC
The DNA here is from genome assembly GCA_028622995.1 of Panagrolaimus kolymaensis. NCBI lineage: Eukaryota > Metazoa > Nematoda > Chromadorea > Rhabditida > Panagrolaimidae > Panagrolaimus > Panagrolaimus kolymaensis. The sequence goes on from JAJQJQ010000020.1 coordinate 2,669,189, forward strand.
TAAAAAAATAAATTTTTTTAGGATCAGCGACCTTTAATATTTTATGCGTATTAGCTTTTTGCACTTTATTTTCCACTACTGTTCTTCATTTAACTTGGTGGCCACTTTTTAGGTAAGACCATATCTCATATTTGATAGGGATTTATATTTCGATGAAATTCGATGAAAAGTTTTAAAAAAAAAGTGAACCGTAAAAAAGACACACAACGTTTAGACTTTTTTTTCTCGTTTAAACGAACAGCAAAAAAAAAACATTTCTAATTCCAAACCCCATTATTTTGTTATAATCTTTTTTTCACAAAAAAAATTATTCCCTTGAGATTTTACTTTATTTTGCGGCGTCGAAAAAAACAACTAAAAACGCATTTATTTTTTATGAACACTTTTTTTGGCTGCAACAATGCTTTTAGTTTTTAGTTTTTTGAAAAACAAACACATTTTTTTTATGAATAATATTCTTTGTTATTTTGTTTTTTTGTTTTTTTGTTTTTTAGAGATTGCACATTCTATATTGGATCATTATTCATGCTTGTATGTTTTTTCTTGGATGAAAGGGTATGTCGTTTCTTTTAATTTCGTCCGAACCGGAATAAAGGTATTTGAAGTCAAAATAACTAAAGAAAAAAAAAATACTTTTGGTTTATTTAATTTTTTTTGATATTCCTCCAAAAAGACAAAGTTTCAAATCCAAAAAAGTAATAATAAATTGATTATTTTTTTTATAGATAGAATGGTATGAAGCTTTAAGTTTATTTATTGTTTACCTTTGTTATGCAACATTTATGAAATTTAATGTGCAAATTGAAAATGCAGTTAAATCAGCTTTATTTGGACAGGTATCATTGCCAGAAGAAGTTCAAATTGAACAGCAATCACCCATAATGCAAGCAACAAGAGTGAGTTTTTAGAGGTTTAAAAAAAGCAAAGAATTCCATAGCAAAAATTTTTGATTCTTTATTTTGCTTTAAAAATTTACACAATCAATCTTGGGACAAAATTTGCATATTCCAACAAAACATTTTTCCAGAGATTTTTTAAAATTGGGTCTAAAAATTTTGATTCATTTGTTTTTCTTTTTCTAGGATAAATCAATATCATTTGATGCTGAATTGGATCGACATGATCATCACCACCATCATCATCATAATCGTTCATCCTTATATCGATCGGATTCGCTTGCAATTGGTCGGAGACGTGGTTCATTAACCCATCGTCGACAATCCATCCCAATATTACATTCGGGTGCAATGTTTCGTAATGGAATAATGCAATTAATGTCGCATACATTGGATCCATTAACAGAGGGAAATGATTCAGAAGAGCGTTCAAGAAATGGCGAATTAACTTCACCTGAATCACAACGAAGAAAAATTTCATCCAATGATGGCGGAGGAGGATATAATAAAAAAAGTGGAGCAAAGATTAATGGAAATAATAATTCTAATCTTGAAAGGCAACCATTAAAAGGTGAAAATGGTATTGGACATGATAAATCTCATAATGATGAAAATCAATGTCTTTATGAAAGGCGATCGACTAAAGCAGAAATAGAACAAATTGTAAGTTAATTGAAGGCAGAAAAAAAATGTTAGCGCTTTTCTAAACCTAATAAAAAATTGATTAAGCCTCACATACATACTCGCAAATTAATATTTCTCTCTCACATTGCAAATATTAAAGCTTTCTTTCAAAATTTTAGAAATCCATTCTCGAAGAAGAGGAAGAAAAACCTTTAGATATGACATGGCCGGATCATTGGAATAAACGTTTGATGTATTTACTTTTATGTCCCATTTTATTCCCTCTATGGGTTACATTACCTGATGTTCGAAAAGAAGAATGTCGAAAATGGTATATATTTACTTTTATTGGATCCATTTTATGGATTGCATCATTTTCATATTTAATGGTTTGGTGGGCGAATACCATAGGTGAAACTTTTGTTATTCCTACTGAAGTGAGTAGTTTCATTTTGAGTTCCAAAATAAATGAGTTATTATTGAGAGATTGATTTTAGATTATTGGTTTGACCATTCTTGCCGCAGGTACAAGTATCCCTGATTTAATTACGAGGTAAGAAGACTCTTTGAAAATTTAAGGCATGGCATATAAATTAGTTTTCGGTTATTTGAATATCGAGAAAAAATTAAATTACACTTTTTTATTTAGTTTTTTTTAAACAAAAAATAATTTTAGTGTTATCGTAGCTCGTAAAGGCCTCGGAGATATGGCTGTTTCATCTTCCGTAGGAAGTAACATCTTTGATGTATGCGTTGGGTAAGTTAATATCCCCGTACTTTCTTTCTTTATCTCAACTTTTTTACTTTATAGTCTACCAATTCCATGGTTGATATATTTCTTAATAAATTTAATGCAATATGGAGTTGTTGGTGAACCTATTTCTGTTTCATCCAATGGATTAGTTTGCTCCGTTGGAATGTTATTCATCATGATTATCGTGCTTATTATAGCTATAGGAATATCTAATTGGCAAATGAATAAATCATTTGGCATTGTTATGATGATTTCATATATAGCATTTTGTATTGTTAGTGTATTCTTAGAAACTGGAAGATATGTTTGTCCATTACGAATTTGTTAAAGCCACCTTTGTGTAAGTAAAACTAATACTTTTGTTGGAAAAATTAAATAAATTTATTATAATAAGTTTTTACATACATACAAATCATAAACATAGATAGACAAATAAAATTATATATAAATACATTATAGCTTACAAAAATCATGAAGAGAAAAAAAGATCAAAACAAAATGAAAAATTTTATTATGATGGTAGTGGAGTTTGAGATGCTTCAGATTGGGTTGGACCAGGTTTAGCTTCATCTTCTTCAAAAACGACACGGAATAGAACATGAATAACTTTAGTAAGAATATCTAAAAAGTAAAAGTAATTTTTTCTCTCTCATTGCATTAATAAACTTACCAGCAGTATGATCAAGGCAATTGATACGAAATCGAACAAATATTAAATAAACAGGAATGCCTGTAGCCATAATACCAAGTCCAATAACTAAAAACAACGATAATTAATAATAGCAACAAAAAAAAAAGATGGAAAGAGTTAGCTTACCAGCTTTTTGAGATTCTTCCCATTCTTGACAAAAAGGAAGAATAACAAGAGCAATACATCCGATTAGAAATACAATAGCAATAGGAAGCCAAACACGGAAAGGATATTCTTCTTTAGGAATTTTGAAACGATAATAAATGAGAGCAGCAATTGCAACTCCAATCGCAAGCCAATATGATACAGCAATACAATCAATAATGTATATAGCATTGTCACTTAGAGCAAGGAAGCACATGGAGATGAGAGCCTATAATAGTATAAAAAAATGAGAATAAAGTTATGTAAATATAAAAGTAAGCATACTGTAAGAACGATAGCTGGAATTGGTGTTTTAAACTTTGGATGAGTCATTAAGAGACATTTAGGCATATGATCATTTCGAGCGCCAACAAAGAAAAGCCTATAATGAAATCATTAGAAAAAATCAACGGGTTGGAAAAAATCATACCGAGAAGAAGTAAACAGTAGACCATTTCCAGATCCAAAGCTTGCAACAACTACAAAAAGTGATATGATGTATTCAGAGCCCTTCCAGCCAAAAATATTCGAAGCAAATTTCTAAAAAACCTTTAATAAAAATAGGAGAGGTAATAAAAAATTCAACTTACGATAGCTGCTGGTTCTTTACCTGAAAGTTCTTTAGGAGATAAACCAGCGTAAAAAGCGACATTAACCGCAACATAAATAAAAATAACAAAAATGGAAGAAACGATGATAGCACGTGGAAGAGTTTTAACAGGATTACGAACTTCTTCGATAATAAAATTCAAATAATTCCATCCTTGATAGGCATAAAGAGCTGAATAAAAAGCTAATGCAATTGCACCTGGATTGGATGATGTGTATGCAAAAGGTTCATGGAAGCTTTTAGTTCCTTCATCACGAGCACACAGAGAATAAACACCAACACCAATGATACCAATAAGAGCAATAACTTTAGCGACAGTACAAATATTGTTGATAATAAGAGACGTTTTGATAGATATGCAATTTAAAGCAGTTTGAACAGCTAAAAAGAAACTTGTTAAACTATGTAATGAAAATGATAAACTAACCTATCATTGAAATAGCGATGGGAATAATATATTTCTTATCATTATCTATTCTAAGACCAAATGGATAAACAACATATGTAGCAAAAGTTAACGCAACTATAGCTTCTGATCCAGGTCTGAAACATTGATATGTGTATATAACAAGAATGGAAAGTAACATGACTAACTAACCTTACAACAACAGCTTCAATCCAAAGACGAATAAAGGAAGCAAATCCTCCAAAAGCATAATGAATATAAGCATAGTCTGCACCAGATTCACGCAAAAGTAAACCAAGTTCGATGTAACAGAATGATCCAAGAAGAACAAAGATGCCAGCGGCGAGCCAAATTATAAGTGATAAACCAACTGATCCAGCTCCTAAAAATAGACAAATACATAGTTAGTAAAGTAGCACACATTATCAGTAAACATACCCTTTTGAACACCAGCAGGTGTAATAAAGATACCAGAACCAATAATGCAACCAATAATAATTCCAATACCAGATAAAAGGCCAACACTTCTTTTCAATGGTGAATCTTTATCATCTTCAGTCATAACTTTTTTACCAATCTTTTGACAACTTTCAGGTGAAATACCCTTTTCTTTTTTAATTAATGGTTCACCATTTTCAGGATCATCATTTAAAACTTCAGCAGCAGACATAGTAACTTTCTTATTGTTAGGATCATCATCTGTTTTACCGCTAACTTCAGAAATACCAGGTACAGCTTTCCCTTCTTTTGACTTCATTTTTCAACCACCTAAAAAAATAAATAAAGTTTAAAAAATGTTGTTTCAAAAAAAGGAATGATGAAACTTACAGTTGTTTGAGTTTCTTCAAAGTTGAAGTTTCAGCATAAAATTTGCCACAATGAATGGTCTTGTTGACAAGCTTGTTTTTGAATTTACAAAAACATAACTCAAACCATTTTTCCAATTTTTCATTCTAAATTTTAACCATTTTTGCATAAACATTATTTTACTGAAGACGCGCAAAAAAAGTGTTTTCCCTTCCAATTACAGTAATGCTTTGAGCGATGAGACACGCTCGCTATTCGAATAATTTCAAACAATGAATTTTACTTGCTTTTGATTAATTTTGTTTGTTTTTTCACCAACATTTTTGTAAAAAAAATCGCACCCTAATCTGCTAATAAATTAATATTGATCAAATAATGGAATACCATCTTGGCTGCTGTTGATTTTTTTTTATTCAAAGATTCGAAAAATCACTAATTTAGAAAGGATTTTTTCTAAATCTTTATTCAATCCGTGTAAATGCACAAGTTTAAATTTATGTCGTTTCGGAAGTAACAATCAAACTAATAGCCAAATACTTGGGATTTATTGTGGGTGATGTTCTTTATTCCGCGTTTGATTCTTTTCATGCTGTAAAGTAACCATAATCTCAAATATGTATGAAAAATTACAGCTATTAGAACTCTGCGATGGTAGTAAAATAAAGATAAGAAACAATTACTGCTTTATTTTGTCAAAAACGAATCAAAAAGATTAATAAAAATTTTATCACATGAAAACAAACTAAACAAATTTAAAATCAACAAAAAAGAAAGAAACTTAAAAATTGCATACAGCTTCGATCTTACAACATTCATATAAACGATCAACATCACCCGCGTCAGGAGTCAATTCAGCAAGCAAATAATCGTCGTTATCATCAAGTTGAGAAGGTTTTTTTACAGCAAGATAGTGACCGAAATCCAAAATCAGATAAAATTTGACATTTTCATTTTTCTTCAAATGGCTAGGCTTGGATGGTTTGGATCGGGATTCTTCTGTACACCAGTATTGATAATTTTCAACAGGATCCTCATCATTATCATAAGTGTATGAGTCTTGTGACATTATAATTGCATCAAACACACGCATAAACATCGAGAAATCACAAGATAATTTTCCGCTTAGTGTTTTACCATCTGGAGAAATAACAGTTACTAAAAAAGCATATTTAAAAACTATTAAACGTATGAAAAACAAAAACATACCACTCATTTCTCTATGCGTTGCTTTATGCAAAATACCACTTAAATCTTGATTAGAAAACAAAAAATCTTTTGGGACTAAAAAGCGCTCCTTTAGTTTCAATTATCAGTTTAAAAAGCACTCACCAACAAAAGAAATCAAGAAGTCGAGGTCCATACGATCAAAGTGGAATTCGGGTAACATTTCAGTTAATTCTTCTCTGATTGCTTTTCTGGTTGGGTTATTTTTGATGAGAGCTTGATGCACAGCCCATTTGTAAACCTAAAAGTTCAACTTTATTTGTATTTATAAATAAGGATAAATGACTTACAGCTTGAAATAGTTCTCCTTCGATTGAATAAAAACGTTCAAGACTTACGATGTAATTAAGCATTTGTTTTTTGCCTTTCAAAAAACCATTAGATTCCAGTAAGCATGAAAGATGTTTAGCCATCAAAGAAGAAGAAAAAAGTGTTAATGATGGATACTTCAATGAAAATTCAAACATTTCAATAACATTTTCGGGAGTAATTTCAATTACTTTTGCTAAATATTCGTCACATTTGTCTTTCACTTCAGCAACATCATAATATTCAGCCATGTCGACCATAGTGAAAACGTTTTCTTTTGTGATATTGGAGTCGGAAAAGTAAATATGACCAATGAATTCTTTGAAGTCATCAAATGAATAGGCGCTAATCTTGAGTGGCTCATCTTTGGTTGTTCATCGTTCAGAAAACATTACAGCAAACGGCTTTGAAATACCAGCTAGCATAAACTTATGAGCGTAAAGTTTCTAAAAAAACGAAAGTTGTAGTAAAAAAAGCTAAAATAAAAGACATACCTGATCTCCAATTTGAAAAATGCCATCAAAAAAACCATTTTCAACATCTTGAGATTTGAAAAGTTCGAACCGTTTTAATTGTCTTGACTTGAGTTCATTATATTTACGACAACACATTTTGTAATTTACGAAAATAAGAGTACCTAAAATTTAAAAGAAAATTATTTAAAAAAAAGTACAGGGCTTTGTTAATGAAATAAAAATGCCACGAAATGTAAAAACGATATTTATAAACTGATAGAAACATGTGTAAAACCAAAGCAAAGAAAAAGAAATTTCTGCATTTTCGTTTTTTTCTTCCAAAACTCCATTAAAAAATCCTAGCAAGAAAATAAATCTTTTTAGGGAACTGTGAAAGTTGCTTTTATTTTCGAAAAAATCTTTTTATATGATGATAGTATTGTATGTATGTGTTTTTTAAAAAATATTGCTATCTTTCTATTTTTTAAAAGAGAGTAACTACATTTTTATAAATATCGTATGAAATTATTTACTTTCTTTTTCGAGTAACCATGTTCCAGTGTTTGGTACTTTCTTTTGTAATAAATGATTAAAAATTTAAGCCGTAATTTAAATAAGATCTTTATTTGAAACTTTAATATAACCAGTTTTTTTACAAATCAACCAAAAAGTAAATAAAATTATAAACACGACAAAACCCGTAATTGCTCCAATGAGTTTTCTCCAAAAAATAGCGCCTTCAATCCAAGCATTTAAAAATACTGGAGAACAATCACCCGATGGATCAAACCATTTTTTAATATTCTCATACCATCGATGCTTTTTATTTGTTTCATGAAGCCTTTCACAAAGTTTACAATAACTTTCATCCCATGCCAATTCTTTCTTTTGAAAAGTTTTAGTCCATTCAAAATATTTTAAATATTCGGTTTTATTTTGAATTAAATTATTTAAATATTTTGAAAGTTCATCGATGTTTTTGAAATCATCGACAGCGATGAAAGAATTATTTGGAGCAAATTTGGATGCAATATTTCTTCGAATAACGATGGGGACAATGAGATTTTTAATTCTCCAAAATTTCTCGGTTACATAATCCTTGCAAATATTATTTTCGAATGCAAGGAAAAAGTGATAATTTGCTGAAAAAAATTTGTAACTTTGTTAATCCATTTTTGTTTCATTAAAAAACAAATTTTTTTTCAAGAACTTACGTGAAACTTGATTTTCACAATTTTTATCACATTTTTTATTTGCGCAATATCCAAATTGATCAATGTCAATTTTTTTTGAAAGTTGCCGAACTATGTCTTCTCTCCCAGAGCCACTATAACAATTTCCAACAAATTGTAGCGCAACTAATTTCTTTCTTGCCACAGCTTTTTCAACTTCGAACCATGAATAAATTTCAGGTTTCCCATAATTATTACTTTCATTAATTCCAATAAATCGATCATATGGAATTGGAATATCGCTATCACTTCGATATGTCATGGTTAAATTAAAAAAGTTTAAAGGAAATGACCGCCAAAGTGGAAAATGATTTCTCATTCCTGCTTTCGGTGGAGATTCTTGTGTAAAAAAAATATATTTTTGATTTATGTGTCGTTGCTGAGGCAAATCATTGAGATCAAGATCTGCTGCATTTGAATGAAATAATATTGCTGAAGCATTTAGAAGCTAAAAATAAACAAATTTGAGTCGGTGATTAACGAATTATGAAAAATTGCAATCAAGAAATTGACACATAGGAATAAAATTTGCTTTCCTTTAACAATTTTTACCTCATTGTTTATCCTCGAATGAAACTCTAACCTAATGTGGTTGGTTTCTTTTCGCTTTAAAATTTAACGTAATAAAAATTTGGCATTTTTTTACATGGCATAAAACATATGTAGTAGAGTTCATTATTTTATGTGTGTATACTTACTTGATTTTTATCACCTGTATAAACACATTTTTTTGAGCATTGAATATAAGTATTTAAAACTGAAGCTCTTTCATCTGGTGATACACCAAAATAACCCGTCCATAATAAAATTGTTTTAATTGCTGAAATCAATAACATTTAAACAAGTTTCTTTTCACAAAATCATTATTTCAACAAAAAAAAGGTTTACAAAAATGTTTCAGAATTCATAAACTTTTGATTTTACAAAAAAAAAGTCTTTGACACCAAAAAACTTACAATCATTTTTAGAGTTAAAATTTCCATGAATCCATTGAATCGAATATTCATGAATTGAAAATCCAAGCCATACTTTCCATTTTAAATATGAAATCCAAGATAAATAAATAATTAGAATAAAGCAAAGTATTTTAATAAATCGAAACTTTTTAATTTTTCTGATCATCTTCATATTTTTCGAGCCAAAAAAAAATTTTCATTTTAAGTTAATCCAATTGATGAAAGACATATTTTTTAAAAGCTGCTAATCAATATTACAAAATAAAATAAAAAATTAAAAAATTGCTTTAAAAAAAAATAACAAATCTTTTAACACTTGAGTTTTTTTATTTATTGTTTACCATAGCAACAACAACCCGGGTTTGTTAGTTGTGAAAAAAAAAAATATTGAAGAAATGGATGTTTGCGTGCGCGGAAGCAGCAGCGGCAATGATGATGATAAAAAAAAATATGTATGCGTCATATACTTCTTTTATTTTATTTTTTTCAATAGAAAAAAATATATAAGTAAATAAACCAAGTCCAGGTGAAAAAAAGTTTTGTGGATTAAAAAAGTGTCAAAAAAAAGAAGCAATGAATGCATTTATTTTATTTTTTGTTAATGCAAAATTAAAATAAAACGTATTTTTTAATTTTAAAACATTTTTTTTAAAACAAAAAACTTACCAATAACTTACTTATCTTTGTGATATTATACTTTACGCAAAATTTGACACTCATCATGATTGGAAGAAAAGCAAAAAATCTTTTGGAACTAAAAAGCTTTCATTTTTGTTTCTTACCGGTGGCGGTGATGAATCATATTCTGATGACTTGTATCAATGCTGTTGACCTACAAAATTATCTCTCAACCTTTTCAAACTAGTCGAACAACGACATTTTATGAAGAATTCTGACATTGAGCATTATTTGATCTTTGACCACGAAGGTGATCTTCCTGTTAAAAAAACATCTCAATTTATTGATGGAAATTATTTACTTGCTGAATTATTTAATCAAAATGGATTTTATTCTAGTTTAAAGTTGTCGTCGAATTGAAGCTGTTCATAAATTTTAATTTTATTTCTTTTTATTCATTTTAAAAACTGCCGTGTGTTAGCTTTCATGTGAATAAAATTATTTAATATTAATTTTTATTTATCTTTAAACAAAGGAGTTAATCACAATAATTTTTTTTGAATGTCTTACAAAAAATGCAAAAGAGCGTTAGAAAGGGAAATGAAAAAGTAAAGAAGCATAAAAGAAAGCGGGAAGAGACATTTTTTTTTCGCGCCAAAAACGAGATTTGTAATTTGTACCACTTTCAAATCTTTCAGTTTTGTATTTTTGTTGTTTCTGTAACGTCAAGTATTATTTTCAACATTTCGCTTCTTTCATTTTCGTCTTTTATCACCGAATTAATACTATCAAGTGCATCAATAATTTTGATTTTTAGGTTTTCTTGTTGCTGTATCTTATTACAAAATGGGTGATAAATATAATGAACTCAAATCAACGCTATCAAAACATTTCGAAGTCTTCTGTTCTCAAGATGTTGAAAATGATTTTTTTGATGTCATTTTTAAAATTGGAGATCATGTATGGCTTCTATTTATACTTTTGGTTTGGTTATTCAATTTTGTTTTTTAGAAACTTTACGCTCATAAGTTTATGCTAGCTGGTATTTCAAAGCCGTTTGCTGTAATGTTTTCTGAACGATGGACAACCAAAGATGAGCCGATCAAGATTAGCGCCTATTCATTTGATGACTTCAAGGAATTCATTGGTCATATTTACTATGCTGACTGCAAGCTAACAAACGAAAACATTTACGCAATGGTCGACATGGCTGAATTTTATGATGTTGCTGAAATGAAAGTTCTCTGTGATGAATTCTTAGCAAAAATGGAAATTATGCCTGAAAATGTCTTTCAATTGTTTGAATTCTCACAAAAATACTCATCCTTGTCTAAATTTCAAACATCGATCAAATCCTTTATGGTTCAAAATCTTTCAAACTTATTGAAGTATGATGGTTGCGTGAATATCAAGAAAGAAATGCTTAAGCTTATTATTAGTTTCAAACGATCAAATTCACAAGAAGAAGAACTTTTCGAAGCTGTAAGTCATTTTTTCATTATCTTCCTATATTACTTACTTATATGGTTTAATTTTTAGGTTTATAAATGGGCAGAAAACCAAGCTATTATTAAACAAAATTTTGCTGATAATGAAACCATTGATATCGATCAAACAATCAAAGAAGAACTCACTGATATCTTACCTAAAATTTCTTTTGAACGTATGAGCCTCGACTTCTTGTTTATGGTTGTTGGTGAGTTTTATATTGAAAAAAGTAAATAATCATCACAAATTTTAGTTCCAAAAGGATTTTTATTTTCTTATCAACACTTGAGTGACATCCTTATTGCATCGAAAAATGAAAAAGGTTTTGGTAAGCTAATTATCCTTTAAATATTAACGATTTTAAATTCATTTTTTTGTGAAAGTTGTTAGTTCAAATGGTAAAACGTTAAAAGGACAATTATCTTGTGATTTTTCAACCTTGATGGATGTCTATGGTACAATTAAATTGATTAACGGTGCAAAAGCGAGATCCTTTGATGACGGTTACCATTACTGGAGAACAGAAGTTTCTGCCCCCTCCAAACCGAGTCAATTGAAGAAAAATGAAAATGTCAAATTTTATCTGATTTTGGATGGTGGTAACGACCTTGCTGTAAAAGAAACTTCCAGACTTGATGACAGTGATTATTTACTTGCTGAATTGGCTGGTGAAGATGGAATTAAATTAACTTCTGGTTGTCAAATTGAAGCTGTTCATAAATTCTAATTTTCTTTCATTTTGGCGATTTTGTTTTGTTTGTTTGTTTTCATGTGAATAAAGTTTTTATTATGAATTTTTGTCTATCTTTAAAAACAAAAAAAATGTAATGGTTTATAAAAAGGAGACATAGCATAATTTATTTTTTTGATGCTAAATAAGAGTGGTTTAAATAAAGGAAAGATTTCTTCAAAAATTTTAATTGTAAAATTCTCAAATCTGATGAAAAACATTTATTCTATTTTTTAGTGATGGAAGTTTTATTTTCAAATTTTGTTTTTCTCGATTCTTTTTTGGCCTTTCGCCTATTTATCCAAACTGTCCGACTAACATCAAAATAAAAAAACATAGCAGCAGCAATGCGGTTGGTTGAAACGTTTCAGTTCTTTATTCGTTGTTCATTCATTTGATTTAATAAACCCAAAATCAAATTTATAAATCTCTTTTTTTTTTGCTATTCAAAAGTTACATCTTTGAAAATATGTAAGGTTCCTTTTTCATAATTTTATTTAATTGATTCATAGAATGTTTAGGGCATCGTCAATCGCAACCCTTCGTGATCATTTTGCTAAAATTTGTAGCATTAAAACTCCATCCAATGGAAGAATTATTAAAACTTCCACCGAATTACTCACCATCTTTTCGGAATGGTCTTCTCGTTCACCTACAATGAAAAAGAATCTTAAAAATTCGCAGATTTCTGTTGTAAATACACAAAAAATGGAAATTGTTTCAACTTTTGATGTTCCCGTTACTCAAGCTGAGTAAGTATCTCTTGGTTTTTTTAAATAACTTACATATATATTATTTTCTGGAGTGGATGAGTAATAAAAAAAATGAAATTTTAGAGGCCAATCGATTGCTTATTCACCAGATGGAAAGTTATCCGCTGTACTTTCAACCATCGCTGATGGCAAAGATGGAAAAGATAAAAAGCATTTTGTTAGAGTAAGCTTCAGAATATAAATTTTGATTGAAACATTCAAATCACAAATTTTATAGATCATTGATGTTCTCACTAATTCCGATAAAAGTATTTTCAATCTTTCCGCTAAGAAACTCCATGGATTGGTTCATCTTGGAGGTGATTTTGGTGGAGCTGTCTTTTCACCCTCTGGCAAATATTTGCTTTACACTGCTGAAAAGAAGAAAGAAACGGTTGAATTTTTCGATGCCGATCTTGATAATTCTGACAAAGAAAAAGAAAAAGATGGCGAAAAGAAGCCTGCAATCGGAGATAAATTTTTATGGAAAGAAACATTTGGTGAACAAACTTATGAAGTTGATAGTCCCGTTCTTTGTCTTTTAACGGTTGAAACGGGTGAAATTAAAGTTCTTGATAATGTTCCATCTCATTTACATCCAGTTCAGGTTGGACAAAAATAATTAAAAATTAGTTTACTTAATTACTAAGTTAACTTTGGTTTTATAGAAACTTTTTTCCGCTGATGAATCAACCATTTATTTTGGTGCTATCGATGCTCCACATTATAGACTTGGAAAAGTTTTTTGTACCAATCGACCATACACGATTGGTCGAATTGATTTAAAGGAATATCAATATTCTTGCATCGCTGAAAAGATTCCTGGTCTTGAATTTTTAAAGCGTGCATCGGATGGAACTATTTATGGTATTTGTCGTACAGATACAAAAAATTCTCATCAAGGTTCATATTCGTTCTTTAAACTTAATCCAACATCAACAAATTCCCCAATAGAAAAATTTACCCATGATGAAATATTTCTTCCATCTTTATCAAATCGATGTTTCACTTCAAAAGATTCCATAATTTTTTCTGCCATATATGGTTGCTTTATAAGAGCATATAAATTTGATGTGGCTTCATCACAAATTATTCAATTATCACCCGATGATGTTTGTGATACAGTATTGGATGTGTTTGAAAATTATGTTTTGGTTCAACGTTTACATGTTTGTGGACCACCCGAATTACACTTGGGTAAATTTGTTAATGAAAAAGAGGTTTGTCGTTCGTTTGATTAATTATTAATGAAAATTTATGATTAATTAAATTTGGCTGTTTTATAGGTTGCTTGGAGTCTTATTTCTAAACCCAATCCCATCACCGTGGATCATACATGTGAAGATGTTGGAGTTGATGAAAAATATGGCCCTCATACATTTGTTAGAATTCCAAAAAATGTTTCGGGAAAAATTCCACTTATTGCTTTTATTCATGGTGGACCTCATTCTACTTCCTTTAAAGCGTATGCTTTAGCTTCTTTGATAAATTATTAATTTATAGTTATTTTTAGTTGGCCTCGACGTGCAGCAAATATTCTTCTTTATTCCGGATTTGCAATCGTTCAAATTAATTATCCTGGTTCTCTTGGATATGGAGAAGATTACGTTCAACAACTTCCAGGAAAAGTTGGACAATTGGATGTTGAATTTTGTGAAAAAATGATTGAAGAAACTCTTAATAAATTCCCACAACTTGATAAATCTAAAGTTGGACTTCTTGGTGGTTCTCATGGTGGATTCCTTGTTACTCATTTAGCTGGACATAAACCAGATAATTATAAAGCCGTTGTTGCTTTGAATCCAGTTTTAAATGTTCGAAGTAATTTTTTAATTTTACAATGGTTGCTTTAACTTATTTTAAATTTTTTTAGCCATGTTTGATATCACTGATATCCCTGATTGGTGCGCATATGAAGCCAATGGAGCTCCTCTTGAACCTGGAAAACCACTCAATTCAGAACTGGAAAAACAAATGCTTGCATGTTCACCCGCAACTCGATCTCATGCAATTCGAGCACCATTTATGCTTGTCATCGGTGGCAAAGATCTTCGAGTTGCTCCACATTTTCGATCATTCGTTCGCGATCTTAGTGCTAATAATGTTCCTCACAAAGTTTTATATTATCCTGAATCCAATCATGCTTTGGATGAAGTTGATGTTGAAACTGATTGTGAAATCAATACTGCACTTTGGTTTAATAAATATGCAGCATAAAAAAAAGAAGATTTATGCATGTGTATATTTTTTTAGGTTTAATAACGCTTCTTTTGTTTGCCACACTGCTTACCATATGTTATATATTTATTTTATTTTATAATTTACTATTTAATAAATTTTATTTATATTTTTTTGTAATAGAGAATATAAAAAACGTTCTTTATACGTATCTAATACATTTTTTGGATTTTCTTTGACTTTCAAGCAGGGATAATTATAATTTTTTGGTTGCTCAGTAGTGGATTAAGCCGGACCTAATTGTAATGTATCATAGACCAAAATATGTTATTGATTTTTTTATTATCAAAGAGGTCAAAAATCCAAGATAAGGTAACCATTTTGTTTTGAGGTCATCATCTCCTGCATCTGGCCTAAAAGTCTTGATTTCTTTCCTTTTTGCAATTTTTTTATAAGCCAAATAATATCATTAAGTTTTAAGATGGTTGCTTGGGAGAGTTGTTTGCCTGTTGCTTGTATGAGATATTATTTTTCTAATAAAATCAATGTGACGCCTTTTGCTATTAGCAGAATTTTTTTAGGTCTACAGTTTTGAGAAAAGTTGTGCATCTTTTCCATTTTCATCACGTTGATTGATATTTGGCAGTTTTACATTTTTTTTGATTATAAACTAGTTCCTTTTTTTCTTCCTATAAAAAAAAACACATCCTGGGAACCATCGCTTTTTTTTATTATCCTATACATTTTTTTCTTCTAAGGTCGTTGTTGAATGAATGACATTAGCGTTCTTCCCTTTCTTTGTTGCTTCATTAGTCTTTTTTTTCTTCTTCTGCTGTCCATTTGTCAAAAAAAAAATTGTTTATACCAAAAACACTTTTTCTTCATTCTTTCTTGTACTCACTGATTGGGATCTTTTTTTGATTTTGTAAGAAAAAATAGTTTCTGTTGTTTTTTCAATTGCATACATAAATTTCTCGCGCATTTTTTTGTCCTTATCAATTTTTTCTCGCTTTAATTTTCTTTATTTTTATAAATTTTAGCTTCAAACATGGCTCAAAATAGAGCAAATAACAATAATAATCCATTATTAAAAGTAAAAATAACTGGACATAAAGCATCAACCAATGATTTTGCTTGCCCCACATGTCCCATGATACATATGTATAAAATATGTCCTAAAGAAAAGAGTGAGTTTTGTGTTTTTTCTTTAGTCAAAGTCTTAAATCTTCAGCTATACCTTGCTATTTATTATTAGCTCCTTCAAATTTTTTTTAGAAGATACCGATTTTAAAATCGATTTCACTAAACTTCCGGATGTTTTACAAAAGCGTTTTATTGATCTTGCAAATATTTATGAAAAATATAAACTTCAAAAAGTATGTAAATCTATAAATCGAATGATTCATCCAGAAACCTATCAAATTGCATCCGAATTAATTGCGCATGGAAATCCAGATTATCCAGAAGAAGATCGATTTTGGTGTGGTCGAGGAACTACCTTGCACGTTCATCCCGAATTTGAATCACATATTCCAAATGTTCATGATTTAATTGTAAATGGAAAATTTAATGGTGTTAATTTACCAAATAATTGGATTTCAAAAGTATTAAATCAAAATGTATGTTTTTATTTAAATAAATTACATCTTGAAAATTGTGAACTCACTGAAAGCGAATTTCGTGCCCTTTGTGAATATGATGGACTTGAGCATGTATTTCTTGAAAATATTTCTGTTACTCCTCCACCAAAAATTTATGAATTAGCTATTTGGTTAACAAATGCAAAAACGATTAGAATAAATATTAAGAATTTTAAATGCGATCCAAATTGGCCAAAATATTTTTATCAATTTTCTGATAAACGCATAATAAAACAATTTGTTTTTATGAATGCTTCCATGAAATTTAATGCAATTGATTTGGATAAATTTATTCGAGTAAGTTTTCTTTCGTTCATTTTTTTGATTGGAAAAAATTTGGAAACGGTAATTTTTATGAACTAATTTTTTTAGACCAAAGTTATTGATAACCCAGAATCAACGGTTCGAATTTATTTTGATGAAGATGAAATGAAAAAACTCACGAAAAAAGTAATTCAAAAAAAATTAGATCGAATTTTAAATGGAGTTTTTAAACGCGTTATTAAAGCCCAATTTGAATCTTTCGCTCCCACAGATCGATTTATAATTGATTCACGTCGAAAAGAAAAAAGCAGCAAAGTTTATTTTTATGTTAATTGTCGGGCTTTGGATACAATGGTAACTAAAGCTAAAATGGAAAATCTTTCAATTAATGATTCCATCGTTGTTGGTCGTTGATTTTTAAGAATTTATAACAACAACAAAAAAATTGGTTGAAAGAGAAGAGGCTTTACCCAAAGCAAATTTACGACATTTTTAAAAAGTTTAAAGAAAAATTTTACGTTTGTGTCATGAAATAAATGGATTTACACCAACAAAAAAAGAAAAGTTTCACTTTTTTTTTTGTGGAAAAAAATTTACTGAAAAAAAGTAAAGTTAAATTTTTCCTTTTTTGTTGGTGTAAATGTGTTTATTTTTATAGCACAAACGTAAACTTTTTAAAACTATTAATGTCTTCCCCCAAGTTTGAGCGTATTTTCGTTTACCACCCAGATTATTATTTTTTTTTGCCTTTTTTTGTAACCCTATGTTTTTTCCTATTTCTTTATTATACTTTTTTTTGTTATTTTGTTTTTTAATAAATCAAAGACTTTCTGCATTTTTCACAAAATGAAACAATAAAATCCCCAAATATTGTTTGCTAGTTAAAAAGAATTATTCAAAAAGTTAGGAAATTTACAAATGCTCGAAAATATTTTTTTTTGTCACTAATTTTTTAGAAGAAGAAACATTTTATTAATAATTTTTCACCATCAAAAAAATATACAAAAATAAAACAAAAATGTACGTTTAATTATAAATAAAAAAAGAAGAAGAGAGGTATTCATTCATTGAGCAAAAAGAATATCACAAAGAATTGGTTGTGGAAGATTGTTAACACTTTCCTTTCCAATGATACCTTTATTATTTACAAGAGTTTGAATGCATTTTTGTTTAAGGGCTTCATAATTATTATCATATGCTATTCGAATAATATCACATACATTAGTTGCATTTACAGTATCTTCCAAATGTGATAAGCATCTTTCCTAAAAGCACGCGAATTAAAATTAAAAAATTACTCTAATTTTTTTGATTAGAAAACCTTTTTGTTGCACCAAAAAATAATAAGACTTACTTTTAATTGTTGAATTTCATATTTATTTGCAAATTCAAGTAGAGCTGCTTCACATCCAGCAACAGAATTATAATTTCCATAACAAAATTTTAAAGCTCGATTAGTAACATCTTCAGTAAAATCCAAATCAATTTTAGATGCATTTCGAGTTTTCTTATCAAATATTTGTTTAAATATTGGTGATGCATGAGATAAAAAGCATCGATGAGCTTTTATTTCTTTTCCATCTGATGTTGTTAAAGTAACATCGGTGTATTCATTAGCTTCAAAAATTTCTTCACCCAAAGTTGATAAAGGTAATAATTTTATTGTTGTTTCATTTCCTCCTCCATAAATTAATTCTTCTTTAAGTGAAGTTATTAATGGACTTGTACTTTCACTTTGTTGTTGTTGTTGAATTTCATTAAAGAGTTGAGTTTTAAATTGAAAACTCGTCGTTGCCGCCGATGAGGATAATGAATCATGATTAAAATCAGATGAAGACATATAACTTTCCATTCGAGGATTACATAAAAGTTCGGTGGCATCTGGTGGACCATAACCATAGGTTTTAGCTTCAAAACCTAAAAATGAAAAAATGGAACGTGAAAAAAGTTTGCATTTTTTCTATCAAAAATGAAAGCCAATCTCGGAAATATGCAAGCCACAAATCACTTTTGGAAAATTTAGAGCATTCCCAATTTTTTTAAAGTTGGTTATTACTGTAACTAATTTAAGGCTCAAAAATAAATAACAAAAATAGCCATTTTTTTCTTTCGTCCAAAATCCCAATCAAAAAATAAACTTTAAAATATTGTAAAACTTACCAAGTTCAAGAGCCTTTTGAATGCATTGTTTAAAAGCATCCGAATTAATTTGATTAAATAAATTTATATCTTTTCCAACCGCTTCAACAACGGTATACGAAAAATCATCTTTTTGTTGTTCATTCAAAGGCGCAGGAGGAAGTAAACCAGGATATAAAGTATTTTTACATGTTCGAATATGGGTGAAATAACTTCCACCTTTATTAGGGCCCAAAAATTTTTCACATACACTACAATAAATTGCAACCTTTTTATTATCATCATCCATCACCCATTTAACAAATGTATCAGCATTTTCCATTTGAATTAAATGTAGTTTTCCTTCATTCACGGCATTCCGATATTCTTCATGAACGGATTTTCTTCGCTTTCGTGCATATGTGGATGTATGATGATTGGGATTTAAAGCAGATGATTTTGCTGTTGTTGATGATGAAGATGATGAATTTGGAGAATATCTTGCTGTTGCAAAAGATGAATCAAAATCAGTTTTAAATAATGATGAAATAATTGAAGCAGGATTATTGCTTTGGGAGGAAGATGAGGGCGATGATGCCATCGTTAATAAATATATTAGAGAAATATATTTTTAGGTAGAAACAAAAAAATATATCAGCGCTTTTTACTTACTTTTTTTTCGTTAGAAAAAAAAATGCAATGGACAAAACAAAAAAAATATAATGCAAAATGAAACTACAGCGCTGCAGCGAAATCTAGGGCGAATAATTTGATTTGTTCGCCTCTTTTTTTTTTTGCAGTTGTATATTTGGGCTGTCCCGCCGCCGCCTTTCGCCTGTCCGTCATCATCATTTACATTTATTTCACTCTCTCCCGCCCGCTCGCTATTTTTTTTCCACATTTTTTTTCATCGTTGTGGTGCTTTTTTTACCTCTCTCCTTCGTCGACGACAACCAACACGCGACGACGCCATTGCAAAAAGCGACCACGCTCACAGGAACAAAAAAAAATAACTTTCTTTTCCTCCGTCGTCGTCGTTCTTGTCGCCGCCAAGCCTGTTTTTTTTATTCCTTTTTTCAATGTAACAATAATAAAAAAAAGGCAGTCGAAAAAAGAGTTATCGCCGCTGGATGAACGACGCTCGCTCGTTTGGTAAGCGGGGAAACTGCTCCTTTTTCACATTTTTCTTTTTTTCTTCCAAAAAAGTGTCGGTTTTTATTTTGTTGGTCCACATTTTGGAATAAAAAGCTCTTGTTACGCCTCCTTATGCTGTTGTCGTGGTTGTGATGATATAAGCCCGCCAAATATTAACGCGCAAAAATTTTTTTACTAACAGTAAATGTTCAACATTAACATCGAAAATAGGCGCTAATACAATAGAAAACCGATGTGGTTTCTCTCTGTTGTCATCTTCCTCTTTTTTTTTGGTCGGCGTCGTGGCAGCGACATAAAATACATACTACCTCCATTTTTGTTGTTGGATTATTAATCATTAATTAAATGTTGCTTTAGAAAGTGCTTTTAAAAGGAAAATTATTATAAGCTACTGTTAAATAAAAAAAATTATTGTCACACATACATAGATGTTTACTACTGTATGAAAGTATCATAAACAAAAAATGAACATTTAAATTTGTTGAAAGTTGCAATGTATCGTAATTATCAAAAGATTTAATTAAGCAAAGAAAGAGGAATACCAACAACAACAAAGTATTAACAATCAAAAAAATGCCTCGAGCATAAACATAAACCAAATCCAAATGAACTAAACTAATTTAACATAGTTGCTGAATTCACGCTTCTACCAGCAATTAGATAATCTTGATACCTTGGTTTTCAATTAGTGGACTGATGGAAAATAGCGTTTATTACTTTTTGAAATCAATATGAAAATGGCTTCCAAAAAATGGTTTAAAACAAAATAATTTCCTTCTTTCTTTCGACCACTTTGTCCTTTCAATCAGCTTCAGTACATAACTCAACAATTTTATGTTCGTTTGTTATATCAATTAATGGGACATACTCTTTTTAAAGTTTATGAAAAAACTTATCAGTATTTTTTCTAAGAATCATGAATCGACTTGTTTGCTTGCTAGAAGACAAATCAACGCTAAAATGTCCAAGAATTTGGTTGTCATAAAAAAATGCATTGAAAACAAACACAATTTATTATTTTAACTATATTCCTTTATTTTTTAAAACAAAACTTTTAGTTATTAATAATAATAAAAAGGTATTTAAAAACTTTCATAAATCATAAACTACGGTATTTTTTTCAAACGACACCTAAAGCAACTTTTCTGGGCATAGTGGCATTATCGACAATATGCGATTTTCAACGAAAACTTTTCAAGGATACTTTTTTTGTTTGATGTTGCAATCATGAAAGATGCTTTCAACAAATTGAATGAATATCTTTTTTTATTGTATGTATTTCTAATATTTGCCGCCTATAAATCGTGTTGTTAAAATAGGATGAAATCGCAATAACTTTTTTTGTAAATGTTTTTATTCGTGTTGTTCACCTTACCTTTCATCATTTTTTCGTCACATTGCATAACATTTGATTTTTTTTAGGAACATCCTACTTTTGTTTACTCAAATGGTTTATCGCCGATGAAAATTCTTTCAAAGATTCTACAAACGACGCCATTATTATCTCGTAGAATTCATTTTTGTTCACTATTATCATCTTCATCAAACGATTCAAACAACGAAGACGTGTATGCTGATATCCACAAACGTGTTCAATACTATCGCAAAGAACTGCGTAAACACGTTCACCAGTCACTCAAACATCGACAGCTAAGGTTTCAAATCAACAATTTAAACGAAGCAATGGCTCAAGCAGAATCAAAGAAAAATGAATATGTTTTGAATGAACCTGTACCTAGCAGAATTTCATTGGAGGTGGGTTCAAATATTTTACGATTAAGCTAGTGTATGAAATTATGTCTTATTTTTTTAGATTTTGAGTAGTGGAACGTGTAATATGGAACCATGTGTTTTGCTAAGAACTCCAACAAGAGGTTATTTGATTAATTGTCCTGAAAGTACATCAAGAATGCTGCCATCATTGATGCTAAGAGCGAACAATATCAATGATATTCTTATCACTTCTCGTAAGTTTTATGCGCTTGTGCTTTTTAAACTGATTGAGGTTCTTACTTTAGTTCTTCTTTGTGGATTAAAATGTTAGATAGTCTTAAACTTAGTCATTATTTTTACTATCCATTTTATAAACTTTGTTTTTTAGCCAACATTCGTCGTATTGGTGGAATCTCTGGTTTTATGCTTTCACAATGTCATGGCGTTGCTGCAACGCGTATTCATGGTCCTGCATTTATTCGTAGTTATTTGGAATTTCTTCGACCTTTTGCTGATGCAGAGTTTGGTGAAGTCAAATATCCTGGAACAGTTATTGAACAACCGTGGGATGCTGGTCCATACAAAGATGTTACTTTTACAATCAATTATATTCCAATGCAACATTTTGAATCGAAGGTTTTTGGGCCTGTAAGCAGCTTGGATGAAAGAGAAAGTATTGCATACTTAATTGAAACCAATGTTAGTTTGCTTTTATTCATCTTTTCGCTAATAAAAATAAACCACTTTTTAGCCTCCAACTCCGAAGATCGATATGTTAAAAATTATGGAACAAAAAGTACCAAAAGGCCCATTGATTGGCAAGTTGAAAAATGGTGAAACTGTTGTACTTCCTGATGGTCGAACTGTAACTCCTCAAGATGTTTATGCTGAAGAAGAAGTCGAAGGAATCAAAGATTCATCTGTTTTGATTATTGATGCTGTTACAATGTCACAATTCAATCAATTTATGATGTCTCCAACAATTCAGCCATATCTTAATGGTTCCAAGAAACTTGATTACATTGTTCATTTTACCAAACCTGAAATCTTTGATTCTGATATTTATCAAAACTTCAGCTCCAAATTCGAGCGACCAACGACTACTCAAGTTATTATAAATGGTACTGGTGCTCCTGATCCTCATTTGGAAAGTGTTTATCGCCATCAAGCATCACTTTCATTTGTTGATGAAAACTTGTTTCCTAAACTATGGCCTGAAAATGAAGTATTACTCAACGAAGAAAGTGACAAAGTAACAGATGCACATGGACGAATTTTTGCTCGACCTCTTCAACGATATGTCATTCGTGGGCCACAAAAGAAATGGATTGAAGAATGTCAAATTGATGTTAGACGAAATTCAAATCCTTTAATTACAAAGGCTTATTCAGAGAAAGTTTTGGGTAAGCCTTTTTTCTAACAATAAACCTTTTGGTTTTGTTTAACTTTTTCTGGTTTTTCTAATGACGCTATTTTTTAGATACATACTCTTCACTTTGTACTTCATTATCTCCACCGTCACCTGAACCATTTCCTAAAATCATCTTTCTTGGAACTTCATCAGCAGTACCATCAAAATATCGTAATGTTACATCCATGATGGTTCAAACTCCTTCATCATATTATCTCGTCGATTGTGGAGAAGGGACTTATGGTCAAATCAAACAACTTTTTGGATATCAAACATCAGAAGTTTTAACAAAGCTCAATGTTATTTTCATAACTCATACTCATCAAGATCATACGAATGGGCTCATTACTCTTCTTCAAGAACGACATAGAGCTTGGGATGCAGCTGAAAATAAGAAAGAATTTCAACAACTCGTGGTCGTTTGTAATCGAAATATTCTTAAACATATGCATACATTTTCAAAACGATTTTATAATGTATTAAATATGGCAAAATTTGTTGTACCTATGATGTATGTGGATCGTCTACCATCATGTATTGATTTAACTCAATTATTTGAAGAAAATGGTCTCTTATCATCTATTCCTGATATAACTGCTTCCGCTGTTAAAGTTAATCATACAAGTGATGCAGCTGGTTTTATTATTACAACAAAAGATTCTAATAGAAAGATTGTATTTTCTGGTGATACAACTCCATGTGATTTATTAGTTGAAGCTGGAAAAGATGCACATGTTTTAGTTCATGAAGCAACATTTGAGGATGGATATGAAGTAAGTTATTCTTTGTTTTACTCTTTTTACATTAGTGTATTAACTTTACCCTTTTTTTAGTCTGATGCTCGAAGTAAAAAACACTCAACAATGTTACAAGCTGTCAACATCGGGAAAGCTATGAATGCAAAACATATTATTTTAACACACTTCAGTGCTCGTTATTCTAAAGTTCCACCATTACCAGAATATTTGAAAGACAATAATATTGGAATTGCAATGGATAATCTCGTCGTTTCAATGGATTCACTTTCAAGGCTGCCATTTATGAACGAAGTATACAAGAAGCTTTATGATGAAGAACTCTTTGATATTGAAAAGAAAGCCCAACAACGTGGTCTTCGAGATGCCACTGCTGTTCCTGGTCCTCCACCAATAAAGAAACGAGCTATAATTACTGATGCTGAATTTGTTTAGGATTCTTATTTAATATTTTTTGTTTGTTAGTTTTTGTTGAATTTTTCGAGAAATTTTAATAAAGTATGAATAATTTTATGTTACCACTTTATTTGTTTACATCAACCATTTTCTTTATGCTCATGCTTTTGTTAGATACTTGCATTATCTTCATTAACAATGTGAGATAGTTAACCATGGAGTAATCGTTGATGGCTTTAAATTATCTCATGATAAACCTTGAAAACAATGTCAATGTTTGCATTTTTTCCCTTTCTTATAGGCAGAGTTTTCTCATTTGCTAGTAACAACATATTAAAGCTTATCTGATAGAATATGTAAATGTTCGTGTTGCTTACATTGCTTTCATCAACAATTCTAACTGATTCTTAGTTGAATGGCTATTTATGTGGTTTCCTCCCTCAATAAACTCTCTAAATCAATGTCAATGTTAACGGCGCTTTCTCTTTCATTTCAAGTTTTTCTTAGCTTGTAGTAAATAACCTAATAACAAAAAAAAGAACCAAAAATACAAAAATTTATTTAAAAAAAATCAAAACATATTAAGACAACATGCTATAACGATTACCAACAATAGCATAAGCTTTTTCCTTCATAGTTTTATCAATTTCAACGCCATTCTTGAGAGCTTGACGAAGATGAACCATTATTTGAATTTGATATCGTTTATCAAGTTTGAATTTCTTCATAATATAGTTGAAGATTTCAACCGGTGTTGAACCTTGTTTATTCTTGAGTTTCCGAATTGCTTCTTCAATCATAAAATGAAATGGTGGATGACGAGGTTTACGATCTGATTCTTCTGGTCTTTCTTCAACTTTTTGAGCTACTTGATTACCTTCTTCTTCGGCTTCGTGTTTGATGGTTACAGGAGATTCGTCAGTTACAGGATCACTTCCTTCTTTTTTGATAACTACAGGAGGAGCTTGGTTGGTAATGGACTCAACATTTGCGAGACGAAGAGACTTTCTTACTGCTATCTTGATAGGACGAACTTGTCCAATCTTTTTCACACCATCTTCTTCGTTTTCTTTTTTGATGATTAAAGGAGTTGCTCCGATAACAAAATCGCCATTTTCTTTTCTTTGATCAGAAGATTTCTTTACACTAGTTCTAGGTCGAAGTTTTGCACGAATTCTATTACCACCAGCTTCTTCGCTTTCTTTGTTTGTGGTTTGAGAAACTTCTTGGATAACGGAATCTTCGTCATCATTTTCAGCTTCGTCGGGAGCTTTTATAGCATCCTTGCGTGGTCGACCTCTACCCATTATCTGAAAATAAACTTTTTTTTAGTTGTTAAATATTCTTAAACAAAAAGCAAATCTTACCTTGCTATAATAATACGTTCAGGTTTAAAGAAAAGATGATGATGATAACCAAGTTTGTAAAAACGTTGCTTAAAAATACAAAGAAACTAAAAAAGCTGTTTGACTATCGACATACATACTATTTTTAAATCGAAAATTTGTTTCTGGCGCGCTTTATTGTATTTATCGTGTTGAAACAAGAAACTTTTTGAATTCTTTTTTTTAGGATATCGAACACAGTTTTTGATTAATTGGGTATGAAAGAGCCTGATATAAACTTTTTTCAGAGTTTTTATCGGTTTTTGAAGATTGATTTTGTTTATTCCAATTTAGGATACTTTGTGTTCTAAAAGTTGCAACGAA